>OX451207.1:7327870-7968441 GCA_949628255.1 Macrophya alboannulata | reverse complement strand
AATAACAATGCCATTGAAACACTGTAAATTAATATTTTTCGTAATTTGTATTTTGTTTCAGGTTAGGATTAAGTGGCCGGACTGCGAACAGATGCTGTGCATCTCTGCAGAATATAGTATTATATTGGACTGTTACTATGTAATCTAGTTTAAATAAATAAATAAATAGATAAATAAATATCAGTTCGGAGTATTCATTGTGAATTTCGTTAACACAACCCCCATGCGAACTCTTTGACGCCACGGGAGCCACTGAGTGCACTGACCCTGCTACAGCAGGTGCAGTTGATCGAGTTCAAGGTCGCTGCTTTCCCCACCAACGGAGTCTAAAATGGTATCGCCATCTCGCGGTCGAAGGGACAAACTTCTTTGGCCCGTAAAACCGGTATATGGCATGACTGCCGGTAAGAGTAGTACATCATCCAAACTCTGCTCCACAGATGGAGCAGCGAGCATTAAACGGAGCTCAAATCTCTCGCTCTCAGGCGTGGTGTTGCACGCTGCAACGCTAATGAACGACTGGCAGCCAATATACTCTGGAACTCGGCTTCCCCCACTCTTGACTAACGTTTGCCTATAGGAAACTGAACGGCGCTGATGCTCCAAGGTCTGCTCCACAGATGGAGCAGCGAGCATTAAATAAAGCTCAAATCTCTTGCTCTCAGACATGGTGTTGCACGCTGCAACGCTAATGAACGACTGGCAGCTAATATACTTTGGAACCCCAGTTCCCCCACTCTCGACTAACGTTTCTCCTTATTTGGTAAGCGAATGAGCGCCATAGAGACACATCTATACGAATGCATGCTTGCTCATGGATATGCCCTCGATGTTTCCTGCCAAAAATTTTAGCACACCTCCTCGGGTCAGATGTTTTCCTGATATCAGGAGCAATTTTCGAGTCAATATTTCAAAAATTCTGAATAACTCAAGCATACATGCAGTTGTATATGTAGATGTATGTCTCCATGCGAGTTTCTGTATGCTTAAGGTATTCGAATTTTCTGAAATTCTGAGTCGAATATTGCATGCAACCATATCATTATAGCGTTTTCAGCTGGTTACACTGGTGTGCACTGAGTGCTACACTCGTGCAGGGAATCACAGAACAATAATTGAATGTACACTGTTATAGTGTTGCCTATCTGTACCAAATGTGCACTCAGTGCACACCAGTGTAACCAGCTGAAAAAGCTATTAGACCCAGCTAATTTTTCGATTTAAAATTACGCCGTGTCTTCTCACGATTATTATTATTCACTTACCTCATTCAATACCTTAAATAAAGGGTGGCAGGGAGGGGAGAGTGGAAAATAACGAAGAAATTAATTATAGGTATATCTGGGAATTTATTGCTGCAGCATCGATACAATATTTCTTATTGTCAATGTACACACAAAATGCAGATATTTCTGATTAGTAAATACACATACCTATACGCATCGCAAATTATCGAGTATACCTTATATTAGTGTGAACTCCCGTGTGAACTCGTTGACGCTACGAAGCCGTGTTACCGCGTTGACTGGCGCTGACACAATGAAAGAAACGAGCCCAATATCAAGAAAAATACTTATCTGTGGACATGGTATAAAGGGACAAGGCCAGGAGCAAAATTCTTTAAACTACGGGCCTCTAAACCACAATAAGCATTGTCCCCAATCCAAGAAAAATGAACAAGAATCAGGCTACCTCTGATGAGGGGATAAGCCTCGGAAAAAGAAGAAGATATCCAGTTGCATTTTTTTTTTTTGTTTTTGTTTTCTGTGATTATTGGGAAAATATCCAATTTTTTCTTTGTGAAAATGGTCCATCAATCACCAACAAACGATTCTACATCGATTAATGTCAAAATGGATCAAATGTAATACGATCGGGGGGCTAACTGAAGGAATTCCCTAGGCTTATTCTAAAAAAATTGTTTTATAATCAACGAATGACCGTCTAACGTACGGATTAGTCCATCATTCACCAACAGGCGACCGACAAACGATTGCAAAGACAATTAATTAATTCCCAGAAAATGAGGGACTAACCAAGTGGAGGTATTGGCGCGTCTAATCGAACAAGGATGAGCACTGACCTAGTCTACGGTGGGCTGAGTGGTCTAAATTCTTATCCTTCTGTTACACTTGCACAACCATCTATCAGATTCCAAATGCCTCCGTCCAATGAAGATTCTGTTCCAACTAGCAATTGCAATGGACACTGGCCATATGTTATTCCCCTTTAGACTTTGTAAAATTAGCTAAACCATGAACGTCGCTATGTGTTTACGTTATTTAGATGTTATGAAATTTGAATTTGAAAAATCAGCGTGGTATCAGGAGAATACCTGACTCGAGGAGGCAGTTCTAATTATTTGGTTGGACACAACACACAGGCGATAGCAAGCAACAATGCATGCAATCCTGCAGAGGTGGCTTATAATCAACGTCATGCTTACCGTCAAACACGAGATTTCGAAATTTTCAAGTTAATTGAGTTGATAACATCAAAAATAATAAACTGACGGTTGCCCAAGTAGCTGAAAATTTATTTATATTTTATTGCAATTTCCTCACGCTATTTCATATAAAAAAAACTAGAGGAAAGGATCTCTTTCGTCACAACCTGCACGTAATTTTTTAGTTCAAATTCCTATCATAGGTATATGATGATACCTTTTTGTCATCTCGTGAGCCACAATCAAGGCCAGGAGATGGCGCCAACACTATTTTCGTGGTGAGTTAACAAACTATTTTTGCCGCAACAGTGGCAGTCAGTATGAATTCGCTGCGTCGTTAAATCCATCATTAGTTGCTGAAAAATGATTAATACTGATTCGTAGGGACGTTGATCAATTTTTAATACACCATAGCACCTAATGAAATCATTTTCAGTATGATTCCGCTGCAATGATGATTCAATGTATTTTGTTCACAAGAGTTAATTATTAGTTGAAAACATTCTATGGGACTCACCAGGGGCAAAAGATTGAAATTGAAATAAATAAACTCTCACAATCAGATGGTTCAGCAATAATCTATTATTTTACCTGTCTTCGCCCCTGATCTGGTATTAGAGGGAATTGGATAGATTCTGAATATTTCTTAAACTATTCTTATGCTCTGATAATTATTTTTCACAGTGGCAAACTTTTGACGAAAAGATATTTGAATATGAAAATTAGACGGTGAATTAAAACCGAGCGATTGAATACATTAAGTTCTCGCGAAGATCCATAAAGAATAATTACCAAAACAAATTACGAGGAGGGAGCATCACTCAGGTGCTCTAGGTGGGTGGGAGGAGGTAACATCTGAGGTGCTACACATTCAACAGCCAGTTCGCTAACCGCAGGTTTCCGAGCAACGTAAATTTAGAAGTAGAAGCATTAGAATATCACTGTTAGACGATCTCAAAAGATCTGACTTTCATTTATGAAATTTAATAGGGCCCAATTGCAGGGGTAAAAAATCCCGTTTGAGGACATCGTTCCGCCTATTAATATCATGCCAAATCTACAATAAATATATAGAAGTATCGTAGTTAAATAGATATATCAGTGATGACATGAAGTGGGCATTACATATTGAAATACTCCTCTTGTACGTTGTAACTAGCCAAGAAGATGGAGTACAGGTATGTGCAATTATTATTTAGAATACATATCACGCAATGTGCACCGGCAGCTTAACATTTTTATTGATGGTTGATTTTTCCACACTTTCCAAAGCCGATTAGATTTAACGGAAGATCAATTCCGTGAGCTAGATACCTCGATATACATTTATGAATCGCCTTGATATTAATAAAAAATATTCAAACTATACTCACTCTTGATCAAAATTCATATTTTTTTTAAAGTTATATCTATAGGTATTTGTAAATTTTTCGAAATTCGGGAAGCTCATACACGCGATAAAGTAACGTACTTGTGATTGAATCTTCAACTTTTCTTTCTTGAAAAATGGTCGAGAACCGCAAGTACACTTGGAGTCACTGGGATAATGTTATTTCATTAGTTCTTATGAAAACTGTATTATTCATTAATTGATTTGAAAACAATTCGTGGGTGTGTCATATAGGTATAGAATTATGAGAATATGAACATCAACGCATTTATTTATGTAATTTGCCCGCAACTCTGGAGCGCATCTCTTATGCCGGTGACATCGACCGTGGTATTGCTTACGCGGGTGATTTCGACGCGGGAAAGCGCTGCTCTGTGAATAATGAGTGTTTGAACCCACGTATCATCAGCTTGAGGGGATCCCTTGTCATTTAGATTTGACTACTATTTTTTAATCAACAGGATCGAGTTCCTGCAATTTGTAACTATTCCTTTCGATCTACATTGCAATTGAAGTGAACAATACGCACGTACGAGTTCAACGAAGAAGCAAACCATCGAAAGTCGTGAAAAGCTTAAGGCGAGGTCTTTTTCGGGTTAAGCAACACGCAGAGTTGGTTGCGATACACGCGGAATGAAAATCAGATAGTCCCGCGAACATCATTTTCAATTATTACGATAAATCATTATACGTATATACATATGCATAGATATATGTATATGTATATAATATGCGCAGAGGAAGTTTGGCAATCGACATCGATAACATCGCGTAACAATAAATATCCGGCTAGTACATATCTAACGGCAATTGAGCGGAAACAACGAATCTTTTTTGCGAAAATAATCTACAATATATTCTCTATATAGATGATGTAATATTTATCAATTCACTTCATTTCTCTAATCGTGAAGAATAGCAATGTATTTTAATTCCCGGCCCTTAACGCAATACCGACAACGTCTATACCTGGACACAAAATATATATTATGATACACATATCGCCAATGATGTGAGCGAATTGACACAGTTGCCTGAAACTGAAACTGAAACACGCGTTAGCCTTGAGGTTTCACACGAACGGTGAAAAAAAAAAGTGTCGAATAAAACCACCGGGAAGCTTTAATGGTACAAATAATAGTGCGTATCCACAGTCCAACAAGTAATACATAAACTCACGGAATCGCGTGTGACAATTACCGTGTGCGTTAATTCGAGGCTTCCGGATTAATTTCATACATCTTTCGCATCGAGGTATAAAAAACATTACAAAAGGTAATACATACCACGTATTGATGGTGATGATCATTGCAGGCATTTTTTTTCTTTTCTCTAGAACAATCAATCAAATCATCTTAATGTGTGAATATTTTGGGGGGTTTTCGATTTTCACGATAATTATTATGGCATGATTCCTGTTTTTTGGAATTACCTTTCTTACGTTTTATATTAAAAAAATCAGTCTGTGAACAACGAATGAGAAAAGATGACAGACTTCTTACCGTTTCTCGCGACGCGTGGCAGTCCACGCTCTACTAAGCACCTCTTAACTATAGAAGGTAGAATGCAACCGCGTATCATCCCATGCGAATCCATCATATTTTTTTAAATCACCAACCGTCTTGAATCTGCGTATTCACACTGACCGAACAAAGAAACAAATTTTTTGTGTCATGACGAATCCATTTTACACGAATATTCAGAAATGCAAGTTTAGAACGAAGGTCGCAGAGTTCAACCACTTGAATTCCCATTATTTTTGTCTCTTTTATATGAAAACAAAAAGCAAAAGTTACTCGCGTAACGAATTCAAAGCAAAAAGTTGTTCCAAAAATTGTTGATATGGTTCGTTGAATGAGCTGTGGACGAGTCAACAATCTCTCTGTGTCCTCTCGAAATAATTAAATCGTATTTCCTATCGCAGCTTCTATTGTGGCACGATGCTTTTATTGTTAGGATGACCTTTGCACAAGAGTATGCTCGACTACAAGACCAATTTACATATTCAACAATTCAAATGATTGTTAAATCTGTGCTGCATATACACTCATAGATGTGTAGCTTGTATGCCTATAATGATATAGAATCACTCTTCGTTTTCATCGGCAAATCTTACTTTCGTTTGTGAGACAACAAACCGAATGTATTCGGCCAACCCCTTTTCTCGCGTTTAGCAAACTAAAATTGGTTTTCAGTTTCATTACGGCTCCAAAAATTATCCACTTCCGGCACGATGTTAGTAGTCACGGCTCAGCTCTCGCCGGCCGCACCTTTATTAAATGCAATAGACACTTTCCCCACGTTCGAAAAATTTTTATCACTCTTTCGTGTCTAAGATAAAAAAAAATATAGGTATATGTATATACGTACATATGAATACATAACATCGTCTAGACAAACATATAAAGAAATTTTAAAGGCAATAAAACACGATGTAATCCCTAAGACAATTACGTTCTACGGAATGGTGGGCTATACATGAGGTACGATGAAGAGCTCTGGGTTAGCCGGAAGCGGACTTACGGACAACGTCCTGTAGCCACCTCGTCTTGCCTGGCTCCTTCCGGTTGTTTTTAACTCCGCAGATTCCTGCAGATAATCAACTAAATCAATGGCCGCAGCCCGCGACGCGACGTCTCGAGGCCGAGGACGTCCTATCTTTTACCCGTAACGAAATAACGACATCACCGTGACGCCTCGAAACTCTAGGTCTTATAGAAGCACATAAAACTAGATAAACGCTAAATAAATAAATAAATAAATTTTCATTACTCGCTACTTAACTTGTCCCATTGTTTCTGATTTTTTTATCTTATACTATACCATGTGTTAAATAAAAAATCGCGGATTTTCTTGTCAGATTATACCTATAGACATGGATAGTTAGAGGCTTGGTAAGGGAGAATGAGAAAATTTAATTTCAGAAGATTATGTTTAATTGCATGGATATATGGCTTATAGCTCTGCAGCGTCAAGGTGCGTTTAATAATATAATACTCGCATTAATTAAATAATGAATTATACCTTGAACCTTCTTGAACAATTGTGAAAGTTACGAAAACTCAGACAACGATATTCATGCGGGTAACGTTGGTTTGCATAATAATAAATTCAGGGAATTCTCGTTCATAAGTTAATTAACTTGAAAGAGTAATTAAGAAAAAGAAATTGCATAAAATCGAAACCATATCGAAATAGTCACGTAACAGTTTGAATTTAAATAACAATTTGAAAGCACGTTCTTATAATTATGCGGAAGAACCAAAGGAGTATCTACCCTGTAATTTATTCGCTTTCGCGTATTTTTGGACCTCTGGACAACTAGATCAGACGATTAACAGATTGAGGAAAGATTGCTAGCCTAGGTTACCGCGTATCTAACATCTCTTCAGAGTCGCTGAAACCCACCAGAAGCGACCCGGAGCCATCCGGATGCAAAACATTGTCCAACCACCGTGACGGGAGTCTTTGACCGGCTTGTCGACATTGAAAGACATCGTTTTTATTTGATATAGCTGTAATTTCGGTTTTTTGGAGATTACTTATCTACCTATAGCCAGAATCATTCGTCCATCCTGAAATCCTTTCCCTCCGGCAAGCTGGTCACTTCTACACCGACCGTTTCCTATTTCTGTTTTATTCGTCCAAGGTCTACGCAAAGGCATGGCATTTATTAGAAATTATAAATTGAAAAATATACTTTAAGATCATAGGTCACTTGGAAACGGTATCAAAACGAAAGTAAACCTGCCCCGATTCTTTGAACGTGACACTAGGTATTTTGTTCAGCAAGTAGAGCAATAAGACAGACCTAAGGTGTAATTCTTCTGTTTTCTTTTCGCTCTGTGTGTCATTGTCCGTTGTTTGTCGATTGGATGAATGCATCTAAGTGCATAAGCCATGAAACGGAGTTTTAATCGAGGTACAATGCCCCTTTGAATACCGTAAATGCCGTTACGCCAGGAATGCACCTTGTATTTTGCGCTACCAAACGGAGCGTCACGTATGTCGTAGCTGCAACAAATTGCTGTAAGAATTGTTAATTCATCATAAAAAAATTATTCTAATACAATATGCACAGGTATATGGATGATTTCAGCGGAGAAAAGTCGTTTGCAATTTTTATATAGTTTATACCTTTGCCAATAAATTGTTTTGATTTTTCAGGTGACGAATAGTAATATCAAGCAATTTCTATCTCGTACGGAATGGGAGTTACTCGTTGGACCTGACTCAGGTATAATATAAAATGATACACATGCTTTTCAATCAAATTTCCTTACTATGATCGATTATCACGAGTCGCTTGATATCATCTGAAACCCAGCTTCGATAAAACTAAGCAAAGTTGACGGTATTCAGTATAATGCTCCTACTTTATTTCTGCGAAAGAAGTTTTTCGAGAATTCTTTAATTCTGTTTGCTCCATAGTTATAATTATGCAAATGATCCATATATCCAATGAATCCTATCATTTTCAAAGATTCCCACCAATTAATTCACTTGCACTCTTTTATGACACAACTATAATAAAGAGAATAATTAGAATGATATTCTGCAGTAAGATTCTCGTGTCTAAAACGTATGTGTGAACCTCGTTATAACTTTGTTCTTGAATGAAATATCGAAGATTCTGTCACACGTTGTGTGTCAAGATGTCTCTCTTCTTGGTAAAGCTGTAACACCTTCATTATAATTATTAACCAGAACAAAGCGACCCGTTTTTTATTTTTTTTTTTATTTTCATTCTTCTCAGGCTTCGTTAGTGAGTAAAATCCATCATACGAGGTACCGATAAACATCGCGCTAACAATCGGCACGAATTACCATATCCTATTTCATATTTTTATGCAGTGTATACATATAGTAGAAATAATGAAATATCATATACGTAACTATACTTATAAGTATCTATATAAACATGCATTCTCGCAATAACGTACTTTCGTTATACCCGCAAGATTAAGATCTCTTTCCTCTATATTCCTTGCGGCGTTTTCTCTGGATGCAATTTTTATGCACATCAGATACTTACGTCGTTGTCATAACATTATATGCACTCTCAGTCGACGCTAGACTATTTTTTGATACTTTACTCTGGTTGAGAAACCCATGATCGTGTATTGTGATGGCGAAATTGAAAGTCGAAATTACTTTAACAATACTATAACAATAAATTGGATTTTAATTGAAAGAATCACCAATACCGAAACATGTTGTTGCGAAAATTTGATACAGACGTTAGAAAAGTGTTGCTTACACTTTTTTCAGCAACTGACTTCGAAATAATTCATCCAGTTGTTTATAAACCGGAGGAATTATTAAAATATGAGAAAACTATATCAATCAATGGTCTCGGACAAAATTGGCTGTCCAAATTAATTCCCAGCAATTCTTTAATCTCAACGGAGTTTTCCCTGCTCAGAAGGAGCCAAAATGGAACAGAAGATGTCACCGATCAGCACAGGGACGAATTTGATTGCCTTTATTCCGGAAACGAGATGGCCTTATCAATTTGCGATGGAATTGTACGGTGAATTTTCCCTATAAAATAAACTCAGGGTTTAGCAAAATTACTGTTTATAGTATAAACTACTAGAAGCATAACTATTTGCTTATAAATAATAATTATTATTATCATAGCTTTATTTTTTTCATTTCTTCCCGTCAAAATGATGAAATTGTCGTAGTGTCAGAAAAGCAAATATTAAAAAAACGATCAATGAATAACGCAAAGATAATTATTACCTTATTTCAGAGAGGTGTTATATCAGGAAATAATTCCACGGAATATTTCACAATACATCCCTTACCAAAGAGATTACAAAATGAGAGTTCGGAAAGGCAAGCGCACATGATATCTAGACGAATATTAACGGATCAGAATGGTTCAAATGATTGGAAAGATAATCGAAAAATGAAAAATGTTTGGGGTTCAGATTTAAATAAAGTTAGCATCAACGACGCGTCGGAGATTGTCGATGACTATTCCAAGGCTCGTTTTCACAGTAATGAATTGAATGACAATTATCTTGTACCGTCAAATGAATCTCAGATAATATCAACGGATCAGAAACACTGGAATAATAATTCCGTTAGATTTAAAAGAGGCGTTTCAAAATCCTTCCGACTGAAACGAGGAACTGGTAATACTCCAGTCTTTGTTGAAACTGCTGTATTTGTTGATAGAGATCTCTACCACCACATGGCGAGGAATTACCCTCAAAACACAGAAAGAGAACTCATCAGATTCGTTCTGGCTATGATAAATGCAGTTAGTATAAACGGATCTCTACATCTTATGATATTTATTATCCAAAGACCTCAAGAAGAGCTGAAAACTCTTTTCACTGTCATTTCAGGTACAGCTACTCTACCATGACCCATCCTTAGGACAAATTGTTAATTTTGTTTTGAAACGGTTGGAGATATTACATGTAGAACCGATCGGACTTAACAGACCCCATGATATTGATAAGTATTTGAGTAGTTTTTGTCAATGGCAAGGAAGGGAGAATCCTGGTACCGATCACGACACGAGGCACTGGGATCATGCTTTAATGTTGACCGGTCTCGACTTGTACGTTGTCAATAAGCGAGGAAAAGTTAGTTCTCAAGTTGTCGGTACGTATTATTACCTCGAAAAAATTGATTGATTTAATATGACTTCAATCAAACGAAGACGAATATTGCAGACAATTCACTAAATTCGTTACAAATTTTATATAGTATATACATTTCCAATTCCCTTATCATGCCACAGGATTAGCCCCGGTTGCTGGGATGTGTACAAAGACCAGTAGCTGTACTGTGAATGAAGGAAGACATTTTGAGAGCGTGTACGTAGTCGCGCATGAAATAGGTCACAAGTAAGTGAACCCGTTCAGCATTCAACATAATTAATAAAATATATTTCGTTTCATGAAACTTTTCATCAAATTCTACAGCTTGGGAATGAGACATGATGGATCTACGTCAGACAATCAATGCGACTCGAGCAGCTATATAATGAGTCCTACACTTGGTTCTGGTAAAATTACTTGGTCTCCTTGCAGTCGGAGCTATCTCCAACGATTTTTACAGTAAGTTATATTGTAATCATAATTATTACCAATTTATGAACAAGCTATGACGATAATAGACAGACATTTAGAGAAACAAGACTATAATGTATGAAGATTGAAGATATAGAAGATTCAATTCAATTTCTAGAACAAGCCAATCAAGATGTCTTCTGGACCATGGAAGTAGCGCGGGTCAATTAGATCACAGTGCAGAGGGTGCTTTACCTGGAGAAAGATTCGATTCAAATCAACAATGCATTCTTAAATATGGATTCGGAAGTAGACATTCGGCTCAACAACCCCTAGATGACATATGCAGGGATATGCATTGCGAACGTGACCGATACACTTGGACGTCACATCCTGCACTGGAAGGAACTTCCTGTGGCAACGAAAAGGTATGTCAAGAACCCTTCCAGGCTTATAGACTTCTGAAAATGGAAATCTCTATGACTATGTGTAAGACTAATAATTACAATTTCTGACATAAAGTGAAGTCCTGATTTTCATTCTACTCTCAGCGTAAATTAATAAATAACACTTGACGTCTGTCCGATTGTTATAGTGGTGTCGCGGTGGTCGTTGCATTGACAAAAATGGGTTATCAACGCATAGTGGTAGTAGTAGTAGTACAGAAAGAATTTCGGGTGTTTGGAGTGCCTGGCATATATCAGAGTGTGCCTCTGGATGTCTTTATGATGACCAGAACAATTTGGACGGAGGAAGTACTGGAATAAGAGTGATAACGCGTAGTTGTAGCACTCCGAGGTATGAATTGAAAACGAGCTGGATGACATTAAGAATTATAATTGTTACTTCATAAAGACTATATCTTTCAGCTCACAAAATGAAGAAGAAAAATGTGACGGTCCTCGAAAACGTTACGTGGCTTGTAGACCCGGGCAATGCTTGAAAGTCCCCTCAACAACTATAAACGAATTCGCAGATCAGATTTGCACAAGAGCGAGAGAAGTGGATATGGATTTACTAGGCACCGGATTGCAAAGGATTTCGACAGACCGTAAGTTTCCATTCCATAAATTAAACACCGTTTTTATTCGTGTCAAGCACTCGTTAGGTGTTTCGAGTAGGAAGTAAATATAGCTGCTTATTTGTCGAAGATAATTAATAAGCTAATAAAATTAAACTAAAAAAAAAAAAACTCTCCTTCATATCAGCCGAAGAAGCGTGTACCGTGTGGTGTCACGCTAAAAACAGGGGTACAAAAAGTAGGGGTTGGACATTTCCTGATGGAACAGCATGTCAAACAAGAAAACATCAGTTTCATAAGAGATCTTATTGCATAGCAGGTCGTTGCGAGGTAATACTCTTCAGCTTCTTTTCACGCTAAATTTTGGACATTTCCAATTTTTTGTTGAAGTATAACAGAGATTATATATTTTATCCTCTCAGTCAGTGCAATGCAAATTACATAATGAATTTATTTAATTTCCAGGAATTTCTATGTTCGGCTTCCGAGTACTATAAATTTTTGGATTTACCAGAGAGATGCTACTCATTGAATACGAATTATATTGATAGAAATGATGACATCGATCTACTATCCCGAAACTTAAATGTTGACAGGTCGGATAATTGGAAAAGTGCGAGCGGGTGTCACTTCAACTGTATTGCACCAGGAATTGGTATAAGATTAGTAAACAGGTTTAGGCGAAAAAGTAATCAGACAAGTATTCAGCTATGCGACCCTGATTCGAATGTAAGTATATTCAATTCGGGTTCACTCATTTTTACACACGATACTTTAGGTCTCATAATTAATTATAAATATGGCCGTTCAGAGCTGTGGGCGTCTTAGAAGTCCGTATCAATTCGCAACATCGATCTGCAGCAAATATAAGGAGAGAGTCAGACGACTATCTGGATTGGGAATGCAAATTTCACCATCCATTGGTAAATCATGAATAAAATTTCTGAAATCACTTTAAACTACGAAACGAATTAAAAAATGAAAGAAAAAAAAATGGAACTATAATACGTGAAACTGAAATCCTTTGCCGTTTTACAGAGGATCCAGACAGACCATGCCGCGTTGCTTGCCAGGATGACACAGTATCTCACAGGTTCTATTTGGTCAATGGTGAAAACGGTTGGTTCCCGTTTGGAACAGCATGTAGCAAAGGAAACGAAAAGTCATTCTGCGTAACAGGAAAATGTTTAGAGTTTGGTAAAGACGACACACCATTGCACGAAAGTATATTCGCTCTGCCCTTATTATCACGATACAAACGTTCGATAGATAGAAATATTAATTCGTCAACGTATGGTAATGTTCATATAGGCAGGGGTGAATTTACAAAAGAATTACATGCGTTGGCTAGATATCGAAGAAATTTGGAACACGATAAAACGACGATTATATCGCAATTAAACCAAAAAGATTTGGACAGTATTATTTCGCAGTTGAATTTTTCAGGTCAATTCAATTATCAACCAAATCGAACACCTTTTCAAATAGACCTTAACAATCCTATACACATTCCCATAGACGAGTTTGATTATACAATGTATAACTATGCGTAACTGCGAGGAACATTGCAAGAGATGTATTATTTATTTCAATAAATAAACTAATTCAAAATCTAATGAAAGTTCATTGCCCTTACTCCGTCTCTCATTTCCCATAGATATCCAAACGCATGTGATACGTATACATAAGATATTGTACGAATTCGTCACCTATAGTATAGCTGAACAAGACATCTATCACTAATTGGACAGCATGTCGCAATAATATTGAGCCGACTTGATTAAATTTGTATGGATTCAAATCGCTGTCATTAGTAATTTCGAAATCCGGTTGGATGCTATGTGTTATATTGCATAAATGTGGCATACCTGGGGGGCATAAAATGGCAGTTAACCTTCGCATCTTGTGCAATAATAGAGAACATAACGGACGCATACAGATTTCGTCAATGCGTCCATGACCGATTTCGATTCCTAAAAAATGAAAAAGGAGTTTTTTTCACAGGTGCTAACATGCCAGATTACATGATACATCATCTGGCCAGTCTAATGAATTAATTTATAATTAACACTTCATAACCGGCACGAATCGAGCAACGAGCATAAATCATAACTTCTTGAACTTGACCTTGTTCAAACACCGTTAGTCCAATTGAGTTTATTCAACCGTATAGAAATGAGAAAAACCAGACGTACTTCATTGATGTTTCGCGATTCATTTCGAACCCGTTGAAAGGACAAGTGTTTCATTTTCAAACAAGCTTTTTTGCAAATACGGTGAACTTTACAAGGCTCGACAAGAATATGACAAATGTAGCGCGCTGGTAAATTATAAAATATAACGCATGGCAATTCAAATTTTTTACGATGACAGGGTTCACAATATGAATTATTCACGCAATAATAATTAAAAAATCAGATATGAGAAACCTCGCCCGACATTACAGCGTGAAAGTACACTGCTGCAGGATGCCATTTATTTCCACCGACAGGAAAATAATCATGTGTATCTGTTCATAAATATAGGATGAATAGATATAGTATATCATAAAGGATAATAGATAAATAAAAACGTAAATGGAAATGAACCTACATTGCGCAAAACATATCATATTGGGATTTGGACTATCCAGTAGCCCCCGCGCTCTTTACCTATTGCAATATAATCAGCGTGTGTCAATTTTCCATTGTCACAAGAAATTCTATAAAAACTAATATAATTTGTGACTGATCGGATCCTGTGGCGTATGTACATACATACATGCTCGGACAGAACTGGGTTAAAAAACTCGATAGGAACGGACATTGAATCAGTTTTCTGAACCCGTCTTAATTTATGTCGAACTTTTTCAGCGGAGGTGTGCAGTTTTTTTTCTTCTGTTTTTATTCATTTATTTATTTTTTGTTGTTCTTTTCATGTAGTACAGATTGTTATTACAACTGCTTGCATGCAACGTAGCATTGGATCTAGGTCGTGATTTTGGACATAATCACTCTGCGTTAATCTGACTGCAACTACATTATACTTCTCTGCGAATGGGTGTAGTTATTAAATAGAATGTGAATAGGACCTCAATACTGCATGCGAAATAAACACACTGCAAGAGATCAAATAGGAGGGGAAAAAAGAGTATTGATTGCATCGTGTGATTGGACGAAGTCAGATCTAAATTTACATTTTTCATGAGTGTGAGTGTATCTGTGTGACATCTTGAAAAAAGAAAACAGGGTCCCAAGGTCACATAATATCTTCTGTATTCTATATTATGTATACTCACCTATTCGGTCTTTAGCAAGAACAGATAATGATCATCAAAAAATATAGTCTGGCAGTAGCCAAACAGAATGCTTTGAATTTTTGAAGAGTGGGAGACTCAAGATTTGACTATAAATTTAGCTACTAGTTGATAGCATCTCAGTATCACATGATATAAAAGCTGACGAGCTTCACTGACATATCAAAGTTTTTACTACTTGAATAGTTTCATTTATCACTCGATTGATAATTAAAAAAGAAAACATAACTACAATGGAATCATTTCTGGTAAGTTTCATCGCAGTATTTTGCTTTCCTCGAACATACTCTGATTTCTTTTTATTGGAAGTAATAGAATCAAGTCTTACAGAATTATTATTTTACTGCTAGGGCGAGTATCAATTTTTGCAGTGCAAATAAATTCAGCTAAATTCTTTAATCGTATGAATTATTATTCATGGTAATATTGAACTAAATATAATAATTTTTATTTTCTACGCACATTTTTAGTTCACTTTGGCGATCTTCATTCTCGTTGCGTTTACATTCGCCGCCCCAAATGATGAGACGGATCTTTCAAATGCAGGATACCTCGACGAGAGTCCAGCTGAGAATAGGCAATCTTTCGTCAAATTATTGTTGCTGAAAAAACTTCTGAAGCTGAAATTGGGTTAATTCACCTAATTAATTAAATTAACACTTTTGTAAAAATATGTATAAATTTTAGTCGAATTAATTATATAGCCAAAGTAATATGGATCTAAATTTATGTAAAAAACACGAGAAATGAAAAATATATAATTATATAATAGATATTGCATATTTCAATCCCATTGCATTCGCTATAAATCCTTCATCACGATAAAATTAAAAAAGTCTTTACAGAATTGCTATACTTATAAGACGTGCCCTAATGCGTATTTTCTTAACGATTCACCTATTTGAAAACACAATCACTATTGGGCGTGACAATTATTTATGTGATAAATGAATATGCTAATAAGTATTCAAAAAAAATTACAAATCAGCGACACAAGGTAAACATCAGCACGCGCGGCCTACGGCGAAATACGTAAAATAGAATACCTATAACTCTACGTTAAATTTTTCGCTACCTATTTGAATCTTTCGCAAGAAAGGCAAGCCTATTTCTAATTAATTCAATAATCATAAATAGTAAAAACTATATTTACTATTTTAATTACTCACGATTTGAACTCTGCGGGCCTATCAAATTAGCACACCAAAAAATGGCAAAGAAGAGAGATTGAAAAGATCACTGAACTCAACAGTCGGTTAATTGGGTTGTCTTGCAATCAGGCGCTCGTTCTCTCAGGGGGTTACTGCAGTTCAATTTAAAAAGGTATAAATATTTTTATGTGGTATTTTGTCGCAAGCAAATGAACGATAGAGGGTATAAATCCCCTATAACATGTCATTTATTCGGATAATTTAATTATAATTTATTAAGATACTTGAAAATAACTATTAAACTCATAATTTTCATCTAGTTTCAGTGTTCATCTAACATAAGCTAGTCGCTTACTCCTACATGAAACTAGTAGCCATATCACACCGAGAACTCCAAAGGAAAATTCTACGCAAAAAATATGCTTTATTGAATTATTGAGGCGATAGAATTACACGTAAATAACATGATTCAAGTATTTTATTTTTTCACCCAAGGATAACAGCGAAAAACGAATATAATGAATCAAATGATCTTTTTGCTTCCTTCACGTAATCGCGAAATAAGTTGAAGGCATGTTGAGTAACTGTATAATAGGTATTTTTATTACATTATTTCTAATTATGAATTTATATAAGTAATCGGAATATATAAATCCAACATAAACATATTGGGGACCTTTTACAATTTTTACTTACATAGGTATAATATGAGAGTAACGTTAGTTAACAAAAGTTGTTGCATTATCACTTTTTGATGATCTATATCTGAATCAGATGCTGTCTAAGTGCAACTTATTTTTTTTAACTATTCGTAAAGATAAAATAAACTTATAGAATACCTCGATAAGCTCTCTGTCATTCAGAAATAGAAAGAATCTATTAATGACTGTGAAACGTACGTAAAATAGCCGCATGATTTTATATGGAAAAAAAATGTCATGTTGGTTTTACGAAAAAAAAAAGAATAATAATAATAATAATTCATATACCTATAGATTAATCTAATATAATGACTGTTAGATAAAAATTAAAAATATAACATCCAATAAATACTTTTATTCGAGTTTAATCAGTTATTTATATGTATATCCATAAGAATATTTACAATGTTAATATATTATTTATTTGCAGTTTTAGTTGTATCTGTAGAATGTACATACATATATACATACATACATACATCTCGGTAAAGTATGACATAAGCACCTTAAATGAGATACCTACAAGAATTAAAATCTTTTTAAATATCATCCGATTTTATGATGATATGTATTCATGTATGATACAATGAATGTGAATTTCTTTTTTTTTTTTTAATATATTGCATAACTCAGATACTTCTGTCTTCTCCATTAGTTAACTCTGAAGAAAACTCCAGTCTACTTATTATTACTTTTATATGTAGGTATATACTACATCATGATACTATGACACTGTATCATATTTTATAGTTTATTTTGCAGAAACTACAGTGAAGTTTGAATACAAAATTTCAAGTATTGCCAATAAATGATTTTATTTATTTATTTTTGTTTTATATTCAAATCTATACATGGAAATATATCAGTTCTAATAGAACGTACATACATTGACAGTTTAATTACCCTTAACCCTCTATAGCAAAATGTTACGATTCATAATTGAATATGAAACCAGGAGATTAATACATTTTTTTTTTTTTTTTTTTGGTGAATAAAAATTATTTTAACTGATTCACTGGATTATATTTTTGAGCAAGAGAGCGTCATCATATAGGCATACTGAAATCTCTTTAGTTTATCATGAAAATAGAAAATGGGAGTAACACATTTTATGGAGTAAACAGTTACTATCATTTGTATTTTCTTAAGTAACTAAATTATACATTTCTTAAGTATACCTATATGTGAAATTAAGGGTGATATTGATTTGCTTGCAGGTCAAAGTTCAATGAAACTTCAGTGTTCCAGGCATTTGGATAATATTCTAATTATCTCCGCGTGTTTATCATAAGAAATATCTGTGTTAGAGCTTTTCTGACTACAGCTAAGACCTGATAAACCGTATCAGTTCATTAATCAGCCAGCTGGACATGAAATTCCAACTCTTTAATTTTACTTGGATAAAATTACAAATAAATATTGCTAAGTTTGAACTAATCATTAAATGGAAAGAATTTTGGAATTTTCTTTTACAAATTTCCTTCACAAACTATCGTCACTAACAATACACACGCTCTCTAATCTCCATTTTTGTGAAATATATTCATTACTACTTAAAACTTTTACAGATACCTCAACTCTAGATGCCAAATCGTAAGTTCCAGGTGACGTTATCAAAGCTTGCAATGTAACTAAGTGGCAACCATATGGTTCTAAATGACAATTGACCGCTGTATGGGATGTATATCGAAAAAAAGTCGATCCTTGCGGCGAATAAAGTTGAGACTTTATACTTGGTATTTGAGATTGACTGAAAATACAAGTGGAACATGATTACTCATCAGTTTAAATAAATATTACATTATAAGCTAAAAATTATTAGCAAATTGATTTTGAAATAAATAATTGAATATGAACTGATGTATTTACCTGCTCGTTCCAACTGTGTTGATTTTTACGTCAATTTTCGTTCCTGAATTATTTTGCAAACATAACTGTACTGGCACAACGCATAATCGACTTAGTTTGAAATTATGTGCAGCTTGTCGAACGTGATGAAGGGCAAATATGACCAAGTTCTGTTGAAGTTCCAGCTCTGTAAAGTCATCTTTTTTTGAGACCATCGTTGAATCAGAGACATTTCTGTCTGGTCCAAAAATTCGAAGATGACCGCCGTACTCGTTTTGTTCTGCTTTAAATTCATCCGGATGTCTATACGTTTTATTCAATATCTCAATGTCCATATGATGCTGACCAATTGCATGTCTAGTCAAAGTTCCTCCTTCCATTATATTTGCCCTCCAGCGTATAATAATTGTTGAATCAACAGTCATACAATCGATGAACTGTGATCTATCAGGTATTTGAGCTTGTTGCTGGTGCTGCATTTCGTTTTGTGTTTCGTTCCAATTCAAAGGTTTAATTTTTCTCCGTTGGATAAAATCTATATACGGTGAATCTGTAATTGACTCAGAGGATTTATCAGTCATTAACGCAACGTCAGAGAACTCTGGGGCTTCTTCTTTTCTCTTTCGCAATTTTAAGAAAAAATGGGATATTTCTTGAGGCTGTATTTTAGTGTCCAATGGTAAGACTGTCGACTCTTGTAGTGTCCATAAATTACTTCTTAAAGATACTTTACTGAGAGATATCTCGTTCATAAACGGGTCGTGAATTTGATTTGTATTTTTCACTTGAACAATTAAATTCAACGTTGGAAGGGCATCTTTGCTAACGGCACTTCGGCGAACAGTTGCGGATATTTGAAGTGAATCTAACACTGTTAGTTGCCACGTATGTCGGCTTAATCTATACTTTGGAATACTTTTGGGAGCCAAATTTTCGTAATAAAATAATAGGTCCAGCCTGTGATTCCCTTTTTTATGTGGTGCTCGTACCCATAACGGCATTTTTAACGTTTCTCCAACATTAAGAATACCATTTGTTGATGGCGGTAGATGGATCTTAGTTATAAGGCCACTGGCTTTGACTGCAAAATTTTTCAAATATATACAGGTAATTGATTTTTCAAACAAACACAGTTATACTCTTACATTAATTTAAATTTCATAGACGTAAATGCTCAAATTAACAATAATTCAAGAAACAGTCTTTAAAAGTATCTATGAGCCAAGCTGAACGAAATTGCAATCATTTCTCTATTATTGGAGAAAGACAGTATGAATTTTGTAACGTGCTGTAAGAAAGAAATGAATTAAATATATAACTTACTGTTATTAGAGGCAGCTGGCTGATTCTCCAAAGAAAATAGTTTAGGATTGGTAGAGCCAATGTGAATATTTGTCAAAGGTGCATTGCCAATATTCTTCAAAGTGACTTCGATCCGTTGCATTTCGCCACATAACATCTCAGGTGACAATTTACTAAAAGACAACTGAAAAATACAAATATATTGTGAACCAAATGAGAGCTCTGGTCTTAGCCAGTTTTCACAATGTTTATAGATAATAATTGACATGTGAATGTGATGGATTCTTAAAATTCCAAAAGAATACAAGATGTGATTTTTGATTTTGCGAATAAAAAAAATCTTCTCACCTGTGCAAAAGGCGCTGCTTCAACAACATTCATTTCCAACCTGTAATCTTCCCCATATAACTTTGCCCCTGGCCTTTCCTTAACATTTTTTAATTTAGGCCCCTTGAGTTCAAACAGCCTTTTACCAGCTATACTAATAGTCGGATTAACTATGGGTTGATCAGCGACTGCTTGATTAGGATTTGATAAATTATATCTTAGCCCTAATACTTCGACCTCTCCAATTTGTTTAGGAATTATAGATAGAACAATGCTTTGTTTACAATCCGGTTGTAGAACAATTGCTTCGATACTCTGACTCTCTACTGGGCTACATTGCGATTCAAATTCCTTACTAGTGTGTTCCAGTTCAGAATTTTTCTCCGAATTTACTTTGTTTTCAATCATTTGTTCGCTTTTATTAAAAGACCAAATTAACTTTACGTTAGACAAAGGCAGTGGTATGTGTAATGGATTGTGCAACTCTATAGAGAAGTGTACAGGTTCGTTTAGAACCGCGTTTGGCTTTGTAGAATTATTGCTTTTGTTGGAATATAAAGCAACGGTAGGTTTAAAGATCATTGGCACAGATCCTTGAGCTTCTGTTATAAGTATTTCTTCAAGCTTGGACCATCTGACATCCTCGATATCTTGACTATCGAAAGAAACGTTACTAGCCGAAATACTGTTCTTATCTGCTTTCGACAATGGGCCAAATAAAACTTTTATCTCGTTGCTATTTATCAGTGGCAATGGTAGAATTGGAAGAATATTCAAATCTCTTGTTTCTTCTTGAAATAACAACTGAAAACAACAAATCGTATATCATAAAGCAAAATTGTGTCTCGAATATTTCTATTCCATAATTAAATTTCTTATAGAATAAATACATACGTTGTGAATATGTAGAAACTCTCTTAAAAAAGCTGCTTGTTGAGGTGCTGGCTGTCTGCTAGACTCGTTTAGCAATTTTTCAAAGGCTTTTGCGGCATCTTTCACCAGTTTCAACGATGCAGCTTGTCTACCGATAGTAAAATGTATATGATCTTCAGCCAAGGACCAGCCTCGATTGTTGTAAACCTGAAATAATTAATAATAAAGTTTATTCAACAGTTTTTCATCTCAGAATTTTCATTCCAAGATAATTGTTACTGATATGTTATTACCTACCTGATAAGCTTGCTGATAACATCTCAAAGAATGCTTCCTCTGTCCTGCTTTAGAGTACCGATGTCCTGCCAGAACAGCATGGAATGCATATTTCCGCATCATTTTCGAGCTAACAAAGCAATAGGCTGCTTGTTCTAAAAGAACAGCAGATCTTAGGTCTGAATCTTCGCTAGTCATACGAATAAGTTGTTTTGCAGCTTCGCCAAATAAGCTTCTGCCTTTAAGGCACTCTGCGCTCAATAAAGTAGCCCTAGTTGCAAATTGCGGCATTTTACAACTGTTCAAATAGGTCAGAATCGCATCATCCATGTACTCAATTGACTTTCTCGTCATTTCACCTTGCATGAATGCACTCAAGGCAGCCATTTCTAAGGCACCTGCGTAATACAGCCACGCTTGATCAGCTGCAAAGTCACGTTTTGCACTGTGATAGGCTTGATACGCGAGAGTATAGTGGCCGAACATGAAGCAAAGGTCTCCTAATCTTCGGAGCTGCAGTTCCGGGGACTCGGCTGTGTAGCTAAAATGATTTAACAACTATATTAACTACAAACTCCAGCTGAACATGATACTTTCAGACAATTTTATGATAAATAAATGTGGATATGTGGCTGTGTATAGTACGTACTTACATTACTGCATTTGCTGGAGCAGATCCTGGTGCCCCAGGTTTGTTGGTAACAAACCATCGTTTTGTGGCACTAAATAGAGACCTACTAACACCTTTCTTATTGGAAATGACATCGTTTAGCAGACCTATTTGCTTTTCAACGTATGGAAGTAAACTTTTTAAACAGAATTCTGTAATCAATGTTCGTAGTCTCTCTAAATCCTGGGAGGACAATCTAATACCATGTTGGATGGTTGGCTGACTAGGTGAATCTGCCCAAACATTATCATTAATTGGAGTATTATTCTCCATTTGATTTTTCAATGTTACGGATGAAATGAAATTATACGAGGATTTTTCATTCTCTGGACTCAACGGATGTATAGTAACTGGAACCGCTTCTTGTCCAACTTCAAGAGGACCAGTTGTTGATTCGGATGCATCAGAAGAAATACTTATCGTATCACATACATCTGGGGAACCTAATATTGGGTTTCGCAGCGCTATTGGAGTGCCAGCCAAACTCGATCTGAAAAATGATTCTGTTTTATGATGTTGAAAATGAAATTATTATATATTATCTAGTAACTATGTAATCTGATTGTGAATGGTGTGTAAAGGGGTACACAAGCAAATTTTCTTGCAAACTATCAATCATAGATTTTTCCCACTTAAAGAAATGCAGCTTTGATCTGATTTCTTCTATAATTACAGACGTACAAAATTTCTTTGACTTTTTACTAAATTCCAGGGTCAGTTAGCACCTCATGTTCTTTAATGTTGGATATTAAAGATATAAGAGTAAATTAAAAATATCACCTGTCTGGTTCTGTTGTAACTTGATTGGGCATGGCAGATACTCCGCTAGTATCTGCCGGTGTTCTAGGTGAGCTACTTTGTTCGCTGCTTTCCGATAAGTCAGAATGCTTAGTTAAAAATTGACACCAAGGATCTGGTAAATGTGTTGTATCATCGGACGGGCCAGGTGGTCTTGAGTTCATTTGTAATAAGAAACAATTATTGGGTCCGTAAATATTCTTCATTTCTGTGTAGACCGTTTCTGCCCTGAAATGAAAATAATCGCAAGATATTAATGCGGATTCCCAGCCAGTTGAAAAAATAGAAATATGAAGTATTGGAACAAGTATAGTTCAATTTGCTACAACTCACTTATTTTTATCATCTTGAGAAGTGTCGTGAATCAATATGTAATATCTCAAAGCATTATTATTGAACCATTTGGGTAATTTTCCAGGAACACTTTGATGAAGCTGAGCTCCCATGTGCTGAATTTTTTCCAACGGATTATCATCCGCCGTTGAGACGATGATCATACATGCCAAAAAATGTTTAGTAAATTCATGATCGGATGGGAATTGAACTGCCAAAAGCATTTCTCTCCAAGATTCGAACCACGGGACGGAGACTGGAATTTCCAAATTAGTTGTGCCAATTTGTACATTGGTAGTTCTTTCGCAAGGAGATGAGCTAACAGACTCGTTTAACATCTTTCGAGCAAGAGTTGGCTGTGGCGGACGTACATTAATGTCTTGTACTGATACACGGAGATTGCGAACAGTGACTGTTGCCCCTTGCGGGTCCTTTATGTGACCTGAAAAAACATTTATGTATTTTTTTCTAATTATGGAAAATGTTTGGGAACAGCTTTTTAAACATCCTGGGATAACTGAAGTTTTATTTTGCTCAGAATTTTATTTATGCAAAATCAAATGTTGTTAGACAATTGAAATAAACACAGTTGTCGATAGTGAAAGTGAAACAAGAGTTATCTAATCTTGGGTCATAAATATCGTTCAATAAACCGTTTTATCTATCATATTCTCTGACACTCTGGCCTGGAAATCGTAAGTAACATAGGTAGAAAGGTTTGAAACAATTTTCATCAAATTAATGAATTTTTAATAAACAATATAATCAATGCTTCAGCTATAATGTTAGGAAAATCATCGTTTACTGAATGGAAAGTTAAGCTGATATATTTAATTTGAAATTCTATGACGATTATAGAAATTAGGGTTAATGTAATGAAGGATTGAGAGCGTAGTTGTGTATAGTCTGTATTGCGAAGGTATGATTAATGTGAAAATCTAACCTTCGGCATTTAGCTTGCAGAATGGTTGTAGCAGTTCGATAAATGTCAAATTATTTTTTTGACAAGTATTTTCGGCAGCGGTTGAACACACAGCAGCAACTTGAGGCGAAAAAGTGTTACTGATAAATTCTTGAGGGGTTAACTTGCACTGTGCCATGATTAATCGTACTCGGAATATCAAATTACTCAAATTTAAAACTCCATAGAAAAAATTGATAGCTATATTGTTACAAATATTTACGTCCCGTTCCGCATCTTTCTTTAATTAATCAACTTAACTTCTAACTAAATCACGATTTTGACAGTATTAAATCATCACGATATCTAATATCTGCAGGGCCGACCATCATGAACATGTCTAACAAACAGCTGTTTATTCCCCAACGCAGTTTGCCACTTATAGAAATTGTAAAACAGCCACGGAAATCACTAGATCTCAACCAAACGGATGTAGACACATCGTGGCTCGTGCAGGGTCTCGCATCAATTGCGAATATTTTATTAAAAACCGGTTTTATAATTATTGTTCAGTTATGTCCATCATAGGTAAGTACGAACAAATGATTTAGTAAAATCATCAGCATAAAACATTCGCTTAAAACTTATTATTCCGAAAACCGGCATGGGTCTGTCAAAATTATCGACTTTTAGAAAGAGAGGGAGAGTTCCCCCACTACCAACTGTCTAATATTTCGGCGGGAAGAACCACCTCCTTTCGCGCTCTTTCCGACAGAAATTTTGACGTCAATGCCCGGACCGTATTTTCTCTTCATATCATTTAGCCCGTTAGTAGAAATAATACGAAGACTTGTTTTCTGTTAGAATAAACTGAGTAAGTACTATCCTTGTCGTCATGAACTTGATAGTGAAGGACGAATCACGTATTCAATAAAATGACGAACTGACCGAGACTTCCTAAAGTTGTTTATTATGTTCCAGTGTTGAAAATGTACTATAACTTACAATAATATGGCATTATAACTTAATAAAATTGCAATTTATATATGCATATATAGATAGATTAATGTTAACAACGCGAGAGTCAACAATATGTAGATTAAAAAATATCATTGTTATGTCCATTGTCAGACAAGATAAACATCTGTGTTAAAAATAAATAATATTAATGACAGAACTAAATGATGTATAAAATATTTATCAAATGCCAGTTCATTTTTCAACATTTACAATATTGTCATTCACTCATTATTTGCGTTATAAAAGCTTAACACGTTCTAAAAACTTTCAGGTAAATTATTTGCTAGAATGACCACCTCACCCAACAAAACCTGCAAACGGCTTTTCACTGTTTGTATAGAAGGCAACATTGGTAGTGGAAAAACAACATTTTTAAATAATTTCAAAGCCAATGATAACATGCTGGTTTTACAAGAGCCAGTAGAACTTTGGCGGGACGTAGACGGTACAAATTTATTGGTAAGAGATTCAATATTCTAAGCAAAAGTTTGATAAAGTTGAAAAAAAATCAATGGTTTTGTCATATTATTAACTTTTTCACAAATTTTTAAGTATTTTATAATAATTTTGTATACTATTGCAGACCATGTTCGATATGCAACATTTAATTTTTCTTTCTTTCTCTCTAAAAGGAAAAAATGTACAAAGATCCAGTCAGATACGGTTGTCTCTTTCAATCTTACGTGCAACTTACAATGCTTCAATTGCACACACAGAAAACACATCTTCCTTTCAAAGTTATGGAAAGATCTGTGTACAGTGCTCGTTGTTTTATTGAGAATATGAAACGCACTGAAATGCTGGAAAAGGTCGAAATTCATATTTTGGAACAGTGGCACGACTGGTGTATCCATAGTGCTGAAATTGAGACAGATCTAATAGGTAAATAGTTGAATGAGATTAATGTAATGTAAAAATGATTCAACATGGTGAGTCACTCCAAATGTACAATTCAATTTTGGGCCAAACAAACTTACAAAATAATACTCTAAATAATACTCAAAATAATACGCATCACATGGATTGTCAAATTTTTCCTTGATTTTAATCAAGTTGCGTCAATAACGTAATAAGAATTGAATATAAAGTTTTGAAGGTAGAAAATCAAAAGGCTTGGTTCTGTTTACTTTTAAAAAATTTTGGTTCGTTTTTAATCATGTTTTGTTTGACCCTGAATTAATTGCATGATATATCTACTCCAAATTGTCTAAATTAGACGCAAATGTTCAAGCTTGCATTTTATATTACGTGAATCATATATTATTATGTATGTACATACATATATGAAGTATATCAAATCAAATGACCATGACCAAGTTTCAGAGACTCTGATAAAGACGAATCTGAAATAAGATTTTTATCATGTCTATGTATCACGAGACTAGCTCATACTGCAAGATATATTATTATTTTGGGTAGGTTCGTGTATATGAACTGAAAAGCATATTGAACAGAAATTCTCATAGAATGAATGTGAAAACGAATATATTATAGGTTTCTTATATTTTTTTAATTCATTTCAAACAGTTTACCTAAGAACATCTCCAGAAGTGGTTTACGATAGGATGCGAGCACGAGCTCGTAAAGAAGAGGACTGCGTATCGTTGGATTACTTGAAACAAATTCATCAGGTCCACGACGACTGGCTGTATAATAAATCTCTATTCTCGTTACCCGCACCGGTGATGGTTTTAGACGCTGACAAAAGTATGGGAGAGATGCTGGCTGAATTTGAAAAATGTAGACATAGAATACAAAAAAATAGAGATGAATTGATCACGCAAAGTCAGAGTACGCTGAAGAGGAGAACTGCCGAACCTATGGCACCATTAACACCTACAAAAATTTCTGTCGGCAGTCTCTAACGATAAAACGATATAATTAGATAGAAATGAATATATAATGTCGTTTAGACTAAGCATAAGTCGAACTCGTATGAGTCTCAATTAAATATTTCATTTGTTTCAATATTACATATACCTTCATTTTACTCCTTACAGCACGAATTGAGTTTCAGATTCTTGCAATCTTAGGTATAGTAAAATATAAATAATCTTGAAACTAATCTATACTTATCGTTAGGCATTGAGGAGCAGTGTTTATTGATGTATTGCATGTACACACAAAACAAACGGCGTAAAACGCAGTTGATCCATAGTTAGGGGACTTCTCTTTGAACACATTCGCAAAATGAATAATTTCACTGCGATAACAAAGAATGAGCATAAGTCACTACACACTACTTTCTCAATAATTTGTGCGGGCAAATAAAAAAAAAAAGATGGCTGGAAATCTTGTCTCCCGTCATTCGTACTATAATGCATATTGACACTTATTTTTATTTTGACTAAATATTTAATTTTCTATGTAGGATTTAGTTTTAGTAATAAGACTGTAACTGGTGAAAAATATCCAATTGTAAAGTGGGATTTACTCGTATTCAACTGTCCCTGTATGAACAGTTATTGCTTACTTATAGTTGCAATTTATAACTGACATAGAGAATCATTAGATTAATAAACTTGTTGCATAGGTTCAAGATTTGTAATATTTGCCTTTATATCGTGCCGAATAATATGTATTGAAAAAAAAAATCAGAGTTGAAAAGGTCGAGGGAAAATATAATATAATAATTGTATCCAAACCAACTATTTTTCATCATACAAGTATTTGTGTATAATCTACCTATATGTACATTTGTAAAATTTAACAACAATAAAGAATATATACTTATATAAACGTAACACAGATATAATGAGTTATTCATAGTGAAATTTGCTTCTAAAATACAAATAGAAGACTGGACCTTTTAACGCTAAGTATCCTCATCGAGAATTAGTCTTTTTTCCAATTTGAAATTCGAGTATTGCACCATTGCTGTGTACTAATTGTGATGTATGTACATACGTACAGACTTAAAATCCAATTGTAGAATTCAATGAAAACAATTCCGTTTTTCTTATTTATAAAATATAAAGTAATATTAAAAATTTTTACAACCGTTCGGGACTCTCAAATTAATGCGTGAATGGAATACTAGCATCTAATATTTCAATACACGTGTTGATTATTCTGATGTAAGTTAGTATAAAAGCTTAACATAAGTTACAAGATCGTTTTTACTGCTCATTTGATAAAAATCACATCAGCATTATTATCTACTGCTATTTCAAAGTGTTCCGATTGTTAATTCGGCGTTATAAAAGAGTGAATATGTTATGAGAAGCGATAAAATAATTTCCTTTTAATAGAGATTGAGCTCGTTAGGTGGGAGTTTTGTGAGAAGCTGCTAATCTTTCGGCGCAATCGTATTCTTGACATTTCCAAATAGTGGAAATTATTACTCCTAGCTGTGCGTTTTTGGTAGCGGTTTGTTTCCAATCATGAAGTATTTGATAAACAACCTGTAACAAGAACAAAAAATGTACTTGGCACTAGCATGTACGTTACTTCTTATCATAAATAATATAACTATTCATTTACTTGATCTATATATTTATGATTTGCTTCAAACTGCTGAATTTGCCCTTCCGAATAGCCCAATCTGCTCGCTACATCTCGCCACCCATATCCGATGTGTGTTTTTATCAAAAACATGTCATCAAGGCTAATTATATCCTCACTACAACTGAGCTCTTCGACATCCTTTGGCATTGGTTTAGCCTTCGGTTTTTGAATACCACCATCGGGACATTCGGGAGTTGTCTTAGCATTTCCGGGGTACTGATTTATGTTGCAAGTGTAACTATTCTTTGAGCCAATCATAATGGAGTGTGAATTAACTATATTATAATTCACAACATTTGGATTTAACGCTGTAACAATTAATATCACAAATTATTATCAACATACAAAGGACAAATAATATAAAATATCTCTGTCCATAAAATAATGCTAAATAACTCACCTGGTTTGGATTTTGGCTTAGTTTTAACTCGAGGACTTTTAGGTCTTGGTTCCGGTTTGAAAGTTCCGGAGAAGCCAAGGTCTTCTCCATTTGAGAACTCGGACTTCTGCGATGATGGATTCGAAGTAGAGCTTTGTCTTCGAATTACAGGAACGATTACTCCTATCTGATTAGAATCTGGTGTTACTGGAGCAGATTTTTGTTTAATTTCTGCTGATGGTAATATTGGATTTGATTCCGTTCCTTGTATAATAACTCTTGGTGGATCTGGTTTGGCATCTGTAGTCAGGGATTGTAGCCGTCGTGTCAGCGCAGTGAGTACAGACATATTTGTTGAATTCGTTTTCGATTATTCCTAAATTAGCAGTCAAGTTTTTTTTTTTCTCCAACCTTCTGCTTAACGTGATCGCCAATTCAAGTCCTGTAAAATGTTAATATTCAATAATACATTGTATATTGCACAGCTGTGTCTCAACTGTGAATATTATCTAATTGTGAATTAGAATTTCCAAGACGTGTTGGTATTGTAAATGGCGACGCGACATCATCATTAAAAATAGATGGCGTAATACTTTACGAACACTGGAGACAAAATGTGTTTTACATAATTTAATCAATATGAACATGTTTAATTATCTATATGGAGAAAAAAAAACAAATCCTTCATCAAAATTCCTTGGCAAATTCAATACCAGAATCATAACAAATGATAATGAAATTTCCAAGCCAGACTATAAATAATCTGTGGCAAGAGATCTTTTAACGCAGTTAAAGTAAACAATGAAGTGCTTTAAACCGTGTTTTTTATTTTTTTATTTTTTTATTTTTAACGAGACGCTTAGTCAGGTATGGCAACACATTACATGGGTTAACATAAATCAGACACATTAACGATGTATATGTTCAGGGTAACTTTGAAATACATATATATATATATATATATATATATATATATATATATATATATATATATATATATATATATATATATATATATATATATATATATATATATATATATATATATATATATGTATGTATATATATATATATATATATATATATATACATACAGTTGTGCAAACAGTTATGATAAAAAGTTCAAACAGCTTGAAATGTTATCAGAAATATGTGGCACAGAGTATTTGCTCATTCCCAGAACTTTTCATGTATAGGTATGTTGTGTTATTTTGATCATATCTTTGAAAATTGTAAGTAAAAAAAAGTCACGTCTTAAAAACAAACAAAAAGATTTCTAGAGTAGTTTATTGAAACTAAAATTATAAAATTTTGTTTAAAGAGAATTATGAACCATTTATTTATGATCTCTTACACAAGACATTTGCATTAACTTTACTGTGTATTGTCATTGAAAAAATTTTAATGCAAGTCCATATATCTACGTGCATCTTTGTATATGCATATGTATGTGACACACATGCAACAACAGAGCAAGCAAATGGAATGACACAGATAGCATTTGATGACCCTTTGAGCTGTGGGTTTTTCAGTAGAATTTCCAGTTCCTGTGTTAAAAATAAACATCATAGATGATAAGTGTAGTGATTAACATACATAGAACGCGCGTGCCATGGACGGGACTTCAATAGATGACTGATTGTAAATTTATCCTTCGGTTTGGGTGTCATTAGAAATAAGAATATAGAAAAATTCCCAAATTGAAAATTTAATTTCGAATTAATTAAATTAAAATCATTATTATATTACAATTATGCGAAATGAGGATAATTATATAAGTCAGTTGGATTTGAAACGCGGAGTTTTTCCCATCTTTTTGTCCGCCGCCTTTGTTGCACGAACGTCACCAGCAATAAAAAAATAAAACACACTAACACGCATTTAATGTTGTGAAATAGTGCATTTTAATGGCGTGGAGAAATGAATTTTGACTGTGAACTTCATTGCAATCGAGTTATCAACTTCCTCAATAACAAGTATAAGGTGAATTTGTATAAATCGAAATTATTTAAACATTCGTCACAGCTGTTTTTAAACGGATTCATCTCACCATATTTTTTCTATAATTGTATCGTAATTCCCTTAGTTGATATCGTAGAAAATGAATAATGAAATTGTTCGATGAACACTTGTAAACAAAATTTATTCTAAGTTTATTATAATATGTATACGATATTACAGCTAGACACATACCTACGATGTTGAACACGTTGTCCAATAAAGACACTAAATTCGAATATCCTTAGATTTTATTATTAGCTTAACGTTATCCTCTGGATGCTGCTTTTACACTCCGCGTTGCACAGCTATTAATCTAATTATCGATAAACTATCACAGCCACTTAGCGTTGGAAACATATGACACCTGTCGCTCGCACCGCTCGCGGGCAAATAGTGTCTGTATTCGTATCTCGTATCTCACACTCCAACTCTTCGCAACGATGTGAAACAAATACAACTATACGTCGTGTCGCACCGACTGCGTGAGCAGAGTCGAATCAAATGAACGTCCCGCAAGGTGAAATACCTCAGCCAAACAATATGATATCGGATTAAAATAATTCATTTCCTCATTCATTAACCGAGTGAATGGTAAAACCTGTTTTATCTATTGGCAAAAAGATTCCCGTTTATAGCTTTTACAGATTGGGAGTCCCATAGCAGACGACGGACGTACCACCGGAGAAATATTCGGAGAATGGCTGTCTACACTCAATGTTACAAGATTAATAATTAATTTTGAGCTATGAAAATTATCAGGAGCAATGGAATAACATGAATAATTAAATGGACAGGGATAATTATTTTTCCAAATATTCTCTATGCGCTAATTCGTTGGATAAATTAAACGCGTTAAAATATCATACAACGAATGATGACTCCAAAATGAGAGATGGATGGCGGACTATAAGCTGGGAGGTGAGTAATCGGGATTTCCCGAATTAAATTCCGCATAAATTAATCTCTGGAATAGTTTATGTATGTATGTATGTACGTCAGAGAAATTTTTTTTTAGAGAAGCTTATTCCATTGGTCGATTCTTGTTAATTACTTGCGTATTATTTAATGGCGGAAATAATGCGTCGAATGAAGGCGGCAAATACAAAATTTATAATTTTTTTAAACAGTTTATCATAATTCAAAAATCGCAAAGAAATATAGAAGCAATGGTCAAACGCGTTAAGCCGAATGTTAAGCCGTTGAGAATAATTTATGCAATTGCTTCCAGGAACCAGAGAGAACTACGGTAGAACATGAAAATGATAAAGATAATAATATCCAAGCAGCTCCAGCAACCAGTCAAACGAAGATAAACGAAGACCTAGCACCAGATTTAACTCAAGCCACGCAATATGCACTCACACAAATCGACAGACCAAATTCAACGTTTGATTCAACTACCTCAATCGATAATGTTACAGATTTTCTTTACGAATCATTGGAACGTTGCAATGGAAAACTTGAGTTGAATCTGTTACAGAAGATCACAGATTCTGAATTATCGATCATCATGAATGATCTGAGCAAAAAATTAAGTCTTAAAGGAATTTATAATCTATGCCACTCGATTTGTGGTATGCGAATAGAATTTGGCGAAAGATTGATCATTTATGTATGCAGAAATGTGCTTCTGACTGCTGTGAGTTGCTGAATTTTGACTGAAAATAGTTTTTCTTTATTCTGTTTGTGGAGATAAATTGGAAATTTCAAATTATTATAATAATGTTAATGATTTTTTTCAGATAATCTCAATTGAAGAACCATCCAGATTACTGAATTCAGCGATCACAGAATGTGTTGGAAATTTTCCTGACGATGTGGAGAATTTAATCTTTATTGCTGCATTGAATGTTGATTTGAAAGAGATAACAACGATTCTTAGTATTACAAGTAGTCTGGATATTCAACAAAAAAGAGAATATATTTCGTGGGTATTTTACTAATTTTAATTGAAAAACCATAATTTTGATGATTTTTATCATTAAAATGATTATTTTTATTTCATAGGGCTTTAACTGTCGAAGTAAAGGATCTTAAACACTGGCACATTGTGATCTTACAGGATTTGTTAACAACAAATTTGGACGAGAACATTAAAGATAAATTATTGAATTTGCTGTGGAAAAAATCTTACGAGTTTTCTAAAGATAAAAATTATGGGAAATTAATACTTAATATTTTGAAGACAAATCCACCGACTACTATACAGCAGAAATATTTTTTTGAAGAAATAGTTACAGTTCATAATACCCTATTCAAGAAGCTAATAGACAAGATATTAGCAACTATATCAATTGTTTGACTGCACATCTTGTATAATTGCATTTTCAAATTTTGAATGTATAATATTAACATATTATATTCCTCTAGTCATAAAAAAATTTACTATCATTGATTGTATACGTGTCATATATTGCTTTTATATTCTTTTTCGAATCGTATTTATAATGATTTGAATGAAAATAAATAAATTTCATTCTTTGATATATTCCTTTTTTGCTGCATTGTATTTACCCATTTTCCACGAACACCATAGATAACGCGATATGACGGATTAAAAGTATAAAATACTCAACCCTGTAGTAACGGATAAAACACGTTATTATTTATTGTTCGATCGATAAATAATAATAAAAACTGTTGCATGCATATTCATTCACCAAATATACGAATATTGACGAAGAGCGACGAATCGAGAACGCGACATCACATCAAGGTGTCAAACATGCCAGAAGAACTGTCAGGTGTGACTATCGTGATATTTATCGGAGCTGGTGTTTTAACATTCATATTACTATTCATATTTGCAAAAAGGCAAATAATGAGATTTGCTTTGAGATCTAGAAGAGGTCCACACGTTCCGATCGGACACGATGCAAAAAAGGTTCATTTATAGATTACGTTTTCTTATAGGTTAGAATGAGCATAAAAACATCACACTACTTGATAGGTTTCACTCACTCCTTCCTAAATTGAAGAGTAAATTATTCGCAATCCGTTTCGCCAATAAGTAATTAAAATGTCAACTATTATAATCCGCCCGAAAACTTAAAAAATAACAAAAGGAGAGATTATTTCTTAATCCACCAATTAGCTAATAAAAATGTAAATTTTTTTACCTTCTAGTCCTTAAAACGGGAGGTTGAACGAAGGATCGAAGTTATACCTAGAATATCTCATGAACCGCAGGTGATAAGTGATCCTAGATATATAATGGCACCGAGTGGTCAATCTCCGCCACATTATTACAGATTAAAAGCTGTCGACGACGTCAAAAGCTTAGGTATCGTATAAATCAAGATTCTCAGATTTCAAAACTTTAAAAAGATTATTACTTATTCTTACTTCATCTATCCAGAAGCTGAAATTACGAAGTATGATAACTGTCTGAAACGTCATCCAACCGAAAATTTACGAGCATATCTTTTGACCACCTTGGCAGCACCTTTGAATGGCAGTGGGCAAAGACTTATTCATCAATTTTGCGATTTGTATGAACATGCACGGCATGATCCTACAGAATTTAGCGACGAAGAATATCAAGTCTATTCAAGACTTGTGCTCAAACTAATGGACGCGTGAGTTATCCTAAAAACTCTACATTTTTCTGGAAATCAAATATTTTTATGATTTTTTTTGACACTCCAAAACCATATCAACTTAAACCCAAATTTGTAGAGTAATTTAAATCCTCACTTGATTTTTTAGTATAGTAAGCTAGGTAGACTTATGATAATAATAAACACGTTTATTTTTAACTAATAACTAATTTTTTCTTCTATAACAGAGCTCGTCTTTTGAAGTCCTATCCAAACAGCAGGAAGTCCAGTCCAAGTAGAACACCGATAAAAAAAAATGTTGAAACGAAAAGAAACATTTTGGAACCAAGAATGCGGCCGTCAGAGGAACAGATTTTGTGCGGTTCCCGGCCACATACTTTGACTGTAATGGCGTTAGATAATAGCGAAACATCGGTGTAGCATTATGGTTATCGTCACATACAACATATGTGACGAGTTTATGATATTAGCTTATTGAACAGCAATACTGTTTCAAGTAAACAGATATTTTTACGTATTTGGCTAGGTGGATTTTCTCTTTGAATTTACATATAATTTTCTATTGCAGATTAGCGAATTCTCTATAAATGCAAAAAGGCACGATTTTCACTCAATTTCTTCACTTTTCAGGAAACAAGAATATTATTCATTTTCATTGTATTTCATTCAGATCATTGTAAATATCATTATCGATTGAATATTAACGATAATTACTAATTACCATATTAGATATAATGTGATAGTTACATCACTTGAATAGATATATCAAGTTGGTTTGTTCAATTTCAATGATTCACTGGTGTTCAAACTAAAATCGATGTAAATAATAATCTAAGAAACACGCGATTATTGTAATTATCAAAATATAGTATAGACCTAGTCATTGAAATTGTCGATTATACATTTTTGAAACCCATTTTTTCAATATTATGTAAATGTAACATGTTGTCGATAGGCGTAGACTGTGAATGAACAATAGATAAATTGTGGAGTAGTTGTTATATGTGAAGTATATGGATCCATATCGCAACAAATTTGACGTTATTCTTTGTATTTCTACAAGCTCTATCTACTCTTTTACATCCTACAGCATACGAAATCATCTGACAATGAATACTAAATATTTATACTCGTGATATATGTGGATATTATTTAACTGTATTTAAACAATATTCATTTCTTATTCTGATGTACATTCGAACACTCCATTAATCATCAATGTTATACATTAAGGCTGAACAATTAGACATATAAATATAAAAACTGAATGTAAAATAAAAACTATTTAATATTACGTCCGGCTCTTATTCAATATCTCACCAAGTATTCTTCTCCTCTACATTCGTCGTGACGTTATGGTCATAACTGTAAATTCATTTGCGGCTTATAAGACAGGTATTTAGTCCACACTTCGATAAAGTATCGTTCATGTTTGAGTGAAACTAAGGCATTATTAAATGCGATTGTGTATAATTCGGGTAAAATACTCTTTCTCATGTGGTTCAGCCACTCCATAATCTGTAACATAAACATAATTCATTGTTAAAAAAAGCTGGTAAACATACAGAGTATAAATTCTATAAATATCTTCACATGTACTTCCAGTGTAAAATCCGTTGATTGAGATTTAGCGAGTTTACCTGAGTAACGATGCTGCGCCAATGTTCCTTTTGAATCAAATCAGTAATGGCCTGGGGAAATAAACTGACTCTAAGATCTCTGGACAGAGCTACGGATTCAGTATTTGCAAGCAGGCAATCGCTGCCCGACAGACAGATACAAGAGACAAATAATATATCGCAAAGAAACACAGCTCTGTGATTGTTATCTTCGAGAGATACGTCAGCTAGTACAGCTTGAATACGTCCCATTAATTCTAATGTCCATTTAGCAGTAGATATCTCAGATCGCATTTTTGGTTGAATGTATAACATAGTTTTCAACACGAACGGCTGTTCTCTGAAGATAAAACAAAGTTAGTATGATTACTCGGAATACATCCAACTGATGTTGAGAATGTTTTTATAATTTATTTCATGATATTATAGACGTGAGAAGCAAACATAAAATATCACATTTTTACCCAGGCATAGTGATGGAAGCATCAATGACTTCATTCATCCAAGCAAGTGGTAAATCTACATCTTTCTTCAGCGTTAGTTCTGCTTTAACAACCGTTGCCTTTTTTAAACGTTCAGCTGTAACTTCCCACCAGACACTTGGTGACGTCATTCTTTCGATATGCTTTGACGATAGCTCAACTATTGTATCTACGTACGATTCAAATAATTTATCCTCTACTTCAATTCTGTCTAAAAGTCCCTCCAATATAATAGAGAGTAAAGTTCTATTCGCATCATGAATAGTTTCATCTGTTAAAGCTCCCTTGTAGCATTCCATGATTCGTTTAAATATATCAACAGTCTCATCGTTACCCATGAGTGCTTTTTCCAATGTATAATTTAAAGTTTTTTCTAAAACTGGTCTCAGTATATTTGGCGGCACTCCTTTACACAGATCATCTAAATTAGCATAAATCAAATCATATTCCTTGAGCTCTGTAACTGCTTCAAATGTAGTCAAATAATTTTCTACAAATCGTTTTGCTGACGGTGATATGGTCATTTGATGGCAAGCTAAGCACATCACATATTTTTTGGCTTGGTCATTCAGTTCGAAAACTCCTTGCAAAAATACCCAGTTTATAGGTGGCAGAGGTTTCTGATATTTATGCGAAAATATTCTCAAACATTCCATAATTATCGCCTCCTGATGATCTTTCGGAGACACGATAGAACGCCTTAGATAATCACCGATTGCTCTTATAACACTCTTCTCTGGTAGATAACGGAAGTTGTTCGGCTCCCCTTGAGGAGGCGAATATATATCCCCCCGAAAGCTATTAATTTCTGCAGTAATATAAGAGATCAACAAATCTCCAGCTGCTTGTAGGGCTGAGGAATTAATATTCTCTAACATTTGTATCCAACAGGTACCAGGTATGTATGGTAAAACCAATTCAGGTTTCCTCGCAGCATCGACTGGTGTTTTGCAATAAATTTCTGGTAATTTCAAATCTTTTCTGAAGTTATCTGGCAAAGATTTCAATGGAATTAGCTCTAAATTATATGCAGAAAGAGCATGTAACGCAGATTTGATAACTTCCAAGCTTTCAGGGTTGGCAATGTAAGTCCATAACTTTGTAATTACTTCAACAACAAGTTTATCAAAATTATCACTCGGCCGACTAGGATATGACGGAATATCGCCAAATAGATCGCATAGGCTCTGCAAGACAATGCTTCTCCTATCCTTATTCAGTTTTGGAGCCAAAACTTTCCACGTTGAACATATATCGATAACTCCAGACCCACAAAGAGCAGATATACCTCTCAAAGCAAGAGCGCTAGGTGCACTGCCTTGTAGATCGTTGCATCTGTTCAATATTTGTGATAATAATGGCACCAGTTCGGCGCCATGTTCCGGTCTTGTTTCACAAATATATTTCATTGCCCTCGCACAAGTTATATTCGTTTCTAAAGAATGATCATTTTTGCTCGCGTCAACCAGAGCGGCTTGAAGATACCTGTGTGATCTTGGCTCATGGTTCCACGTTTTCAAGTAAAGTTCTATTGCTAATTGCTTCAACGGTTTTCCATATCCCAGTAAAGTCTCTAGATTATGAATTATCAGCGGGACGTTCTCTTTGACTACAGCCAGTTCTGGGAGGGAGAAGAGTAGAGTTCTAGTTTCGTTGTAATCTTGTGAATTTGTCAATTTATATAAAACCAAAGAAAGCAAATGAGATGCGAAGGAATTGGTTTCCTTTACAATACTCAGTAGAATGTGACATACTTTTATCGCCACCTCAGTACTTGTAGTTTGTAAGAATATACCACTTAAAAGTAGTTTTGATTTATACTTAAAGTCTTTCGGGGCATTTGAAATATTCTCCAGCCACACAATTGCATTATCTTCAGTTAAACTTTCAATGCAACGACATATTTCCATGTAAAATGGAAGATTAGAATTAAAATATCTAATTGTAGTAAATATCTTGTTTCCATAAAGTCTTTTGGTATTCGAAGGCCAAGTTTTTCGATTTTTAATCGAGCTTATCACATCCTTTGCAGTCTCCAAAGCATCGCATGATAACAGAGAAGGATACGCCATCCATTGTAACAAAGATGCTAACAGCATGTGTGCACTTGCCGCATTACATGAAACTTTATCCATTATGGTTGCACCTGAACAAAAATTCAAAATTTGTAATGCACAAATAGGGATATCAGTGCGGCAGAAGTATCCAGAACTAAATCCTAAACTTGCTAAAAGCCGGAATATACTCACACAATCGAACAACGTTATTTAAGTAAACAGCTGGACATATCAAAATCAGTTCAGCTAATATCGTCGTAGTTACGCTACTAGCTTCGTTCTCATCTTCTTCAAAAATCTCTGACAGTATTTCCAAATTAGCTCTCGGGTCACAACCATGCTTTACCAATTCTAGAGCAAGAGATGCCACCAGAGGAGTCAAGGCAACATACAACTTTTTATCTTTATTCAATATAGCCAGCTCAGTAAATTCAAGAAGTCTGTAATTTGTATTGATACAAGAATTCGTATTGTTCGTTTGCAGCCAGAGCAACGCTTCAATTTGTAAATAAGCGGCATTATTAGTCTTGATCAGAAGATGCCAAGTCAGCTGTTTACAACTTTCGGAAAGAGTAGACGACGGGTTGCATAGAATGAACAAAAACACTGGTCGTAAGAGCTCGATACTATTCAGAGCAATCCTGAAATGAATAATTCAATTAAATTTTGAACTCAAAGCATCTCCTAGAAAGATATAGTTTCTAGGATCAATAAACCCTACCTCACCTGAAGCTAGAAACTTACTCTTTTCTATAATGATTCACCATAAATTGCATTTGATTCAAAACATCTCTCCAGATATCTTTATTCCGATTTAAAACTGTTACTAATGGATGCTGCGGCGCTTTAAGCATGAATGGACACACGTAAGGATTTTTGTCATCATGAATCTTCAATGCAAGTAATAACAGATTACTTATCGCCGCAGTAACTGCTGTGTAATTCCTGCAATAAAATTTTATCAATGAATATAAATATTTATAGACAGAGCTTCTCATATGTGCTTTTCTTTGCCAAATCGTGTTACCCACTTTGTTGATCCTAATAAAGCTATAAATCTGGATAAAGTGTTAGCAATTCCAAGTACTCCATTCTCTACGAGAGTAGTTAATGCATGACAAGCTGTGACGCTAATGAGAGCATTACTGCTCTCGCATTTGGAAATTAATGTTGCCAATTCCGGTACCTATGTGAGAGAATGAATAACAAGGAAATCTTATAAGATAACTATGTTAATTAGGCAAAAGATCAATTTTATCTGTATACATAGCTAAAAAATAATTTTATATTATTAACTTTTGAACTTCTATCTGAATCTTTCGATTGAGAATTTGAAAGAATTATAAAATTAATATCAGACCATGAAAAGCTATTTAAATTTCAGGTTGAAATAGTGGAATACATTTTTCTTCAAATTTTAAAACCTACCCCAGATACATCTCCGCCGTTCAATTCCTCGCTGCGTTGTTTAATTAGTGCAACAATTTTAGAAATTGCCTGAAAAAATGAGCCTTTTTTAAATATGGTGAAAAAGAGCTCCTGAGATAGGTTTACATTTGGGCAAGTATAAGTGTGCAGATATTCAATTGCCTGAAGCATTTGTTGTTTAAAGGAAATTCGATGTTGTGCGAATTTACTCAATCATAACTGAGTTGTAAGTTTATTGTATGTAAAGTATTTCAGGAATGAATTAGGCGAATCTTGATTTAAGTAGAAAATTTGGAATGTTTTTAAGAATTATGTCAAAGAATTTATCCAAACAAACTACATTTTATTATAGTGCATGATTGCTGTAACTTACATGAGAAATTAATATCGCATTATTAGTTGCCAATTTACATTCGATTTCGTCCATTTTAGATAATGAAATATTTTTATTTGATAAGAGACGCGTAGACTAAATATTCATATTCACAAAAATGTGTTTTATAAAATGTTCGTTACAGATCAGGTTAGATTAGGTTCATATTCGGTTAACTGTTCTGCAGTTACTCCAACGTTTTGACTATCTTATGTAGATACAATTAAAGAACTATATTGTCGATTCATTGACTGGCCAATAATATTTATGGCAATTCATTCGACTATCAACCGGGGTGAGGGGAACCACGTGCTAACGCCACGTGGGATCTCAAATGTCAAAGAAACCGATATGAATTGAAATTTGATCAGAGGTGAGGAGGAAGCAGATATAGAAGATCAGTAGGTGGGAGGGAGATGAACCATTGCGGGTTGTAGGCGATCCCCAACTTGTGCTGCCCCCGCAGCGGAGCCCGTTGAAAGCAGGAGTAGGATCGAGTGGTAACAGACATAATTCACGTTTTTGCAAATTCTGCCTTACGGCAATGGTTACCGCCGACAAAGGCGATGGTACACGGAGCTGGTACAAATGAAAGCCTGCTTTTGCTCCATCGCGATGTTTGGTGGTCGGTAAGCTCATTCGTAGAAATAGAAGTGGGCTAAAATATACATATGAGAAACTGGATGAGAATGATGACAGACAAGATGAGAAATCAGCCAGTAAATCAAAATCGGGATTTTTATTCAGGTAGCATTTATATTATGTCTGACTTTGTAAAATCGAAATTTTTTAGAATCCCAGGCCCGAAATTCTATAGAGAAAAATGATTTACATCGATTGTTCTAACATAAATAATCGATAATCTGCATAAATTATTCATGCGATTTAATATATCATTCAATTATGGCGGCTAATAAATTATGGCGGCTAATGAATTATAGCGCGGTAACCTGCGCAATACATCCCATGATCCCCTGCGGTGCTCCGGTCAACGATCTGCGATTGTCTTTGACTAGGGGATGCAGCAGGTCCGTGTCGTTGTTCTCCTAACGCGAATCGCAATCATAGGGATGATTTATCCTTAAGTAAGTATTCGGTCTTGTCGTAAGTATGTAAGTAATTCGTGTCTCGATTAAAATCAGTGAAAACGATTTGTAATCACGAAATTGCGAGATCGCGATATTCGATTGTTTAACTAATGTCGCGGCAATATGGCGGCGGGTCGCGTCCCCCACATCCCGCCAAAAATTTTCTCGTTCGTTTATTTTGGTAAGTAATCGTGAATCATTGTCCGAAAAAATGATATAATAGCGGGGTTTATCGTGACGAGTCTACTGTGTATCGAGAGGGCAGTGTAACAATACCCGTAATTTCCCCCTCGGCGTCTCGGTCACCGGTCAGTTGCATTTGAGTGGGGGAGGCAACAGGTTTTTTTGTACCTGTAATGTGCGTGTAATTATACAAGTACTCGGGCTTGTCGTATAAGTTCGAGTAATTCGTGTGTCGATTACAGTCAATAAATTCGGCTGGTAAATATCGTACAAATTTTCGAAACCGCGATATTCGGTTGTTTGGCCATTCTACCAGCAAGGGCGGAGGAACGCGACCTCCATATCTCGGTACAATTTTTCTCTCGCTTGTTGCTCTTAGAAGTTTTATTGCTCTTTCAAATGGTAGAGGATGCAGATCTCTCTCGCAATGGTAAGAAAAATATAGCTATGCATGCTGCATCTGTAAAATTCACCGCGACAAATAAAAATTCGCTTCACGGTCATATACATATATATAACAATCGTTTGTTTCTTGATATGAAAAAACTTTACGTTTCGCAACGACGCCTCTTTCCTATTGGCTACAAGATTTTCGAACGAGTTGACGGTTTACGATTATCACATCAGAGTTTGTTTAACCGTCCGCCACCTCCGTGTATAATTCTGTCTAATTTATTTTAGTCGCGAGTTTCTCGGATACACACGAATGTGTAAAAATGTCAATTTTTTTCATGGCGTGATTATTTTCCGTAAAATCATCCACCATAGTAATGGGTTTATTAATGTCGAGATGAATTTAGGTATATGTGATTAAACGGCCGCTCTGCCGCCATCCCTCGGTGTCTTGTTGCAACTCCGATCGTGCGGAATGACTTTACTCCTTTCCCTCGTCTTAACATGCCTATAGGTATGATTTTTTTTCCTGCTATACACAATTCGGTATACTATAGGTACGTGTGTCTATTTTACTCCGGGGTTATAAAATGTATATTGCAGATTCACGCACGTTCATCCACGATTGCACATAAATATTATATTTCAATTTCGAACCGCCTCCGCGAATGCAAACATACTTAAAGGTCAGGGAATAATATTTTTATTTGAGGTCCGACAATTTTGTATTTACTTTTCAGTATATCTCACAAAAATTCGCTGTTCTATTTTTCAAAGGTGTCATTATTTTCGCACTTTGTTCGTTTCTGTTTTTTATAACACATACCTTCTACTTCGCTTTCGTAAATATTATATTATACCGTAGTAAAATGATCGAATAACATCTCTTTTTCGTCTCCCCATTCGAAATCGCGTGAATAGGTTATAAGGACCGTGAAGCGGTAAACATTTTTTTTAGACTTTACCAAAGTGAGAGTGTATACAGGATCACATTATGGAATATATAAAAACAAGTGAGCCGTGAGTTAATTTTTTCTCTAAAACGAACCCCGTCTGGAATTATATAATATCATAATCAGAAATAAATGCAGTAAAATGAGTGTTTTTAAATCCAACCCACAGGATGGTATCCATACATATAATATATTCGCAGTGAGGTGAAATTTTTCGATTTCTTATTGCCAATGTAATAAAGTAGAAGCAGTGAATGAAGTTTTCTATAAATTTAACCCCCATATGTGGAATAGTGAATACATATAATGTATACGTGTATTATAAACTCTCATTCCAGAGAGTAGTGAAAGTGAAGTGTCTTTAAAATCTACCGTGTTACTGCAGTGTTTTTCTAGATCTCATCACTAAAGGATTATTATTGGATACAAATGAGGCGTCGCACACCGATTCGACCTGGGTCTGACCCTCGACCCGTTGGATTTGGTTCGTAATTTTTCATATGGTTCTTTTATCTTTCGGAGGTATGCTGAATTTCTTTCAGCTTTAACATTTTCACATGTAACATCGGATTTTTAGAAATTTTTCGGAAGAGTTTTTTGTTTTCTTCTACTATTATTTTCGATTAGATTAATCGCGAACTAAGCGTGTAATTATAATTTTTTTTAGCAAAATCAGTTCACTTCTACGATTTCAGGTACATTATGGGTATACTAATTGCAAAACCTAATCATCATAATCATAAAAATTCACTGATCATGAGAAGACTGCGCAATCTTTTCTCTTAGTCGGCAGTATGTACAAAATAGCGAACTTTAAGGTTTGACATTATTTGCGGAAATCGATTTTCTATATAACTTCAATTGTTTCGACATAGGCAATATCAATCCAGTTTTTCGGTACTGAGAAAAATAGGAGGTAAAATAGTCAGACATATAATTGGTCTGTCAGATCCCGCTCGTTGTAATTATACTGTATTGAGATATTTTTCTTTGTGAAGCTGTGAAATCTCACCTTTGACATACAATATACATATGGACATCGCATTTTAAGATTGGTGGAAAGTTAAAGATAGAAGGCACTTCCGATTTTGCCTTTTCTGCTAATCTGGATGTCGTGCGTGGTGCGAGTTCCAAACTCATTGTCAGTCTTTACATTGAATCATTTTGGGTACCTAGAAAAAAAATTAAAGAATGTTCTCAGTAGTTTCTAATTTCTGCTAAAATGATCTTCTCCATACTCATACGTAAGATTTTGCGCGGCGATTGCCATGATTTTCTCGGTTTCTAAATCTTCGCTTTGCATTTTAAATTTTGAATTTCTCTTTTCTACTTCTTCGTATGATATGAAGCTATGAAAATATTTTAATAATTTTCAATCTAGCCCCAGTTTTAAGTTAGTCTCGTTAGGGTCGTATGAAAGATAAGACCGTCCACCTTATTTGCTAGCTTTGCTTAGTTTCTCAATATTATTATTATTATTATATTTATTTTACTTGTACAAAAAGGAGATCCGAGGATCATTCAGTTTTTTCAAGCTGTGCATTACTATCAGAGTATAGGCTTTAATTCTCACCAGTGGTCTTATCGACGCTAACCATAACGGTAAAACAGAATTTGTGGGAAAATAAAATCACTGCCTTATTACTGTTGGTATTCGACAGTGCTTCTAGTTTCAACAGGCACCCGCCTTGAGGGCAGCACGAGTACGAGATCGCCAGGAACCCGCTCTTCATCTCTCTCCTTATCAATGAAAATTATAATTGTTACAGATCTGATTTTTGTAGCTGCTTTTTTATTATGTTAGCTTTCGGTAATAACGAATTCATAATTTGTTGTTCATATATTTAGTGATTGAACAATTAATTGATTCCGAACTTACCTCTTGGTGTTGATAAAGAAGAATTCACGATACGATTCTTGGATTTACGAGAAAATATTCAATTTTTCTCAAAACAGTCTTCGACAATGATAAGTATAACGAGAATATGTGTACATACATAGCATATTTGTAAAAAGTGATATTGTTTTTAATACTCATGCAAAATATAATTTTCATTATTTTCAATTAAAAGGCCATTAGGTTTAGTCATATTTATAATAAAATAGGTAATTCCGAGTTGATGGAATAAAAAAAAAAAAAAACAACGGATAACAGAAAAAATTAAATAGAAAGAGTATGATACATCTTTCTGTCCTATAACTCTTATCTATACTATTACGAACAAGACTGCACAATATTTATGATATAATTACAATGATCTTCGAACAGAAGAGCTAGGATAGTATTCCTTATTCAACAGCTCCTTATTATTATTATGCATTCATATAGAGGAGCTTCATAGTATGACACGAGAATTTCATGCAAATGATCAATCGTCTAGGCAAACTATTATACGTATATATAATAGCCATAAAATTACAGCCACATTAACATATTGTTAAATACTGAAAATACTGAAATAGGTAATAATGTACATATACCTATGTATATTACTTGTCTGTACCACATTTTATGACTTCATTTTCTTTCTTCAAATAATTCGCGTCGATCTTATTTTCTTTTCTGTCCTCACATAACATACTTTCCCTGTGAATAATATAAAATGAGTGTGTACCTAGTGTATTGTAGGATTTCTATCATTTCAGATATCATAATTTTCAGGACATCATTTCTATTTCATCTGGGAATTGGGAAATCGTATAATTACAAGGAATGAACACAGGCAGAGAAATTTGAGCTTCTTATTTAGGAAATTTTATACGCTGATTTTTGAACAATAAATTTATTTCATCATATTCTGAGGTCGTTGTTCTAGGCTAATGATCATTTGCCTAAAATCATTTGTTTGATACGATGATAACAACGTCTTGTGTTGTTATACAAACTGTAATTCAACTGCTTCATTTGTTATAATTCTCATCTGTAAAAATTACAAATTTAGAATTCAAGCTGCACTATTTCAATTTGACATAGTAAACTTAGTACTATAATCTAAGTAAATTATATAAAACTTTGTAAAGATCCTGCGAAACGGTAAAAACTTTTCCTCATCAAGTATAATATTAGTATATCCAATAAAGAATCCTAAGTAATTAACAATAAAATATTAAATTTGAGTTATTTAAGATCAAAGCCAGCATTTTTAGTTATTATATATAGATATATACAAAATGAAATATTCGAAAAGAAAAATTCATGATCTAAAAGCGCAGTGAACGATGATATTCTTTACACCTGCTGCAGTAGTATGTCGAAAGTTAAATTAACACTGATCGACGCCAAATTCAATGTCAAATTCGAACATATTTTTTTAATATTTAGTAGACTATTATTTACAATAACTTGCTACGATATATCAACTTTTTGTTAAATTCAAAACAGAAGTTTAATTTTCTGGCATTGAGTATATTGTACTGAATTTATTATGATGCTGGATTTGATTGAGAACTCTTCGCATAGGCTTTGTAATTTTAGGAAATGATAACAGAGCATTTATTGATTTAATTAGCACTGTGATCAGTGCCAAATCTAAGTAGCCCTTTCTATTATTCACTTTAACAAATCGTAATATTGCGAGATGTGTTAAATTTATTAACGTCATTATTATTCTGGCTATAATTTCAACACATCTCGGCTTAAACAAATCATAACATTGTCATATCTATAATTAAACCGTAATTAATCGTTCATTAACCATACCGACTCACACGCATCCATTCGTATTCAAATATCTATAATTTTTCAGTACGATCAGTCTTAAGGCTGCAGTCTGTCATCAATTCTATATACACCAGGGCGTATTTACATAGGGTTATTTTTTGTTTCTTTTTTTTTCATCTAGGGAGTAAAACAACTGTTTAGATTCAACATTTCTTCAAACACTACACTATTTTTATGGCATTGTCGATGTGTAGTTTTGAAATTGACTTTTTCACTCTAAGTGCTGTAAGTCGAACTGCAGGATTCCTATGCCAGCATTCCATCATCACTTTACTCAGCGCGTACAAGATCTGAAAATTAAAAAATAAATCATATACCTACAGATTGTTTCAACTTGTAACTTTTGAGCAGAAAGTAAAGTTTATTTCTTTATTTTTATTATGATCAAGAAAAGTTGGTTAAATTAGTTTCAACTGTTCATATGAAGTATCGATTTTATAAATTTGAATGCTTACTGAATCATTTTCCCATCTCGTCGGTATAACGGGACGTCTCTTTTTAACGGAAACAGCTAATCTCATATCTTCGAAATCTGGATCGCTAGGTACAGCGTCGTGATAAGGCAAGGCGTACGGCTCAGCAGTAGAAACCTTTCCGCCAGTAGCGCACCTTCTGCATACTTCCCACAGAACAAGTCCAACCGAATACATATCGGCCATTTTGAAAGAGTCAAACGATGAGGTGTTTAAAGTTTCCTCCAAGACTTCAGGAGCCATATATCGTCTAGTTCCCACGCGTGTGTTAGGAGCAATATCGATCTCTCCGCTTTCGCTGTAAGAAAAAAAACAAAATATATACATATATTACACCATAGTAAAGGGTGGAAAAGCAGCCAAGGACTTAAAAGGAATGTCCAAGATCAGCCTTTAAGGATCATTAAGAAGTATCTTATGAATAACTGGTTGTTACGCAATCATACCTTATGAATCTAACAGCAAGACCAAAGTCCGCAATTGCGCATTCTCCGTTTCTTTTAACCAGGATATTCCTGCTCTTTATATCGCGATGAGCAATCGCCGGTTTTCCTCTAGTGCCAAATATCTCTGTATGCAAATGCGCGATACCAGAAGCAATCGACAAACATATTGCCAGTAAACCTGGATGATCTAAAACTGTAGTCTGTAAATAATCGTGGAGCGATCCTCTCTCGTGATAATCCGTTATCAATAACATCTGTGTCCAAGATCCAGTCCCCTTAATATCGGCAGCAATGAATCCCAGGATGTTATCGTGCCTCATTAAAACTGTTTGATAAATCTCAGTTTCTCTGAACCACGAAGCTTCTTCCAAAGTAAAAAACACTTTCACCGCCACTTTCTCACCTCTCCATCTCGCTAGCCATACTTCTCCATATCTTCCTCTCCCAACGCATTGTGAGAGGGCTAATTGCTTGGCTATAGTCCTCTGTACCAAAAGGGGCAAACCAGATCCTGAGCCACTGCTTTGGTCAATTAAATCTTTCAGTGGCCCTTGAGAAGGAACCAGGCAAGGCCCTCGTTCTTTTCGTCTATAACGACGATACATGAAAATAATAGCAAACAGAGGTATCATCAAACAAATTGATAAAGATACGGCTAATGCGATTAGCGGAGCACCAGAAGCTAAGGCTATTGGATCTGGTGGGCTTGTTGGGCGGCTTTTGTACTCTGGGAAATGATCTTTGTTGCACAAGGCTGTGTCGTTGCAACATCTTATGTTTTTTCCTTGTAAATGAGGCACCATGGATCCCTTGCATTGCATGAATCCTTGTTCGTCCGGGGGTAAGCAGCCAAACGACCACTCAGGAACATTTTCCTTGCTTTCCGCATCCCATACTTCTTCAACTGCGCTAAAGCAGTAACCACCTGGTCTTCCTTCGCAGGTACCATTCTGCCGGTCATCCGGGCAGTGACCCTCGCAATAACAGGTGATGCCCAGGGCTGGAACAAAATTTCATAGCAATTAGAAATTTTGGAACTTTGAAATTATTTTATATGAAGGGCTTTTTTTTTAATTTGATTCATGTCACAATTGTTTTCAATCACCTCTATTATGGTAGTTTATTGAGTGTAATATATTACACGTAATATCAACTAAAACAATCTCGTTCAGAGAGTTCTCCGATTTATTCAATAATTAAATCTTGTACATCATACACGAAATACTTGCTCTCAATTTTTTTTTTTTTTTTCAATAAATTCATAATACGCGAGTATTTTGATACTACATACATGGTAAAGTGAAAAATCGTTTCTCTTTATGCATTGCCCAGAAAATAATATCAGAAAAAAATCGAATTAATTAGATTTCAATACAAGAAAATTAATTAGAACACAACACTGTCTAGATTTTTCTCAGCTATGTGATTCTAAATTTTTTTTTTTTTGTTTTCTAACTTACGTGTGTTCTCTTAATTCACCCCATCCCTCAATAACAATTGCGTCTATTGGTATCCCAACGACTACTTATATTTACAATGATAATTATAGATATAATGGTTGCATCGATAAAACGATATATAATTTCCCTACATTTGCCTATCTCCCTTCTGCAGTCGCGACAATATCGTCACGATATAATCTAACATATAAATGGTGCAACAATGTGGACTCAAGTGTCGATACCATCGATACACTTCCTTCGGTTCATCGCCCTTTCAGAGCAACATATCGGGCGCCAAGGGCGCCAAGCTAAACAATAGGTTACTTGTACGCGACGACGACGATCACCATAAACTCTTTAACTCTTAACGTAAATCGTTGTTTATGTATGCATGTATCTATGGTATATAAGTCTTTAAAACTCAAGTGGGTTCATGCTCCGTACGTATGGCTAATAGTGAGCAAGAAAAATCCCTCTGAACAATCAATGATCCACGTTTTTTGTATGTATGTAATGTACGTATGCATATACGTATGTACATGAATACATATGTATAATATAGCCTAGCCGGCCTGTAACTTGGAGTTATATAAACATAAGCCGCGGTCAAGTCTCAAGATGGAGGGAGGTATTCAGAGACGTTTGGTAGTAAGCGCGAGAGATTTGTCAGAAAGTGAGAAAGAGAAAGAAAGAGAATAAAGTCTCGAAGTCAGGCGAGGGGCGAGGGGCCCGAGAAACGAAGTTCTATACATACCTATACTCACCTATAGGAGTAATAAGAGAGGGAAATAGAACGGGTCAAAGCGAGATAAATAATTAAATGATAATTGATCAGGGGAGAGTTGAGGCTGCTTGACAAGTTGCGTGGGCGGTTGCGGCCGCCGTTACAGCCGCAGCCGCGTTTCCTATATCAGAGATACGATTGGATGATGGTCAAAGAACCGAAAGGTGGGAGTTGAGTAGAAAAACATCTCGAAATATCGAATACCAAAAACGGAATAGCCCGCAAACGAATAGCGTTTTATGGTTCTGAGATGAGTTGACCATAAACGATACGCGTCTAATGATATATCGAACTTTTACATTATACGATGTATACCTTACTTCCTGGTTACATTCCGTGACTAAAAACGAGATTACATAGTATTATAATTTTCTCCTCCCTTTTCTTCTAACTCTTTTTTTCATTTCTAACTCCGCCGTATCTATACGTAGGTATACGACTAGACCGGGTTTCACGTGGTTAGAGTTATTTTAAAATACAGGTGCACCCCCCCGGGTACCTCGTGACGCGTCCAGGTCTAGAGTTTTGTCATTCTGTTACGCGCGGTTTTTGGAACTTTTTTTTTTATTCATTCATTTATCTTTTTTAATTTTAAACTGACTAGACTAATCGTCTCGTTCGCATCGAGGAGGCGCGAATATCAGAAAACGTTCTTGGACAGAGACGGAGAATACAAATGACTACATTTGTATATTATCTCTATACGTCGACTGACGACTACTATACTGCTGACAGAATTTACTCCCTTGTGTCTATTTATATCATCCAAATATCTGAATGATGGATCGGGCCCCTCTATTCATTCACGTAAAATTCTATCACTACGTTATTATCTATCGTATTATACATATACGGTCGAGGACTAAACCACTATTATTATATGGAATCTAGATTAACCCCGCAACTATGGGTACGTACGTACATACGTACAGTCAATCATTATCTGATACGCTTTGTTTTACACTTTTACAACGCGACACACATACCTAAATATTATACGAATGAAAACAAAATTTGTTTTCATTACTTTTTGAATAAAGAATATTATATATAAGGAGAGTTTAGCACGGCCTTGTAATCACAGTATGTAGGCAAAGATTGGCGATAATAATTCGTATATTACTCATACGTATAGGTTTCTGGGAAGAGGTGAAAAGAAAATAAATCAAATAATTTGTACGTATTATTAAGAGAAACTTCGTTGTTAAAATTCGATATTGATTCATGATAACAATTAAACGGTCGTTTATTAGACAGACTAAAAACGCTCTAAATCGTGAAATCTTTTTTTTTCTTCTGTAACACGTTTATCTACGTTTATCTTTCGATACCCAGGGATCAAGTTTCGCAATGATCGTTTCAAAGAGTCTGCAGGGTACAATAAGATCGAATTATTTACAAGCGTTAATGCAAGCTAGTCCTAAAGTAAACTTCCTTTACTCGATATCAATTGTTTTTATTGATAATATCTTAGAGTATATATACCTACAGTAACAAACGTGATATTTCAACTAAACATATTATACGATAAGAAAATTCTCGTAGTAAATCTAATCTGATAGCACAATCTACAACTCCGAGTATTTAATAAATCCATTACATATATCAATATCGAGAACTCGGGGACAAAAAGAAATACGTAACGACGCTGGTTTTATACTCATACTTCCGTAGAATTGCGCGGTTTAAAAACTTGCAACACACATGTGCTGGGAGGGGGGCCTTGGAGTGAACTTATAGCTCGATACTGGATCGCGCGGTACGCTAGGCAAGCAGTCTAGCAATTTGCACATATTTTCTCGGCGACTTATTTTCCTCAGTCAGGATCGTATCTACCCGCGCAATAAACGAGGGAAGGAAAATAACGTTTGGTTTGAAATTTCTTATTTATTTTTTTCCTTTATTTCTTCTTACAAATTTTGTTCGATTCCCTCTGAGTACATCGAGGCCAAAGCCTTTCCACGCGTAAGATCTACGAGTATCACATCATCGCTATCACCTCACGTAAGATAAATACGATCACATAAGCCACCCGTGTACCGAGCTACTGTCGTAGATATGTATGAACGTACTTACCGTACATACATTATGAGCGTATGCATCGCACAGCATCATCTCGGTGCCAAAAGAGGAGTGAAAGAAAAGGTAACACGTACCCTACTCACCACGTACCGCGTTGTCCCGGGTTATTTTCTTTAACGAATAATTTCTGACACGTATTTTAACGGTTCAGGATAATATATTGCGGATAATATTTACCCCGATTTAGTCACGAGTTTAGGAATCCAATAAAATAAATAATTGAAATACGATAAAGTACAAAAAAAAAAATGATCGGGAAAAAAAAATATTCCGTAAAAATGAAAAAATAAAGATACGACACACGTAGTTCCCGTGTGTAAATTTTTCTACGTATAGTTAGACACCTAGTGCGATAAGATTTTACGATATTACCATACACTTATCGAAGATTGAATAACGCGTAAAGATTGTACGATCGCAAACGTATCGCTTGGGATAAAAATTTAACGATCCTCCGAGATGGTGTGTTCTCGTCTCCGGATCACACCGACATCGATGAACATCTGTCTGACCGATGTTACAGAGGAAATAAATCCTCCGAATACGAACTTAGATATATCAGAGAATAGGCTATTTCTACATACCGCCAGTTGTCCTCGCTATGAGAACTCCCAGGCCTATCCAAAGGCCGTATTTACACCGCCGACCTATGTTAGCGGGCAACGCAGCCATTTTCTACACTCCGAAACACATACTTCACTTCTGTGACGTACCACCTTCTCTCAGCTTCGAACGAGCCGCGAGGCGCAAGCTAGCCAGGCTAGTTCTGTGGCTCTCGACTGCGTTCGGCTACCCCGTAGTAGTGGGGATCGGACCGACGTCGCATCGTGGTTTACCGGGGCGGGGGGGGATCTCTTTTAGTCGGATGGATTCTCGACGCTAGATGACGGTCGAGGGTTTGGGGAGGGAGGGTCGGCGCGAGGGCTGAGGGGAGAGGGGCGAGACGACCGACTCCTCGGGGGCGTCAAGCGACGGCGGGAGAGTGCGGCGGCGCCCGCTGGGCGCCACTGTGCCGCGACGCCGCAGAAACTAGAACCCCGAGATCCGAGATCGCCGGTCGTGATGTTCCAGGGACTTTGAACGGATTTGTTCAACTATATAGCGTAAGGTCGAGACTCGAGACTTAGAGGCTAGAGGCTAGAGAGAGAAAGAGAGAGAGAGGCAGGCGCGCCTTCGCAATTATTTTGAATGAGTTTTTAAGTTTGACATTTATGATGAGTATAAGGCCTTACCTCCCGATAGATGAATGGCAGGCCTTTTTTTTCATTATTATTTTCTGTAGGTTAATTGAGCGGCAGGAGAGTTTTTAATTAATCGTTCGTAGATACGTTGGTCGCTTTATACGCAGCATCCGGCAGCTAAATCTAGTATCTGGATATTGCGTGTTTATGTTGTTATTATTATTATTGTTATTATTTGGTAGTTTCGCGATACAAATAGACGCGTGCGTAAACAGCTGAGGATATTATTCGCTTGCTAAAGATTTTATCTCTTTTTAATTTTAGTTTTTGCTTTTGTTGGTTTTTTCTTTTTTTTTCTTTCTTTTCGCTCGTTTTCGCGTTTGTTTTTTTCTTTAACTTTGACGCTGCGTGAACGGAAACAGCTACGGAAGGGCAACAAACGGCATTCCGCGGCACGGAATCGCCCGGCGTGGAGCGTAGCTGCAAAAAGTGTATAATATATACATGTATATAATATATACACATATATATATATATATATATATATACACGTGGAGAGAGAGAGAAAGAGCGACTAATATTTGTTAAAAAAAAAAAAAAAAAAAAAAAAAAAAACGCAAAGAAAAAAAAAAACTGACGCAGTCCCGCGCCGGGATACTCCTCCAAGGGAATTCTACTGGCGCCACACCATTATGGTTTATGTATTTACATATACATTAATACATGTGCGTGTATGTATGTGATACCTATTTTTTTTTTTTTTTTTTGCAGTATATGTATATACGTATGGGTATGTATAGTTGGGCAAAGATTTAAATCTTTGAATGTTTAATATAAGCGCCGTTTGTGCCTCATAGTCAAGAAACAATTAAGCTTCAGAACGAATATATGTATACATACATATATTATATGTATAAATTTATGTATTAAAGTTGAAATATAAGAAGTCCTCTGATTATATTAGGTTACGTCATATACATACGGGGCATTCCATTTCAACTTGACCAATGATTTTTGTCTCACCATTTTCGATTCGCTTCATGATTTTTTTATACGATTCTACGATCGTAAAAAAGCACTGTTGAATTTTTTCAGATTTTTCCCTCCGACCGTTAATTTTCGATGATTATTCGAACGGATCTAAAAATTGTCGTTTTTTAAAAATCTCAAAAAATTCTGAAAAATATTATTTTTCATTCCGATCATTTTGACACCCCTCCCATGATGGGACGATTTTTTCTTCTATTTTTTCTTTTAACACTTTCAACATTTTGAACAAACGAAACACCATGTTCCAACGGTTCGAAAATTCTCAAAAAATTACCAAAAATTCCGTAAAAACATCGTCGGTTGTCGTGCGTCATCGTGAGTCTCACGTGAAAATATTCAGAATTGAACACAGCATTTTTGGAACCAACTTTTTTTTTCTCATTAAAACGATTTTATTTTTTTTTATTGTCGAGTTGACATGGAATGCCCCATATGTATATGTTGTATACATGTAGGTACGTATCAACGTATGAATCAATTAATAATTTATTGTATGTTCAATGGCGTAACCTGTACACGAGCATAAAATCCGAGCATGAGTGTACATAGTAAATTTATACGAGATATATAAATGCTGCACATATTGCTGTATACGCGCATGTATAGTTATAACGTATACCCTACGTCTTATAATTTTCAAACTCACCCGAGGATCAAATCGAATTGTTTATTTCACGTCAACTGAACTGAATCACTTTTGATAAATATAAAATTTTCAACGAATTGTAAATACGTAGGTATAGCATTTAAGTAGGTGGGATCCAGAGTACAGACGTGATATGTTATTATATATATATTACGTATCGATATTTATCTTCGCCTCAAAATATCATTATAATATATATATATATATATAGGTACAAAAACGAGAAAATACTGAAAATAAATTGTCGTATACGTTTTTTGAAAAATATTTATACACGTTGATACGTAATATGTAATCTCAAAGATGTATAAAAGCAAAAATTAATGGCGGAGAAAGTGAACCCGACACAGAATGAAAGTATAAAAATTTGTAGAAGCCTTGGAGATCCCTAAGGATTTTTGTCTCAGAAATATTGAACATATACCCTATTTATACCTACAACTTGCTGCAGATCTGCGATGAAAAAGATGCCAGGTCAGGTCCGGTCTAAATGGTGTTTTCAATTTTCTGAACACGTGTTTGTACATCAGTTTAAATTTTACTATACATTCAATATTTATATATTCAATATCATACATTGGCCTTGGAAAACTAATGTTTTACGTACATTATACCATTATAATTATTATCGCGATAAGAAGGAATAAAAATAACGAAAGTCGATAAATATACACCATACAATATACATCGGAAGTTTATTTTCTCGCGTAAATAAATTTAATTAGTATACAGGACGATTTTGATAGAGCAGTTCTTATATTCATAGTCAGTTCTCATTCACGTATAAAATTCCTGTCTATAACAGCCATAGCGATATTATATTGCGATATAATTATGATTTTTTTCATTCTTCGTTGGGATGTTGTAACTGTATACCTTATGTTAAACATCGATAAACATGAAAGATTGTTTAAAATGGTTCAGTCGGTTACTGCCAACAATACTAACGATCCTAACGACGCGAACAAACACCTATCAATCACCGAGAAATGAAACGCTTCTTCAAAGCTTCAGTGAGATCCACGGATATAATGTATAGGTATAGGTATAGATATTGTACCTTCACGGTTATGAAACTACACGACAATTATTATGCACATTACACACGGTTGTGGATAATAATTATTATCTGCGCCTTCTCGCTTTGCTATGCCTAATCAAAATACTCTAATCTGACAGTCGAATCTAATGTTTAGATTGCAATTTATCCGACATGGTATGTTATAATCAATCGACGTAATAAATTGATATTGTGTATTGTGATATCGTATCGCATGATTGTAAGAAAAAAATAAATTAATGTTATGACATCTAGCGATCGGTAGCTCGTAGATCCCCGCACGTAGTTTTGTTATAATACTAATTATTTCTTCTCTTATCTACGCGATTATCATCATTCTTATTCTTACGTGGCTCAATGTTTTTTTTTTTCTACGAATAAACTCAATGGCGTCAATGACCAGCAAAAAATGAGTATACAGCCGCGGCAGCGAAGGGTAGATAAAGAAAATTATAAATCATTAATGGATGATAATCTGTAATGAGACGCGATTGAATCAAGTAGTTTTTAGCTTTGGAACGGTACAATGATACATTATTGTGTATCCGCCTTATACCTGTCAATCTGCAGTGCTTATGCCCATCCACGGGCTATTTCGGTTTGTTGGGTTATGGGGTTTGCGAAACGAATTAACGCTGCGTACAGTAAATAACGTAAGAAAACGATGCAGACGGAACCGTAAATACCGCTAGCCGACTAGACTAGCCTAACGTTAATCTGTTAGCCCCGCTTCTTCAGTCTCGGATTACCAAGGGGGTGGAAATTCCTGTGGGCTGCAGGGTAATGGGAAAATGGTTTTTATATACCTCATGTGTCTTTAACAAGTATAACTGATAGTATATTCACATGTTCAAGTGCATAGTATATATGTACATATAGAACAAAATTATGATTATATTTTTATCGTGTGTGCAGGGGTATGTATACATAACAAGAACTCGATTCAGAATCATTATTTTATCGGGTATAAAACCCGCAATAAAATGGTTTACTCTATAAATAGGCTCAGTCGTAGTAAGCTATTATAGGGATAAGATATAATGGGAGTACATAATGTAATTGTAGTATATGCATTATCGTTCGATAACGCCGCAGCTATACACCGTAAAAAAACAAAAACAAATACTAGTCTTATATACGCGTATGAGTGACTGATTGAGGAACAGAGTCCGCGTATAGCTGACGCGGTAGAAACGAGAATTAAATTAAGACGCAGATGTATATCACATAATTTGCGTGCGTGTATAACGCGGAAGAGGGTGATAATTAGGAATGTAGCGAGCCGCCTAAACACACATTTTATACTTTCATTCTAGGTTATACATATTATATATTCATTCTCCACGTATGATGGATTCCGCGTCAAGTGTCGCCGAAAAAAGATCCTCGATGTCACCGATTTTTTTACCCGTTGGATATGTTCAAGAACCCCGAAAATAAGTGACTTTTTTAAATGTGTATATAGGTATAGTGGCTATACGTATTATTGCCTCCGGCGTACGGCGCGGCGCATTGAAAAAGTTTTCGTCATTTTACACATTTTCATTTCTTCGGTCTTGAATATCTCAGAAACGATTTATCCTACGAAAAAAAAAGAAAGACTCGAGGCACTATCTCAAGCATATTTGATGCTCTTTCTATCCATCGTATTACTTCACTCGCTACTATACCGGAGAACACGTGAAAAATGCATTTTATAAATTAAAAGTTCTAAAAGATAGGCATGATTTTTTAGAAAATTTTCTAACCCTTCAAAAAAGAATATTTAAAAATTTAAAAAACAGCTACTATACCTACCTATAATATACGTTTACAAAAGTCAGTCATTTTTAGGGTTTTTCGAACATATCCGGAGATTTTTTTTTATTTGTTATACTTGACGCGCAATCCGTCATATATATATACACAGTTTTAGACTTTCCGTATTTTGTGTTATTCTCTTCAGGTCAGACAGCGGCCTCTGCTGCCGCTCTGCTTTCTAAGGGCCGAGGGTTTTTCCAGCGTCTGGTAAATGTCTGCACATATGACATTTCAGAGCACGTCTTGAACCTGGGACTCGACCAGATCTAGGCCTGCACCTTTTTCTATGATTCTTAGTAGGTTTTAGCTTGTCTTTTGGTCGACGTGTTTGTTATTCTTTTCATGATATTCGTTCACTTAATAACACATTCGTTACATTAGCTTCAGTTTATACACATAGCAACTGTTCAGTCGTTCATTTGTCTATCTTCATTAGGTAGGAAATAAATATCTTGATTGGCGTTAATAACGTGCGTTCAAGTTATTCGCTACGTATGTATCGCCCTGTAACTCTCATCGTCAGTAGTAAATATGTAGTGTAGAAAAAGTACACTTATCAGAATATGTACATATATTTTATGTAGATGTTAAAATATGTATATAATACCGACCCATACATAACCAGGGCGGGACATGAATTGCTTACGAGTTCAAATGCGGAGAGAAATGAGTCTGCAGCTGATTTCGTATATAAAAGTAATTCCATACGACAGGTTTTGAGAAATTGCAAAGTTACGAGGTATCTACCTAATAGGAATCTCTGTTCTATAAGCTCCGAGGACCGCCCGTGGGGCTATGGTCGTTAAGGCGATGCTTTAGGCACCGAGGAAGCCAGAATCGTCAGTATAATCGAAATTGCTGCAGTTTTTGAATAATTCGATAACGACAAGAATAAATCGGTTTAAGCTCTCGCCTTCAATGATTTATACGAATTGGTATAACAGCTAATATATCTATAGTGATATTCATTGAAATTGAGAGAAGAAATTTACTATTTTACAGATTATTGAATTTTATAATTATGGAAGTAGAATCGTGTTATTTTTTCACTGTATAAGTATATCTCGCCAGACTACGTATAAACTTCGGTAATAATACAAAAATATATCAACTTAGGAGTCAGAGCCGCCATGTTTGTATAAATTGAAGCAATATTTTATGATATGCAGGGAAAAGTAAACTTTTTGTTTTTTCGCTCGTTATCAATGAATATCGGATGCTGTAGGGTCGGCTTATTCGTCTCGAACCATCGAATACGCGGTAAAACAAAATTCGATTCAATATAATATCTCCGTTTAGTATATTATAGTATGTAATTCGAAGACCTGCAATCAGCTGGTACATAATATTTTTCGTTCAAAAAATACCTATACACGATCGCCTCGGGTTACATTTTTTCGTTAATCATTTTTCCAGGTATATACCTATAATATATTATACCTATACGTATATACGTATACTCGCTGGTAAAGCTTGTCGGACATGATTTTAATCTACGCGTCACGCCAGGCTTTTAGTTTGGGTTATTTCCTCATTTTTCGATTAAAAATTGGGCAAAAAAATCCCATAAACATATCAAAGCACTTCGTATTAATCGGTGCGGCGCGATTACCGACCGGTAGTAGACAGGCCTGAGTGCCCATACCATCAATTGATTAAATCATTAAACAGTCTGTAATCTTAAACGGATTTTAGTGGGCCTTAGGTCGCTCGATATCCTTCGGCCTCACTATTCACCATTCTATCTATACATGTATAGCTCCAGTCTCGAACTCTCGAGGCGCCGGGGCCCAGGGGGACAATAAAGCGCCGCGTCAGCTTTGTTTTGTCAAAAATAATCGGCTATTTTTAAGAGACTGCCAATTAGTGGAGCTGCCCAATAAAGAAACATAGTAGGCAGAGCTGTGGCGCGACTGAGACCGATGATAGCACTCACAGCTTACAGTTAGATTGCAACTATACCTTTTACACGTTCGTATACTGCACATACGCACGAGTACACTCAGTTCTGCGAATTAAACGGAGTAGAGAAATTATACCTATAGAGATAACGACTATCGTTGTTATGGTTTTGCTACAGATGAAGTATAAATCGAGATGAAAATAAGATATAGATATATTATACAGGTCGAAATTCGCATGTAAAACCGCGATTTCAGGAGAATAAAAAAACCAGTGCTTCTTGTTGGCATAGGGGTATAGGATTCGGTGACTCAAATTGGCGCCTTGAGATCGAGATGATTATAATAAGGAGTAAAAACGAATGAATAAACTGAGGCAGTCGCGAGGGGTAGCTACATTGTTACGTTGTTTTTTTCGTTGTTGTTGTTTTTTCGATCAACAAAACGAAAAAACGATCTAAACACGAATCGGAACAGCGATCGTCAGATTTTAAGTGTTTGAGCGCGAATTTACGATCACTCTTCGTACGAACGACAAAGGGGTTTTTATTTTTGTAAAAAGTTACCAACAATGGTACGGAATTTCGAGCCTACCTCCAGCATCAAGAAATTTCATCTATTCAAGTCCGAGGTAAATTCAAAGGGGCCAAAAGAACCAAAGAAACGAACTGAGACGAGGGTTTCATTCGAAGATTCGAATATATTGCCGAGGTGGTGCGCCCGCTGCACCACCACCACAGGCATCATCCGATCGGTACAAAGCCACAAAAGCAGCAGCAACGTCAGAATCCCTCCGGGTCGGACCCCGGCACGGCGCGCCGGTCTTCTTCGGGTATCGAGGGACGACGAGTCCTAACTCGGCGTAGCCTTACGAATCCCGATCCTTATTCCTTATTCCTTGGGTCAGCCGGCCTCTTATACCTCTTGTATATAGTAGTTCCTATTCAGCCACATGATGAGATAGGGACGACTCCGAGTGCCAAGGAGCCCGGGGTTTAATATCGCAGTTCTCCTCGACGAAGCTGTATATATTAAATATCAAAGGAAATAACAAATCTTTTATATCCTCGGTTGAACAGTCATCTTAAACATCATAAACACGTGAGAAATGTTATGTAATGTAAGCGGAAGTAGATAAGAACGTGTGCATAACACTCCATAATGCGTTTGCAATTCCGTTGAATCAGATCCCGTCCGATGACTAATTGTAATAAAAACTGCGTTACTTTGTCCACAGGAATTAGTAACTGATGTAACAGCGTGAGACAATCATTAAAAACGTGTTAGAAAAAACTGTTAGAAAGTTTAAGAGGCGATCTTTAACCGTCGCGTGTAGATTATACCAATACCTATTATAGGTATATAATATCAAAGTTCGCTGCAATTTATATCGAACGCCAATCTCTAGAAAGAATGTTATGTACCTATAAATCAAAGTAAGGGATGTTAGCCCCCCATTTCCAAAATTTTCGAATTTCGAGGGTTGCTCTGGTTTGCTCCGAGGTTGCTCTACATTGCTCCAGAAAAGTATGTCAGCAAACTTAAAATCAGCCCAACAGTGATTAAAAAACCGTTTTTCACACCAGCCCCCCCTTTTTCGAAAAAGTTAATTTCTTGCGATTGCTCTGAATTGCTCTACTTGTTCCGAATATTGCTCCAGAATAACAATATCGACAAACAAACAGTGTTCAAGCAGGAGCCAAAATACCTGGGGGAGCTTAGCCCCCCAGTTTTCAAAATAAAAATGTCCAAAAATGGTATTGGATGGCTACAAACTTGCTCTGCATTGCTCCGAAATCGGAAGTTTTCAAATTGGAAATCCGGCCCGATAATAAAAAAGTAATTCGAGGCCGCTCAGCTACACGGAGAGAAATTTATCGAAGAAGCTCCCATACAATTATGGTAGTCTGGAGACAGACGAGTCGATGAAGAGATCTACCATATTTTGTAGTTGTCGAAACTACCATAATTCATTACATGGTAGCTTTTCCGATAAATTTCTCTCCGAGTGCATTGTTCCAGAAAAGTATATTTGCAAACTTGAAATCAGGTGAATGTGAAATGAAAAACCGCTTTTCACACCAGCCCCCCTTTTTTGGAAAAGTTAATTTCTTGCAATTGCTCTGAGTTGCGCTAATTGTTCCGAACATTGCTCCAGAACAACAATGCCGACACGCGAACTACAGTTTGTGCACTCTATTTTGATTCCCGTTCGACACGGTTTGCGTGTCGGTATTGTTGTTCTGAAGTAATGTTTGGAAAAACGGCTAAAATTCACTTTTCAAAAAAGGGAGCCTGGTGAGAGAAATAGTCCTGAAATGTCTAAGGTGCTATTAAAGACGCTCATCGCCTGGAAAACGCGGGGAGCTAAAACTCCTACATCACTTGACCGATCGTAATGAAATTTTGAGGATCGATGTATTATCTTTGCAAAAAGTGGAGCAATTTTTTACTTTCTCAAAATTTCGAAAAAAAACATTCGAAATTTCGAAAAATCCGCAAATTTTGAAAAAGTAAAAAAATCGCTACACTTTTTGCAAAGATAATACATCGATCCTCAAAATTTCATTACGATCGGTCAAGTGATGTAGGAGTTTTAGCTCCCCGCGTTTTCCAGGCGATGAGCGTCTTTAATAGCACCAGACCGCTCACCAGCGCCGCCGTCTTGCCACACAGCGCCCAAGAGTCCCGATAGAGGCGCTGCATGCCGCATGCAGGGTATATAAGTTGGACGGTGGTGCCGTGCAATTCAGAATAGAAAAAACCACAGCGTCTGTTCAACAACCTTCCCAGTAGCTACGCTCAACAAGTCAGCGAACCCTCTATTATTATAGATTATGCTCAAGATCCGATGATTGATGCTTAGTCAATACTTAATTGAGTTATCAAAATTACATAAATAGAAAATGGCGCATTGCATGCCACGGCTTTTAGAAGCAATATTATCGCCCAATTACAAGGAACTAGTGGATCCATCGGGAAAACCACTCGTACCAAGTTCCGATATTTACCAAAAGATCAGTGCTGAAATCAGTGATCCTGACAAAAATATTTTTATAAGCCCTAAGAATATATATACGATTCTTCAGAAGAATCGGTATGATGCCTGGACCAAGTTTCTTGAATTTCACGAAATTCAAATCAATAATGATTCTACATTCAATGATTCAGAGAAAAATGAAACCTTGGATGACTCTAAATCGACGCACCAAATTTCGTTTAATTTAAGTCTACCGTACAAAACATGGACTATTATGTCTCCAGAGGCAGTGACATATTCGGACAAAAAGCAATGTGAAAGAAGGTACACTGTTCTATTGCGAAAAGTTTGGACAGACATCTTATATGAGAAACTTTGGGAGCAAACCGCGATACCGTGCCCTATTTCATTCAAAAGGTGTAAAATGTCCGAGTCTGGAATATACCTGAAGGTTACGGGTAGATGCACAGAATGCGAGAGCACTTTTTCAGGAATGGTGACGAATAAACCGGCTCCTAGACATGACGTGATAATGGAGTGTGTGTTGGAGAATTTCGATGCGTCGATTTCGCATCATAAGAAGCGTCAGCTAAAAGGCAAACGGAGAGTTGACGTTTCAACAAAAATGGTAGACTGTAATATTCTGCCGTGTATCTGGCGCAGAAACGAGGCGGATAAATTAATGAAGGTAGGGGACCCTGAACCTCCTCATTTACCGAAGAATTCAGTTTTACGAAAGGCAAAACAAGAACGTCACAATGCAATCCTAGGCTTGACCGGCGTTGATCCAATTGAAAATCTGAGAATCATGAAATACGAACGTCACATCGGAGAAATTCACTCGATTAGTTTGGATCCGTTTCACGTCCATTATTGGACGCAGGAACAAGTAGCTGTATTCATAGAGTACTCTCAATCCATTTGTATAGACGGCACCGGTTCGTTGGTAAAAAAACTGAAGAAGCCGACGGGAGAACTTTGTTCACACATTTACCTATATCAAATCGTCACAGAAACTCCTGGTGCAAAAGTGCCCGTTTTTCAAATGCTAAGCGCGTCTCAAAACACCAATTCGATATGCTATTGGCTCAATGAAATCATACGAATTGGCAACAAACAGACTACAAAATTTCCATTGCCGAAACAAGTCGTCTGCGATTTTGATAAAGCGTTGATGGGTGCGATTGTAAGGGCGTTCGGAGAATGTCGGGACTTGAAAGATTATTTGTCGCGATGTTTTAGGTGTTTGACCGGCTCGTCGAATGTACTGCCATCGTGTTTTCTACGCCTGGATGTATCTCATTACATTCATATGATTTGTAGGTGGAAAGAGCTCAAAACTCTTCATCCTCTCGCGCGCACGTTCTGGATCATGGTAATGGCGTTTCTCACTAAAATTAGAGATTTTGAGGAGTTCCAAGAAATTGTGAAATCTGCTATCATAGTTTCTAACAGCCAAACGTATGGCAAACATGATGACGGCTATCCCTGTTTAGCTGAGGAATCATTTCAGCGACTGCGCCAAATAATAAGAGGAGATTCAGACACAGTCAAGATCGTGGAAACCGAAGAATCTGCTATGCGAAATGAGCAGGAAGTTGAAATACTCGGTTGTTCCGATAATAACGACGATAATAATGATTGCGAATCTGAAATAGTTGCATGGGCAACTGCATTTGCTAATGAGTCCTTAATAAAAGCTAACTGTGCGCAGTTGGCACACAAAGGGGATGACGTCAATCCATATTATACACCGGCTATAGGGCGACGCATCATATCGCTCATACATTACTTTCCCATTTACTCAGGTACTATGATAAATATATTTGGTTTTGGGACTTCGACTGCCACCTCATCTGCAGTTGAGGGTGAATTTAATGATTTAAAACATCGCTTGTTACGAAACGAGATCCGCCCAATGCGCATTGATAAATTCGTAACGACTCATTTAAAGTCATTTTCCGGACGCGCCAAACTTGCCATGGCCAGGCAAAACAACGATGACAAAATCCTAATTAATAATAACAGCCAACTCAAATTAAAAACACCGGATTCCTTCTTACACGATATTCAAAATTCTGACACGATCAATACTGAAGAGACCGTGGACCATACGAACGAGCTGAGGTTATGTGACATTGACCTGGTGAAATCGGAGGTAGCACCAGAACCTACCGCACATTGTAGTACGGAAAGTGACGTAGCATCATCTACAGAAGAATCGCATGAATTAACACTTGAGCATAATTGGCGTAATAGGAATGGTCCCAAAAAAATCAAACGAACCTACTTGGATTCACGTCCTGAGTTAAGGATAGCAACATCTTGTAATAGTCGAAAGGTGTATATCAATGTTTTACTGAATGGAAATATTTTGGAGTCCATTAAAGACAAAGGCCGAAGACTTGTCGTGACTAATACTTGCGGATTCGACAGTATTGTCCAATTGCTGGCCGCTGCATGTGCCCATGACACCTACCAGGAGGCAATTCGGACCATTTTTTCAGAAGCTTTTAATTTTGTAAAGCTTTTTCTAGAAAAAGGAGCCTGCAAACAGGTTTATGCCGAACGAGCACGTCTATTAGCCAAAGTTTCGTGCTTTGTGTTTCAAGGAAGTACACCTAAAGTAATTACCATCGACGCCAATTCCAACATTTGTAATCTTTGCGAATGGATCTTTCAAGATGACTATAGTAAGGATCTGTGTAAGACATGCGTCCAGTGTAAGAATGTTATTACTAAGAGCCGACTATTGGTTTCATTAGATTTTGATACGATTAGTGATCACGGGTACGGGAAACTAGCTGAAGCTATCAATCTTAACGATATCGTAGAAAGGCAAAGCGTGTGTTCAAATTGTAATGGCCAAGTTGAAGTGAGTGTCAAATACCGCTCTCATTTGTTTGTTGAATGCATAGGAGGGGACAATGCCAAAATAATTATTAAAACATTTCCGTACACCATGACTCTGAGCGGATCTAAGTACACTTTGGTGGGTATCGCTCATTATTATGGTGGCCGTAATTTGAAGTCGATAGGGCATTATACCGCGTTTGCGAGATATGGAGACGATTGGTTTGAAATAAACGATACAAATGCGAAACCGAGACTTACAACTGACGATCAAATAGTGAACCCAGTCTTTTGTTTGTATGTCAGAACGTAATCATAGGGAGTTCAGTGAAATGCCAGAATACGATTAGATATTTCATATGGTTCACCAAGCAAAACTGAAATGGTAAGCAATCGATACAAATTTTTGGATAATACATGCAATAATAAAATACATTACTATAATAACAGAACTAACACGTATGATATATAATATTAATAATAACAGAACTAATACTAATGATATATAATAATAATAAGAACAAAAACAATAATATTGATAATAATTGTAATGATGGTTGATCGATATTTACTCATTGTTTTCTACAAGCTGGTGATTAAAAAATGCAACAAAATCGTGGTGCTTTGCTTCTTCATTGAGCGACAAAAATATGGACATTTGATCATATACACCGATGAAGATACTGCCATGGATTTATTTCATTAACTATACGTCATTTGCCTTTCATATAAGGGTGTATAAATAATTCTCAAATTTCTTCGTGTTGTCTACAAATATTATACCTATATCACGTTATTCCTTACAAACGACAAGTACAAGATATAAACTACTGATAAGTGAAAAAATAACAGATAGAAAAGAAAAACAATGAAAACAATATAAAAGATGGAGAAAAAAAATATATAGATATATACCATATCGAAAAAGAGAGGGGAGACTTTGGACTACATGCACGTAGTCTTTTCGGCAACCTGTGCCTTTTATACCTACTATATAGTTATAGAATTTTTTTATGTTATCCTACAATTTATATTCCATTATGATGTTCTAAATATATTCTTCACCAACTATAAATAGACGCTACGAGCGATCGACCAATAAAAAAAATGTAACAAATGAAAATTGAAAAAGTTGAAAAAAGAAAAAAAAGTAGAAAACTTAAAAAAAAATAAAAAAAAAAAAATGAAAAAAAAAAAAAGAAAAACAATGAAAACAATATAAAAGATGAAGGAAAAAAAATAGATAGATATATACCATATCGAAAAAGAGAGGAGACTTTGGACTACATGCACGTAGTCTTTTTGGCAACCTATGCCTTTTATACCTACTATAGTTATAGAATTTTTTTATGTTATCCTACAATTTATATTCCATTATGATGTTCTAAATATATTCTTCACCAACTATAAATAGACGCTACGAGCGATCGACCAATCAAAACAATGGAACAAATGAAAATTAAAAGACTTAAAAGAAGTCGAAGAAAAATACAAAAAAACAAAAAAAAAATTAAAAAATTAGAAGAAAATTGAAAAAAAAAATACAAAAAAAAATTACAAAAGAGGGAAAGGTGGTTGACAACCTGCACGTGGTCTTTCCTGCATGCGCACACGTAGGATAGCATCCTACGTCAACGACAGCGCAACCAATGTCAACGAATTATTTTCTTATTTTCGGGCTGGGTTTCCATTTTGAAAACCTCCGATTTTGGAGCAATGCGGAGCAAGTTTGTAGCCATCCAATACCATTTTTGGACATTTTTATTTTGAAAACTGGGGGGCTAAGCTCCCCCAGGTATTTTGGCTCCTGCTTGAACACTGTTTGTTTGTCGATATTGTTATTCTGGAGCAATATTCGGAACAAGTAGAGCAATTCAGAGCAATCGCAAGAAATTAACTTTTTCAAAAAAGGGGGGGCTGGTGTGAAAAACGGTTTTTTAATCACTGTTGGGCTGATTTTAGGTTTGCTGACATACTTTTCTGGAGCAATGTAGAGCATCCTCGGAGCAAACCAGAGCAACCCTCGAAATTCGAAAATTTTGGAAATGGGGGGCTAACATCCCTTACTTTATAAATCATACATATGCATAGAGCTAGTGTCGGGTTATCGCTTTCTCGCCTTTGAACGAAACTCAAACCGCTCTCTTTGACTGGTGGAAACAAATCGGGAACTTTGATTCCGGTTTAAAGACTCACGAAGTCTATCGGGTATTTGTTAAGATAAGATTATATACCTACCGATGTGTATATATATATATGCGTGAGTTCGAGAATATTATGACGACTCGGTGTAATAACGGACCGACGATATTCTTTTAGCAATTAAACATTGGATACTGGTATTAAAATTTTAACGATCGTTAGTCACTTCCTCGTTTTGCCGTATCATTAAATGACTATAAAATTTACAATTCGAATTAGGTTTGATTTTTGATAGAGAATTCCTCCGCGATTTTATGCAGGGTTTTAGGAAAAGTTCGTTCGCCCCTGCAGTTAGGCGAGGCTATAAGACGAGAGCCCGTATAACAAAGATCCATCGAGACCGGTTTTGTGTTCTGCCCTTTTTTCTTATTATATTTTTTTCATTTTTTTTTTTTTTTTGTTCTTTTCTACTTCTCCCAAGAAGCCCCGCCGTGAGTCGGGTGTGAAAACCGACACCCACCCACTTGTTATTTTGTCAAACACGAACTCTCGAAAATTATAGGAATCATGCCGCGTTATACCCGTACGGCAAATTACGCTCGATTGCACGCTCTTAGAACAGTTTATAACTATAAATTAAATCGTGACACTAAGGGAATGATATACATATATATATATATATATATATACTAATGCTACCGCACATTATGTTATTTACAGTCAATTTAGAGAAATAATTTCCCTTTGAACACGCATTTATTAGTAAAAAAAAAAAAATAATACGTTGATACGGTTTATCTTTTTATATACAAAATCGCGGTTGAATTGTAACTGCAACTTCGTTCAAATTTACTACGTATCGTTTGCGTATCCATTTCAGCAACATATAGGTACGATGATGATAATCTTAACGATTTGCAAACTTGTCGCGAAGTGTCTCTGCACGCATGGGACCAAGGTATACGTGTATAAAAACTATAATATAGTATAGCCATAACTATAATACCGGCTACACGGGGTCTTAATCGAGGCGAGGGTGTTAACTGGTTGTACGATTGGAACGAGCATTAACTAATTGAAAGATTAGCGAGATCAATTGTAAATTATTACCAAGCTAAATAGGCATAAATAGGCCTCGTAAAGATGTCTATAAAACTAACTCGGTACCTACAGGAGTTTTAACATAGCCCAAGTTAGACGTTATATAGATTTTTTATTTTTCAAAGATACTGTGGCAGCAACGAGGCAATTTTAATCCAGAAAAATAATTTCAAGATCATCTCGCCCGATAGATTTAAGAGTTATTTTTATTTCGTCGTAAAAAGTTTAGTTATGTACTCTTTATAGGCATGTATATAGCTGCAGCAGCAGCAGCAGGAGTGAGAAGGTCCATAAGTTGGCGGGCAGCAGCCCGGGCTTATAGGTGTTCGTTCTAAATTATACTTTCTTTCGAAATCCCGTCCCCGTTTTTGTACGAAGCTACGCTACGCTATACGCGACAAGACAAGGGGTCCAATCTTCTCCCGGATCTTGTGGTATATACGACCTTATTGTTCTTATGGCGTGAAACCAACGGCCATTCAAATCCACGGTTCAACAGTTCAGTTCATATTATACACCTATATAAAATCGTACAGCTGTATCTTTCGACAAAGTCTCACAGTCTGCAGAGACGAGACTCTTCCTATATAACGATCGTTCGCCTAAATAATGATTATTTTTAAACATCAAACGGGCTATATATCGAGACGTATACTTTATATCGCCATCAGCTATGAAGAAACATACAAAGATTATTTTATATGTACCTAAATATAATAAGATTGAGAACAATAATCTTTAGATATGTGCCAATGCGATATATTGTATGGACGAGTTTAATCTTATATACTCGTAACTCGACCCGCATATTGCTGATATAGAAAAACTTGTAACGTAAGCGTCAGTATATTATATATATTATAATATGTATTGAAAATAATTTACTAAAAATTTCGTAAAGTATTAGTTGCAAAAAAAAAAAAAAAAAAACGGATTTATTATACTGCAGACTCGTGTGTCTGGATTTTATTACGATATATATTGTATTTATATTTAAGTACAGCTGCGCAACGCGAGGATATACTTATATATACAGGGTGTCCCAGAACTAAATGTCCAAAATGGACTAAATGTCCAAAATGAAAGATGTCATAGAGGAGGTCGAACTGAGTAAATTGTCCCGAAGAACATGGGGTCTGCGAAGTCGCGTTCGCGAGATATCACAAGTTAAAAAAAAAGTATCGCATTGCGCCGCGTCGCGGCGGCGCAAAGCGATACTTTTTTTTTAACTTGTGATATCTCGCGAACGCGACTTCGCAGACCCCATGTTCTTCGGGACAATTTACTCAGTTCGACCTCCTCTATGACATCTTTCATTTTGGACATTTTGGACATTTAGTTCTGGGACACCCTGTATAGGTATAGGTATATTTGCTATCGCTATCTTTTGAGCCGGAGTAAGCTTTTAGTTTCGCAATTTCCGTTTGTAAAGCCTACCTACATATAAAATATATATACCTACGTTTGCTTGTCGACAAGTCTTCTTATTCTTGATTTTTTTTTTCTTTTTTTTCTAATTATTTTCCGTCACGAGCGACAGTCTGCCACGTGTTGCCTAAAGATAGATATATATTATTAATATATAATTCTATATACATACGAGTAGGCGGGTGTTATGTATATAGATATATCGCGGGGATTTACAAACCGCGCACGACGATCTTTGGGGTCAATTTTTGAACATAAATATTACGCGGGGTATATGTATATCCGATGAACGAGAAATTGATGTTCGAAATGAAATAAAATGCGTCATTATCTCTTGTACATACACGGAGATAACGGATTCTTGGAATTCAAGGTGTGCACGCGCAAAGATGATGAATATTGTAATATATATGAATATAATATATTATATATATATGGTATAAATACATCTTGTATCTATATAGTTGCAAAATTAACATGTGTTAACCATTAACGCTGCCCACGCGAAACATTTGTTTCTTGGAATTTCCGGCAAACCATGCAGGGTTTCGTAAATTACATATAGTGTATATATATACATACATACATATGTATAGTTTACCGCAGGTGTTTGATTTTCGTGTGGGTTTATAAATGACTTTTAGAAATGCATACGGCGCGGGCACACGCTCTAAGGAGTTTCACGTTATAGGCTAGCTGCACCGTCATTCTAAGGTCCATAAGATATGACCGCCGCCGCGCCGCGCCGCGGCGATCTAAGTTTCAGTCCTGTTTGACACAACGCAACGAATCAAATTCTTCCGTGAATTGAAACTTTATTTTTCTATTTTTTATTTTCCATTTTAATTTTGTTTTTTTATACTTATAGACGTTCGCGGTTCGGGTAGATTGTAAGGCTAATTAAAAAACTCTAGTGTTAATTAAGAGATCCATAAATTAATTAACCAGTAATCGCTGTGTCAACGCCTAGTATATATTCTTTCGAGAAATATTTCTCGGTGCCAAAGAGCTTGCGTATAGTTCAAGTTTTTAAATATAAACAGAAAAGAAACGATATAATGGCTGCGTCTAGGCATAAAGCGAAGTCAGGAAACGCGATGTCCCAACGGCTATCCCAGACAGTGGCGTTTTTATTTTCATACAGTCGTAAAGTTCTTTCGGTATTTTTTTTTTTTTTTTTTGTTTTCTTTTTTTAGATTTTTTATTTTCATTTTGTATTATCAGGTTGGCGACAGATCGGGAAAACCGGGAAAACCTGGAATAGTCAGGGAATTTTGTCAGTTTGGAAAATTCAGGGAAAAGTCATGGAATTACTTTGGCCCACATGGAAAACGAGTGTTTTTTTTCTTTTTTGTATTTTTTTTAAAATGAGCTACTTTCGAAATTCGGCAGTACACGCACATTTGGTGAAGCTTCGAAAATAATCGCGTAAGAAACAGGATAATAGATATTACTAATCCCCCCCCCCCCCCCCGCGAAGCCCAGATATGTTGCTATTATTGCCTCCGGCATACTGCGCGTTGAAGTTTTCGTCATTTTATAAATTTCATTTCTTCGGGCTTCAATATCTCAGGCACTATTTATCTTAGATAAAAAAAACTCGAGCGACTAATTTCAAGTGTATTTGATGCTCTTTCTATTCATTGTATTACTTCACTCCGCGCCACTACCGGAGAACATGAGAAAAAATCATTTTATAAATTAAAAGTACGGTTTTTTTTTGTTCAACTTATTACATTATTTTACATTTTTTAATATTTTTTTTTCGAAAAGCCCGGAGAATTTCTTAAAAAATCAAGCCTATATTATGTAATGGAACAATGCGTTGTTCAGGAACTGCAATCGTCTCTATTTCATTTTTTGTCACTATATTTAACTTTCTCGTAATTTTTTATTTTTTATTTTTTTCCTCCTCACTACATGGGACAATTTTTACTCTTAATTACATTGCGGCACTGGTTATAATGCAACTGTCCAGTTGTAATGTGGATTTACATTAAATGTATAGACATATAAATCACTGCAGATTTACACAATATCGTAACAACATTTACCATGATAAATGTAGTATTTAGACAACATTATCATGAGGCGTTTCATCGAATTTACATTAACTTGTAAATGATTAAATGTTGATTACTTTTCGATGTAAGAGTCCTTGATACGTGTAAAAAAATTACCCGTGTAAATTCGTATTATAAATAGACAGAGACTTGCAATCATTGTAACAACATTATCCATTGTAAATGTATCAACATTATCAATGAGGCGGAAATAATGCGGAAAAAACATTATTCAAATGTTGATTGCTCTAAGTTGTAAGAACTTTGATGTGTAGTAACATTATTCGTATAAATTTGTAATATAATTAGACAGAAACGTTTCAAGTTTTATTTGTCAATGAAGTGATTGACGACAAATTTTCATTATTGGTAACCATTCACATTCTCATGTACAAGTACAAATTTGAATTATGGAAACGTTGAAAAAAAAGAGGAGAAAAAAAATTAAATTATGCATAAAATATTTTCCTTCAATTATATCATAGTTTTCTTATAAATTATATTCACAGTTCTGCAGATATCATGTACATATAGGTTTGGTTTATTCGTAAACGAACGGAAAAAGCTCTTCGCGATATATATTTTTATTTCATTATATTGCGGTATTGCGGATTGCATTCGTATTAGCTGCAAATATAATGTGAACGTGCATTATTACGGCTTTATTATTGTTACTGTTTAATTATCATTGAACGAATTCTTTCTATAGCATGAACCTGTATTTATAGTATACTATATGTTTAGATATATAGGCCAGCGTGGGGATTGACCGGGAAATCGAATGTTTGTCTGGACACAGTCTGGGAAAAGTCAGGGAATTTTATTTCGGCTGAATTGTCGCCACCCTGATTACTCTTTTTTTATGCGACTTTAAATTAGATATCCCGTTCGCACGTCCATATTTATAAGATAAATGACATGGCACAACCTTCATCGCTTTGGCGAGACAGCATTACTAATCGCAAACAACTTGGGAAGACCTCGGATCACGGATTTTTGCTAATTCATCTGATTCTTAATTTAGAATTTTCAAATGGCGTAAATTTTTTGACGTTATTGAAAATTATAACCGCACTCCTTTTATATACACTTGCAGTAAATTCTTCGTCAAAACTATTTAACGACACTTTAGTCGTGTAATTTAAACAACTTGTAACTCCTCAAGTGTATAACGGCTTCGTTTATAGGCAGCCGAGCATAAGTATAAGAAATGAATTAACAAAGGGCTAATTATTCGAGTAAAGAATAATATATTATACGCCCCCTTGACGTCGATGACGATGTTACAACGTCCAGACTCCGTTTGTGCAGGCTTCGGTATAAGTACAGCTAATTGCGTTGAGAGAGATTCTGTGAAGTTCTTGATAGTCGAAGCGCGGAAGAAATTCAATACAGAAAAGTCTTCCGTAAAAATTTTTGTTGTTTTATTATTATTAAAAGGCCGTTTCAAAGAGTTCGTAAGTTTGTTTAAAATGTGGTAAGAAATACATCGGAAAAATTATTGACAGATGTTTAAACGATTTGCGGAATAAATAACAGACGAAATAAGATGTCGAGAGAAGATTTCGTTGTAGACAGACAAGTTTCGGGGACCACGTGAACGTGAACTAATACGTTATCGCAGGTGTGTACTAAATTAAAGTAAAGAAGAAAAAAAAAAAAACGCAAAAACTGAAATCAAACGAAACGTATACAAGTCTAGAATAAATCGTACAAATAAGAAACGGGCTGACTAAATTCCAGTTACTATATATGTATGTAGTTACATGCTCGGGAACGGGTTGAACACTTGTTGCCCATAATCGGAGTACAATACTCTCAGAGTATAACTATATACGGAATCAAGGCTGAAATTTACGGCTAAGGGCTTAGCGAACTTTATACCAGTTGCCTCGAATAACTCACGGCTAGAGAATTGACTGCTTACTCTCAGGAAATCCATAAAAAAAATTTAAAAAACGATACATCACAGAAAACAATTCACCATGTCTACCTTGTTTACGTGGCAATATTAAAAACCGAAAGAAAAAAATATTTTAGCTCCAAGAAGTGTGAAAAATTCAGATAAAGATCAATCCCATATATGTATGTATGTATTTCAGAGCTCTAGATCCAGTTACAAAACGGATTTGGTCTTGATTCAAACTTGGTATCAATTCCTTTTCGGGTAGAATACTGTGCGAAGATTATGGCGCGTTCGGAGGCTAAGGGATCGGTCGAGGAGTTGAAGTTTTCAAATATGGAGTTGGAATAAATTGTATCAAGTTTTTATAATTCTTTTACTTTTCACCATCTGTCGCGTATATGCATGTAGGTATGTAATACGTATGTATGTATGTATACGTACATACGTGCTTATCTACTCTTATGCTAACTTATTTTTAAAACTATACGACGTTTTGTACGACGCGGCAGAATTATTATACGATATCGCAAATTTGCTGCTGCACAGTCAATTTACAAAAAATTACGTAATGTACTATATTATGTATGTACATACATACGAGCTATACCGTTTGCCTGAATATTATAAACAGACATATAAACATTGCAAGAGAAAGTTAAGTTTTTTTTTTTTTTTTTTTTTTTCGAATCAAACGGTATACTTTTTATTCGATTTAAAGGCATCTTTCAAGTTAGTCAGAAAACGATTTTAAGTTATCAAATCGCGCCGAGACGTTGAATTACGACCATAAAATTAAGTATATGCAACGGGGACTAATTCTCTGCGACACGTGCCTCTATATAGGTATGTAAAAGGCATGTCGCGCATATATAAATAAGTTTCAAATTAGTGAATGAATGACTGACTGAATGAATGGTAAATCAGTTGAGAATAGGAAGTACAAATCAATCGTAACGTCTATCGGCTGTGAAGATATGTTGAAAGACGTTAACGGCACGACGACGGCAGTGGCAGCGGCGTTGGCGTCTGTCTAGTCCGAAAACTCTTTGCTCATCGAGCGTTCAAGAGAATTAATTCAACACGGTATTGCCTTGGACAATAACAAATTGACACGTGGTAGCGGTCAAATGAGATAATAATAAATTTCGGTATAAAGGATCACAATTTAGATTTTTAAAGAATTACAATTTCGTATACTTTCGCGCGTATAACACGCTTCCTAATTATTAATTGATTACAGTATATATATCGCGATTCGTATAAGATCGTGTAACCAGGGTTAATTTATCATAAAACTAAAAGAGAATAACAAGAAAGAAAAATTGCTATTACTGCTAATAAAAAATTCTATATCATAATTTACACCATATACATATAAAGAAAAGTAGTGGAAAATTTTACCTCCAGTATAATTCTTTTTTAAAGCTTTGTACAACGTACATACAACACGTATTGCGTAGTATTTTTATTTTTTTTTTAGTGAAATTAAGTCATTTAGATACGTGCGAAATAAAGGGGGAAACTATATTTCGGCGATGTGTATGTAAATTTTAGGGGTACATAGCGTGTTTATGGAGAAAAAAAATATATATATATATACACATATCATGTGACAATATTCCGTGACAGATGTCAAGATATTATCTCCTGCTTAGCGCGTATGGACGTTCATACATATACTGGCTCTACCTCTCTTTTGGTAAGTGTACGATACGAATTATTATTACATGGTAGCATGCGAGCGGAATAAAGTCAAAGTATACTATACATCTAGGTATATCGTATGTATGTATTTAATAGGAATGAAAAATGAAGTCGGATTTTTAGATTTTTTTTAATTTTATTTTTCTTTTAATAAAAGATTAATTCGAACAGGTGTTTATTTATCGGCCTTTTTTGGCTTAGTCGAAGCCTGTTGAGCTTTGATAACCTTGACGACGATCTTCTGTTCTTCAATCAAGAACGCACGGACGATCCTTGAACAAGAAATAAAAAAATACATTATAGTATGTAAAATGTCAATGTTTACTCGGATATCTACGTCTTTTTTCAGGGTCTCAACAATAAATTAAATGATTTATCATTTATTTGTTATGATTTAAGAAGAAATAAGTTACTACTTGAAAGCTATACAGTAAATAGAAACTGTGCTTAAGAACTGGGATTTATTACATATAAGGCAAATTTTATTAGTTTATTAGGTCAGTCATCAAAATATGAATTCGATTCAATTTAAATCTCACACGCATCTTAATTTTCGCAAAGTTTTCATCAATTTTGTCAATATTTGCTTCATTCAGAATAGATATTATTTAATTGGAACTAATAGTTGTACAAGATATGATTACGAACTTTAACTTCAACTGTAAAATTCACGAAATTTTCTTCCTACTAAAATTTACAGACAATTAGAGAATATTTCAGATTCTACTTTTGCATTTCCAATAAAATATACAATCATTTGCAAATCTATAGTGAGAATAAAATTTGGCTATGAAAAAGACACTTTTGTGTAATATTTGAGCTATGATTTCAAATCATGACTATATGATATAAAATTTTATATATTCAATCAAAATTCCTTGAGTTTGGCAAAAATGTATAATTTTCATGCGACTTAATAATTTAATTGCAATATCAGATGAAAGGTGAAAGACGAAAGAAGTCTGAATAAAATGAATTCATTACTGAACAAAAAAAAATAGTGTTTGGATATTGTCTTGACTTTCAGATAAAACATAGAATAAATAACGCAGCGTAATAAAAATTGAACCGTTATTGAAAATATATCAGTTGCATGAACATTGACAAAACGCTACATACCTTTCTTTAACACATTTGTGGCAAAGGACACCGCCGTAGACACGCTTTACCGTCTTTTTGCGCCTGCACATACGCGAACGCTCCATGGGCCTTGCAGGCTGGATACCCCTAAGTTTATCTTTGCATTGACCACATCTTGGGATCTTCTTGGGTTTTTTAAGGTATTGGTAAACAAGTTTACCACCAGGTGTACGAACGCTGTGAACAAAGAAGTCAAATCGGTTAAAAATCTTTTTGAGAAACCAAGACAAACCAATCAGGAATTTTATCATACAAATTGAGGAGATTTTAACCATCAAATTGATTCTGAGAAACTAAATACTGTTTTGAAAAAGAAAATAGAAACGTTGATTTTGAATAGTAAAACAAGAAAATTCTATAAACTTTGAATGTTACTACAATGAATGCAATATCTGATACACAGCTTTGGCAATGAAAACTGCAATTTTGTTACTGGGAAAATTAATTTTCGCAGTTCAGTTATTTAGAATGATGAAGATCTAGATCGAAATAATGAATATTTAGATAACTGTCTTACGCACGTGGAGAGATAGTTCGTAAGAAAAGAGAAGCGATAACCAAAACATAACCTCACTTTTAGTGGTGATTTAAAATCGAGTGTTTGAACGACTATTTGAATACATACATACGTGGATTTAATGGAATGTCAATTTGATGGGTAATTTATGGTATTGGATAAATCTAAAACAGTAATACTTACACGCGTCTCCTGTTACTTTTCGTGTTGTACGACAGTCGTCGTCTGTAGGTGAGTCGCTGCACCATTTTGGTTCTGTAAAATAAAATATAAAAGTCAGAAATGGTAGTTAAATATAACCGTAAAATGCGCCAATATACATTAAATATTATACGTAAGTCACTGATTAGACGTATAATGTTAGGATTATTGAAACAAACTCGGATATCTGAAAACTACGTGAAATATGGACAAACCTTTGTCGGACCAAACCGGAAAAGGAAGCGACGTTTTAGTGCGAAATCGATTCAAGTAAACGAGTGTTTAGAGCGCCTCCTTCAACGGTCACGTCGAGTTTTATAACTATATATAAAGATGGCGACGCTCGTTGACAACTACGAACAACAATACGCGGTTCTGACAGCTGATATCACCGCGAAAATAAGTCGGATTGCTATAGTTAACGGCGGTAAGTATCCAAATGTTCTATTACTAAGAATTATCAAACTGTTATAACATTCGGTTAATATTAATTCACTCATGATCGTGACGTGACAGTCGGCCGCTATCTGGCGGCATTGTTATAAACAATAATCGATATATGCGCATACGTCATTTACAGGTGAAAAAAGGGCGCTCGTTCAAGATGTTGATCGACAAGTTGAAGAAGCCCAAGAGTTGGTAAGAAATTAATTGGTCGATTTAAATCATACAAAAATACTTATTATACGTCGAAGAACAACTTAGTCACATTTTTAGTAAAGAATTACACGAAAGTATCAGAAATTCGTTAAGAGATCAAACACTGAATTACATAATTTAAAAACAGAATCAATATTTATAGAACTTGTGCAAATATACTCACCTTAAATATCGCTGGATAAATTATAAAAAGATAAGCTGTTCAAATAGCGATTTACGGTATGATATTGAAATCTGGATTGCAGTGATTTTTAAATCAAATGAATTTCGTTTTGAGGTATCATTAATCACATCGTTTTTTAGAAATTGATTCTCATGTTCAAATACATACCTATATATATCTTCTTCGATTTTTAATCAAGACAAATTATCACGAACTTTTTTAAAACACCATCAAAAACAAAAAATGTAAAGACGTAAAGATTGATCTGATTATATTTGAAAAAAATTAAAAGTTTTCAGCTGATTCAATATCCAAATTATTTTAGCTTGAACAAATGGAGTTGGAAGTACGGGGGATGAGTGGCACAGCCCGTGACCGTCTTAGAGGACGTGTAGAGAGTCACAGAGCAGAATTAAAGAGATTAACACAAGAATTTCAGTCAGCCAAACGGCCGAAAGATGATTCTAACGAAGGTGGAGGAGGAGAGGAATCGTGGGATACTAGTATCACGATGGATCAAAGAAGGAGATTACTAGATAATTCAGATAGAATAGAGAGAACTGGAAGAAACATGCAAAATGGTTACCGTATGATATTGGAAACCGAAGAAGTAGGTTCTCAAGTTTTAAAAGATCTTCACGACCAGAGAGAAACTATACAAAGGACTAGGGGAAGGGTTGGTTTCGTTTTCGCAATTTATAATTCTGAGGAAATAAATAAATTAGAATCATTCGTCATATTTTATAACTAAAAAGATGTAATTTATCATAAAAAAATGTGTTTTCAGTTACGAGAGACCGATGCTGAGCTTGGAAGAGGATCTCGGTTGTTGTCGGGGATGATTTTCAGGGCTCTTCAACAGAGGATAGCCCTTGGAGTGGTTGCCATTGTCCTCGTAATAGTAGCATGTATCGTAGTATATTATAGCTTCAAATCCAAGGGTTAAATCAAAGAAAGTTAACGACGTTGTTAGGACCTATAAATAACATTTCTGGCAAAGAAAAAAAATAAAAAAATAACTTGCATACATAAATTGTTCGCAAATATCAATGTACGGTTAGATATCATTAATTATTCGCAAAAGCTGCAATACATTAGTACAGAAATAGTTTTTTAGAAGAATTAGTTTCTTCATTTTATATACGAAAAACAGTTGGAGTTTTAGCTTGCCTAGGAGATGCATGAATGAATTATCGCTCATTAAATCAATTTATAGTTGAAATACATATGGGATTGCATTTCTTGAAGTTATTCAATAACTTATACAAAAAAGTCCGAGTTTTTATTTTATTCCGTATGGCAGCAGGCCTTCCCATTGCTTGCCTAGTTTTTACGAGGTTTTCCAGGTTTAACAGACTAACTTCTGTTTTCCAATACCTGCAGAAAATCTTTCAATACAGCTAATCGTACTTTTTTTTTCGTATTAATATTTATTTACATCATATTTGTCAATCTGTATCATCGCATGCGACAATTACTTGCTATACTTACTTTGTGTGCATAACACGAGGATGCAGTTTTATGTATTTTCGTTTTTGGATCATTGCCAAAGTTTGAATCATGTAGGCTAGTATATTTAACAAAATAAAATTAATTATCACAGTATTTAATAGATTTAACGAAATATTAGTCGAAAAGTATACCATGTTAAATTTAAATGGAAATAAACTGATTATCGGGATATATATGTGAGTTGGAAAATGAGAAGTTTTCAAATCGAGCTTCTAGGTATATTATACATTCCTTACTTTCGCCACTAAAATTCGGCGTATATCTGTATATCTGAAATTCTACAGTTCGATAAATCGTGGCCGTAATTTTTTTTTTTTTTTTGTATTCAAATTATATAAATGTGTGTCATAGAAGCTGGCTACACTGAATCAGCAAATAATCTATCATTCGCAATGAGTTTTGATATCCATCGTTGATATATTAACAGATCGTTTGATCTATTAAACCTTTTCGGTTTGATGTATGTATAGGTATATCAAAAGAATCCGGTTAAATACGATAGAACATCAATCATTGCATAAACATTCCTAATTTTAGGCACGGAAATCGATTAGATATTTCATTCTGGTTATGTGGTTTTCTGACGTTTTTAAAACCCCTTTTATTTCTGCGTGGTAGTAATTTATTCTTATTTTAAGACGTGATCAAGTGAAACGGGGAGAAAAATAAAAAATGATTAACAAGTAGAGAAATCGGAATGGAATAAATTTGTAAAAATTGTTAATCTATATAGGTAATGAAATTGTTATAGAATCCCATTCGTGATTCGTTGTATAATATGGAGGTTAATTATATTAACGACACGAATTTAACAATAACCTGTTTTATTATTTATAATATTATCAATATATCTTAATAGTCTATTTAGTGCTCCTCTTTCAAGACTATAATGTAATGGTGAAAATGATGTAATAAATGTATATCAAGTGTCGACAGCTTTTTGGTCTAAAAGGCGTTCATTCATCGTTCTGAATTGAGGTCGTTCAATTATTAATTAATAAGTCAGGGGGCTGGTGATTAGTCCGGTCAAGCGAGGTGCTGGTAGAGATCTTCTAATTGAGGTTTAAAATACGCCTTCAGTTGTGGTCTTTTCGTTTTCAATGTTGGCGTTAAAAGGCCATTTTGTACCGAGAATGGGTCCGGATGAAGATAGATATCTTTCACCTAGAAAAATTATGAAAAAAAAAAAAAAAAAAACACTTTTAGATAAACACACGACTCTTTTATCCATTCGTAAAAATTTTCAAAGCTAACTTTAACAATCTCACGATAAAGAGTAAACTTATTGAATTTCGCAAAATTTTCCAAAAAATTGACTCTTAAATTTTTTTCTCTTTTTTTTTTAAACAAACCTGCTCGAAGGATTTGAGACCTCCTTCTTTCCCCCAGGATTGCATATCGTCAAGGATGAGCCTTTTGACTTCAGGATTTGCGCAAAGTACGCTTAACGTTCCAGGAATTCTGTTCTCAGACGCCCAGCATTTGACAACGTCTACATCCGGTACGACGATCGCTACGACGCAGGACTTTAACGATTCACCGTGAACAAAGACTTGGTGGACATATTGACTTCGGATATATATATTTTCTATTTTCTCAGGAACGATGTACTCGCCTTGTGATAATTTGAAGATATGTTTTTTACGGTCGATTATTTTCAGCGTACCGTTCTGCAAAAAATAATCATTTTCAAATAGGTAATTACGAATAACTCGCGTATGTATATAAGATATTATAAATAATAATAAAACATATGAGATTATTTTCTACTCACGGGTAACCACATGCCGATATCTCCTGTGTGATGCCATCCTTGCGCATCGACAACTTCCGCTGTTTTTTCTGGATCCTTGAAGTAACCGGCGAAGACATTAGTGCCTTTAACGCATACCTCTCCCTGGTTGCTTACCGCAAAATATTCCATGTCTGGTACGTCGACGAGTTTGACGCAGCAGCAGGCTACCGGCGGTCCCACGTGCTCCGGCACGTGGTCACCCTTGGTAAACAAATTAGAAATAATACATCGACTTGGTCGTTATAAAGTGTCTGTTTAAAGTTAGTAACAAGTTGTCGCGACATCTCATAGTCACTTGACAGCATCACCTGACCGTTACAATCATTATTTTATGCTATTTTTGTATCGATGTGTGATATATGGTTCGCTGCGTTCTATATACGAGTCACAGCGAGCGTGGGGTATATCGAAAGTGTGATGTTCATGAAACGAGCAAGTATAGTGTGATATTGTCATAAATCGATATCGTACTTCCAGCAATACTACGACCCAGGCGTTTAAACTATTTCCTATTTTAAGTTTTACGCGTACTGCTAAAATAAACCCGAATACCTCGCTTTCATTATAAATCTATCGGTCATCTGGTTATAGTTTGAAATAATTAAAAATAGAATTAGGTATTATAGGTGAAGCGTTGAGGTGACGATATTTTTAGTCAGCACGTGCCCGAGGTGATGAGGTATCCAAATTGTTCGTTAAACTACAGAAAACCCGCAAATATATACACACTTAGCAATCTCTCTTCTTGCGGTTTCTCTCTACTATCCAATAAAATCTGTAATTTTACACGTACGTACTTTCGAAAACACGAGACCTACGGAATCGTGAATTAGGATAATCACTAACGTTGCTCTGACGCGAGTAATTGAATACTAATCTTTACATTACGTTAGTGGAAATTGACTTCTTTGTAATGTAGCCAGTAATGTTACTATTTTGATTTTTTGCTCAATTGCGATGCCAACGCGTACATAACGTTCCGGCTAATTTACGTAATTCAGTACCCACCTATCCAAGATTTGTATAATTCGTTCACAGTCGTTTCAAGGATTTAAACAAACTCACTTGCCTCGTAAGTTTATTTAAAATGGAGACCCATGAAACAGCTGGATGTTTTATTGACACTTTATTCCAATATTAACAAGCCTACCGAAGAGAAGGTGATTATTTTAACAGTTTCCCCATGGTTTTGCGTATTTGTAATCATTTGGACGAAGTTTTCACGAGAGAGGAATAAAATCGCGAAAGAAATTCAGTCAGATTATGGCGGGCATAATTTTTTATATTTCTTTATTTTTGTTTTTCAGTATAATCTCTAAACTTGGAAGTGTAAATATTTTCCAAATTATCCCGTAACCGCATATGAATTTATAAATACTCTAAACCCCGCATCTATTTTTGTCGCGTTCAAGAAATATGATATAAAAATAGAACGTATCTTTAAACGTTAAAACGTTTCAAATGTGACGTGTGATCGACCTACATTTTCAAATTGGCGCTTGCGGTCACTAAAACTTGAACAGAATAACTCAATTAGTAACAAAACAGTGAATTCTGAGTAAAAACAAACGTTGTAATTAAATACCCAGCTATTACTAAAGACCGATGCCAAAGCCAATTCCCGGTAAAACGATTCAGCTAATAAACAGCCAAATAAAATCAGAGGCAATTAATTATCAGCAGCTAATTAACAATACTTCTATAGATTCCGGAGTTAATCGGTGCAGATAATCTGCTTTACATGAATACAGAATGTCACATTTCGTCTTCATTCTAAAGTCACGAGAAGAAGACAGGCAGTTCGTATTTAAGCTCAAGCTTTTATTCTCGCGAATTTCGTAAGGTATAAATATATGTATAAGTTCAAGACTGCGCGGGTGATATTTATTTACTTTTTTGTTGTTATCGATTGGATTCCTTCCAGCGCTATCCCAATCCCGGTTGAAAGTATTACTTAATAACTATAATAAGATGATGTGATCAGAATGCGGATGTGCAAGCATCTGGGGTGTGGTATAAACTGTACGCAAATATTCCAACGGTAAAAATAATGATGACGGCAATGGGGGCTGAAGAGATGAATTAGCGCTAGTCGAAGGATAGAGTGGCTAAATTATTATTCACTTATGTTTACCCAGTCCATATGTTGATGGTTCTAAATATAGCAACAGAACAGGGTGAGTGCATTAGTGGCTGGTGGTTGTTTTTGTCGTTGTTGTACATCAGGCACTCTACCGAGCTAATAATGCCATAGTTATTTTAAACAAATAAACACAGATCTAAACTGTTCACTCGAACCCGAATCACATGCACATGATTAGCCATCGATTTTTCGTTTCTAAGGGTCTACGCAATCAATTGAGTCAAAGTGAAGAATATCTGGGTGGTTTTGTAACATCCAATTGAATATGCAATTCGCGCATTGGAAATGTAGAAACAGATCGAAAGGAGACCAGGAAAGTTTACATCCAATAAGAAGTTCTAGGAAAACGAGTAGTCATTCCATGAAACAAGCAATTCTCAGCTGTCGTATTAGTCAATGAATTCAGTGAATGAAAAGACCCACGTTCTAAATTTGAATATTCACTTTACTCCATGGGGCTGTTTATAGAATCTGTCGGATTTCGCGTATAGGTGTATGCATCATACAAAACTGATTACTGAAACACGTACAGGCTCCTCTATGTGGGCTATTATTATGGCAAAATCGATTTTATGCTGCACTCGGTAGGTATGCACTGGGAGTCTAGAACAAAAAGGAAGACTGAGGAGTCGAATTCGAGCGGGATAATTGATATTTGCCACAAACCTGGACGGTCAGAGTGATCGGGGCGCAGCATTCGGTCTGCCCGTATCCCTCGACGATTAAACACCCGAGTACGCATCTTGCGAAAGTGAGGACGTTCCCTGATAAAGGCGCGGATCCTACCATGATCAATCTCAGTCGTCCTCCCATACCGTCTTGTATTTTCTTGAAGATAACCTTGTCCCAAAAACTGTTATTTCTTACTATGCTCTTCTTGATTTCACCCTCCTTAGCTCGCAGGCCCATGCTGAATACCATACGTTTAAAAAACGAGCCATGGAGTTCAGCTGTTACCTGTTGAACATAGTCATTTCTAAATTATTTCCAAGTGTGACATTGGTGTGAAGAAGAAAAAAAAAATAAAATAAAAATGACTCATCGAGTCGGGAGTTAAGCTTTTCTTTGCTCAACGTAAGGGAATTAACCTCCAGTTAATAATACCACAGAGAAACATCTCGTTTTATAATAAATCGATCTTTCGACAAATTTTATCTGTTCACCGTTGTTTGATGATACTCTCAAGTAAACGCTCGAGCAAACGCTGAGTCTCAATGGTACTTGAAATAGCACAACGGTCGGGCAGGTGAAACAAATAAGTGTTAACGATTCGGGATCAATTTCTTAAGCCCCATCGTAAATTAAAACGTCTTTGATCTCAGAAAAGTCGATAGAAAAGTAACGCGATAAACAAACATGCGGTAAGGTTCTGTAGGTGAAGTTTTTTGATTAATTAGCCAAGAAAAATATTCACATGTGGAAGGTAAATTTTTAGACGACCACAAATCTCGTAAAATCTTGACAGTTATATTATAAGTCTCTGCAGTGTGCTCATGACTCTTGAATCGATCAATCTTTCAATGTCTGACCATCGTCAACTATATGAAACAAATTTTCTGCGCAACGCAACAGCTAGTGTATGTAAATTAGAAATGAAAGAAAACAAAAATATAAAAAAAAAAGGAACAGAAGCTTTACTCTCGACCTTTTTTTTTTCTTTTTCTCTCACCTCGGAGAGCTTTCAGCCCAACTAACCTTGTCGTAGATTCTATTAAGCAGCCTCGGGACAGCGGGCATAACCGTAGGCTTCAAAGCTTTCATGTCTTCCGTCAAATACTTGATGTCTCCGCTATAAAAACCGACAGCACCACCCACCATGTACATTCCATTCTCGCAACATCGTTCCAGCATATGTGCGAGAGGAAGAAAACTGATCATAACGTCTTTTGCGGTAGGTTTGTGGTCCCCGAATTGAAGCAGTACCGCGCACACACCAGCAACGACGTTTTGATGGGTCAGCATAACGCCCTTAGGGTTACCCGTAGTTCCAGATGTGTAACAGATCGTGCAAAGATCCGAAGGACGCGGGGGTACTTCGGGATGATCTTTTTGTGAACCTAGACGTTCGACGTCGTCGAATTTTAGAAGTTCTACACCTCGGTTTTTAGCGCGTTGATTTGTAGCTGGCCTTATCTCTTTCATGACCACAAGCTTTCTGAGACACCTCGGGGCCTTGTCGAGTAAGAGATTGCACTTTTTGTCATCCTCGCAAATGACCAAGCTTATTTCTGCCTGGTTTATTATGTACGCACATGCGTCAGGTCCCAGGGTATCGTAAAGAGGAACTACTACTAGAGAATAATTGTAGCAGGCCTGTTCGGTCAGCACCCATTCCGGACAATTTTGACTGTAAAGTCCTATCAGAGTCTGAGGTCCGGGTACCAGGCCGCAGGATATTAAACCGGAGCCCAAATTTCTCGCTCTCAATAATGTCTCGTTGTAGTGTAGCCATTGATAAGGTTTGTGTCGACCATCCCGCCATCCAAGGCACGGGCCATTGTCTGTCAACAAAATGCGAAGTTGGCACTATGTGCTAACGGAAAGGTACAGAACATGCGGTGCACCTGGTGCTTCTAGATACCCCCGACGCGACGCCCCAGACGCCCCTGACGGCCCCCGCGACGTCCGACGTTCAGAGACCTTGACATTCTATTCTTTTTTTTTTTCGTTTTTCGTTTATTTTTTTTCAGAGGATTTTTTAAATTTTAAATCGCTGTTATGGACAGCTCAACTTATCGCGATAGTACGTACGCGTTAAATTCACTTAGCCAACGCTAGTCACCAGCAAATATCATTGACTACTTTGCAGTTGTATTCAATTTGGACATTTCAACTGTCAAATAATGGACATCAGAGATTTGAATAGGACGAGGTTCGACTAAGAGAAGTAAAATTTTCTAATCGTAAGCCGAATCTATTTATTGACTGATATTTTTGCGTCGCTCAGGGTTTCGTCGTGGCACCTGCCTCTCGTATTTTATCTTCATATTATTATTCAGAAACAAGAAATTTGAACAAAACTTGCCAAATCGTTTATATACGTATACCTATAGGTATACTATACGATTTCACACCGAATATGAAGGTGAATAAAATATATGGAAAAATGTTTCGCGGGCTCAATTCAATCGTCAATAACATTCCGTGATTATAATAAGTTGACCAATTTTAGCCCGGTGTATAATATCGTTTGATGCATATATGTACACGTACAACATGTACATACATACATAGGTGCTTTTTGACAATATTCCATGCACTAAAATAGTCACCCTGCTGACCACGTGATGAGTCAGCCATATTTGATTAGGCATAAACTTCGCATTGTCAATAGTAATTCTTTTATGCGAAGTTGGTGCAATTTGAGCCAAAAAAGAGACAACAATGAATGCAATGATGCACGTATTGCATCGATGAAGAAAGTTTTGGACCTCTGTCAAAATTGCACATCCGAATAAAATTTCAAGACTATATCATAACTGACGGTCTCGAATGTTTCGCCTCGTTATTATTAAAACACACTTTGTTCAATCAGGATAATTGATAATCGCTCATGGACTTACTAGACTCTTTGGCGCCTCTTCGGAACGAATCGTAGAGTGTTCTCGTGTCCTCGTGTATGTAACTGACGAATTTACCATCTTTACTATCCTTGTAGAATTTTGAGACTCTGATAAGCTCGGCACCCTGAAAGCAACGTTTTTCATAGATATATAATTTAATATTACGTAAGCAATCGCTAAAGCGACACTAAATATAGCGTGAAGCAGCACTCTACAGCCCGACAGACAAATAGACAGATGATTTTTTTTTTCATTTCCATTTCGATTAGATAACAAACCCCTGAGTACAGTTTTGGCTCGCTAGTTAAGTAAACTTATTAAAATCACGTACACAAACTACACGACTACAAACCAAAGTCTTCGTAGCTTTTTTGCTTTCATATAGGATCACACTAATTACGTTAACTATAAACTACTCATCTACTGATGCTTGAATTTATTTTTCTGTTCAATCGTTTGATAACTTTGTAGAAAAACTTTTAACATTCAATCCGGCAAGATGACCTACGGACGAAAATATTTCAAGTACACAGATTCGAATATGCATAACGCGCGGTGGTCGGCGATTTCTTCAGGGGATGTAAGACACCTATTACCGCGGTAAGAAATAACGTCAAGGATTACAACGCGGGCGTGACGCAACACCTGTGTGACTTCGATATCTTTATACCCAGAGAAGATTTTTCGAAAAGTGGACGAAGATGTAAATCCTTCGTTAGAACACACAGAAAAAAAGAGAAAGAGAAAAAAAAAATAGGGAAAATAATAATTAGAGCCTATCAAACAACCTTGAGTATCTCCGACTGGTCGTTAAGGTCTATCGGACTTCGTATCATTTCGTATAAGAAGCAGGCTACAGGCTAGGCACTTGGAACTGCCTTTCGAAGCCTCGAAGAATCTTATGCCTCGGTATCACTCGCTCCCTCGGAGCACTTATTAGAAAGGCACAAAACTAACTGCACCGCACCTGCCACGACACGTATCAAAACTTCTACTAGTTTGGCCCGAAGAACGGGGCTCCTTAGCGAAGATCTCTCGCTCTTCTAGAGAGTCGATTGGGGAGCTCTGTCACGCGGTACGTGTCTTATTCGTCCTTCTCCTCCCCTCGGAAAAGACTACCGTGCGATCTTACTCTCTCGGCCATTTAAATATAGGCTCAGAAATTGAGGGACTCTGGCGACGGTGAACTTATTGGACCACGGCCAGAGACGACGTCGACGTCGACGGTAAACACTATCGCCCCGTTGGAGGCCATCCGTTCGAGCCCTCGCCACGACGCAGGCGTGATAATAAGATCACCTGACTTATTCACTAGAGTTAAAATACTAACATGTATTAAGATTGGGATTAAGAAGCGCGGGAATCTGGCAATATTTCAACCCCTCATTAGGGACGGACAATTTCTGCTAGACCCAACCTTTCGCGGACTATTCAACTTGCAGGGATTCCCCCGCGTGATATTGACAATATTGGCGGGAACGGGTTGAGGTTCCGAAAGGTAAAAATAGCGAATTTTAATATTACCAATTCACAGGTTTTAGGAAGAGTATTTACCCGAAAGTCTGCATGGGTGATTTAAAAATCTCAAAATTAATGAACGCCGAAGGTTAAAAATTCCGGAAGCTGAAGATCCGAAAGACCAAATCTCTGAAAGTTCACGGATGGACCGTTGTGCCCGCGGGCTCGTTAAATTTTTGGATTCTTGAACTTTCAGAGTCTTGGACTTTCCATGTGTTGAGCCTTAGGCATGCCAATCTTTCCGAATTAGAATATTCTGAACTTGAACATTCCTGAATATCCAAAATCGTCTTAAATGAATTCGTAATTTTTCAAATTCGAAACGTCAACGCGGCCCCAAATCGGCATTTTCGAGGAGTTCGAGAACATCGTTGATATGGTTTCGAATGACCCTAGTAAGCATTCCCGACGATTCGATGGTTTGAAATGAGAGAGTTTTAATCATTTGGAAATGTCTCATATGTAATGCGTGAACGGTGCCACGACAAAAGTGCACAATTAACAAAAAAAATTAAAAAAAAGTCTCAGTTCTTCTCTAGAGAGTGTAAAAACATTTCCATTTCTGCTCATTTTCCCCGAACCGTTTAAAGTATTCGGTATACATACACCAAATTAAACCGTCTAAAGCGAAGTTGGAACAAAAAAGTTGCTTTAGCCGACTCAAGCCTCATTATAAAATTATTTGGGGTTGTGGACTGAAGTGTTCGTGCTTTCACGAGTTAGAAATAATGTAAAACAAAAAAGTCATAAATTTCATTGAAATAATAAATAATGTAATTGCGCCAATTATGCCGTGCTTTGCCCCAAAAACTATTCCTGTAGCTATGGCAAGAAAAAAAATATGACTACTTTCTTTTTTTTTTTTAAATAATGTTTATAAATTAATGAACATGCCGTCCTGCAGGGACTGACGCGCTCATTAAAATTATTATGCTGCTCATTATGAGACGGGCACGTTTAGCCCTGATAGTAACCCTTCAGTTATGATCAACGAATAATTTCTTTTTCTCACACATTATCGCGTTCACCGGGATATACATGAGGTTTGGAAAAACGATTTTCGATAAAAAAAAAAATTTAGTTACGCACCTCTGAACAGACACCCTTCAAGTGAATATTATCTATCACTATAACGATGAACAGATTATTGAGTTAATTACCGAATATATTATAAGGCGTATCGATAATTTCGAGTTTGAGATATATTCATTCCTATTATTATCGCAATCATTAATATCCGGGCAGTAGATAAATCAATTATCACACTAATTTGAGGGACGTTCGGATCTATATTCATGATACCATTTTAACATTCCCCTATAACAGCTGTGCAGAATTTTCGCTCTCAAGGTTTTCAATCTGCTTTTAAAAAGCCAATCCGTATGGTATAGCTGTTTAATTGTTACATTGAATATATTGTTGTAATGTGAATTGCATAATATTAGGATAGGAGGATAGGAGTTGGCTCGTATAATGATTAATGTCCACATACATTTAATTATCATCCTAAATTCCTGTGTCTATACTTATAACGTTCTGAATATTTTGATTTTTGAATACATCAATCATCTTCAGGGATGATCAATTAATTATATTGTTGAAAATTACTGCTTACCGGTAAAACTCTCGCCTGAGCATCGAGGGGAAAAAGTGGTCGCTGCGGTGTTGGTCGCGACGCAAAGTACGCGGCGACTCCGGTGAGCACAAGAGCCCCGGCTGCGCCCCCTACGTAGGGAAGGTACTCCTCCAGCTGTGACTGTAACACTGAAAAATTTGTCAAGGTCTCGTTTAAGGTCAACGTAAATTTTTAACCGGTGGTTAAATTTCCAATTTCATATCGCGAGTTTTTATAATTGCGATTACTGCGAACCGCGAGCCTCGAAGATCGGACAAAATTTTTCTCTCATCCACGTAGCGCGATTAGGAATTATTTATCTTCAGTTCACTGTACACGACTTCACCATATCGTTAGCAAACAACTTTTCCGTGATAGGAATCGGAAGTCTAATTGCTCGGCTGTATTATCGAGAATTTGTCGAATTATCCAAATGAGAAAAATCAAGTAGACTTTAGTCTCTGTCGAATAGCGTGTCTTCATGCAGCTTAATTAAATATGGAGATAATTCAAGCAACGGCTATACATATAGGTATAGATATGTATAGGTATAATCCTGTATCGCCAATCATCACTGCGGTAGATTTTGTCGGTTGCGGTATACAGGAAATCCATAATCCGTTTGGTATTTGTTTTTTTATTTTTGTTTTTTTATTTGTTTCTTTTTTTTCGAGCAAATCCTTGTATAATTCTATTACGGTTACGCAGGCGATCGTTTTTATTGATTTTCTTTTACCCCACGCTGAGTTTAGCGTGTTTCGTATGCCTGCGTGAACTTTGTCATGTATATGCCGCACTATCTACCTATATACGTATGCGGCTACTGACATTATTCTCGTCAGGCCAACCGGGAGGAGTACGGCGATAATATATCTACGTACAACACATACATACGTATATCGAATACAAGAAGAACGTTATTATACTTATTGCGTGGAAAAATAATGTAGTTTTGCAAAACTGCAGGAGGCACGATAAAAAATAATGAACTGAACACATGATGATTTTTTATTATTAGCATTTCATTCGTTTTCGGATAGCGATTACAACCTTCAAATTTTCAAGGCTCGAGAAAATTTACACAGCTATGTGTTTTGGAAACGGTGAAAAACGCATATCAACTTCTTCGAAGCGCCATTTTAGTCCTGAAATTACAATCGATAAAGACTTTCAACAGTTCGAAAATTGAATATTTTTTAGATTTTTTTTCTCGAATTATGTAGCCGATAAAAAATCGTGAAAAAAATTTCACGTGTCAAAACAAGCCGACTTGTTAGATATCATATCCTCTTAAACGCGTGATTGTTTGCGTATCTGTATTATAAGTATAGCACGAAGAGGAAAGTGTAAACACGTGTAGGTGCCAGCTAACGAGACGCGTGAAAAGACGCGTATATTTATATGACTTTAGAGAGGGTGTGTAGAAGCAGCTACTCCTACACCTACGTTCGACTGTAAATGCGTATACGATCTCCTGGAATGAAATTTTTTTAGATGCAGATGATTCGGTACGTTGTGATGTCAAAAACAGGAGCCATAGCTGTGAACGAGTTTGGAAAATAAAGTTATAGTTTCGACAATTTCTGTTCGTTCGAAATCGACGTTAAGCGATACCGAATCGCATATTTCGGAAACGCAGCTTATTAACAATTTACAATTTGTACAAAATGGCAGCAGCTTGAATGATCGTTGTTACCCCTGTGGGTATGACTATATTACATAAATCGTGACGTTTTTAGTGATACAAAACAAAAAATTAAAATACTAAAATCTCGGGGTAGTATAAAAAAAAAACATAATAGTAATTTACAAATGCTAGGAATACCTACGCAATCTATTCCAAGCTTGCTTATCCTACGTATTTGAAAAATTCACCTGCACGAAGCGATTTACTTTCATCATCGAAAGAGTATCTACATAAAAACTAAAAGTGGCTTACAGGAATTCTAAAGATTTAATATATCTACGTTAGACAAGGTCCGGGTACTCACTTGCCGATGATACTCAGCTCCTTCCTCTCTCTCTCTCTCCAAAGATTCCTGCTCTAAATCCAGAAACAACTTATGATGTTAGTGCCTACGGACGGCCGTTATATTTTCTCGCTTATACGACGTGTTATGGTACGTAAGTTGTGATACTCAGTGTCAAAATCACGGCCGTCGGTCGGGGCGCCTCTCGCTCTCCCCTATAGGAGAGATTTAGTCAAGACATGACACGCGGGGTTATCGTCGTGTACTTTGAGTCGTCGCGATATCTCTTTGCTGCTGAGCAGCCTGACGCTCGACTAGCAACGTGTATACAGAACCTCGGAGGGTTACGTTCCGTCCGTGGTATGACGTCACCGGGACAAATCGATCCTCGGCGGCGGTGCTACCCCTGTCCTGAGGGGAGGGGGATCGAAGCCGCGTGGCTTGGCGTCGCGGCGCGGTGGCGGTGGCGGTCGCGATAAGCCTGGCATCTCTTGTGCTACCGCGCTGGCGACGCTCTACAGGGTAGACGTTCGGTCAAGTGGAGGTCTGCGTTCGATAAGCCAAAACTCCAGCGGCAATTTTGAACGTGCCATGGATTGGCGGGTATTTGGGTACTCCCTTGAGCCTCATCTTCGAGGGTACACGACGCCGAGTTAATTCGACTCCAGTTTCAGCCTGGAGGGCACCAAGGCGCGTCGTTATTCTCCAAGAATCATCAACAGAGTACCGATCGTTTTGCCTATCGTTGATTTACAAGTTCCGTTAACCGAATAGTGATGAAGGTTATCCCAGAATCGAACCTCCACCTTTTTACCTCGATGATATTTCCGCGGATTTCAACTCTGTGAGCCAAACACAAAATCCTTTTAACCATGTGGACGTCGGCGCAATATTTGCCCATGTTTGCTCTCATAGTATTCGGCGTTTGTTACCTCTGGAGAACCGCTCAACCGATTTCCTGGTCCTCCACTGGAGTTCTGGCCAGAGCCTCCTTCGAGGTTGGTTTGTCCTTGCCGTCATCATCGCTCAGAGTATCTCAGCGTTTCGTGAACAAAACCGGGCATTTAAATCACGGAGGTAAGGGTACCCTGAAGCCACAGTACCGTCAGCCGATCTCGAGGTATATGTTGCGGCTGTATCACCGTCGTCCAGACGCTGACATCGTGCGAGCTCTTCAGCCAGTCCACATATCGTGGCCGTCGTCAAACAACGGAGGAAGAATCCTCGAATTTTCTGTTCCCATGACTCGACCCGGAGAGGTTCTTGAGGCTGCTGAGCTCCTGGGAGCAGCTGGGATGATTTTCCGAGTTCATTCCGTCGACGATTCTCCCTGGATGAATCAGACCCAGAGACCAAGACGAGACGACGCTTGGCGGGGATTTAACGTCACAGATGCGGTTTTGGGCCGTATCGGAGACGTGGTGCGTTTGAGGGTACGTGGAAGAGTCGAAGGTCGTCATCGGGGCGAAGGGCCAATCCTGTTGCTCAGCTACAGTAAACCGAAGAAGCGAAAGCCGAGGTCAGTCGGCGACGAGGATCAGGGCGACGCCGCTACTACATGGAAAAATGAACCGGCTCGACGGAGGCGTCGGAACGCTTGTCGTAAGCGGTCACTCTATGTTGATTTCTCGACGATATCGTATGACGAGTGGGTAGTTGCCCCGAAGGGCTACGACGCTTACCAGTGTGTCGGGAAGTGCTTTTATCCCTTGGGTGATCACCTTAGTCCAACGAAACACGCGATCGTTCAGACCCTCGTCTACACTGCGCTTCAGGCGGCGGATGAAGCCAATGGAAATCCTATACCCAGTGTAAACGCGAATGGAAATTCCAATAGCAAACCAGTTGGTAGAGCCTGCTGCGTACCCACCAGGCTCGGCGCTACCAGTCTTCTTTACATGGACGCTGCAGGGACTCTCACTTATCAATATGGATACGAAGACATGGTGGTAGCCGAGTGTGGATGCAGATAAGACGACCGCATATGTATAATTATACACGAGATATATTTGGACCGGGGGAATTTTTAGTCAAGTTCACAGAAGACCAATTATTCGACTGATCACTTGCAGACTTTGTGCGACTGTTCAGTAGTAGTACAGAAGGAGCAGATTTATGAATGGATAAAGTTGGACTAGAAGAGCTAAGAGTCTATCTCTATCTCTGACATTAATCCTGGAAAATATTCTGCACTCTACTGTTTTACGAATGGAAAAAAAAAATATGAAAGAAATATATGTAGAACACTCTTATCTTTATTAATTTGGTGAAGGGGAAATTTCGAATAAATGTGCCAAAACGAACACTGGACTACAATTATCTGAACAAATGATGTAAATTTATCTCAGAATAAACAAAATTTTCTACAGCTATATCTCTCGAAGGTCTGCATATCAAGTTCGTGTCTCCACGGTTCTCAGATTTCTCAGTTGCGGTAGGATTTCCCCTTATGTGCCGGTGGGATTATAAGTTTTTTTTTTTTTTTTAATTGTTTTGACAGACAGACTCAATGAATATTCAATCTTTTGCTTGTTACCGCCATTCCTGCGACTTGAACAAAGATTATTAATTGATTTCTTGTCCGAAATAGTTTACTCCTAGTTTGAGATAATTTTATTGATTATCCGAAAGACTTATATATCTACTTTGATGGATTTTTGAATACTGTAAAAATGTAACGATAACGAGAGGCGAAACTTGTGCAGACAAAATGCGGTGAATTTAAATCAACCGTGGAAAGTGGGTAATCATTGATTAATTTTCAAATGTACATATTTAACCTCTTCCCGGCCAAATTTGTAGCTCCGTGGAAAAAAATCGTTCCTGGAAAGTTTCTTAGAAAATCTGTAAGAAAGCTTCTTCGCGCGGCAGAATTTTTTTGAATTGTTCCATATATGGAAGATGGAACAGTGGCAGAGAAGAGGTTAAATATACGTTGTAAGGGTGGCCAAGTGGGAATGTATTTGTACATAATATATATATATATATATATATATATATATATATATATATATATATATATATATATATATATATATATATATATATATATATATATATATATATATATATATATATATATATATATATATATATATATATATATATATATATATATATATATATATATATATATATATATATATATATATATATATATATATATATATATATATATATATATATATATATATATATATATATTATATAATATAAATAAAGTAAAACAAATACCTGTAAAACAAGATAAATTTAATTAATTAACGTAATTAATATGGTACAAAAATAGAACGAAGATATGCGGTTGTATTTGTGCACTCGCATTAGTAGGATATATCGGTATACTACTTCTCGATCCACGTTGTTCATAATCATTCTTATAACATCAGACCTCAATTGACCTAATCAAATAGATTCATCACCTACTATGTATACATAGATATAAAGATAACAACAAACCAACAGTCTGTATGTCACTAGGCAAACACTTTTGAGCACATTTCGCTGTTCTTTCTATTCAACAAGTAAGATTTAGCCGGCGTCGATACCCGCGATCTTCTCGTTTTCCTTAACTTATGTCTACTCCCGGGTATCCTCTCGATTTTATAAACGTGATGTCTGGCTGTCGACTCTGGCTGTGTCAGTCTCATGCACAGAGAAATAGGTCCTGAAAAATCCAGGTCAGTTGCAAGCTCGAGTTTTGGCTCAGTGGTTAACGTGAACTCGGCGGTACTTTGAACGAAATTAGATCGAACCCTCGTTGCGCCATGGACAGCAACACCGGCACCCATTTCGACCAATGATTGAGCATTCCTGGACCAAAGACTGAGCTGTACTTGTCCAGCTAAATCAAAGCTAGCTGCACCTTCGGCTCCGATCTCAGCGACGAAGCCAGACCCCAGAGGCAACACTTCTTTGTGGTGATGGAGGGCGGCTAGAGTCTGGAAAGCCGATGTCCGTGTCGACGCAGTTCCCGACCAAACATGACCCATGAGTTCACCCTGTCCTGAGAAAAATACGAACGGTCGTATTCCAACGTCGAGAAGCGCGATTTCCATCCCCGCAGTTGCGACTTCGTCTTCGGCCGGTCCATCGGCTACTTCACTGTCAGATGAAGATACGAAGCTTCCTAGACCACCGGCGAATAATCCCAGGGAGAACAGCTGCTGGTAGTGGGAGCCGGTTTCTAATACAACGTCGACGATTCCTCTCTTCAGGAGACCGGAGTTCACTTCCTGAATAGTTACCAGAGAGCCGTTGCTGCCTGGCGACTTTAGGAAGGTTCTCGTGAAGGCGGTGCTCAATCCTTTTTGAGCTGCGACATGATAGTTGTTGATTTTCCTGGCGGCCGCTCTTGCAGCCTCTTTTAAATTCGCGGCAAAGCCATCGTCCTTTTCAGCTAGCTGTTCTAGACGCTGGCTCAAGTACCTCCGCACCTCGTAGGCCGGGTCTTGGTTTGCAAGGTACTCAACAAGCCCCTGAAGTTCGTCTTTCGTCGGTTTAGTTTCGAGTATAATGTCGAGGGCTAGAGTCCTCGCGCTGCTGTCTCTTCTGGGTCCCCCTAGTTGATAAAAAATCCGTTTTGCTGCGGCCCTGACTTCATCCGTCAGATGTTCACGGCGCAAATTGCCCAGGGCACGCCACGCGACTACACTCGTCGCTTTACTTCCGTTTACAGCGTAATCTAGGAGGGTTGGAATCGCGGCTTTACTACGCAGGTTTCTCAACGCTCTAAGAAATCGCAATTTGCATTCTTCCCCTGAACACGTATCCAACCCTGTCTCCAGGCTGACCCTGGCCCTTTCGATCACTGCGGCGGATCCCTGTTGTCTAGCCAAGGCGGCTGCAGTCAAGGCCAGAGTTTCAGCCACTCTTTCGTTTTGTTGCGTCTCTTCGGATCTTTTCAAAACGTCTTTTGCTACATCAGGGTGGGGCACGGGAGCCATGGACAATGCCCATAAGTACCTTTCTGTGTCTTCTCCATTCTCGTCCTGTCGTAAGGACTTCATTGCGGCTTTGTGAGTCGTTGGAGTAGCCGCCGATCCCACAACGTCGTATAGTTGGGGTCTTATCTCACGATACCGAGCACTCTTCAGTATCTTGGCCAGGTCTTCCACCGAAGCCTCTCTGACTAGGGGTAAGAGCTTCAGGAATGCCAAGGCCGACTTTGTAGTACCAAGGAGCGAGCTCGCCAAGGATGCGCGGTTTTGTTCCAGGACTTGATCGAGCTGTAAGAAAGAATGAACGTTCTTGTTAAGTGGCGTATAAAATTATAAAGCCGATCAAGCAATCGAATAAAATTTTTTTTCCCCTTAAGTAATCGATAATTAACAAACCGTTAGACACCCGGCGTCAGGGCATGTGGGAGGTTCTGATTGAAGACCTATGGAAGTTTCTCTGAAGCTTGGTTCGAGGAGGATAACAGCCTCGTTCGCGGTATCAGCGACGACAGGTGTGGCTTCTAATTTTCCCGGGATAAGTTCGAGGATTTGTTGTGAATTTACGGCAGTACTAGCTTCCGGTTTAGCGGTCAGACTCATCTCGTGTCTTTCCTCATTGAGGACACTCTTTGGCAATAGACTTGGGTTGAGTTCGTATTCTGCTATACGAAGGCTGTTTACCCGTACGCCGAAGACAGGACTAGAGTGTTGTTTCTTAGGTGGTAGGGAATCGTTTTCACAGAATGTTTTTTCTTTCGTGAAACTGTGCGGACTGTCAGAGACGTAAGATACGTTGCAAAGTCCCGAGGCATCGTGTTCCAGATAATCGTTGTCCAAAGTTCGGTATTGGAATAGACTGACCAAACCACGTTTCAAGTTTGCCGTTGACGCGTCGTCCGAAGGGTCAAGGTACAAGGTGCCTAGTTTACCCTTCTGCCATAGAACGAGGGCTGGTTTGTTCGAAATATCATCCAAACGCGACGTGTGCTCGATGAATCCTTCAGGTTCTGGTGCTTTTCGAGACTTGATCCATAACTGCGGTGACAGCAACTAAAAGCATAAAAATTTCATCGTCAATATTTACTCACTTGATCCGCTATAGCAAATCGATCGATGGACAAGGTATCTGCTCTCTACGGATATCTGGGTCAACTTGGGGTGGGAAAATCTCAAAGCTTACGAAAGCTTTTCTTATTCTAATTCTCGAGAAGAGACCAGGTAAGAGTCTCGGAGGTGAAGAGGTTTTGCTTTTTTAGTTACATACTTATAACTATCAACAAATGTCCGATCTTTCAAGTCATTCAATATCAAAATTATCTCCCGTATACGGTCGTTGATTAGTATAATCACCATGTGAATTAGAAAATGGTGAATAATTCGGTATGCATAGGATATTAAATATTTAAGTTAAGACTTGAAATTTCAGCAACTTGGCGTGGTATATTCGAAGTGATAATGTGGACACTTGCAAAGTTCACGGGTTATCTCAAATATCAATCGATTACTGATGTATGCACGTACATTGAGTAAGTGATAATTGTTCTGTCTTACACTACATTTGAAGTAAAATACATTTGTCAGCTTGTTGCCATCCGGTCGGTCGTACATACACATACATAAATATAAACCCGCGTTATGATTTAACACGTGATTCGAACGCTTATAGTCGTCTTTGCGAAGCTCGAAGTCCCGTTATTATCGTCATATGGAGATTATAAGTTTGTTATTTTGGCTCGAAGAAACCATTCGACTGACTTACTCAGCGAGTAGTTATCAACCACGTATTCGCATTCAATTCACTTATCTTCGACTTACTATACTCATAACTTATAATGTGCGTTTCAAAAAAGGAACATATATACGTATGTAAAAAATTTATGCACGTGTAGTAGAATGAGATAAGTTTGACCGAACGTTGCATACGAGATTGTGCGAACCAGTTATTGTATACTGCGAAATTATAACGTATTATGGCAAACTACCAGCTGTATATAGTGATAAAAAAAAATCTGCAACGTTGACGCATATGTAGATATCGAAAAAATATCACCGGTTAGTACGGGAACCGAATACAAATGTACGCCATAAATAATGCATACCTTTTACGCAAATGAGTGTCTGTACAAGGAATCGGTATGATGAATAATAATTCGAAATATAAATATTGTCCGTTTATCATAGCGGGATGATAAGCTAGAGATTGAATTTAACTAGACTCGGTCATCGAGGAAACTAAAAGTTCATCTGACAAGCTTATTCCACTGGTTTTCTATTCACCACGTGCACACAGCGTGTAGACAGATAGACACGGGATTTAAATTACTGTCGTTTTACCTCTACTCTGAGCAATAGAGTGCCGGCATCGTTAGGGTCCTTCCACACCGCTGTAACGGCTAGTTCTCCAGTAAGTTGAAATCCAACGTCGCCACCGGTTCTCGGAGGTCCAGCTTCTTTGAAAAGTAACGTCGTAGTGAGTTTGTATTTTAACCCACTGCCCAAAGTCCATCCTCTCGCTGCACCGGCTACAGCTAAAATAGTTAAAAGCAAGCCTGCACTGCACCGTATCTTTGTCGCCATTGTTTTATGCTGGTGAAGAAATTTAGGAACCGTTCTATTTGTTCATTTATTTTATTTTATTTTATTTATTTTATAAACTCATGTTAAACTTAATATTTGGTAAGGTCTACAAACTACGGTTCGACTGGTCAAGAGTCGCGAGACGACTGACGGTCGTGTGCATCGTCGACAGCGGTCGACTTGTGTGTGTATACCGGGTAAACGTATACAGATACGTTCTTCCAGGACACAATCAAACTTTTACTTGTAGAACGTGGCGAGCCTTACTGTGACGTATGTAGTGTTTGTGAGCTAGCCACACGCCTTCGCCTTCGACGTACGTGCGCGTACATATACATACACACACGTATATTAATTGCGTTTGTATAGTTTGCCGGTTAACCGTTAATCGGTAGAACGTATAAGCTCCACGTTTCTCACGCGAGAATCTAGATTATCGGATTAAAACATAGATTCGACGTCTGGTTTTGATTGGAAATAAAATTGGTCACGTATCCTCGACGTTGCAATTCGTTTTTACCTTTTATACCTTAAATCACCCATCTTTTTGTATCCCATATATATGTATAGAAAGATCAATAGAGCAAAGCTGTTGAAGACTGATGGCGTTTTAGTTTCACCATTTTTTTTTCTTTCATTATTTCTCTCGCGATTGCGAATTGGAATTTCTATACAGAACTTGTTTTCCCGTTTCCGGATACACGTACTTATCCTTAACGTCAATTCACTTTCGACATCTTCACTCCTAGAGTCACTGTGCTAGGTTGTATATACGTACCGTTAGGTCTGTCTGCCTGCCCCTATACATAGTGGGTAGTCTGCGATAATTGAGAGGATAAAGGTCCGTTTTCACGGAGTGATAAATCTCTACAACTTATTATCAAATTGACACTCTGGATTCTCCGAACTGAATGTTACAGACTCGTTATCAATTTTTTTTATTTTTTTTCCCTCAAGCATCGTCAGACACTCGTCTATATGATGATTAGTATTCGCATTCAATCGTGTCAATTCTCTACGTGCAGGCATGCAGTTAATCTCAGTTTCGATCATGGTCAATTGTACTCATCGTCCGTCTGCGTTTATAATTGATTCAACGTGTGTTTTATTGTTCCCAAGATCATTCGATAAACAAAATTCTCAACATCTTTCTCGGGATGCTTTATAACGATGCTCTGATTTTGAACTTGATTCGAATCATGATCCAGATTCCCGAGATAATTGACGACGATTATGGCTATGAAATCGTAATACTGTACTGATTCTTCTTTGGTTTTTTTTTTTTTTTTTTTTTTCGTCGTTTTATGTATAATATACCGATTTATGAATAATATACCGAAAATGAATATCAATGATTTATGATTGTACAGCATAGTATATATATGGTAGCTCTATCGTGTCTAAAGTTATCGAATCTTGTGCCAATACGGGTTTCTCTGTTTTCTATACGATCATGGCGAGCTGTTTTCGGAATGAATAACCTTTGAGATAAAATATTATTATAAATTTTAGTAAACACAGTAGCGCGCTTTGCATCGTCTTAACTTATGTGTCTGGGCTGTTGTTTTTGGGATGTTGTTCAAACTGCAGATCCCTGATTGGTTATTGAGCAATTATTATATCTTTGTAACGATTTTTGGTGCATGACTATCGCTTGTTTTTTTCCCCCTGCAGAGTATAAATAAGTTCAATTTTCGATGTTACATATACGTATGTAACATACATACATATTGCTCACGAAATTACCGTTAGAATTAGTGAATTGCATATGTATATTAACAAAAAGCATAATTACCCGTTGAACGAATTACGGCGTCGTAAATAATTAAGTTTAATTCTTACTCACCGAAGCTCTATCATTATATTAGATATATATATATGTATACCGCATATCTAATTTTATTCGGAAACGCAGTATGTATATGTTGAGTCCAAACAAACCAGTACAATCGATTAAAGTCCAGCGGTGACGGTATAACAAGTAGTTATTGTTTGCTTCACTAATTTACGTCAGAATATGGTATACATATCGGCAATATGTAATTTTTATGTCACAAAACAGTACTCATATGAATTAGTTAGTTGAACCTTATCGTTGAATGTTTATTAGATTAATCACCGTAAAATATTTACGAGAGTTTGTTCTTTAATTATTGTTACGCGTTGATTTTAGAACCAAACTTAACGACGCACTTATTCAAAATCAATAAAACAACGATCTATAATCGCGCAAAACGTATACCGATCACTCTCGGTGTGGATGAAACTTTACTTAGCGCGACGTCCTGCACAACATCGTGTAACATGTTCCATTGTCCAAAGTCAGGCACTCGTAACAGGAATTCCGGCCAATCTTCGTATCTAATATACTGCACTACACAAGTAACGACCACATTTAGTCGGTTGCAATTTCCTGTCCTTCATCCGTGATTTCATAAGCCATTGATTAAACCTCTATATAATTTTTTCTTCCCCCATAATTCTCTATAGTTCGAATAAAAATGTTTGAAAATTCGCATGCAATTGTGATTATTAAAGTTTGAACTTTTCACTGTCTAATCACAAGTTCTAAAAAAAAAAAAACTTATCAAGAAATATAAATAAGTTCTTGCGTCAGTTTTACAGTTCGACAATATTTCCTGTCCTCGTTAAGTCATCATCGCCTAGCCATAGGCTAGCTTTGGAAAAGAATAAGTAATTCGAGATGGAATAACGGCCGCGTGTTAGCTTCTCCGAACACCTTCTCAAAGCTATCAGGTATATAAGGTACAACGATTTCGGTAACACGATTAGGAGACTCCGTAGTCTAGACCTGGTTTGAGTAGGGTCATTATGAAGGGGTCGTTAAGCCATGGTTTATATTATAATTCGTAAAATCACGAGACCCTGAAAGATACCCCGAAGGATTAGGCTGATCGTTTTTCGTCCGTCCCTTTATAACGGACGATTACACACCCTCACCTCATCTCCAAGATGAAGAAAAGGGAAGAAGAAGACGAAAAAAAAAAGGACGAAAATCTGAGATCAAATCACTGGATAATAATATTCACCTGGAGCCATCCGACAGTAGGAACCTGCGACAGAACGAAAACATTTTCGTTTAGCGTTTAACGGTTTTAATAAAAAAAAAAACTTAACTTTTTTTTAATATGTAGGTATATATGTATAAAATCCCAATTCATTGGTGTGTAATATGAGTGTAATAATACTGGCAAGTGGATCTTGTATATTTAGCCGTTGTTCTAAACTAGTTGACTAGACCCGAGAGTATAACATCGACCGCGAAGAATCAAGGAAGGAGGAGGAATCAACGGCCGGTGAACAGACTCGTCCAGCGGCTATCTCCCTCCCCCTTTATTCCTCTTCGGCGACTGATTCCTGTCCCCCATACCTTTGCCCCTCTTATTAACTCTTCAAGGAATCAATGGGGACCGGTAAATTTAACGGAGGAGGGATACTCACCGAAGAGTGCCAAGAGGTATACTAGGGTGACGGTGATGGCCACCGGCCTTCCCGATCGGATCATTATAGTATTATCCTCGATTCCTATTTATTTCCTAGGAGTTTTTTTTACTCTCACTTAGAGACAACTTCGTGGCGGGTTGCCTAGCACTCGATATATTACACAGTTCCTCCCGTCAGTCCTCGTCCTACGAATAAACACGAATAATTATTAGCTGAGACCGGCGTTATCGCCGGGTACCAGCCAGTGCGACCGAGAGGGCAGCGAGCTTGGAGGGGACAGACGATCGTGCATAGGAGGGGGCTCCTCGGGCTTGTCCTCAGCTGTCTCTCCCGACGAGCACGCGTCGTTACATTTCGCGATTTCCACGAGGCATCGTCGTGCCGGTATACAAACTAAGGATATATCTTACACGTGGCTTTAACGTAGCACGTTTTTAAAGGCCCGGTTCTTCGTCCTTGCGCTTAACCGGAAGTTACGCCTATCCATTAACCGGGGGGGAATCTCATTTACAGTTTTACAAAGCAAGGGCGATGGGAGAGGTCCTCCTCTAACGTTACACTAATTACGTATTACGTTATATTCTTGCTAAGGACGATATTCTGGCCTTGAACGATTGCGTCACAAACACGATGCTAATTTAGTCTCGTTTAATGCGCAGACGGATATTTTGTTTCGTAAAACTCAATTACGACGCCATATGTACATGTTTTCATAAGGAGTCTAAAGTTTCGTTGATAAAAATTCACCACGATCACGCATTTTGTACAATCTTAGTGTCTCGACTTAACGTCGTCAGAGTTTCTCGTAGATGCCCTAAATATCCGTATCCAATTATATTGGTTAATTATTTCGAGAAATTTGATATCAATTGGTGGAGTGAGACTACACAATGGGGAGAGCGATTCGATTATAACGTATATAATATTCTTGCCTCTTGATTGTCCTTCTTTTGATGATCGCACAGTTCTGCAGCACGGGGAGGTCAGCGTGGGCAGAATACGTCGTATAATGAAGTTATAAACTCTAGTGCAAACCGGATGACAGTTGCTTCTTATTTACTCGCGATAGTTGATGACCACTAACTCGATGGCATAAGCGGATTGGATATCTTTGAGGAGAGTGATATTGTGCGTCGGTGGAGAAACGCCGGCGTCGTTATCGGCTTCAGTGGCTTTTGACCCTACGATGACCCCGTAACCTCGTACCATGCTCGACATGGTCGCAATTTGTTGTATTTCAATTTGTCATCGGATTTTCCTCATTTTTTTATTTCATCTTAGAACACTAACTTTTTTGGAAATATTTTAATTACAGCTGTTTCGTATATACGGGGTTGAAAATTGAAAAAAATTAACCTTTTTATTCTTATAATTAAGAAATATATATATTATACCAGAAGCGAAATAATTTCGTAAGCACCTACTATAAATAATATTCATAAACAATGTCAGGTGCAAAGTACCTGATTGAATAGACTCACGTTGATAGAATTTCCGATTGAATACGTATTTATTTGTTTTTATTACATAGTTCAGTATTTTGAGACTAAAGTGAATGGCTGATCAATCGACCATAAAGCGGTAAAGTTTTTCGTCAATTCTTTACTCGACGCATACACACGTATGTACTTCATACGTGTAGTATTACATGTATGTATATCGGCCATGAACTGTAAACAGTTTTAGAATCTTGCTTAATTCCTAAACTCATTTATCTTTTACCGTAAATAGTTCCGCCCATATGGTGGTGATCATCATACAACTCAACTGAGACCTTGAATAGTATTAATTTAATAAAATCGTAGAGTTTTAATCAAATCTTTTAGTGATCGTAAAATTAGTTTCAACCATTTATGTATTTATCGTGAGCAAACTGTAACAAACTTTACCCCTTATCTGTCCACGGTATAATCTTAATACTAGAACTGTAAAATGAAATAATGATATACATGGTATACCTATTTAAAATTGATAATTGTAGATAACGACATGAAATTATTTTCGAATGTTCTAATTGACTCGACTGGCGCTGCTATTGTGCGATTAATAGCGAAATAATGGCATGCCTGCTATCTTTGGCTATTTAAATTCGCACGTCAATTTAAACTGTTATAACGGCGGGAAAAGGACAGCCGCGCTGCTTGAAGGTCGGCAGCGCCTAATACGACTTTTCCCGCGACGGCGTTTTACCGAAATAATATTATACCCTTTGACAGAAACAGACAGGAAGATGTTATGGAGACAGTCAGTATTATTAAATTAATCTGTTTAATATACTTAAATTAATAAATTGGGCTCTCGTTGTTGTCAATTCGAAAAATGGCCGACGAGTTTCCGGACCCCAATGATGAATATGATCTGGTTCATGAAGATGAATACGAAGTTTTAAGGGAGTTAGAAGGTAGTAAACATAACCTCTTTATAGATATGAATATGTATTTATTTATTTTCCGAGGTATTATACAGATATAAAATCTTATGTGTTACTTCGAAACGCCGATTGGAATTCAGCATATAATATATCAGAGGATATTCATCTAATTTAGTTGCGTATTTAATCTTTTTAGTCACGTCCACGTGTATAGGCGCGATGTAATTTTGTTGATATGCATCTATTCTTGCGTTTATTACTTCGCAAACGAACAATAGACTTAGGGTTATTTCTAATCAGTAGAAAGTGATAATTCATTTATTTAAAAATATTGAATTTCATGTAACTATTTACGAGTCTTTAGTTTCATAAAATTTACCTGTGCATTCCATTTCAATTCCCTTTTATTCATTTCACTGTATTGTCTTTTAATTGTTTTTTCATTATCAAAGATAGTATTATTAAAAATACACATTGTATCAATGTATTCGATTCAATTAGTAATTTGGACTCGAATGAATTCCAGGAGACGATAAGAAATAAAAGTACAGAGTTATTGAGAATTGGTTTCATTTTGTGACTTAGTCAGTTGAATTTATTTAAATAAAAAAACTCTGGGGTTTTATGTCTGTTTTTTCATTCACAGTTTTCAAATGTTGATATTTTTCTTATTTTTTAAAAGAATAATAAAAGAAATACTTGCCGAAAGAGGAGTATATAAAATAAATTATGACCACTTTTCATTACAGAAAAAAGTTGTAAGAAGCAATTAAACTTTTCTCAGAGTAATGGAACAGACGAGGATGATCAATTGTCTCAAAAAGAAGAACAAGTAGTGAATACTCTTCCTCAAAAGTCTCTGTCACAAGTCTCAAATTTACCCGAGCAAAATGAAAGCACTGAGCCGAGCGCAAGTAGAAATAAACGAACAATCGAAGATTTATTCGGAGATCTTGGAGACCTTCTTGGAGATGAAGATTTCCAAAGCTGTAAGGAAGATTCTTCACCTTTTTCCATAATCTGATTTATATTTGAAAAAGTTCTTCTAATATTTCGTTTCACGCGATAAAATTTACCCCACTCATTTCTGCGAGGCTTATTATGAATGAAATTTACAGCGGCTTATGACGAGCCTAAGGTAAAGAAACTTCGTTGGGACCAAGAAGATGAACTTATAAATAAAATTATTGCTGGTAGAAAATTGATGGTTGAAAAATGGAAGCCTATGCACGTTGATTCCGCTGAACCGCAGTAAGAAATAACATTGCCTGATAATCGATGTCGAATTCTTAATATCTAATAATCATTTTTCTTCATTTTAAGAAAATGTGACAGAGATACTGTCTCTCAGAGAGTTCCACCTTGGAATTTTGTCGCTATTACTCGATCCAGCGATAGCAAACGCTTGTATGTAAGAGTTAAGAGCAATCGAAGATGTGCTGTGCTTAAAGCTAGACCTGCGTCCGGTCTTTTGTCTGTTTCTTTCAGCAAGCTCAAGGCAGAAGCTGAAGATATTGTGAGTATTATGGCGTTAGAAATAAAAAAATAAGGTAGAAGAAACTGGACCAACTGATCAATTCTTTCTAATATAAATCCAATGAAAACACATTTTTTTTTCTACCAGATTGTAAACATAACTAAAAAATTGAGCAAAGAATCTGAAGAATCCGAGTTGACTCCAGCAGCTTTTGGCCACGAATTATGGGTCGATAAATATCGTCCACGTAAATACATGGAACTTTTATCCGAAGAAAATGTTAATCGTACTCTTTTACACTGGTTGAAATTGTGGGACAAAATCGTATTCCACAGGGATCCGATAAGACGCCGAGCACCAAAAACTGCGCCCAAATTTGGGGAGAAAAAATTTATGAATAAGAATATAGAAGGGTTAGATGACAAGGGGTTCCCTGTTCATAGAATTGTATTGCTTAGCGGGCCTCCGGGGTTGGGAAAAACTACTTTGGCACATTTGGCAGCTCATCATGCTGGATACAACGTTATCGATGTTAACGCAAGCTCGGACAGAGGCACTAAAGAGTTTAAGTACGTAAAATATGAAGATTATACTATAGAATATTTTTTTTCACGCATACATTATTCATGCAAACCTACGAATTCTTCAGAAAATTGTATTAGTGATGCTAAGTCTTATTCCAATTCGATTTTTCTTGCATTTTATTCAAGAGCGGCGCTCTATTCATCGACACAAATGAAGGCAGTAATGGGAAAGAATCCGAAACCAAATTGTCTTGTAATGGATGAAGTAGACGGAGCTCCAGCAGCCTCGATAGACATTCTTCTAAAATTTGTCCAGGGAAAACTGGACGAAGATAGTGATCAGTCTATAAGAAACAAGAAAAAAGGGGCAAAAAAAGAATCACTCGGTTGCAGAAGGCCGGTTATTTGTATCTGCAATGATGCCTATGCTCCGTCATTGAGGTAAACTCGCAGAGGCATGGTAAAATGAATAAAAAAATGGTTCTGCTCTCATTTAGCGACTTGTTAGAAAATGATTCCGTCGTGAAAATGGAAAAATTTACAACCTTAGAGACTCTCACCTCCCAGATTGATTGAAAAAAAACTTTGAAACTTTCGACTTCAAGGGCTCTGCGACCCATGGCATTGGTCATTCCAGTTTCTGGTGTCTCAGCTGGAAGACTATCCCATCGTCTGACCGAAATATTGCGTAGACAAGGGCTAGACGCCGATCCTAGTGTCCTGATAGACTTGGCTGAACAATCTGGGTGTGATGTAAGGGCTTGTTTAGGGGCTTTACAGTACATGGGTGGCGTTAAAACTGGACAAAAAATATCCATTGCCCCGAAAGATGTTAGACGTGGTATTTTTGATTGTTGGAGACAAATTTTACAAGTGCCCAGAGGTAGAACCGGGCCTTTGTCTACCAAGGAGAGGATTCAGAGAGTATTGCAAGTAGCTTATGGTGGTGAGAATATTTCTTGTATCTTATACAAACTTGGGAGTTTGTTTTTTCATTTTCTCATAACAGATCTAAATAATATCTTGAATAATTCACGTTCTTTTAGGAGAGACTGATCTCTTAGTCAGAGGTGTATTTCAAAATTATCCAATGATAGAATTTCGAGATGAAGGAATGGAGAGTGTGGCCAAAGCTTTGGATTGGTTTCAGTTATATGACGAGCTAAACAATGCTGTGATGTCACAGCAGGCATGGAATCTAATGCCTTATACTAACTACGCCTTTGTTAACTGGCATTTTTCTTTCGCTAGTAATCAGAACCCAAGACTAGCCTATCCCACCACTATGAATGAGGTAAGACTCCAGATTAATTAGCTTGTTAAATTTCTCAATATTTATCCTTTGACATTTCAATGCTTCAAACTGTTCGTATATGTGTGTATGTGAATGTGAAATATTCCAAACTGACTATAGGTACAGAATAGGCGAAGAAAATAGAATAGATTTCAAAAAATAGGGAAATAGGAATAGAGGAATAAAGAGAATAATAATAATAATAACAAGATAGATTAAAGAGAGAGCACGGTATTGAAAAAAACAATATTTCAATACGATTTTGGTGATAGATTACAAGTTATAGGTTTAAAAAGATGCTGAACAGAAGTAGAAAAAGGATTTCGAAGATCTTAAGACTTCTGCATCGAGTAGAATAAGTTTCTTTGCAAATAATTTTATAAAAAATAATTCGAATTTAAATATTATATACATATTACACGTAGTCCACGAATATTTTCAAGTCAGGTAACATTAACATTGAAGACATCAGTTGAAATTTGAACTATTTCCTCTATTGTTCACCACATTTGAACTAAGCTGCAAGACAGGAAGGTTTCTAAATTTTTTCCGAGTTCTTGATGTTTTAGGGAGCGATTTTTTCTACGAATCTCATTTTTCTAATCCAAATTTATGAGAAGACCAAATGACTTATCTCAAAAATCTTTGCGCGATAAAAAAAAATACGAATTATCATAATTTTGTCTTGAATATCGAAAAAATGTTGAAGACGAATTTTCTGAACAAAGTCATCGGACTATATGTATACCTAAAATTTCTATGATTCTTGTCGCTGATTTGCTCTAAATTCTGATGGTTATCAAGATGGACTTTTATTTCAAATTTCTTTGTCAAAGAACATTCGGGTCGTGCGAAATTTGAGTAAATAATAAACGGCCTCGAATTCGGCTCTCTCAAAAAAAAATGTCAAATCCCGCAATAATAAGCCGAGTTAAATTTTCTAACAATATTCCCCTCCCCCCCCATTACGAATATTTAAACAGAGTAAAGTGTATCTGCAGTAAGAGATTATTCATTCTTGTTCATCAGTTAAATTGCATCGAAGTTATCTCGCGACCGTTATCAAAGGCGTCCCCGGCTCCCATGACAAGTAATAATTAATATTTATTTGAAATTGAGATTTAACGCGGTACCGCCGAGCCGGCTTACTCGATTCCATCCAATTTGCAATAATTCTGATTACGGCTGGCGCACGGTGAAGGCAGTTGGCAGCTGGCAGCTGGTTTGTTGCTCTGCGGTGATATGCTAGTGAGATGATGGTGTACGCGGTACACAAACACACATACATAACATTCGACTTTGATATTAAAGCATGTTTCTACATACATTACATGTATGTGTACACACATAGAAAACGCGGAGTAAATCCAAACGAAACCAACCCTTCGCGGACGTGTTTCGTGTTTGTAAATAATCATAACTCAGAGAGAGAAACGGAGAGAGAGAGACATTTGTAACATCAGGCACTTTGCGTATTTATCGCTGTTGTTGGACGTTTGTTGCAGCAATAACGGTAATGGGCTATTCCTCCTCCCTCCATCTCTTTCTCGCTCTGTATATATATATATATATATATATATATCTCGTCCCTTTTCCCACTTCGCGCCCAGTACCATGTTCGTCTCTTCAACCCCCAACCCCCAACTTGGTACAGCCTCCAGCCTCGAGTTACCCCTAGCAAGCGATTTATCCTCCCGTAATTAGCGCGCGTAATAATTAATACGCCCGCGCATTGTGCTAATTATGAACGTAGAACCTTTTAAGAAATGAAAGAACATTCGAAATAAAACAAAGGCGAAGTTGAGTTGAGTCGAGTCGAGTTGAGTTGAGTTGAGTTGAGCTTGTAAAGGGAGTTGCTCGATGTCGGGGTGACCAAGAGGAGGGGGGGTGTGTGTTTGTACCCCTCTGACTACGTGTTACGCTTATACTGTATACACGACAGTCAGTAGAGGCAAGCAGCTATCCATCAGGGTGCTTTTGTCGCCCTAATGAGAGCTTGAATTATTCAGCTTAGCCCCCTCCCCCCCCCATACCACCCTCTACTCTACATCTCCCTCTACCTTTCCCTATCCTCCTCATTCTACCTCCCATTTCCTCGCCCAACCTTACGAGCTTTGCTTATATTCCTGCAGTCGGGTCTTAGGAGAGATTCACACGTGTTTGCGAAAAGTTTTGACAACGACGCGACGCTTTCTTTCTTTTTTTCTTTTTTTTTCAGGACGAAATCATGAAACCTGGAAATTTTGGCGATCGTTTTTATTTTTCATATTTCTACTAGAGTCAGGGATTTTTTTAGGATTTTCTTTTCTTTGTTTTTGGTCGAGGTAATACTTGAAGAGAGAAATTTATTTCAAATTCAGACGGGATTTGTACAGAAGCTTGAGATGTAAAAAATTATTTATCACATTTTCTAAGTCGTTGACAATCTTTTATTATCCAATGGTTATAAAACATTTGATTTCTGGTATTAAAATAAAACTCAAAAAGTAATTTATTCTCAAAATTTGAATTATCGGGCCTTATTGCTTTGTTTTTTTTTTTTTTTTCTTGCTAAAATGACTGTGATCATCTACTGTTGATAAATCATCGACTGAATTCTGTATAGTTCGTTTCTAGCATCTCATTTCGTTCGATAGATGGCGTCTTGCGATCGTATTCATAAAGCACGTACGAACTTTGCGCACGTAAAATCTATTTTGGCTATCGCAAAATTATTAAATACCGGAAACGATATTTTTTCCTATATTTGCTTACCTAAACTGTATCACACAGACTTTGAGTCGGGTGTAAAATATGTTTAGGTAGTAAAAAACCGCGTTTTGCATGCTGTTTTTTCTTTTCATTCAACTTGTGTTCGGATTTTATTTATTTGTTTATCGATTTTTTTTATTCAAATACAAATTTCCTTCGTTAGGTGCAATTTTTTCAAAGAATTTTTTGTATATTTAGATCAGCGTTTTTATATTTGGACTTGTTTTTCTTTTTTTCTTATTAAATGCTATTGTCATTATCGTAAAGAATTTGTGGTATACAAAAAAAAAAAAGTAGATCAATCATTCGATTTTTGATCATTTCTTTATGAAAAATATTTATATCCGCAGTTAATTTATTCTAAATATCAGTTTTGACTGAAATTTAAAAATTGTATAATAGTAACCGATCGTTTGAAAGCTAAGTTTGATGAATCGAGTGAGAGTTTGCAAATAATGAAACGATTTTATAAGAAAGTAAGTTTATTCAGCAGTTTTATATTTCGCAGGCACAAGACACGTGTCAGCTATAATAGAATCCGCGTAGAACCGCGAAGGTCTAATGTAACGAAATTTCAAACTTTTCAAATTGAAATGATTCAATGTAAAAATATAAAAATTTCAATCTCAATTTATCAACACTCTTTTATTAAAAAAAAAATAATTTTTTTCTTCTATCCATTTTATTGGTTTTTGATGTGAATAGCAAAGCTTGCAGAGGCGAGGCTCGTAGTAAAATATAAATATAACTAGCGTGTAACGTGGTGTGATATAATATGTATGTACAACAAGCAGCATTGCAAAGGCGAAATCGTTGCCACGCGATCAACATATTTAATTTTTTTTCCTAGCCTCAATTATAATTGAGATATTTCAAGCTCGGGCGATGTAAAAACTTGGCCCGTCTTTAGGTGGAAGCCGAAGAACAATTCTATCCTTAGCATTCGTGTAAAAGAAGCAAAAAGAACAAAAAACAAAGCAGTGAGATAACCGCAAAAAAAAAAAAAAAATACAAATCTTTTGGGTGTTTGATATTTTTCGAAAATTTTCACCCAGGGTCTTGTAACTCAATTTTCATTATGAAAAATGAATAAATTATGATTAAAAAATGCGCAAAAGCAACCACTTCGCTACCTGCAGGGTAAAGTAAATTTTAAATTAGCTATTCGCTAATTGCTAGATATATAATTTTCCGGTGAATATTGGATAAAGTAAAAGCGTCCGCGGATCCACCTATTCGCTTGCTTAGCTCGGACATTGCGCAACAATTGTTGGCGTGCAGTCGTTTGCACGGATGCAAAGGTCACGCGAAAGCGATGTTGCACTGCGTTAGATTCTCGGCTAGACTGCTGAGTTACTGCTGCTGCTGCTGCTGCTGCTGCTTGCATATGCTCGCTTCTCTACTGCAGCACATTGCATCGTTTGTATGTATGTACGTCGAGGACGATTCACCTTTACCAGCAGAATTTCTTTTTAATACCAAAAACGTGTGAAACAGCTTTTAGAAACTAGGCGGACAACCACTTTCGCGAAGATTACCTGCTGCTTCAAGACTAAGCAAAGCTCATTTCCGCTGAGATAATTGCACTGTGATATGGAGATACATCTACACGTAACTCATACACACGCATACTTTTTTCTATTTTTTTTTTTTTTTTCTTTTTCATTTATGGTCGGGGAGAAACGTTCTCCCGTAGAGATGGAAACTTTTGAATAAACGTTTTTCATAGAATTCATACGGTAAATAAGAATGTTTTTTTTTTCTTCTCTTTTCTTCATACTGTAAGCCAACTCTCGTATTTTACGATCAGTTAAACAACGAGGATGAAAATTGCTGTACGCGGCTTCGTGTCGCGTTTTAATAAATTGATGTGTGCCTTTTTTTAAACGAGGACAGCTGTGGGCACGTGTGCAGATCAACATTGTAAAGGACATTCATATGCGATTCGACGCGTCACAATTAGTATTTCATACGTTCAATTTAAATTTGACATTATTAAAACGACAACCTGTCAACTTCGGGCGAAATTGATAGCAAACAATTATAATATTGCGTTGAATTTCGATTTGAAAAATGTTTTATTTAAAAAATTTCAACTCCAAGATTTTACCACGTGTTAAGCTGTTGTTAGAAAATTGAGGATTTCTTCTTTTCTACGAATATCCGGTCAAAAAAAATATAAAAAATAATAATAATAATAATAGTAAAAGTACACAAAAAACGTTTTTCTCGTCTTCAGGTTAATCAAAAATTGGCTCGTACCAACGCCATACTAACAATGACCCGGCAGGCAACCGGAACTGATAAAATGGCCTTGATTTTTGACCTCGCACCTTTGCTAACAGATCTTTTAACGCCTTCGTTAAGGTCTGTTTCTTATCACCTATATTCCGCTAATGAAAAGGCGGATTTAGCCAGACTCGTCAATGTGCTTTTGGTCTTGGGTCTAAATCTGGTTCAGGACAAGACCCCGGAGGGTGGTTACGTGTACAATCTAGAACCGTGAGTTATGGATTATTATAAAATTTCAGACAAAAACGAAGAAGAAAAAATTGTATCACTCATCATTTGATTTGATTTTGTTTTTACATTTTTATCCAAAAGAAACTTGGAGGAAGTTGGTACTTTTCCCGATTGTAAAACACGTCGTACTCTTACTTACGCTGTGAAGCAAATAGTCGTTAGAGAACTGGAGGTTGCACGTTTAAGAAAATTCGAAAATCCAAACCCCGATAAGCCTGGTAATAATTCCAACCCTGGAACGTCAAAAAATGGTCAAATAAAAATATCGGAGAATTCAAAAACTCCCAGCACACCCACGATTCCAAATCATTTGGTCAGATTGCAGCCAATCGCGGCCCAGGTTTCGCGAGAACCACAGGTGAGTATTTTTTATTTATTACAGCTTGTTCGTTTTTTTTCTTATCCCATTCTTTTATTCGTGATAATTCGATTAGAATTATTGGTAATAAATATAATAACGGAATTTATTCCAAGTATTAATTTCGTATAATTTTCCGTACAACGAACGTACGAACGCTGACAGCGGTTGTTCGATGATTTTGGCAAATTAATCTGTTAATGAAACTGAGTTATTAGTTACCCACGTGTCTTGTAAATTGTCGTCGATCATAAATCACGGTCGAGTTGACGGGGGTTTTAATCAAAATTAATTATCGCTTTGAATACAATTATTATAGCTACAATAATCCCGAAATTGTCTTTGGTTCTGATTAACTGCGAGGGGGACTGCGGTAGGTAGGTATAAGTAGGTAGGTGGGTAGGTAGATACATACCCCATCATTCTACTCGAAATACGGAGTTGAGTTCAATTTTCTCTGTTCAAATTTAACCAGAGTAATCGCGTGAAACACGTCAAAGTCTGAATATAATACGGCGATCTGTAGAAATCGGAATGCTTAACTAATTCGCGAAAATGAAATATTCCTATTTCAAATTCTCGATAATTTTTCAAATCATTTTTAACCCGAAAACAAAACAAAGACTTTTTTGATTTCTGAATTAACGGAACAATTCCCGTATTAAAAAAAAAAAAAGAAAATCGTAAAGAAATACGTATAATCCCAAAATTTTTGGCAAACTTTATCTTCAATTTTTTTATTCGATTTAAAACTGGCAACTGAAGTTGGTTTTTATATCGCTCGTTAATAAAATACAAGACGAAGAAGAAGGAAAAAATAAATAAATTTCTTGGCACAAGATTTCGCTTTTTCTATATAAGCCAAATTTAAACCGTGATGATCGAGTCAATTTTTATCTAACTCGAGAATTCATTTGTCCCCGGTTTTATTTATCCCGTGCCAAAAGAACGCCCAGCTACTGGGTTCGATTTCCGCAAGATATCAAGTGAAGTTATCTATAATCAAAGCCGCGTTAAGTCATCCAACGGAACCTCAACGATACCGTAATTATATCCTATATAATATAACAATAATACAACCTTCCCTATATGCTATATATATCCCGATTCTCATCACCCCGAATCGCGATTAAATCGAAGCGTGATATGTTTGCGCGAGGGACTTGGGTCAAACATACACGTATATACCTATACATGTAATATTTCACGGGGAAGAAACGATCCGTAGCACTTGTCGTCGTATAACAATACCAATAATTGCCAGCTATCATAATATACACAGAGTAGAGAGGAGATATACTCGAGTAAAATGTATTCGTGTGTGTACCGATCCCTTCCATCTCGTATCACACGTGTTACGTTCACGGATAGGCCATGCAGAACCTATTACATGTACCTATACTGCAAAGCGGACTCCCCTCGGGCTAGGCTGGATCTGCTTGGTGCTTCGGGATTCACTATTCATACAAGCGACAATTAGATAGGCATTACTTTGCGGGGTGATGATGGGGGGCTGGTTTAGCTATAGCTATGGCTGTACGTATATAGCTACGTAGGTATACAGTGTATAACATGTAGGTATGTACACTATGCATGCCAGAGAGTATAAGCTCTGCGGTGGACGAAGGAGGTAAGCGTTAGCTCAGCACGAAACGGGCCAAAGGGGAGGAAGAGGGTTGAGTCAACCCTGAGCCCAGTGTAAACACATTTTAATAGGGATTCGCTCGAGCGAGCATAATAGCCTCGTGCCCGCCTATGGCGCTATCCGCGCATATCACGTCTGTACTATACCATCCCTCGTCTCCAACGGTACTCGCCATCTTTTTTCCCTCCTTTTCTCCTTTTTTCATTTTCTTTTTTTTTTTTTTACGTTTATCATTATTTAGTTACATGGCTGCAGGAAAAGTATTTTTTTCCATTTTTTTTTTGATCCGATTCCTCGGAGTATCAGAAATATTTTCGCTTAATTTTGTACGTTTTTTTAGTTCATTTGATTTTTTGTATTCCACTTTTCGAGAGAGAGAGAGAGAGAGAGAGAATAGCTTTTTGATATTGATTTGATTCTTGGAAAATTCTTCTCAATTTTTATCTTCCTCCGCTCTACCAATGATTGAAATTTTTTATAACATAGATTTTATGCGAGAATTTGTCTTTCACGTATTAATAGTGATTAACATTTTTTTTTTTTGTTTCCAAATAATTGAGAAAATTCTCTCAAGAAATCACATTTTCTCACTGGACGAGCAGAGTCATCGAACCATATATGCTGTAATAAAATTTGAAACTGGTGCCTCTGCCACACTCGATTTACAAATTCTGTTATATTTTTATCCAAATATACGCTCTAATATGCCTCGAGAAGTAATTATCAAACAAAATTCATCCAAATCGCTGAAAGCATTCGCCGAAATATTATTGATACCTAGTTCTCGGAAAACACATTTTTTCATGCCCTCTTTCCACAGATTTTTTTCTTCACCGCCCGAGGAGTACTCATCAATATAATAATAACCCACTCTACCGAGTTTATTGATTGTATGTTAACATACACTCGAATTAATTAATCTACATTGTCCAGCTGGTTGGCTGGAAATCGGTAATTCCCCTCGCCGCGATTATATACAATACACGGTGTCCCAGAACTAAATGTCCAAAATTGACTGAATGTCCAAAACGGACTAAATGTCCAAAATGGACTAATGTCCAAAATGAAAGGTGTCCTAGAGGAGGTCGAACCGAGTAAATTTTCCCGAAGAACATGGGGTCTGCGAAGTCGCGTTTGCGAGATATCACAAGTTAAAAAAAAAAGTATCGCTTTGCGCCGCCTCGACGCGGCGCAAAGCGATACTTTTTTTTTTAACTTGTGATATCTCGCGAACGCGACTTCGCAGACCCCATGTTCTTCGGGAAAATTTACTCGGTTCGACCTCCTCTAGGACACCTTTCATTTTGGACATTAGTCCATTTTGGACATTTAGTCCGTTTTGGACATTTTGGACATTTAGTCCGTTTTGGACATTTTGGACATTTAGTCCGTTTTGGACATTTTGGACATTTAGTCCATTTTGGACATTTAGTCCATTTTGGACATTTAGTCCATTTTGGAGATTTAATTCTGGGACACCCTGTATATTGTGGCCTGTGCTAGGTATGTACCTAGCTACTCGCACACGTAGCCATACGAGTTAGGTAAACGTATAATAAAACTAAACGGAAAAGTTCCCTCGTATTAATTTGTCATTCAGGACATCCGCTCCGCCCGATTGCTGCCCCCCGGCAACGTAATGGCATCGTCTCATTCCCGAACACTGTTTCATTCTCATTCCCCCATGTATACTGCACGGATATACGTATATAGGTATACAGAGAAATCACGTGTCTCGTACAGATCTTACACATGTAAGATCATAGCCATATACCTACCCTCCGCACTGAAAACGTACAATAATACTTATACGACGTTAGATAGAAACAGTATAATAGCCGTTGGTACATTAGAGACACAGAACAACGGTATCATCGTCAGTTGAATTGCGGGATAGCCGGTTGTTTGGATGGGTAAAGACGGACGAACGAACGAATGTATACAGATAGATGGATGGTTAGATGGTTAGATCGCGTGGGTTGGGCACGGGGTGGATATAGGAGACTTACAACTGTATGTCGAGTGTATCAAAAGGGAGGTAATCGCGGGGGCGTCGTCGCGAGGGGTTGAAGTGGATGGCGGTGGTATTATGGAGCGTCGAGGGGTACGCCGGACGTCGCAATCTGGGCGTCCCGCCCCGTCCTTTACCTCCTCCATTGTTTCCTCACGATTTTCTTTTTTATCCCTCGTTCTCCTCCTTACTACTACGGTTTTTATACCTCCTTCCTAGTCTTCATCCTCCTTATTCTCAAACTCCGACGCGACGGCCCCGTTATCTAGGCGTCGTCCGCCATTGTGGTGGTAATGCTTCTGGTACACGGCCAGGGACGTCGACGGCGACATTTTATTACCAAAACGCGCAGGGGTCTCGGTTTAAACTACCTCCTTTTATTTTTACGCCCCTGCTGAGAAAACATTTTCGATGAAAATTTCAACGCTTTATACGTATATACTTTATCTACAATTTCCACAGTGTACACGTGACTGTCTTTCATACACTTATTAAAATTCAAACTTTACGTATTTTCATGCATACTGAATATTTTACTAAGGAAAACAGAACTTTTCCGATCTAAAAACCTTACATTTCGCATGATAAATTATCATTTTTTAATCACTGCAATCATCTTTCCGTTATTCATTTCCTGTATAGACTTGTATAAGGGTTAGTAGTTGATGCGATGTGAAAGAAAAAAAGGTTGCCTCGGTGATCATAAGACAGAAAGATAAAAAAAGATAAATAAATAAGTAAAAAGGAAACATAAATAGAGAACGAAGTGAGTAAAATTTCAGAACGCGGAGGTGGGGGCGCCGCGACGTCCAGGCGCCCTCCTGTTTCTCTCAGCTTCAGCCTGGGTGGGTATACCTCCCCAACTCCTGGCAACCCCTAGCGTCCTCTGGTCTTCCACTTACCCTTAACGACGTTCCCGGCGAATAAAAGTTGATTTTTTTCCTCTTATCCTCTCTCCTCCCTCTCAATCCTCGTTCCTCTTGGCATCCCTTCCTTAGCTACTCTCGGCGTAGTTGTTATCCAACTTCCGGGTCGACCACGTAACTATACGTGTGTGTGAACGATACATGTAAAGGTCCGGAGCTCAGACAAGGCGTAAAAATATTATCGATTCAATCAACGATGAAACATCTTTTACTTTGCATTTGTTTCTTACGATCATCTCAGCATCAATTTCTTGGAAGAATTATGGAATAAACTCTCATCTTCTCACTTTAGAAACTCGAACGTGTAATGAAATAAAGTTCGACTACCACAGCTTTGACACGATAAAGAGGATGACTCCTGTCCAACAAGTTGAACTTGAAAATGATTATTAAAATTGATCGAATTGAGATGTTTTGCCAACTCCATTGTCGAACACTTTCAGCGTTTGATCGGCTGATTGATATTTATAGATTGAGTAGAGTAGATGTGGGATAAAAAAGTAAATAAATTAATAAATGAATAAAAATTTGGTATTTGGATGAGCCAACTCTGTTTGTACTTCTGTCTGCAGCAATATCGTGATTTCTTCGGACGATTAGTGACCAAGACTCCTCAAAGCCAGAATACGTCTGGTCGAAAGAAAAATGACGTATCTCCTGGAACTAGACAAGCTTTGTCGCAAAGCGATGTTTGGTTTAAGTACAAGGAGGGGTACAGCAACGCTGTTAGGCGAAAGGTCAGAATTCGAAATCTTTTGTAAGTAATTCGTTTTTCAGAGTTGCATCAGCCTCGTATTACCTCCGCGCATCTTGTTCTCAATAATTACTGTAGTAAGTGAATTAAAAAATAATTTTCATTTTAACCTTTTTAATCCAATTTAGATCGAAAATACCAATATCAGATTTTACTAATATTTTCTTCGCTGATATTGGTATGAAAAAATTTACACTTTGTCATTATTATGTATATACATGTTTATTAAAGTTTGAATTACAAATTTTCTGTGAAAAATTTAACCTTCCAGGCCATTTCCCAATACCTGTATTAAATTACCGCTATCATACGGTAGAAACAAGAGTCATACGTCTTTCTTTCAACACAAGGAAAATAACTAATACACATTTGTTAATAATACGCGTATATCCTACATAGTTTCGTCCCCTACTCGTATATAGCCACGTGCATGCACGCCTCTGTCAATAAGTCGGATAAATTCAGAAGTCAGATAAATGCGGATAGAGTGACTTGGCAGTACCTACACCATAATCTCGAAAGGATCGAGCCTCGGATTTCCGGTAATCCAAACATCTGCCTTTTTCCCATTTTCGCTGTCTTCTCTATCTTCTCTGATGTAGATATGCGTGTAAAAGAAAATGAAATCCTTTTTTTTTTTTACTTAAAATTTTGGTAAAAGTCATACATCCATAGCTACCTTTCGAACAGAGCCGGAAGGATGGAAAGGTCGATGTACCTAATAGATAGACGCTTTCAAACCCTTGACTAAATTAGCTGTATGGATTTAGGAGAAAGATAATTAGCGAGATGATAATACATGGGAATTCCCTCGAGATGTTGGAGAACAATATTGGCGCCACGCGGCAAGCCCACGACGCGACTCTTCGGTTATAATAGAGCGACCCCTTGTATATTGTGGAGTTTTGCATCCGGTAGGTATGGAAGCGTATCGAGATACGTACGTGTGTATGTATAGGTGTAGCCTATCTATTATATATACGTTAGCGTAAACATGATCGGCGCGAAAGCATCCCCAATGGAATTATAAATTCAATAGTGCTCTGCCGACGCACCTGAGTCCTAAACCTCCTTCCCTACCTCTCTCAATTCATCCCTCACTTTCCACCCCTCAAACAACGTAACCTACCGTACCCCTTCTATTATCTCTTGGCCCCTGGCTCTGCGTACAATCGCCATCATAATAATTGTTGCCGTAGTTTATGGCCAGTCGTACGTTCGGACGATACATGCGTCCGAAAAACACGAATTTAGTCCCGAGAGTTGAATCGACTGTTCGAATAGTTCGTTTCCATCAATTCATATGAGGTCTTATATTTTTAAAGGGAAGCAAATTGGACGATTCTCTTTTTATAGCTATAAGTTTTCATCCTTATATGAATTTTAGTGTTTCTTCGAATCGTTGAAAGTTAAAATCTCGTGATGATGCAAAGCTAGTTCGTATCTTTCGCTATTCCGCTGAAATTTCTGGTATTATTATCGAGATTGGCGCCCCTCTTCGTCCCTATGCACCCCCTGACTCTCTCCGCCGTTCCTCTCTCCCCAATCACACCGTCGGCCACTAAGTGCGATCCATTACGCGTAATGGAATGCGCCAATTATAACATTTGCTGAATAATTGGCCGCCGCTTGCCGAAACTGTCGGCGTTTCCCAGTTTGGGGTGCAGGTTTCGGCTACCGTTTAGGTGTTGGTAGGTTACGAACGTACGTAGATGCACGTACACACATACGTACTACGTTTTGTTTATGGGCTCGGGAAAGCTTTCGATGGGCGTGCGCCGTACGCGGAATAACATGCGCGCACGCATGCTTTCATCCACTCAAATACACACATCCATTTTCTGCTATATATCTGTGCACAGATAAATCGCGCGATAAATTTATACTCGAAAGCTAGTGTCGGATAGTGTCCGGCCAGAGGACAAACAGACAAACGGATTTCATCCTTTATAGTTTCCTGTGACCGGAAACCGGCCAATCCAGCTCTCGAGACCCGCGAACGTGATGTATATGATCATATCTGAATACAGATTCACAGATTCTATATAGAGCCTTTATCCATTTTATTGTGTTGCTATATTTTTAGGAATAGGTTCCAGAAATATTTTAGAATGATCATGATGATCGGTTTTTATTAAATTTCGATTTCATGCTTAGAATTCGACAAACTTGATCAATTTTTGGCACAGCTTTGCTTATTCAAACTACAGCCTGAAGCTTTTTTGAAATTTTCATCAGATGATTGCGATCATTGCGTGTTGTGGTGGGGATGTGTACGCTCGATCTATGCGTCGCGACTAGGTTGGCTACTACAAGTAAGTAATGAAATTATGGCGTGAATTTTTCCATCACCGAGCTCTGCTGATCAAAGTGGACGGTCGCCTGGGCGTATTAGATACCTACGTGTATTGGTATATGTATGTACATATGTACCTACATATATACGTCGATATGTACATACATACCTAGTATACACATACGTGTGCGGGTGAATCGACGGCAGACTCCTGATGCTCGTCGAAATGACGTTAGCGCGCGTGTTTTCGCGCGATCCAATCCGCCGCGAATTAACCAACCGGAGCAAACTTCGTTATCTTCCGGTTCTCGCTGGTTGCTAGCTGATGGTCAGGGATGTTTTAAGTCCTTTTTATGCCCCGGGAAAATAATAACACGACTGTGCAGTACCTATTATATGTACGAGCCAAAATTATTGTTGGTGAAAATTTATCTCCCATAATACGTTGGTTAAGATATAAACCAGATTTGGATAATTGCTTTCTTTTTTTTTTTTTTTTTTTTAAATTGCTAAGAAAAGTATGCAAAAATTGCTAAATTCTCGACAAATTTTTACCTATCTAATAGACTGAAATAGATGAATATAATTCTAGTACTATAGATATTTTTAAAAATATGAACATTCCAATTCGTGCATAGAAGATCTCCATTTAACGTCACACCATTGCGTACCGTTATTTATTTATTTTTTTCATTTTTTTCCTTTTTTTTTTTGAAAATGGACGTTCCTGTTTCCCAGAGGTGTTCGGAGGAGCGACGTGCGTTGGTGTGGATGTATGTGTGGCGTGTGTACGGATGCGTAACGTAGTGCGGGGGGTGAGTCCCTCGTTCTGGGCCGCGTTGATCCGCCCGGGGAAAAGGAAGGCATAGGAAAGTGGATTCCAAAATTGAAAATCATTGCGGCTTTTGATCCTCTTACCTTCGCGTGACGAGCTCGATAAATCCTTGTTTGTTTCGAGAGATCTCCCAGTTGATTTCTCATGATCTTGATATACCAGCTCGTAAGAATTACTCTTATATAGTATAGCTGAACGTTAGATGAATTAGCAAATTCGAACATCTATCATTGTTACTATTCATCTTTATTCAATAGCTGCAGTCATTCTTGGCAACGACGTACATAGCGGATAAAATAACTTCACTTTCCATTTTTTTTCTTGCTTCCAATTTCCAAATATATCCCCTCTGAAATTCGCGTATTACAGAGACTTATCGTCGATCATATATATACGTACGTATAACATTGATCTTATAGATTGGAAATGCTTCCGGAAACGGTTATTGCATTCTATACCGAAAAAAAAAATCCTTGCCATTAAACTACAAGGAAGAAACATTGCCAGTAGCGTAATAGCGGCAAATAATAATTATTTTTCTTCAACTCATCTCCGTAAAGTGGGTACATTTTTCTTAATTCCATCAGCCCGGAACAAGCGAGCAGCTTTGACATGCAAATTACCTGACAATGAATTTCGCAAAACCTTTTACCGTAGAACGCGATGTAAGAGGGAGCGAAGGAGGATGAGTATAGCCGTGGAGGTAGCCGCGGGAAACTTGGGGTTGCGGAGGGACCGAGAGATGTAGGGACGAAGGGTCGGAGGAATTGAGGAACGTTGGAACGGGGCGCGCAAGTAGAATGGCAGGCGAGTGGACGGGGAAAAGCAAGAAGCAGGGCGACGTCGCGGTATTAATCACTGTCTACCATCATCTCTTCGCGCTCCTCTCCTCCTCTCTCCTCTCCTCTCCTCTTCATCTACCATCTCCTTTCTTTCCTTTCCTTTTCTCTCGTCTTATCTATCTTCTCTTTCCTCTTTCCTTTTCCCTCTTCCACAAGTCTATACGTCTCGTGGCCTCCAAAGATCACAGGGGCGTACCTACCTACCTACCACCTAACTTCCGCCCCTTTGGCACGACGTCTTTTCACCCCAAACGATTTTATCCGTTGTCTGTAAACTCGTATAGCAATCCGGGACGTCAGAATTCGTTTGACAAAAGGAACAAAGAGTTATAACAAGAACGAGCGTTTTTCCTTGATTTCATTTTCATTTTTCAACTGAATTTCTTTCTGTCTTTTTTTTATTGTTCTTTGATATATATATATATAATTTTTTTTTCATTTTATTATTCTCCTGTAATAATAAGATCCAACTATCATCATAAACTTTGTCTATGCAAACGAACGTATATACATCAAGGCAAGGTCAGGATGCCGTTCTGCAACTGATCTATTCGCGAAAGCTATTGATCACAAGGACGTGACACCTTTGCCAAGTCATGAATCGTGAGTTATAGAGGTCGTATGCCGCGTGTAATGAATGTGTTTCGGTTTCTTTCGATCTAACGTACTTGGAATCTAATTGCCTCGTGAATTTAAAGACGTTGTGCTCATTGCAATCGACGAAGTTCCATAGTCTCGGTGATCTTTATCATATCTATTATAATAAAGTAGGTATATTTCTTCACGCCTAAATCAATTGCAGAAGTACTTTTGGAAAACAGTGGGCAGCTTTTTTTTTTATCCACATTTATAACTTTTTTTTTCTTGCGAGCAACAGAGCAAATTGTACATTTCCGATTGCCAGTTCGGGTTCGTCGTTAATGAACTTTGCTGAAACACGTTTTAATAAGTTTTAAGGCCCCTAGACCCCGTCTAATACGATGATCGAGGAGGGTCGAGTGAAAAAGCTTAAATTCTTTGAGAATATGATCGAAAAAATGACGCAGCTTTATCGCGGAGCTAATATAAGCGTCGTATATTAAATATTCATGAAAAAGTTACTATAGGAGAAAATTTCCGCTAACACTGATCCGGATTTGATGATTTTTAAGAAATTTTACATCTTTCACCGTTAGCGAAAATTCTTCGGGTTAGCGGCTATACGACCTTTTGCAAATGTGCAGCTGGGCGAAACCCAGGAGACGTCGTTAGAACGCAATCGCCTCCCTCAAAGTGGCTTTGGCGCCCGACGTCTCTGCTCCTCTCCTCTCTTGAGCAAATAAGAGATAAAGAGAGACCGAGAGAGAATAGTAAGGGTAGGGATAAACCATGATGTCGTTGATTAATACGGTTTACCAGTAAGTGTAACGGAGTGTGTAGATCGCGTGGACCACCCTCGGGTTTTCCCCGCATCATCCCCTCGCTCCCTGTGGGGTATTCCCCCACCGTTAACACTGCCACGAGAGGGCCAACCGGAGCCACGTGCCGATCAATGGCGTCTTGTCTCTGGTTGGTGGATCCTGAACCGCGGACCAACCCCTGGATTCGCCCTCGCGTCAACCCCGTTGAACTCCGGTGGGAGGATGTGCCCGTGTTCTTGCGAAAAGCATTGATTCCGAACAACCCTGTGCGGGGGAATAAAAGCGGAGGATGAACTCACTCCAAGAACCCCACTACATCCACGACCTGTACTACGACCATGACCATGCACCTCATGGCACATTGTAAAAGACTCTGCAGTATCGTCCGCGTGCTTGTGCTCGTAGGACAAGGAAGCTATTTTATTACTTCGATAGTATTCAAGATTGTTTCTCGGGGGTTGGTAACAGGGTTGAGAAATCAGGTGTGCGGAGAATGAGATTAGAGCCGAAGAGTTTGGACTTGGAGTTACGGAGTCAAGGAGTTTGTAAATTCCGGTGGGAAGATTTGAGCGATATTATCAATTGATTAGTTCATTTATTTCAACTCTGTACTGATGATTTGAATTTCGTCTGATGAAACCGAGCGAAGTAATTTATAGGAGAAATAGAAATATCGACAGATGTTATCCCCGAATATCAAAATCGTAACATTTTGTTTATATATAAGATCTCATATGGAGCCGTACTCATTTTGGAGTTAAGGTAAACCTATGTTGCGGGACCTCGAACACGAACTAGACCGATGAATTATTTGAAGGAAATCTTGATTCGATCGTTTATTATTACACGATTTATATTCAAAGAGAATAGACGTGCGTGCGAGACGTGGGCGCCTAATTCGACAGAAATATTTACACAGGCTTCATTCGCTATAGGATTCGTGTTCGTAGACAATTTTCATCATCGGAATTGATTAGCTCTTGTTTAAACTCCCGCAAGGCGGTCCTCGAGTGATGGCTATTGCATGACACGAAACCTCATTAACATGACTTGAGCAGTTAAGGTATTTCAATCGTAAAACAGACATACCTGGTCGTCGAGAATCGTTTGTATGTTGAAATTGGTGTGGAATTAGAGACGAGCGGTGAATAATTTCTATCGTAAAGATTTTTTTTTTTTTTTTCTCTCTTCGTTTTCACGATGAAAACTCCTTGCGGGATGAAATCCAGGCGAAGAATAAAAGGAAAGAAAGAAAAAAAAAATTAGGAAAGAAAAACATTGTTAAATTGAAAAGAAAACGTGAGTATACGTATATAGTAGTAGGTAATATAACGGCGTTGATGCTGAGAACAAGATGTTGATTAATTTTAAATTGCCGAGTGAAGTATATTTGCATTAATAATGGGATTGAAACGGAAAAAAAATTAGAATGTAAATTCATGATCGTGCGGAGGTGAATAAAATACGGTGAACGAAATATACCTGTGAGTTTATCACGAGAGAACAAATTTATTCAACACAACTACCATAATGTCAGTTATAATATCACTGTCTATATTTATATATATATATATATATATATATATATATATATATATATATATATATATATATATATATATATATATATATATATATATATATATATATATATATATATATATATATATATATATATATATATATATATATATATATATATATATATATATATATATATATATATATATATATATATATATATATATATATATATATATATATATATATATGTATATGCGTATGTATATTTATATATATATAATATATTATCAAGTTATTCTTAACTTTATTCATTTACGATTATCATAATGTATAATATACAGGTTTATAGGTGTGTAGGTTTCCTACGATCTTTGGCTGCTATGCTATATTGGTTGTTTACGATACGTGCGCCAGACCTCCGGGCAGTGAAATATATTTAACTTTAATTATACTGAATCTCACTTCGTTCTTGTAACAAAATTATAATCATTTTAGAACGATGCCCGAGTCCATTGTAATTAACATTAATACTATTATTATTAATATTATTATTATTATTATTGTTATTATTATTATTATTTTTTAATATTTCTACATGTTACTATCACGTTTCTATTCGTTATACGAACCTATGCGAGGTTTTAATCGTATTGTTTGTCATTATTATATATATGTTGTATATATCAAAGTTTTCATCCACGAAAAATGACTCACTTATATAAAAACAATAAGCGAATAAATTATAACAATGAAAAAAGTTCAACGAATTTGATGAACTTGGTTCTTCGCTTATATACAATAATATTTTTATTGGTCAAAATCAGAGCCTATAATATAGCTTTTATCCTCGTTCCGTCTATAATTATTTGGAGTTTAAAAAATATCTGTACACAATATTGTCCCCCTGCATTGACGATAAAAATCATTGCCTTTTACGTATATTTATTTTCATTTCAATCAGTTATGGGAAAATTAAACTAAATCGCGAGAAATTTGCGAGCTGCAGACAATAAACTTCGATGCGAGAAATGAATCCTTGACTATTCATAGCCTTAGTACAGATCTGCTAAAATTGCAAATGAAAAGAAAAAAAATAACAAAAATAGATCAAAACGACTGTCATAACTTCAAAGCCGTCAGAGCGTACAGTCCGTCCCCCCCGGCTTTACACACGTTGAAATCGTTAGTCTTGACATATACTTTCTGCGAAATTAGATTCATAATAACGTTCAGTTGAGATATTCGATTCGCGATAACGTCACAGTACAGTCTCTTCGTTCTCGGCACTGAGACCGTAGTATCAGAGAAATAACGATTTTTTACGAATATATTGATTTGATAAAACCGCAAACTATAACCCCCTTTAGGTATAAACAAACGCTACCTATGGAATTTATAAATCGAGCCCGATGTCTTCACAGGGATATCATCCAACATTTTATAATCAGACGTGAAACACGTGGCGTAACATTATTTATAAACAAAATTACAGACAAATGTTTTGTCATTTGATGTAATGCATTTGTGACATAGACGCATACGCATATGTTCGCATCGAAAGGCTCCGACTAATGGAGCTCTTCTGGTCATATACCAACGGTCTACGGGTCTTCTTTGGTTGACGGTTGTATCTGATGTACGACCGATGGAATGTGATGGTGTTCAGGTCGTCTGGAGAGGCCCAACAACGGGGGTAACAACGGCAAAGGCAACGGTAGCGGAAGTCCTCCAGGGAATCCAGCGAGGCCCCCCAAAAGAGCTGAGGCAGTGGAATGTTCCTGAGCCTTTCTTCTCAGTTCGGCAAGGCTGCTGCTCCTGTGAATATCGTTTGTACCGGGCTTACAGCACCCGCATAAAGAGGCGGGCCATCCAGCCGGCGACCACGAGAGCATCTCCTGGAGGCTCCCTGGTCTGTGATCGCTGGTATTCCACAAAGACGGAGTCCCGGATGACAGTGACGTTGGTGTACTTCCGATTTTCGTACCGAATAACGGCGGTGAAAATTGGGCCGCCAAATGGGGCGGGAAAAATAATGACGGCGGTGGTTCTACCGGCCTGAATCCAGCCGCTGATCCTAAATTACTGAAAAATAAAGACAAGGGGAATCTTTTTTTAGCGCTATTAAATTATGTCTCGATCTGATATTGTTGATGCCTAACGAAATCGAGGCATGGTTATATCGAATGCCACATTATGTTTATAATCATTATGGATGATTTGAATTTCGTGGTGAGACACAAATCCTGACCGATTAAAGAGACGATACTCTCTCGTTTTTCTCATCAAAGTTACGAGTTTTTTCCGCGCATGTGTTCAGATAATTTAAAACCGAGTCTCGGATGATTCTTATCATCGAGATCATCCCCTGTACGTGTGAGGCTCGTCGACTAATGCAGTTAACTTCACGTTCGTATGTATATATGGGTACAGGTAGGTATATATAGGTGCGTAGTTCCTCGGTACTGCGGAAGGTTCTCTAAGCGCGGCTGCTTTGAAGCGGGGGTGATCTCCTCAAATATTAATCGCAAATATTGTTTAATTAATGTAACGAGGCAGGTACCAGCCAACGGCGACCCGGCTCGCGGTTCTTGTGTACAGAAGGACGGGCTAAGACCAAGGAGGCGAGGTTAGCAAAGCGCAAGTGGTCGCCTAGAAACGGGAATGGGAATGGGAACGGGAACGGGCGGAAAGTGGATGGTGGAATTCTGGAGTCGACGAGGCTTCCGAGGCCGTAGCGAAAGTGGCGTTAGGGGTACTCGAGGGATGAGAAGATAGGAGGATGGGATTGTGAGCCGTAGTAAGCGCGATAATTACCGGCAATTAGCCGCGTGGCGTTGGTGAGCCCGAACCCGTTTTCACGTGGTAGCTACGTATACGTATATATACGCAACCCGGGTCCGCATCAACTCTCTCGCTTCACTCGCCTTAAGGAAATATACCCGAAATTCCTTCCTTTGATAGAATTAATGAAAAAAATTGCGAAGCATAACAAAAATTCATCAATGGTAACGAATTTTTGAGCCTAAAGGAAACCCATTGTGCAACATAAGAGTAGGTAATTGAATTCAAAATACCTTTTTCCGCAGTTTTTCAAAAAAAAAAAAAAAATAACTGATCAATTTTCGTGAATTTCAGTATAGGTTTTTATTTTATTATTATTTTTTTCTCACCAACATTTGAAATAATTTAGTGCCCGAATAGCTGCTAATAAACGGCGCGATATTTCTACTATTTTTAGAGTTCTTGCAAAAGCTTTATTGAAAGTAGTCAGTTTACTTTATACAAGTAGCGAGTTGCCTTATCAACAACTGCTCTAAAATTTTCAGTCTTCGTAAAAACGAGTTGAAAGTTTTGCTACTGAAAGCATTCAGCGTAACATCGACGGTGTTTATCATTTTCTAGGGATTGATACAGTTTCTAATGTACGTATAAATCTTTATAGTGACACATCTGGAATTTTTAGACTCACTCCTCCAATATGTAGTAATTTATTGAAATATATATGTTTACTGATCTTGCTGTAGATTTCAAGATTTCTAATGCAATTCATTGATATATTTTTTTTTCTTTTAGTACTAGGTAAAACTTGTGTATAGATAGAAATCGAACATGCGTTTATTTCCGAATGAAATTCATGATTCGAGAAATTTATACTACAAAATGAGAGAGAGAGAGAAAAAGAAAAAAAACAAAACATAAATGATCTGACGCGCGAACAGCAATCGACAGATGGGCTTTATTGAATTTTAAATATGCGCAGATACGCAATATAGTTTTCTTTCATTTGCTTCTATTTTTGTCCCTCGAAATTAGAGACCGACGTAGGTCAGCGAACGGAACGTTGTGAGCCCCCCCACGACGTTGAAAATCGTACATCGTACGTACGACGCAGACCAGAAAAAGCGAGAGATAAAAAGAGAAAGAGATAGAAAAGAGAGAGAGCCGGGGGGAGAAAAGAGTATGGGAGAGCCGAGAAAGCCGATGTAATGACAATCCATTAAAATCTTTATTTAAAATTCAATGATATTAAACCACCACGAGCCGCTGCGTATACCTTCCCCCGTCCTACGACGCGGGGGGATGTTATAAAGGGGCTGCTTATAGGGGAGTACGTATATGTATACAAACATACACGTATATCTCTCTATGGATATATTTACTTGACTGGCGTTGTAGCGGTGGCTAATACGTACGAGAAAAGTGAAGAGAGGAGTGGAGTTAGTGAGAGAGTGAGAGAGAGGGAGATAGAGAGAAAGAGCGAGAGGAAAAGTACCCCCAGCCAACCTCCAGGCGCCTGAATAAATGACGAGGATATATTTACGGCGGGTGGTTTTAAATAAATTACACCCGTGGAGACGACGGACCGTGCCTCTTCCTCATCCTCATCCTACTTCTACTTCTTTTTCTCTTCTCCCTGAACCTCGCCATCTCCGTAACTATATATATGTATACCTATACCGACCGTTTCCCTCGCGTAAGACGCAAATGCGGAACGTCTGGCCACACATTCGCTTAGAATTTGTCGAAATACAATCAACCCTAATCAAAAGGTTCGATTGCAAATCTAACTGACTATATAAAATCCGATTTTAGTTGGCTAAATCCCTCTTCTCCCTAAATTTGTATACCTATAAATAAATCCGCAAATGATACGAGAAACTGCGAATAACATTCTATCTCAATTTATTTGTGACGTATTTGAAATTATTAGATCTTTCCGTGAATTTCAAGAGCAAATATTCGAAGGAGAAGAGAAAAAAAAAAAAAAAATTTAAAGTTCAAATCTCGACGTATATTGTATATGTAAATTTGACGAAGCTGTTCGCTATCACCGCGTCATGTCAGGAGCATTTCCGGCGCTTACACGGCACCCAGGGTGTTCACGGACGCCCTACGACGCCCCTCTTCCTCCCCCGAAACCGATTTACATGACATGTCAAGCCTGAAGATATGCCATTACGTTTTCTCCGCTTATTCTTCGTATTTCACCATATAATGGGTAGACGGGAGACAAACCACCTTCGGAAGTTCGAGACAACGACATATGGCCTTTCTTCGATTGATTTTTTCGTGCCATTGCTTCGTGTCGAGTCGATAGAATCTAAAGATTTATTATAATTTCGAAACCGGATCAGACCTCGTAGAATTCATTAAAAATATTGAATTTTATCGTCTGTGTGACCGTACGTACGTACCTAACGAAATATCAATTTTTTCTTTGCTTACCTAGTCGATTTTGTTCGTTTTTAAATAGTTTAACACATTTAAAATACCGACTGCGCGCAGTAGCCAGTAAAATATGATACCCTAGTTAAAAGCGCGTTCTTCCGGAAACGAAAAGATACCTAAAACTCGGCACGAGAGTACCGGCATTGCAGAGACTAACGAGGCGACAATTACGATTACTAGGAGTGAGGTGCAGATTATAAACCGTCGACGCCAGGTCGGGGATTCGACGAGGTTCACGGTGGCAGAGGGTAGAGAGTGGAGGGAGGAAAGCTTCCGCGGGGAATGGGGAGGGAGACGTGGTTAATGGCTCGGAGCGCGTTTCCGGACTCCGCGCAAACGGAGATGGTTTAAGGCCGGTGATATTTCCTAAAGACGTATACGGGGCTGGAGAATAAAGGCTCACCTCTCAGCTGGGGGTCCTAGAACCCCGACGGTGCCAACGGTGCTGGGTGGTGGCTGAGCGCGAATCGACGTTGGTGGCGGCGTCGCGGCACCCCCTACGGACGGCTGGCTCTGAGATTGCTGGGGCCTCGGGCTCACCGACGCGGACGTTGTGCTCGGACTTCTTGAGCCACCATCCGGACCAGCGTCCTCGCCCTCGGCGCTCGCCCCGTCAGGATCATGACTCGTTGGTCGCGGGGGTAGTCCTGGGTCTGAACCTCCGCCTTCTCGTTTTCTTTGCTCTTCTTTGAGCCGCTCGCTTTTACGCCATTTTGCACGTCGGTTCTGGAACCAAACCTGCAGAGAACAGACATTGAAATTTCAGGGGATATTTAATATATTTTCGTTTTTATGATACTCTCTCGTCGAGCTGACTAATTGAGCCATGCAGTGCTTCAATTTGAAAATAAGAACACCCCAAGGTGCCCCGAAGTTCACCTCACGCGGTATAGAATACTATACACTAGTTTAATTGCAGCGTATAGGAGGACGCGCATGTTCAACGAGCTGAAACCTGCCACTTTTCACTAGAGAGTCTTCTTTTAGGGACTCGAGGCTTTTTAACGAGGCTAACTTGACGTAATGCCAACTAAAACTAGTTTTTATCATACAAGCCTGAATCATACGCGGAAGAAAAAGAAAATATTAATTCGGTTGCTATTGCTAAGACTAAAGATTCCACAATTCATTTTTGAATCGTTTCCAAACTTCAGTTCCAATCGCTTTGTTTCTTCAAATATTCAAGAAACCTGTACCAAGAAATTGGGTATATTTTCTCACTCGTTTATGGTAAAAATCAGTTCTAAAATTGCCTATTTCCATACCGAAATTTGTACATTCGATTGAAAAAAAAAATAATAATTAAATAAATAATTCCGTGAAGCCTTGAGAAGAAGTGGTTTCCTAGTTCTGCAGGAACTCTGTAATCTCTCGGTCGGAGCTTAGGAAAGTGAGTTATATCAGGCTCGTGTTCGCTCCGTCGAATCGAATCTTTCGAATGATATACCTATATCATTTTTTAAACCGTTCTCGAAATGGTTTAATAAAATAAACACGAGGAACCAGCTAGCGTCAGTGGGCGTCGGCGGTCGGACTTTCTGCCAGCATTGTAGGCCGAGGGGAGTGTAGCGGGTATAATAATATCCTAAGGGTTACGGGGCCGGAGAGTAATACCCGGGAACAAAGCCACGGTTCCCTAGGGACCTTCGAGAACCCCTAGCTCCATTTTTTTCAATACGAATTTAATCCTAAATATGTCAATAATGGCTTGGCTTGCCGCCGACTATAATATCTACGAGTATTCGCGGTATAGCTTCGGCTATAGCCACTTTTGACGGCTGTCGCAAATCCTCAAGTTCTCAATTTTCCTTGCGCTACCTCAACCTCTAAGATTTATGAAACTAAATCATTCGAAAAATTGAGATTTTGAGAAAACTAACTAAATTTTTTGTAGTAGTTTTGAAAACAAGCTCGAAATTTTATCGCGGGAATAAGCGAAAGCGGGGCAAAAATTGATGAATAATTATTTACACTATAAACGAGTTGAGGAAATCAAATGGCGAGAGGTGCCTTTTACAGAGAGTCAAGTCTGTGTCATTCCTGACGCGAGGAACGTGCCTCGTCGGCCCCCAGGAGGTTCTAATTGGAACGCGAGAGTCCGCATGCATCGCGGATGGAGCTCCGCTAACCCGACAGTGCTACCGCTGTACTGAGGCACTATTTGCCCATTATTCGAGATTCCCTTTGTCTCCGCTAATGAAACAATGAGCTCGCCCCTACCCCGCCTACCTACAAACCTGGGCCCCCCGGTTACAGCGAGGCTCACAAATTGCGGCTGCATAGGAGTGCAGTACATATAGAATCTGCAAGAAGCCTAGATTCCGTTAAAACGGTGTACTATCATCATTTTACTCGCATATCAAGCCTCTCACTTTGCGACAATCAAAAATCAAATAACCTCTTGAATGTTAATAATTGTGTCTGCCGATGATCAACGACGAGGAAAAAAATAGGCCCCAAGAATCACGTAGCCGGAAATTTTCATTAAATAAACGTAACGTATCCCTATAAGGTGTTCGATATTTGAATCGGCGTTAAAAACAACCGTGAACGTTTCTGAGAAGAGACTTCATTCATGTAACGGCAACAACAGACAGCTGTGTTTACTAGACGTATGAATTCGAGTATTGATATCTTGCTTATGAATTCCTGTATCGTATAGGAGGGAATAATTATCCTCGTTGATTTGCGACGCGCTCGTAAAGCCAGGACAAGGTTTGGCTACAGTCTACCGGAGGGACGTTATCTCTTGCAGCGGTGAAGCCCAGTGTATAAAGTAATCCTGAAGATTACCGCGGCTTACCTCGTCAAGAGATTACGTCAGGTTGAGGGTGTCAGGAACGGCGCCCCCAGGGGTACTGCTGCCACTCTTTACGTCCCTGGAACAGCTCTATCTTGGACAATTCTTTCCGAAGTTTTATATCCGAAAATTTCTATCTACCTGTAGTCGAAAAATTCGTTAAATCTAAACCTCGGCAGGTTACACTCTTTCGGAATCCTAAACCAACCAATTTCCGAGCGGATCCTGAAGCTGAAAAAACGTCCTAGTACTACTAAAATCAATCCGATCACTCACCTGGACCCTAGCTTCCGTCAAGTTAATCTTCATCGCCAAATCCTCGCGCGTAAACACATCCGGGTAGTGGGTCTGCGCGAAGGCAGACTCCAGCTCTTCGAGCTGTTGTAGGGTGAAGGTAGTTCGATTTCTTCGCTGTTTTCTTCGTACAAAAGAGTCGTCACCGACACCGTGCAGTGCCGGATGATAGGCCGAGTAGCTAGTGTCTGTAAGAAGAAAATAGGAGCGACGTGAAAAACAGAAAAAATATGGTTCGCTAATTTTTTATTTATTTTTTGTCATCTTTTGGTTTTTGCTGGAGTCGATACCGCCTGGAAATTGCAACGTATTATATGTTGGAATCTGAACACCGCAGCATTGCGATTTTGCAGTATTATAGTGGACTGCAAAGCGAACAACGTGATTGTCAAATCACCGGATTCGAGAGTTTCGCGAGCAAACGAGCAGCACGGGATACGAAGCGGACGCGGGCGGTGTTCATCAATGATGCAAGGCAATCAGCGCAATTAATTACCGCCGCGCTAAGCCCAGCTTAGCGAAAAACACAAATTAATTTCCTAAACTCATAAAAATTCATGACGCTTTCCCGGCCAGTTCTCTCAGCCCCCACTCTCCCTCTCTCTATCTCTCTGTCTCTCTTTCCGCAACGAGTTTCGTGCTTTTGGTCGCTCCATGTCATCGCGTTTTATATATACCTACAGCTAATATGTTTTTGATGAAGTACATAGTTATACGATTTTATTTTTTTTCTTTGATCGATAAAATTCATGTTGAATTAATCTCCCGGATAATTTTTGGAACCTATATAGCTGGGGGAATATTCCGTTGATTTCATACGGAATATTATCTATATATACGTGCGCTGTTGATACCGGATATGGAATTTGCGCGGTTTTAGCTTACGAGCGTTGGGAACGGCGGATCCGATTACCAATGTTTGCTAAATATCTACACTCGGCGGCGTTTGGGCTTTAATTAATTAGGATCTGTTGACTTAATTAGGCTGCGGGTAAACAGAAATAAAATTAAGTAGCTTATATACAACGGAGCCTCTTTCGGTCTCGGTAATACCCGCTAACCGGAGCTCTATATCTTAGTCGTAGTACAAATATTGTCGTCCCAGTTGACACTCGCGTCGTTCTCCTTTTGACGACCTTAGAAGTTTAATTAACCTTCTAATTAATTGTGTAACGAATTAATTCGTTATTCCCTGGGACCGTTTCGAACCGTTGCCGTTTTCTCCTCATCCCCATCCTCATCTTGCAAAATTTATTACAGAATATCGAATTTTACGCTTTGACATTTATTTTCCGTTCAATATCCAGCTCGGGACTCGAGAATCTATATCAACAGATGCATAGCTGATCTTCAGCCGATCTCAATACCAGGCAAACTGATATTGCACCGGTGCCCTAAGTGATACATACAGTCGAGATGGTAGATTAGAGTTTGGAAAGTAAAGCCACCGAGATATAGACAACTCGTGGAACTCATCAAGAGTCGGGTTGATCCAATTTATTAGCTGACAGGGGGTTGCGTTCCCGATATATACCCACTACTCGTGAGTGAGTGAGTTAGTGCCTTCCGCGCATCTTTACAGCGTGTTCAAAAAAAGGTAGTCTTTACCTTCACGTAGTGAAAAATATCGGCTAAAATATTGGCGTGTATTTAATTTGATCGACTTCTCATTCAAAGCTGTAAAAAATTTTAAAACCATCTTCGGACGTATGATGCGTTGCATAAAATTATGTTTTTGCTGTTCAAGTCGAGAGAGAAAAAAGATTCGAAAAATCGAAAGAAATTATCGGATGAGAGATTCGCGTTTGAAACGACCGGTATGTTCAACCCGGGGTTAGGGCAACCTTTGGGGTTATTTCCTACCCTCACTCCCACCCCCCACTCTGAACTCCCGCGGTCCCCAGTTCGTCAGATCCTCGGCACAGATCATACGTGTCTGTCTCGATTTGCCCGGAGCAGGATACGGATGTTAGAGGTTGACGTCATTCGTCAAGAGGTCCTCCTCCAGTCCCTCGCCAAACTCTCCGTAGCCCCCGCCGCCGTCAGACCTTCCGTTGATTTAGTGCCTCCTCACGAGAACGTCGTCGCTCGCGGATGAATGGATTGCACTCAATTTTGCCGCATGCGTTCTTATTGCTTTTCTATTATTTCACACCTCTCGTATATGTTTTGTTTTAGTCACAGGTTACGGATTCGCTAGGTGAACGTTTCTTGGATCAATTCGTCGTTCGATTGATTATTCAGCTTAGTTATAATCTTATACGTTCACCTAACTTCGTAATGACGAGACGATTGATCGTCAAATTTGAATAAATTCATTAAAGCTGTTCGTAAATCATGACGGGATGAAAAATAAATAAATAGGAATCATCAAAGTATCGACGTTATAAATGAAATAAAGGGAAAAACGGAAACGAATGGACCGTTACCGCATGCAGCACCAAATCTAATGACACTCCAACGCTGCAAGGCTACTAATAGCACTAACGATGTGTAGTTAGGCGTTGGTATATACGGCGGATGGACGGGCGAACAAGCGGACTCCGAGGAGGGAGACGGAGACGGCGGGGAAACGCACCGAACGAACCCACTTACCGACTTATCACGTAGTTACCTAATCTGTTTATCCCGACGGGGGGTCCACTACACGGCCCGAGGGTGCCCCGACGTCCCTGAGGGGCCCCTGTGCAATCGTCGCCTGGTGCTGCCCGCCGTCCTGGCCAACAACGTCCACCACGTTCTCTGATATCCGCCCTCGTCGAAGGACCGATAGGCAAAGACGAGATCAAAGGGTGTCATTTTTTTATCGGTACCGTTAACGAGAAGCGAAGTTTTCCCGGAGTCTTGTATTTTCTCCAAATCTCCGAAAATAGTTTAAGCAGATTCGGACCGGAGTTAAGAAGTTAATTTTCACTTTCTCCCGGAGCTGAAGTTCCGTGAATTAGCTGTTCCGAAATCTACCATTGACCGAGTTTACACATGCTTAATTCTGTAAATTTTCCGGGCTCTAAGCCAGCCACCTAAAACTCTCGGAGTTAGCTAAACTATAACGCGAACCGCTAGCAGCAGAGCTTAAGTGGTGTGAGTTAATAGGTGATCAAACTTTCTTTACACCGGCGATTATACGGCGTTTAATTTAATCCGTAATTAACCATCAAGTGGATGAACGCTCGTATCTACTTCAATTTACCTTATTGAGAATATTGAGTATGAATTTTCATCGGAGAAAAGGAAAAACGTTGACCTTCTTCCGCTTCGTAATACTAACCAGTTGAATGAAGAAGTTAGAGATTTTGGGGCTATTATTATAAAACGTCGTTTCATCCGGCAACCGAAATGTCTAGAAGTTGGGCAAGCTCGTCTCTTGACGTTGGTTAAAAATAAAACAACAAAATTGGCAAGACGAGGTATAATAGAAACGTTGACAGAGTCGCAGGTGGTGCGATACTGTAGTTATGCGTTATTCCGACGTAAACGCGTTGCGAGAATCAGGCCCATACCTCTTCGTCCCTTAAAAGGGAAGGGGTCGTTTACCTATCCGAGCCAGAGAATTGAATTAGTTAATTCAAAGTTCAAACAGCGTTGGGATCTTTGGCGGGGTAAATAGACTTGTAAATGATAACTCCGCGAACGGAGGCGAGCCGCCGTTTCATTCCGGAGATCCGGTCGCAGCCAGGACGACATAGTTTGTCAAGAACTTAGTTTCAAGTGCAAAACTAAGTTTACGATCGTCCAGTTTGCACTGGCCACTTTGAGTAACTCACTCCGGCCAGTAATGTCACTTGGTCAATCTGTTTTGTCGGAGCAACCGGTTGCCCTCGGACACATACGATAATACAAAGCTTTTTCCTGCCCCTGAATATTTTCAAGTTCGATGATAGAAGCTCTAAAGTATACTGGATAGACGCGTTATAACGACACGTTTCAATGTCATCCTCCGCTAACCCCAACGTGCCAAACTCTCTCCCTATACTCTGATCGATAAAATTGAAATATTTTAAAACCCAAAATTTTATTCGCGGAGTATGATAAGTGGCAATAACAATAAATAATAACGAAAAACTCGCAGCGAGTACTCGAACGATAATAATAATCATAACAATAATGGAGCAAGGGGTTCAGGTTTGCTTACAGGGATGCGTTGGGGCGAATGGGTACTCGAGGGACGGTGGCAAACGGGGGGCCTGAAGACCCGATGGGCAGTGGTAGCAGAACATCCCGCCAGCCCTGGCCATCGCCACCCCCGTCGCCCCGGCCCCCGTACCCGCCCCCGCCACGGCCACCTGCGGCTGCGGCTGGGGTGACGGCTGCTGTTGCTGCTGTTGCTGGTGGCTGAGAGGTTGATGAGCTTGAACTGAGCCAATCTGTAACAGCATGAGAAATAGCCATCGATTAATTTTATATTTTACTTTTGATTTTGACGATGTTTTTTTCAACGTGCTTCACAGTTTTCTCGTACAATGTGATACGCTTATGTATATACTAGGTATAGATATAGGCGTGTATGTTTCCTTCATGGAATATCTCTTCATTTCCAACCACAGAGTGCGAAACGTTAGTCATATTTGCTTCCCATTTCAGGCAGTAATTATATAGGAAAAAGTATAACTGAGAATGAATGTATGTACAGGGGGTATTGGAATACGAAATATACAATACGTCATTCACGTTGTAAAGAACAATTGCGGTTTGGGGAAACACTGCGTGCGGTAGCTATCGCCACGGGATCCCTGGCGCATCAGTGAGCGGCGGTTGTTTAATAAAATCGTTTTTATTACATCGTGAACGTGCCTCGATACGTGAATTGGTAAATATAAAACGGTAGTGAAATTTACGTGGTTAAATTTCAAGTGATTTGAATAAAGTGCGCAAAGTTGCAGCAATATGGTGTAAAACAATAATTATTTCCAATTCGTTAGTTCTATAACTCGAAACTTGTGATTATCATTAAAAGTCGATAAGTTATGTCGCAAGGGACGACGATAGCCTCACAGGTATTCACAATGGTCTCCAGCACAAACCCGCGGAGCACGCAAACGCGTTTGGCTCTTCACCGAGAACTTCTTCGTCATCATCTCTCGCCGGATTGTCACCGAAGAAAGATCCAAGACACAGGAAAGTGTAAAAAAATGTGGAAGAGGTAATTCCGTCGTCTTTATTTCATGCTTCTTCCTCGTTAAACGTGCAGGTTGGTTTAAACAAATTATGCCTGTTGATGATAACTAAGCGTGTCGGTATATTCAGGAAACGGAAGAAATGCTGAAAGTACACAGTAAATACATAGCAGGGTCAATTTGAAAATTGTGGAAAGGCGGCACGGTGTGGGAGGTGGATGTAAAGTAAAAATCCATCAGCCCAACCAGATAGTGGCAATCTCCGTTAGAGAATTGTAAAGCGAGGCACCCGCCTGAATAATAGATATTCAAGCTCTTTGCCTAAGCAGGCATCAGTTATGAAACTTAATAAACGACGAGTTATCAATTTATAATGGGCAGGCGGTTCGCTCTCGGTAGGCAGGGGCGTGCGGAGCAACACGACGGGCTCGTTGAAGCCACACGCAAACGTTTTCAAGCTGTAGAGAGATGAGAGATGTACAGAGAGAACTCTACACACTACACTAACATTACGTAACACGATGTTATACGTATAGCCAACTATATACCCATACATAAATACATAGAGGTATGCGTGTACCAAACTGCAGAACTTTACAAGCGTATATAGAGAGTCGTTGATGCCTGCGTGTTACACTCCTGCCCCGTATCTCTCCCAGGTATGTATACCTACACACTTACTACACGATATACTAACAGGAAGAGTGGTTAGGTGTAGGTATTATATATATAGTAGAGTGTGTTCGTGCATGAGGTAGAGAGAGCCGTTCCCGTGTGGCAACGGTAGGCAACGGTGTTGGTTGCTGTGGCGGCGGTACGAAGGGACAAATTGAATTTCAGATCGCAGCATGCTCCACCAGGGCGAGGGAGCCGCTGCTGAGATGATACTAATTGAAATTTGAAATTGACATTAGCGAATTATTGCCTCCCTCTTGCGCAACGCAATTAGGCCGGCGTGTCGGATATCAAAAGTAATTGCTGCTAAACTTAACGAAATCTAACTACGATTCGGGGGCTGTGTATATAGTGCGTATAGAAGGTTATCAAAAATCACGTGAGTAAAGTATATCTCGATATTATGCTACTGTCTGTAATTTCGGTAATTTGCAATTTTGGCAAAATTTCTGCTTATCGTTGAAGCGCTTTTTTATTCTTTCATTTCCACGGAAACTACACATTTTCTCGGCCAATCTCTCGGATGAGAAACTTAAGAAAATTTCCTCTTAAAAGAAAAGGAAAAGTACAAAAGTACCAAAAACAAAAAAAAACAAACAGGAAGAGAAAAGGAAACGCTAGCTGCCGCCCCTATACATAAAGAAGGTTATATTTATAGCCCCATTACACCGCCAGCATTACCACAACTCTTCAATTATCATCCCATTCTAAACACGTCTGAACCTCGAATCTAATTCTAGAAAAATTATCAATCTCGAAATTATAATTATTATCAATTGTGTAGAAAGAGAGTTAACGATGAAACTGCGGTAGAGTGTATTATGGTGATAATGTTGATCCAATCTCTTCGTTTTTAGGAAGGATAAAATTTGTAAGAATTTTATACCGATCATAAAACGTGTAGAAGGACCAAAATTAGGATACCTACTCTTGAAGCAATATGATGAATTGAATTTTCTCATCCCCTCGTCAGATTTTCCGTATAAAAACACGCCGTCTAGAGCCACTAGTATAGGTACGGCAACGAGTTACCAATCGAATCTTTCGGGATCACGCCAAGCCTCGGGACTTTTTGCTCCCCTAGACTAGCTGGGCTGTTTGAGGGTACGTCCAACACGTAGAAGCGTCGAACATACGCGCTACCAGAAGGGGGAAATGTAGCGAAACTAATCCGAGCACCCCGGGCACCCAGGGCACCCAAGGCACCCGAATCCCATCGGGTCCCCGTTGGCTACCCCAACGTAACTTCTAAGTGCACAAGAATATAATAGGCTCGGCATGTGTTCCTCTTGTGTTTGCGGTTTTCAACCACTCGAGCGAATCATTATGCCAGTGTTTTATTGCGCGATCATCCGATTGTAGCTACCAGCGGCATATAAGGGAGGGAGGTAAAACGTTGAGGTTTCGATTTTGTTTCACTGTTTGCTCCGTGTTGGTAAAGCAAATGTATGCTCCCAGAGATTTGTTAATTCGTAGCGGTTTGCGGGCCGCGCTCGTCCCTCACGTGAAAACCTTTGTACATTCATTTGCTGATACGAGCTCCCCCATGATGCGGTGTGCCGTGATCATACACGTGTTTGCAGACATATCTTTGTAATAACACACGCAAACCTCTGTAGTTCTCGCATCATTTTCTCCGACCTTTCTTTTTTCAAATGCAACTGTACAATCCCAATTTCAAGAACGCCGATAATACTTCAAACTCTAAAAGATACAATTGTCTTGATTAGACGCGTTAACCCCGTCTTAGCTATGGGTTTAGGTAAAATGTGTTGAGCTTAACGCTGAGCAACAAAAATCGAATAATTTGTCTGAAGCGGTGTTTACCGAGTCTTGAAGCAAGCGGATCAATTGACTGTAATTTTGCGTCGTTAGGATTTACGTGTTGATGATACTGTGGTTGAATATCCGCCATTTTGTTTATCCGTACTAGGCAACTTATTTAGGTATATCTTTCTTATCCTCTGCGATAAAAACTGTCGATTTTTTTCTCCTTGTTGGGGACTAGCGAGAGACGCTAAGTCGAGGTAAGATCGGGCTGCGGTCATTTTTATTAAATTGTTTCATCAGAGCGCACGCCCGGCGCGCGCTACTCACTAGGGCCAACACGCTGCATCCAATTCTAGCCAACCAACTCAATTAATTCCTTTGAACGCGGGCCGGGTGGGTCCTCGTTAATAAAAAGACGAGTTTTAATTAACTCGAGGCGACGTTGTTACAACAATATTGGCTCTAATGAAATCTTGGTTAATCTCGTACTGAATTTCGTAATGAATATAGAAATTGATTTAAAACTTTGGACTCGCTCGCCGTTCGGGGAAACCGCGAACACCGAGTTATCATCAGTAAGTAAAGTGGATTTCACGAAATTGGCAACTCAGCTTAAACTTATCTCCGAGATCCTTTCTTCTCCTCTTCCTCTTCCTCAGCCTCTGCCTCAGCCTCAGCCTCGGTCCCCTTCTCCTTCTTCGTCTCTTTTTTTCCTCCGGCTCACCCCGCGTCGACGTATAAAGCAATTACATGAAATTATCGTTTTAATTATAATCGAAGACGTTTACGTAACGCCCGTTACTCGTTACCCGTTACCCGTTACACGTTACACGACGAGCGACAGATGAACGTGATGAACGCGATGAACGCGCCCATCGCGTGCCAAATTATTGAATGCTGACGTAATCGGGCGTTGCTTTGCTCCGTGCCGCCACCAATTATTCAATTAGAACGGCGCTAATTCACGCGACGCGGAATCTAAACTGATCCATGTTATGACGACGGTGCGTAAATCGCGGTGGTTTATTCCAGCTCCGTTGTTTGATACACATGAAATTACCCGCAACTATATCCTAAAGCCCCATAGCTTTAGTTGACAAACAGAATTCCTAAAATCTTGTAGGATGACAAACAGTACATATAACCGACATCTCTCTAATTCAGTGCAGCAGAATTTACAATAAATCTGTTAAACCGCACCAACACATTTGAACCGTGCGCGCCAGATAAAGCGAATCAAAGATAATAACCGTTCGCTCCAGATATTCTGCATTAGAATCATTTGTCAAGAAAAAAATTGCTATTAGTTCCACTATATACCCACATTTGTGTCATCTACTTTCATCTGTAAATTGTCAAGACTCTATATTTACAAAGGCTTCAATCATTCTGGTCATAGTCCTACTCTTTTATCGACACTAAAAAGCCTTCGTGAGCTTAATTTCCTTATCTTATCTAAATCCTGCTCCAGTGCTATGCGATAGTGCAATTCACATATGTTATACGTGTGTATACCTATACTTGTGTGTACATACTAAGCGAGCCGAACAATATTGCGAGTATCACTCACGCCTCGATTGTTTTCCATCATGAATCGTGAGTTTCTTATACGTATTATATTTATTCAATGCTCGACCATATAAGTGAAAACGGAAGGGGATCGATACGTACGCGTATACGTACTCTTATATAGCATCCTCAGATATTCATCTATTGTTAAATCGGGCAGAATCTCTTTGCAGAAAGATCGGGATATCGGGGGGGAGTGGGCGAGTGGTGACACGTGGCGATATCTCTGATACGTAGTACGATTCAACGATTTGGATTTGCGTCATTAGGATAAGGGTGCATCGCATTAGGGCAAAGTTAGGGACCTATAAATGTATGGGCTGATATCCAGGACCGGAAACGGAACCGGAACAAGATCTCTATCCAGCGCACCCCATCAAACACAACGATCCTCGATGTGTCGTCCTCGCCTATCTTCAAGTCCGAGTCAAAAGCTACCCTTCGAAAATTGCCACCACTTCGTTCCACTGCATTACGTCCGTTGCCCATACGTCTATAGACACTCGACCTCGAATGATCGGGCGTGTATAGGGTAGAATACCTACTCTATAGGGGACATGTGACGTACAAACACTTGACTCTCGCTCCATTAAATCTAGCTAGTGGTTAAACTGGAGTTCGTGTGGCTTTTTTGGTCGGCTTACACTCATTCTTAATCGTCATTTCGAACAGTCCTGCAGTTGACAAAGAGGAAGAATTGAGAATTGAATCCGCGACTCGTTCCAAAATGCTTTACTTCATCAGGCCTTAAGAAGAATCAAGGTCAAATCGTTTACATAAATTCCAGCAGCTGGCCATATTCATCTGATTATAATCAATCAATTCATCAATCTTTTCTTTTTCCTTATTCCTTTTTTTTGCGGTCAATTCTGCAACAAAGTGGTGTGAAAGTGATTCGCCGGTCTGCTCCATCGAAGTCGCTCTCGAGTTCTTCCACCGCAGTCTCTCCTACGGCTCGCTCAAACCAACGCGAACGGCTCGAGGCAGAGATTCAATGAGCTCAATTGATGCAGTGAGCACATGAGTGTACGCTGATCGTATCGATTCAATGATTACGTAGTCGCGGTTCTGGTGATCGAGTTAAGGACCGAGGCACGCTCGTTCTCTTTGCCAACAGTTTTGCAACAGTTGTTATCATACTGGGCACGTCAAATTGAGTTCATAAAGTCTGGACTTAATTCTTGCCGACCACAACGAGTCAGACTACATTATACAAAGATAATTATATGATCTTTGCAGGATTTCACGGCTCTGTATAATATGATCGTGCAAATATTCTGCGCAAGATAAATATAAATGATGTTCTCTTCGGGTAGGTATATCTGGATAGGGACTATATCTTGAAACAAGATGGCTGTAGGCCATCCGTGAGTTCATCTTCCTCATCTTATTCACATATTCTTCGATCGGTTGATTTAGTTGATCAATGGGTTGTTTAAAGTTTGAAGTAACCCTCGATCTCGAGCTCCGGTTCGGGTCTGATATCAAGATATTGGCTCAGTTCTATGCATATGATAGTATTACACGGTACGGTGAGAACACACAGAGACCCGGACGAATAGAGAGATAGAGATATAGAATGAGAGATAAAGAGAGAGAGAGAGAGAGAGAGAGATACGGATATATTTGGATCGAGGGTTGACGGGTGAGAGCAGCTACTAGGGCGAGGGCGCGGGCGCCTTTGCCCCGGGGGTATCATCCATCGAAGCCTCGAGCGCGGTGCGCCGATCGCTATATTCCAATTGCCAACCCGCCGCCTCTGCCTACTGTTTGATATGCGCCAATTTCACCCAATATGTCGTGGAGTCCAGATATGTATATCGTCTGGTACCGAACATATCCACGCTCATGTACCCACCGTTCGGTATAGAGTTGTAATCACGAATTGACGATATAAGGGCGAACCGTGAAAGTGTTAGACGATATTCGTACCTACATCTTCGCGATTCTCGGTGTTCCATTTTTTATACCTACTAATAAATAACTTCGTTAAATTAAAAAATGTTAGAGAGTGTCCTGCATGGCTATAATTGCAGTAGTTGTGACGTTTGGAATTGAATACTTGCGTATTAATTTTGGAAAAATCTGTACCTACGAAGCTGGAGTTGTAGAAATGAGATGTATTTTTAAGTAATTTATGGAGGTACACGTTCTAGGGATTCGTGGACGAGCCAAATTCCAGTTCAAACGCATTTATTGTAGCAAAGTGCAAGGCGATATGTACCCTGCAGTACGTCTGCAATTGATAGAGCAAACGAATTCGCGATCGTGTCGCACATCCGAAGGCACGTATGAGCCAGTCGAACCGTGTTCCGTTTAAGAGGTGAAGCGTAGTAGGTATATAAGATGTAAAATGTAAAGGGTAATGCAACGTGGAATGCCAGGTAAAAGGTAAAGTAGGCAGTCAGGTGGAAGCCTGAGAACGTGCCGGGAATGAATGGTCGTCCGTTCTTTGCCCCGGGTGTTAGAGAAAGAGAGAGAGAGAGAGAGAGAGAGAGAGGAGAGAGAGAGAGAAAAGAGGGAGCGATAGAGAGAGAGAGAGGAGAGAGAGAGAGAAAAGAGGGAGCGATAGAGAGAGAGAGACAGAGAGTGGAGAGCGGATCTTCTCATCGGCCGACCTGGTGGCTGCCCGGTCTGCTATATTATTGCACGCCCGTAAATTTCACCCGGAAAGCGATTTAGCGAGGAAGCGGCGACGATAAATCTTGAACAAGTCGAAAAGCGTAAAACAGCCAAGAAGGAAGGAAGACCAACCAAGAACTTGGCCCCGAGGTGGTGGGAGATCCTTGAGGCTGGAGGCGTGGCGGGATTCCCCGAAGTGTGCGGTGCACTATCTCCACGGTTAAGGGTAGATATAGGTTCGCTTAACGGGCAGGTAGCGTCGTGGAGGTGAAGATACATTCTTACCTTCTACCATCGCCTCAATTTCCTTCTATTTCCCTCCGCTGTACCATCATAAGGATTTATTTTATCCCACGTTAAGGTAAGATACATATACCTACTCTCCCCCCCACCTCCCCCACTAACGTTAACGTTATCACGAACTTTTATACCGGGTTGTAATTCCGTCAAGAAAATTTCCTCCTACGACTGAATGACAAACTCATCAGCTTTATGATATAATATTGAATAATAATACATAAATATAATAAAAAACTGGAACAAAAATCGCCGCACAAATATACTCCATCAGGAATCAATAGCTGAATTTAAACCGTGAATTTAATTCCAATCTTTGAAAGCTCGGGAAACGCATTTAGCTTGTACTTCAAACGTGAAATACTTTGCCTCATCGAAGCAGTTTTTTGACACTGGCTTTTAGGGGAATTTAGGACAAATTCAGACGGCTGACCGAATTTCGCCGATTGTTGTTATGCCTATATACCTTAGGGTGCGTCGTTTTGGGGCAACTTTTTTTCTCAACTTACAAACAGGTTGTATACTTGCAGGGAGGAAAAATAAGGAGCCTGTTAAAATTTGAAATCTTAATATTAATGTTAAGGGGTGCCTCATCGCGAATTTCTATTTCCCATTTAAATAACACGGGAAATGTTCTAGTGGCACACTTCAATTTTTATATCTCAAGTACTAATCTACTCAGAATGATTTTGCATAGCTACTTTTCTTCGAAATTGAACGATCTACAAAAAAGGTCTCTTGGTATTTTTTGATAAATCTAACTATTTCCAAGTTGGATGTTGGTTAATTACCATCGATAGCCAATAACCAACTTGGAAATAGTTAGATTTATCGAAAAATACCAAGAGACCTTTTTTGTAGATCGTTCAATTTCGAACAAAAGTAGGAATGCAGATTCATACTGAGTAGATTAGTACTTGAGATATAAAAATTGAAGTGTGCCACTAGAACATTTCCCGCGTGTTATTTAAATGGGAAATAGAAATTCGCGATGAGGCACCTCTTAATATTAATATTAAGATCTCAAATTTTAACAGGCTTCTTATTTTGCCTTCCTGCAAGTATACAACCTGTTTGTAAGTTTAAGAAATAAAAATTGCCGCAAAATGACGCACCCTAATATACCTACGCGTGTTGATGATAAATTGGATGCGGAACCAGAAAAGGTAACTTGTACCGTATAAAATTGATAAAAAATTTGCCGATCAAGTTTAGAGACGAAGTTATATATTTCACTTCTTCACTTGACGAGGTTATTTTTTGTTTAACCACTAACTACGTTTGTGAGAACAAATCAACCCCTTAATTGTAACGGTGCTGACCAAGTTAACGCTTAATTCAATGTATAATCATGACGTAACCGCTAAATTCGTCGTATCGCAACGCATATCGTTCTAGTCGATAAATTATACTTTACGTAAAGGATTTCTGTCTCTCTGAAGCTCCACTGATGATGAATAAGATTGAAAAAAATTGAACGAGATTTTATTTAGTTTGAAATATGCCCAAAGTCTGAATTCTTACTGTTCATTTTTTTTTTTTTTTCGTTTCTTTTATTTGACCAGTTACAACACAGTAGGACATGAAATTTGATTCGCACAGTATATCGAAGCCTGAAACGGTAACACAGAAAATATATTGAATAAAAATTGGTGCATATATCGGCCGTTCGATCGCTCGTGTTATTTAAGTGACTAAAAATTCACCCTCGGATTGATTTTGCGTGTTGTTTTCGTTGGTGGGAAATACGCAATTTTGTGAAAATCTTGTTTCAAGCGCATTTGTGTCATTGATAATTTACGCGAATCCTATCCCCAACGGAATACTCATTTTAACGTCTGCCCTGCAGCTGAAATCGCGCGTGAATCTACGTTGTACGATATATATATATTTACCTAAATCGCGGCGATAGTAAACAAAATAAATAAATTTTTCTGAGCAATGATCAAACTAATGATTTTGAACTCTCGATAATAATTAACGAATACCGCAAACAGAATTTCGTGAAATTAATTCGAACTAGAAAAATCTGGTATTCTTCGCGACATCGTGATCATCATCTACGAATGCTGCAGTTGTAAAAATATGATGTTAAAAGTTTAAAGTGCGAGTACTTGGAAGTAGCGAACAATAAATGTATATCAAGTCGTTGACACGCCCAGCAACAACTTTGCGAATAAAATTATTCGCGTTGTTGTACGATTGGACGATATATATGCATAGATGTGTATATGTATGTATACGTACGTACATACGCATATCATAAACAATTACGAGTTTGTCGTATTCGTTCGAACGATATTCTCCCTGTCACGAATATGACCAGGATCGTCTCTTACGGTTTATTAGAATCAATCTTGATACAATTTGATCGTTACTAATTCAATATTCAGATGCGTCGCGACTCTCGCAACGTAACAGAGGACGCAAAGCGGTGGACTCGCGCGGTCTAAACCCGCGCTGCTATAACGTATACCCGAGGGCGAACCCGGGGGCCGAATAGGGATCGCCGTGTATATAATACAGTAAAGTATGAACCATATACTTTGCTGCTGCACATGCCACACGCATGTCCTCAGTTTCTATATGGGTTATACGTATGTACATACATACGCGTATACGTACGTACGTACGTACGTTAGTTCGTCTAGAGGAAGTCACCGCACCGCGCAGAATAAACGGTCAGTGACGCGCTGTAATGGCCGACATCCTAATCCTAGCCCCCTACAACTTAACGCTATATACCAAAGACCACGGTGATAATACTGCATGTGCTTTTCGTCATTACCATCGCTATATCCCGTGTAATGAGCTCCCCTTATACTTCTCTTAAGCCGGTGTTAAAACACCCGTCATTTCAGCTCCGCTGCAGACGAACTTATAGAACCGATATTTAACATCGATCCATATATTTGTACCCGGATTATACATATAGTCGATTCAGAAAATTCTAAGACCATTCAAAATTGCTATTTCATAATGATTTTCGATCGCTCTTCACGAATCCGAGCAACGAATTCTATGTTGAAGGAGAATAACCCGCGAGTCCTCCGAAGTAAAGCGAGTGACGTCACGGGTCGCGACCCTCTCATAGCATAATATGTGCGGGTATAGAGAGGAGGAGGAGGACAAGCGAATAAAGTGGACGGGGTAAGGGAGGGCAATATGCCCGCAGCTGCCGCCCTGGCTGCCAACACAATAATATCTAATTAATGTATTAATGAGGTTAACTTGGCAGGATTGGACGGCAGACAGCGCGAGCCGCCAGCTCTACCGTTAGCAGTTTAGTACCGTCTTCTGCTCCTTATTCTTGTTGAAACGAATTAAGTTTAATCAGAACGAAAGTGTCGGGCGCGTGTAGAGTCGAGTGCGGAGTGCGGCCAGGGCCGCAGAGCCCTTTTCAAAATAACCTCACAACGCTTTAGAAATTTTCGGGGATTCCCTGCGGCATTAATTCGAGGTCCAGTTCTGGCCCTGCAGCTTACGTCCTGGGGCAAGCAACCGATTTCAATAAACGCTGTTTAATTCCGACTGTTACGATAGAAACATGCTCGCGGTATAAATCAACGATTTTGCGGTTGAGAGATGTAGTCAGCTTTTGAAATTGACAAGTCGAATTTTTTTATCTTCAACGAACTTTAGCTCGTAGTATATGTAAGTATATAGGAGGGTAGGAAGAGTCGGAAGATTTCGAGGTAGGGCCGCGTGTTTCGCGCGCAAGAATAACGTGGCGCGGCGAACTTTTGACAAGCTTTCTGGCGAGCTTAACCGCAGACAGGTTCCTCGGTCCCCGGAGAGATTCTTCTCGCGCTGACGAGAACTCGTTCTGACAGCCGCCCTTATACCCATCATCGTCGACCCTCTTTCCTCGCGTTATTATATAGCCGTAAATAGGCCTGCCTCGAGCGGGTATCGCGTTGCGCCTGTCCCGTGGAATCGTAATTCGGTTTGAAAGCGACCCACGGGGAACCGCGGCTTTGCCGTCGCTTGAATACTGCACAGCTGTGTCCAGTCGCTGCAGTAGGTCGAAATTTTTCAACTTTTAAAACGAATAGTAACAGAATAAATAGAGGAAATAGTATAAATAGGCAAAAAATCACACTAGTTAGACCAAAGCTGTGCACATATAATATTCGAAATTCAATTACACCTTGATCGATCAAACCTAACACTGAAACCCAAAGTGGTATTATTAACGAGCCCGTTTATCCTCACGGATATATCAAATGGGTATTATTTGCCCACGCTTTACCGACGAGTAATTAGCGTCGGGACGCTAATTAGATTACGGGATTAAACGCCGCTTCAAAGAGCTTATAGAAACGCCGAATATACAGCGATTATCAATATCTGAAATGTGTACGATTTATCTCCGTAAATTTGAGATCGTCGATGAGTTATTAAAATTTTTCAAACTCCTTCGATGATGGTCGCAATTGATCATGTACTCGTATACTGCAGCAGGAGCGAGTCCTGATTCCACAGTCAATTTTCTTTTCTTTCTCTTCTATTTCCTTTTTTTAATATCTTGCGAGACAATCTGGAAGCCAGACTTCTTCGGTTAAGATTAAATTTAAATCCCCTACCTTGACCAGTGGTGGACTGTGCGTCGGAGGATGATAGAGTCCTGAGGGAGGGCTCGCAGGAGGCCCAGCGCCCCCGGGCGAGAGTGTGCCGCCGCCGGGGGTGAGAATCCTGGATTCGTGACTGAACAACACCTTTGCGATCTTCCCCACTCACTAGGGGACAGGGGCCCGTTCTTCGTCGTCCTTTAGTCACTTTTAATTCAAACAGGATATCGGTTTACAGAAAATCGACCGATAACAATTGATATAATATCTGGAGGCGGATTATGCTCTTCGCGCCTTTTATTATTTTCACACGAAAAATTTTTCTCCTTCCAAAGGAGTTTCGATTACATTTATCGCGGTGTTAGTTTTTTATTCAAAATAAAAAAAGAAAAATAATTGATCTTCAATGTTATATGCCGAAGATCCTGCAGGTCCTTCGAGAATCTGACACCGATACGGATTCTTCTGTATCGTATTATGCGACGAGGCAACTGCACTTTTCACTAAATTATTCTTTTTCTTTCAGAATATAATCGTCTTTCGTAATATATTATAGGCACATGAGTAACACTGGTCCACGACGGGGCTGACGAAAGGATAAATGATTGTCCTCGTGGATTGCGGTGGGAAAAATGAAAATCCTTTTCGTGTAATCTTTAGCTTATTTGTTTTTTTTTTTTTACGCAAGTAGGTATTTCCTATTTTATTTTTTCTTCTTCAGTCAAAACATATTTTTGTTTCGTTCATCCCTTGCAGATATATCGTTTTTTTCTCATGAAAATTTTCTCCTCGACATCCGACCTCGTTATAATATTCTTGGCCTCCTAGTTCTTCATCCTAGTTGCGCGCAAGGGGGTTGAAACTTATAATATTGTCAATAATTTATTATTTTCTAAAACGGAATCGGCACCGTATTAAAATGCCGTACCCAGCTATCACGTACGTCAAACGGCGTTGTCACAGCAAGTGAGTCTGTGACTGACTGAGTTTTAAACACCCGTTCTCCTGACCCGAGGACAGTTGATCCGTGAATTCTATGGTTCGCTGTGTTCTATGCCGCGTAGCCGGCGGACTTGTATCGCGGATGATGAGGCTGGCAGCACGCGATAGGCGGAACGCGCAAGCGCCTCTTAGTCCAGGAGGAGACCCAGGGCGGAGCCCTGGCCCTCGTAAGCGGGGGTGTACCCACGTGGTTTTATTGGGCAAATAACGCCAGCGACAAACACCCCTCTCGATTGCTTCGCTTCCCTCTCTTTTTCTATCTCCCTGCACCCGGTTTACAACGTCGCTCTTCTAACCCTAGCGATTTATATATATATACATCCACATGTATGTATATAGGTATCTATAATGCACCCCTTCGCCCCCCGTTCACTCCTCTCATTCCCCTACCCTCACCTTATCCCGAACCCCGCAACCGACTGATAGTCGTCCCAGTGTAAATCGTATTTACCGGGGGTATCCAGAGTGATTCCCTGTATCGCCCTGCGCCACCCTCCGACGCCCACCCTCCACCAGACTCCTGCAGGCGCCCGGCGATCTTTCAAATTCAATAATATATCTACACGCGGTGATTGTCACTTGGGGAAAAAAAAGAAAAGAAATTAACAAGACCTGTTCCGCTTCTATAGAGATTCCTTTTTTAACTATACTTTTCGGTTATCTACTTCCACGTTCCTTTTTTCATTCTTTACGAGAAAGAGCTATTTGTCTGTGCACATTGCAGCCTCGGTGATTATGTGGATATAAATATAATGCAGTTTAAATTATAAATTGAAAACGCCCCTGGGTTTTGGGAGCGTTGAACAGCTGAGTCTGTGCAAGGTATCGTTGCGGAGAACTTTCGGTGTAAAGTCCAGCCCGCCGCGCCGCACCAGTTTCTCGGCAGTTCTCTCATGGGAGAGAGAGTCAGGTTTCAGTTGTAGCTGTTCGAGACTAGAGTGAGTAAAAGAGAGTGAGAGAGGCATAGAGAGAAGAGAGGAGAGACGAGAGATGAGAGAGATAGATATATAGAGAGTACGGACGAGTTACGAGGATAATCGTGTTACGCGGTGACTGGATTACACCACGCCGCGCTTGCGAGCCCACGAGTGTGTTGGTAACAGCGTCAACGACGTCCCTAACTACATCGCCCTGTACCTGGCTACGCCACACATCCCACCTACCACCGCGATATTCTACCATGTACCAATTTCCACCTGTCTACACTGCGCGGGGTAAACCTTCTACCAAAATATAATCTCTAAATGATACCTATTCTCAAAGATTTACAACTTCCTTCCACAACTCGATTCAACTCGGCGCTGTTTAGTAGTACAACACGCCTATGGGTCAGACACTGAAGTCTCTAACTACCTACTCGGCGCAGTCTGGCCACGACGGGTCGGTTCTACTCGCTCTCAGTTCCGGCTGCTGCCTCGCGGTTTATCAAGATCGAACGATACCTACCTTTGTTGGATCCTGCTGAATCTTGGCTATGTTGCTGTTTGACTGGACAGTTTTTTTTTTCTTCTTCATTTAAACATTGGAATTTGCCCTGTGCAGGTATACATCGGATGGAAAACAGACGGTCGTTGAGGAAGTCCGATTTTTTGTTGATATGGAATCGTCACTTTGACTAACGCCTGCAGTGATTTCGCATAATCTGGATGTAGTCTCATAGATACGAAGGTACATACATAATTTGAAAATTTTTGTAAATGACTGTACGAGTATCCGCCAAACGTTAACTCCGTTAGACCGCACCGAATTACCGGCTAATCCGATTTACGCACTGTGACACGCATTAGACGTGGTCCACGCCAACTGCCAACTGTACCAACTGCCAACTCTATATACTTATATGCTCAGTTACCCGCGCGTGCGTTCGGTTTAGTAAAAATAACGAGTCTTTGACAGTGTTCGTGATTTTGGGGATGATTTCTCAAATGTAAAAGGTACTTCAAAAATCTGTGTACATACCTCTATATAGATTTGATCAGGTGAGGTAAAAAAAAGAATCGAATTAATTTGTAAACTGATCGAGAAATCGTTGGCTTATTTATTTTTTTTTTCTTTTATGACGAAGCGTTCTCTGGTGGCTACGACGAAGTTATTTAACAAAATAAACTTGTTATGCCACTGGCGCTGCGCGGGCGGGGATAGAGGAGCTAATGTATTTGCTATACGTACATTATATACATACATATAGCCGAAGGGAGTTGGAAGACGAGACGAAACGAGAAGAGAAGAGGAAGAGGAAGAGGAAGAGGAAAAGGAAGGGAGTAAGAGAGTAAGAGACGGAGGGCGTCGGCGGTGGTGGAAGGCGGAGGAGGGCCGCTAATATATAAAGTAGCTTAAAGTAGAAAATTGTGGAAGCGCCGTGATGCTTGGTGATTGCGTTACCCCGGGCTTTGATTTAAAATGCAACGTAGGCGGGTGAGGGTAAGGGTAAGGGTAAGGGTAGATCCCAACATTCTCGGAGCCATGTTGCCTCCTCCGTTTCTAACGGCGGGGCGAGGGTTGACGATTCCGGTCGTGGGAGGGACTGCGGAGGGTAGTTAGGCGAGGGGTGAGGGTTAAGGCGAAGAAGAAAAAGGAAAAGAAAATGAAAAGAATGGAAATAAAAAGAAGAGGACTAAGAGAAAGGAAATAGAGAACGAAAGATCGGAGAATACCTCCGTGATGAATACATATACCTGTATCTTTCGTTCCTACGTTGAAAACTGACTGTTTCGTTCAGTAATTGTTATCTGAAGGATTTGATTCTTCGAAAACTTGTGAAATACCCTAAAGTATAAAATTTGAATGAATATATAAATCCGTCAAATTCCGAAACGGTAGAAACCTCTAAATCGCGACTAATTTAACGGTTCAACAATCCGCGGGGATTCCCAAAGGCACAAAGTGTTAAATCACGTCTCGAGTGAGGAGTTTAGCTCTGAAAGTCTCTCGCACCTTCGGAATACGCCGTGTCGGCTCTTCATTCCGTTACCTACTCCATAATGGCGCGCGCAGAGCTTGATTGGATGCCACTTAGATGGTCTCGCGGGAATTTTACTCCCCCGGATTCACCGCAGCACATCACCGCGATTAGAGTTCAATTAATGCAGTTCTAATATCAATGTAACGTTAATTTCATTCACGCAACAAAAAAAAAGCAATCATATGTATATACAAGCGAATATAAAGATCGGGATTATTCGATGACATCAATCCCAATTTTTTCGATTTGCAAACAATTACTTTCATGTCTCGTATTCCGTCGAACGCATCTACTAATTACAGGGTCGTTTGCTAATTGAGATTGAACCAGGATACACTCGGTACGTCCCTAAAGGTCAAAGGATTCGTCTAAAATTAGAAAATTTCATTTGACCCTTTTTTCCTCAATTTTCAGTACATCGAACCCAGATTTTCCACGCGTGTGTTTATAATGTGCACAGGTTTAAAAGAGTTTTACTGCCTCTAGTGCAATCGTTTTCAAGATTTGTGCTAATGACATGATTGATATACCTATACCTCGTATTATCGATATAATTAACAACATATTTTGTTATTATCACTTTCTGACATTGACAATGATGTTTATAGTGCACTCAAGCAATCTAGAGAGCTTCAATTTCCCCGAACAGCTGTCTTTTTAATACATTGAACCCTCGGAATCTGATTAGACGCTGCAAACATTCCATTTTGCGGAACGAAGGGTCGGCACTAATGTGACGGGAAGAATGGCAGGAGACAGACGGACGGATGAACGAGCAGACAGGCAGATAGACAGACGTAGAGTTGGCTTAAGCCCACCGACAACACTTAACGCTATAACACGACAAAGATAAACCACCGGATTCCTTCTGCCAATATACACAATTTTCGCGAGAGATTGCAGGCGACTGGTTCATATTATAGGAAAGACGGGAGGCAATCTCCTTTTCTATTTTCTTTTATTTCAAGATTTCTAGATTTCTTTATTTTTCTATACTTTTCTGTTGTCTATCGTTCGCGTCTAGCAGACGGATTGCGCGGGGACGGAGTAAAAAAAGTGGAGAAAAAACATAAAAATAAATAAAAACTAAAAATGAAAGAGAGGGAAAGTTCGATAGCTCGGGACTTGCGTCTCCGCCGATCGATTGAACGATATCAAATTCATAGCTTCATCGTAAGTAGGTACAACGTAAAAAATTGTCTTCAAATGATCCGGAGCTCGTTTATAATTACCTACGCAGTCGCGAAGAACGATTTTCCCTCTCGTCGAAATCCTGAAAAAAAAAAATTAAGCAAAAAACAAAAACAAATACAAAATCTCGCGTATGATCGGAGGCCGCCATTTGTCCCCAGGGGGTAAAAAAATCAGTCTGACGTTACGGGTGACCTTCGAGTGAATTTTCTGGCCCTCGACCTTTCGTTTCGTTCCTCCCTCCTTCCTGTCAATCCATAACCGTCGCGCGGGCTGCGATCCTTCGCTATCTGCTCCTGACTTTAGGGAGAGGCGGGTTCCTCCGGGAGGATGTCGAGAGTGGAAGTAGGAGGAAGGAATGGGTAAGGGGCGAAAACGTCGGAGGACGGGACTACAGAATATAACGGGGGAAGTAAAGAGAGGCAGCGAGCCAACAGAGCCTCAGATTCGATCCCCAAACCCCCGACGAGATACAAATTGTCGTTTTATTTGCTCTACGAGGGACGTCGCCGCCCTCAATTACAATTTGGTGTGCAGGTGGGTCAGGAGTTTAGGAATTTAGGTTTTCAATAAATTCTCAAATTTTCATTTCGCATTTTATTCCCTCATTTTATTCTCAATCATTTCAACATCAACGCGATACGCGCTGAAGACGACGATTGGCGTTATAAAATAAATTACGTCATAAAATAGGACGATAAAACTTTCGGCTCGTTCAATATTCATGAGCTTTAATCATCAGCGAGCAAGATCGGCCGCGTAATGTTTACTAAATAATGAAAGAGCTTGCCAAAAAATTTTTTTTAAAAAAAGAAAAAGATGGTAGAATATAAAAAAAAGTGTTAAATCTCGGGTCCTGCGTTCCATTAACCCGTGTCTGACTGCCCGCGCGCCGGCGTGCGTCGGTGGGGTAATTGATATCGCAGGCCCCACTTCATCCCTCCTCACCAAACCCCCAGAGATCCCATATCCCGGCTAATACTCGTAACCCGATCCCGTAGAGGAGCCCGTGTTCCACGAGCTCTGGAACTACGAACGACATAATTAGATAAATTCTACACATATAAATAAAAATTGATTTGAAATTTTTTGGAACATTATATATAACAAACCGGAAACTTTGACGAAGTATAGATATTTTTTAACGCTTGATATGTCAGATTGAGAAATAAAAATCTTCACGCCTCGGAATTAGTATAGGTAAAGGTCCAGGGCTGCTTATTTCGACGGGAAGTATAAGAAATTTATTTATTTCGAAGCACATTACGAACTGCACGCGAGTTTATCGGATCCGAGACGCTGGCGGGAGGATCAGTGCCGCGTAGGTAATTCATTTTGGATTTAAATCGGCCAGTGAGGCGGGCGCACCCCTGGTAGAGCTTCTTCAAATATAAGCTCGATCGTGAAATCCCTCTGAGAGAAACATTACGATACGGGGGGTAGGCAAATGTATGTTAATAAAAAAATAAATAAAAAAATATGTAAAATAAAATATATATCTGTTCCATTTTTATCGAAACGATCCTACCTGCTGCGACAGTCGGAGCCGAGACTCTGTTTCATCGTTTATACGTGATCCAAAATATCGATTCTGTTTGCTATTGATTTTTTTTTCTTTTTACTTTCAACTATAATTTTTGATATTATACAAAGTATTTTCAAAAATTTTGGATCTATTACAGAAGATGCAAGTTATAGTTGTCGAATTCGGAGCAATTTATGATCCGAAAATCGATTTTATTATAAATAAAATAAGAATTTTGAAGAATTCGCAAAATTCCGTGCTTACTTTCCGTCCGTAAAAATCGTTCGAACACACGTGGAACCCGTGGCGTTTTTCCACCACCTAGTATTCGGTATTCGCTCAACGCTGTATGCCGCGCCGTGCGCAGTTGGAATTCTTTGAAAAACTACTTTGCAAATTGGGGCTGGGGAGCGCAGGCGGGGCTGCTGAATGAATAATAAATACGGTTATCGTTTAGTTGATATTTTTAGGGGAGGTAGCGGGGCTAAGGGAGGGGATCGAGATCAAAGCCTCAGCCCCGGGGGCAAACAGGGCCGTCTCTTTTCGTTCTCTATTCTTCGTCACGTTAGAGCTGTTCTCGCGAGTCGGTATGATCCAATTTTAAAACGAAATTCGCTACGAAACTCGGCGATTTTGGTTATACCTACTTATCCCCACGGTTATACGTGCCTACCTATATACTATACACGTCTTTGTTTCACGTTCGCATATAGGAAATATCGAAAAGTCTACGTTATAGCCTTAATCTAATCATCCCCAATTTATTTTATCGAAGCTGCAGATGAGTTGTATCTCATAGAATCACACATTATAAAATACGGGGCACCTAAATACGAGTAAAAAAAAAAAAAAAATGCCATGAAATGCAGCTAAATTTGATGCCAGAATTAAAATCAAATGAATGAATGTTTAATAAATTAAGTATCGGATGATATACCGCACTAAAAGTCGCGGCTATCTATTTGCCGAAAATTTATCCCAACACGGTTTTTGCCTCTTCATGAATTTTCACTCCGCCTGAATTGCTGGAGAATGTGAAAAATGTGATCGCGATTTATACAGCTCCGTGGCTGCGATGCGCGCTGGTAGTTGGTGTAACCGCATCGATTCTATACGATTCGTTGCGTCTAATGGACCACGAAATCTTTGATAAATAGAAATTGGTTTGAAAAGAGCTTCTGTGATCTACGCGACGTTTATTATTCCTCAAGGGAGTATATAAGGAGTAAAATGGTACATTTCAAGTTTGCGGTTAGCTGTCCAAAACGTCGATGACTAAACCAGAGTATTTTTCTTCATGACAAAGTGTATAGTGTATTCCTCAAAATAAGTTGATTGTTAAATAAAATGGTCCGTCATTTTACCTTTCACAGTGATTATAATACCTACCTGAGCTCTTCGAAATATAAGAAACACCGTCAAATTCGTCGGAGAGCGAGATATAAATGGAACTCTTGAATGACGTAAAATTGCAAGCGATACCTGCAAATGTAACAATTGCCATAATTTTAGCTGTAGAAGAACATTTTGAAAATTATACCGATCGGTGTAAATTGTATAAGGTTTTATTTGAGGTTCTTTAGCGGTCGTCGGTGTAACGGAGAGCGGCGTTGGGGGGCAGGGGATGAAATGGCTGGGTGATGGAGCGGCTAACAACGATAACAATGCCAGAAACGATAATCGAATTTGAGCTTGGCGGCTTGAACGCTGATTGTTGGGGTTCAGCGCGCAGCAGTATCGCGCGACGCCTGATTGGTCGGCTGCAGGATGCCTACCGTGTAGAATAGATGGGACAGATGGATTCCAGTAACGAGCTAACAATGCGATGCAAATTGGTCGACTTACTCGCTTGCTCGCTCGCTCGTTCGCGATGGTATTATTAACGTCGGTATGCTATTATGAAATTACTACGGTAGCTCTGCAGCGCCCGCGATCCACGCTATGTATTATACGTACGGTACGGCAACCTACCTACCTTCCTACCCACCTACCCTGGGCTTATGTATATCCATTACACGCCCTTTCGCTTCGGGCGTTCAATCAGCTAACTTCGTTGACTAGACAAGACGCGACGCCGGAGACAATGCTTTAACTTTGAAACGAACCGAGTTCTAGAGTTGTGGGTGTGTAGGGAAACGATACCGTCCTCATACTATGATAGTAGAAGATACCCAGAGCGGTTGAAAATTTGACAATATATGTATATGTAGGTATGATGTAACCTGCGAGGAGTGGAACGCAGAGCGAGTTGAGGATAAATGAAATTATGTCTCGAGTCTATAATATGGGTCTGATTTTCACCGAGTATATACGATAGGTGTAATCAAGTCTCATCAAGTAGCTATAGTACAGTGAAGCTTTTTTCTTTTTTATTAAATACTGTGTGATAAGAATTGAAAATCTTTTCTCAATTACGTATCGAGATAAACATAATTATTCGATTCGTAATTTAAAACCAATTTATCATCCATCAGAAAAAATTTCCGCCGCGTATATAATTCTTGTATCAGTATTTCGACACTTGATTATAGAATTGTAAGGAACGATCTATAAATGATTGATTTGTTTTATTATACTCAAGATCAGCAGTCTGATCTTGGCACAGATATTTCGAACGTTTGTAGATTTGGTAGTTTAATTATTATTGACCACAAAGTCAAAGTTCTGGTTGTATAATTTACCGGAAATATAAACCGCGGAACCACCGCGATTTATTTCAGATATGTAATCCGAGGGTTTGTATAATAGTTGCATCGATTAAGAAACGAAACAACGTCTCGTTATATACGTACATAAACATAGGTGATTAATTAGATCCGATTTTAACATCATTATGTTTGTTTGTTATAAGAGTATGAAAATATAATTCGATTATATAAATCGGAAAGCTATCTTCATAATCTCTAATCTAAAGATTAAATACGTCTGAGGCTAGCCTCGCGATATTATAGCTACCAGTTTGATTATATCGTATAGCGTATTGTTCAACATTGAAAGAAAAAAAACACACATAAGCTGATTAAATTTCTATATCTGGATCACTAATTAAATAGCTATAAAAATACGAACCGCGTTGTTTAGCTGAGATAAAGTAAATAAGTTCTCCGAAAAAAATTATTTTCATACGTATACGGGTATACCTATCGATGTGATCATTCGACTTCCGGAAACCTGTAAAGATTATGGAATTGCGACGAAAACTAAATTATATATCTCTCTTGTGTCATATGGTCAAATCGGGTATCGATTTCATTAGTAGGATATGAATGATTCGAAGAAACAATTTATCGGGATCATGAAATATAATTAGATCGATGAATCCCCGAGGAAAATATTTATAACTGCGATCGAAGTGAACGAGTAAATAGAGGCCCAGTCAATTATTAATTCTTTGAATATATTAGTTACAATTGAAAGGAAATGAATAGAATTGATTCTCACTGTAAATGAGTAATTTTTTATTCATTTCGATTCTGTTTAGATAAAAGATTTTCAAGATATGTATAATTGATGAATTATCGTTTTAATCTATCGTGAAGGTTTTGGCTCTAAACGATAGTCGGTAAAATTCAATTGAACTAATATTCAAAAGAATTGTAAAACTTCGAAAAAGTAATTTTCCGTAATAATTTTTCACTCGAAATATGAAAAGAAAAATAGAAAAAAAAATACTTAAAATATTTCCACGCGAATTCTTCTCCGTTTTCGAAGATCCCGCGCTTAACGGCCGCGAAAAAATTTACCTTACCGACCGAGGGGACGAGAGCTACTTGACTCAACTACTAGAGGTCAACCTCGGCGCATGCGCGATGGCCAGTGGCCGTCCGCGGGCCGGACATGTAACAACGCATCAGGTCAGCCGTCACGGGAGTGAAGTGGCGGTTGAGTGAATGGACGGAGGCGAGTGTGGCCGTATCGCCGACGCCTGCGTGTCTATGCGCGTGTGCTTCGACTCCTTGTGCTTCTCGTCGACGCAGCAGCGGCTGGCCGACGAGGAGGACGCCTCGCAGCTGGCTGCGTCCGTCGTCGCGGTGGCCGACGCGGCAGCCGCCCCGGCAATCGGGGCTCAGACCCCTAGGGGTCTAACGATGGGGACCCTCCGTGAGCTCCAGGAACTGCTACGCGTAAAGGATGAACGTATAGCCGAGCTCGAGGCAGACGTTTGTCGGCGTGACGCTGAGATCTCAGAGCTAAGAAGTCACCTGGACAAATTCCTGAGCGTATTGCCATTTAAGTCACCCTTAACACCGACTAAACCTCGTCCGAGGAAACAGAGGGCTCAAGGTATATCGGCCGAACCACCTCTACAGGTCTTAGCGCCACTTGTCATTGTGGACAAGAGCGACAGGTTGGTACCACCGATCATCATCATGATCTGAATGCTCGTTCGTATTTCTACGTGACCCCCCCTTTCCCCCCCGTTAACCGCGACCCCCCCTTTGGCGATGTTATTATTGCGGGTACGTTACACCCGGAGACCCACAGTGTCTTCTCGTGTGACGGAAAGAATGAACGAAAGAAAGAAAGGAAGAAAGAAAGGGAGAGAGAAAGAGAGGAAGAGAGGAAGAGAGAAAGTGAAAGATGCGTGAAACAGGCGCCAAGCGCCACTATGTGCGGCAGGAGATAAAAACGAGAGAGAGAGAGAGAGAAAACAGCACGTTAATCTTATTGGTATGTGTAACGCGTAATGGAGAAAAACCGAAACGTGAAATGATAATGTGCGAGCTGAGTTGGTTGTGGATATAGTTTAGAAAATCGAGAGAAAAAGATAAAGATAAAAAGAAAGAGAGAAGAAAAAAAAAAGAAAAACGATTAACAACTACGCGAGTACGCGTACACGTGTGGGTGTGCCTCGTCCACAGCGCCTGACTTTGATTAGCACCTTGTCTATCTCGATTTCTGACGTGCTTGACATACTGCAGCGGAAATAGCGCAGGATTTAAAGCTACGTCTAATTATGCGAAAAATTTATATAAATAATATATACCTACGTTAGAATCGATTTATAACAGGTTTTACAAACCACATCATTATCACATTAACATCTAGGTATATAAAAAAAACGAAGAGGTATCACAAAGATTGTTATACCCCTTGCGATTTCTCTTTCTCTCTCTTTGTCAAAAGGGTTAAAGGTTATTCGACGATCTTTACCGACAGCAAATAGTTTTAAAAAGCTCTCGCATAACAAATAGACCCGTATTATAACACCTGCCGGCGCCTCTCCCCCCCTCCGCCCCCTCCGCCCCCCCCCACACTCTCATACGTAGTCAAGTGCTTGTTTTGCACGCGTATTATAGTATGTATTCTTTTAGTAACGAGAACGCATGCGCCAGACGTCCTTGTGCGCTTTCTAAAAAAGATAATAATATTAAAATAGATAATCTTGATATGCTTTAGGTATAAATTGTTGAAAATCTTGAATAAGTATGAAATTTCGCGCGGGGGGGCGGGGAGGGGGACGGGAAGATGAGATGAGATCGGGAGATATGGTAAAATTTTGTGAAACGATATAGAACTTCTCTAAGTCGTAAGAGAATAACATGCGTAGAATTTATTTGTCAAGTTAGTCAGATATTATACATGGTTATGTATTTAATGTATCATACAATAATGTAGGTAAAATCAGGGCATTTGCCCAACGGCTATGTATATGTATCAAGGGAGGTTCTTCTGGCCCACTTGCTGGCACAATCGCCGCCACCGCCACCGCCACCGCCACCGCCACCGCCACCGCCACCGACGACGGCGACGATCGTCCGCGTCGTACGCTGCACTTGTGTCAGTGTCGAAACCAGTCGAGTGACGTCACGTATAATTAGTTCTTTGATTCTCTTTATTATTCTCTCTCTCCCGCTACCGAGCTAACGCTCAACGCCGTCTCGCTCCTACCGCGTACGCTTATCTCGCCAAGAGCTAAAAATAGCCCCTGTCACGGCCACTGGCGACATTTTAAAAGTTAAAACCACTCGCACACAGAGGCGAGTGGAGCGGCCGATCCTCAACTCGCCACGACCTACAACTAACAATACTAATACACTTGTATGTACCGGTAGTCCGTCACCTTCAATTCTCCGAACGGTGGCGCTCTCTTCAGATTAATTTTCTTAGCTTATTTAACTTTCTTGTACCGGTTAGGTCGATAATCAGATCAGTCGGTAACTGACGACGTTCGACCGGCGCGGTACGGCGCTGGTTCAACTCCAAGATAATTTAAACAATCCTCGATTTTTTTACAGATACGATCGGCCATCGAAAACATAGAAATATCGTTACTAAAAAATTGGTAATATTTTTTTTTATTACGAGTGTAGATGCGATCTGAAATCAGACAAAAAAATATACATATTAACATAATCAAATATTAATTGTAACATTAATGAATGAAGCGAGTATTTTCGCTTTATATACATACGTTGTTATTAATATTGATATTTCCGTTGCTGTACTATCGTGCGATTCATGGTAATCGGTGTTGTTGCGTTACGGGAACAGAGAATCTATTCTGATATGTATAATAAGCGCTAGATGTTAACAGGGCGGGAATGCGGCGTGAGTTAGTTCGGATCATTAGTTTAAATCAACGCTCTAAAAGTCTCGATATACAGAGCGTCTTTAATTAACTAGTCGTTGAAAATAAATCCTATAACGAATTAATAACAACTATATGTATACATGGATGATGATGGTTTGATGGCGAAGCTAATACTACACGATGTTGTTCGGTCTCGTATGTTATATTCTAATAAATACGGACCAACGAACCGAACTTTGCGCAAATTAGAATACATTCGAAGTATTATATTTGAGCCATTCGAAGCGGCGCAAAATGACCTTCGGGCATTGTTCTACATACGGCAACGAACTAACCTTATATATATATATATACCACTTACTTAAATAATATAAATTATTATATATACATATATTGTATATATGTATCTATGTACAATCGTATATATATTCACGTGTATCCAAGTACATATAGGTATGTGTATATATAACGCAACTGCCAACGCAGATTGCGGTCTTTACCCGGAATGGAAACCGCAGGAAGGGGGCATGACGGGATGTCGGTTAGGGAAGGGCACTAGCTCGGACTATTCCTCCTGCCGCATAAAGTCAAAGACGCAAAGTCTCGCGGTGCGTGTAGCTATAACGCTCTTATATTCGGCAACGATTCTAATTCGCGATATTGATTCACCTTAGAATAAAGAAATAAAAAAAAAAAACGAAATCTATTCTTTAATATTCACGGCTCTAATCATATCAATTGCGGATTATTTCTCTACTTCCATAAAATCTCTACCGACCCACGATAAATCATTGTGAAGAACAAAGAAATTTTTTTCTTTTTTGTTTAATTTAAATCACACTTTACCGCTAACCTTTTAGTTCCCATTTACAGCGCGTGGCAAGGCGCTCTTAGTGAGGCGTTCACCATGGCCGTCGTCGCCGCGTATGTAATGTAGGGCGTCGCGTTTCGCCAGAAAAGCCGGGGGCGTCCCTCGTGCACGCCGGGTAAAAATAATATACAAGCACGTATAATATAATGTTATTATAAATATAAAAGAAAAAAAAAAATTGAAAAAGAAGAAATTTCGGTTTTTAAATTCGAAGAAAAAAATAACTCCAAAAAAGGATTATCTCAGCATATATATTCGTGTTATATGTGTACAAGAACCTGCTGCAAGCCGCCTCATATATGTACATACATCGACGTATTAAACGCGGGGAGGCACCGCCGTCGTATCGCATAATCGCAGAGTTAAACCGCGTGGCACGAGCGTTGGCTCGCCAGCCAGGTGGCTGGATCGCAAGAGGTGAAAGGAAGAAAGAGTTCGGGCTGATCCGCGGGCCGCGGAGGAGAGCAAACCGAGGAGTCTACTAGAGCTGAGGACACGCGTTATTCGGCACATACATATAGATCTTGAATATCATTTTAAAAATAGAACGGTTCGGCCCTACGCTAATACCTATCCTACCTCTCAGTCAGTCTCCTCTTGTATTCTCTCCTGACTGAAGGCTACCCACCACCGCGCACAGTCATCGACGGTCTAGCGGTCGGAAATTTTGTCATATCTTTACTCGCCGTACCTGGCTGTGCTGAGAGTAAAAAATTAACGGCGAAAAAAAAAAAAAAAATTTTAAATAGAAAAAAAAAATTTTTTTTGAACGGGATATGTCCGTCTTTCGTACTCAAACGTGAGCCGGTGAACCACGTTTTAGGCTCGTGTCTGCTTGTCCCTGTTTCGCGGCCACAAGGACGAAATTCTTTTTTTTTTTTTTGTTATTTTTACTTTTCATTTCTATTATACAATACTTTTTGTATTTGCGCAGCGCGGTACGAAACTGATTTTTCTTATCGATACGGGGATCGATAAGACCCGCACGTGTTTTGAGGTGAGACCTTTTTTTTTTCTTTTTTTTATTCCTATGTCTGGAGACGGAAGGGTGAAGCGATTTGTGTTGTGGAATTAAATTTACGTCGAGGTATATATACAAGAATAAAGGCGGATAAGTGATAAAATATATAATCATGGAATCGGTGAGAGACTTGAAAAGGATTCTTTACGAGAGAACCGAGGCTCTAAGACGAAGAGACGAAGCCGTTGAAGCGTTGGAGAAGACCCTAGATGAACGGGACGCTACTATTCGTTATCTACAAAATGAAATTGACAAATTTCGACAGGTCGTTGAGTACAGCATGTCTTCCGGTCCTTTGGGACCAGAACAAAGATCGAAGCGACAAGCCATCTCTGCAGAACCACTCAGAAATGATTCGAGGCCCATTGCAAAGTACAGCAAACCGCAAAGGTAGCAACGCCGGCTGTTGTTATTATTATTATTGTTATTCAAGTGTCATGATTTCGTTCGATGCACGGATACGTACATACATATCTTTACCTGGCGAAACTACTCTTTGGAACGGTCGATATTACCGTTTTTTTTTTTTTTTTTATCGATTCACAATCACCCACCGATTTTGGTTTATTTTTACACCAGAGATTTTCGCGACCGAGTACAATAATTGAATCGCTTAAATAATGGAGGGTCAAGATCGGACGTTGGCCCATTGCGAAAACGATTTTTTTTTTTTTTTGTGGAAATGAGTAACTTTCTGCGAACATTTAGATATTCGTCATGGCCGCGGAATAAATGAATAAGAACTTTTTGGCTCGTTTTTTTTGTTTTTTTTTTTGTTTAGTTAAAGTTTCTTTTAATGATATACAATGATTGTCTAATCCTAATTGATGTTCTAGTACGAAAAAATTTTCTTGCGGATAATCGAAAAACTTTGACGGAGATTTGAAAAAGAGAAGAAAAAAAAAAAATTAAAGTTAAAATGCTGTTTAAAATAGCATGAAAATTCTGTAATTGGTCAGTTTACTTGCACCGCAAAACCGCCAATGTGTTGAAAGCGAGATATAACTTCTAAGAATATCAAATTTAGATACGATATCCAGCTTTTGCGCGTTATATTATAAAGTATGTAATCACAACGTAACTTCCCGCCTCGCCTTAATTTGAGATTTGAATTGTGATGTTTTTTCATTTTCATAATTCGGCGAGGTTTTCTGCAGATTTATTTTGTTATAAACATATTTACGATCGAACGACCCATATCCACTAGTAGGGTGTCCGTTATTTTGGTCATTTTGGAATATCATCCATCCTAACAAAAAAATATGTTCACATTATGGAGAAAAAAGTTCCTGCCAAGTTTGAGCCTAATCCGATAACGTTAACCCCCAAACGAACAGAAGTCAAAAGGACAAAAGTCCCCCAAAACGAGTGAAAATTTGAACGTTTCCGTTCAAATAATATCTACGTATTGCAATTCATGATTCTTGAATAAATCTTTAGCGAAACTCAAATCGCGTGTATATAAGTAGCTTTTTTTTTTTTTTAAACATATTTCTGTCGCAAGTATAATGATCGGGAGACAAAAATTTCCTTCTCAATATCTAATACCTATAATACTGAGTCTAGAGAGCCATTGAAACTTGTCCCGTAGACTTCATACGTGTATCTAAGATAGATAAGTATTATAATGAATGTATCTACCAACAGCAAGAAGAAGAAAAATTCAAATCGCTACATACACGTACACATAGACATGTTCGTTTATTCATTTATCTTTTCTATTCGTTATACATATATCTATACACATATACACACTTCACTAGATCTCCAAGGCTAATCGTAAGCGTATGTTCGTCGTCGAGTGTCACCGCACGGATTTCGTAATACATACTATATATATATATCTTTGAAAAGTAAAGTAAAGGTATATGAATCGCGCGTGCAGGACTCCGTTTAAGGATTATTAAACTTATAAACACGTATACTTCATACACGAGAAAAAAATTTATACACACTATACGTAACATGAATCGATTTAAATCGAGGATATAAACCTATATAATGACGTCACAATAATCCTTTCCATATTTAGCTCCAAGCGGTGGTGCAATTATATTCCTATAAATATTTTATACTTCATAAATGCGAATATATATGTACACAGAGGCATATATGTATCCACACGTTACCGCAAATTGAGATTAGAAGATTAATTAATTAATGTCGTTAAACGTATAACAACCATATTTATACTGCACCACATAATACGTATATGATATGTATGATCGTACAATACGTAACAGCATATTTCCGGGTGTGTGATTCCTCTTATTCAAAAACGTGGGACAATATAGTTTGACCGTTTGAATCCCAGTGTATAACGGAATTTAACGGTCGATAATAGAAAACGATTGATATAATGTTTGATTCAGAATTCTCGAATCGTATTATCATTCCTGAACGTCTAAAGTATACATGTCAGTGTTGTAAATTCGTGTTAAAACGCGATTACGTTTTTTTTTTAGTGGGTACCGTACAGTTCGGTCGCGTAAATACGTGACAGTATAATTTAGTAGGATAGCTGGATTCGTCAGTCATTTTGAGTTCTAATTTTTCGTTCCATCGCTTCATGTTACGATTAACTATCAGACAATATGTGTATGTGGTAGGTATGTATACATATACATACGTACATACATCTATGAGCGGTTATTTGCTGTCTATACTGATATATAAATACATTTTATCGCGCACAGACATTACAGAATAATTGACGCTACACATTCAGAAGGAAGAAAAAGTAAAAAAACCATAAAAAGTGAGGAAAAAAAAACCGAGAAATATTGCATGTATTTATTAAATCTTTGATAATCAAAGACTGTCAGCTGTTTACTCGATTAATCTAAAGAGGTTGGACTGATGTTCGTTATACGCTCATCATACGTGGAATTATATAATTGGGTTCTCAGCTAACTATAAGCGGCTATAAAATTTACCAAAATATGTATGTACATACGATGCGATAATGTATTATATATATATATACACTCGTGTAAGTGTGAGTGTAATAAATTCGTATATTCAGTTTATTAACTCGACTTGAATCATAGTCGTGATATATAAGGAAACCAAGTGGACAAAATGGGATACTTAATACAAAAATTAGAAAAAAAAATCGCAATTAGTCGTGTCGCAATTTACAAAATTGTTTTTAAAGCCCATTTTGGCCTCGTCATAAAATTTCTAACCGACATTAGAATCGCAATGTTTCGAAAGACCTTTTCTTTTTTTTTTTTTTTTTTTGTAATTTATATACAGGAGTTAGTATCATTATAGTCTTTTGATAATTATTCCAGTATTTTATATGACTATCTGTTCCTGCTTTGCGTCAAAAACTGTACGGCCTTCGAAATTGCAGGAGCAGAAGGAGTGCCGAAATTTTATAGTTTCTCAAATTACGACCGAGCATTTTATTGTTGATTTGAAAAAAAAAAAAAAAAAACTTCGTCTCTGAAACTCGAGGCTTGGGTCTACCTGCGTGTGGAAACAAAAAATCGTCGAACCGCAAGTCCATGAGTCTACTTACTTATACACAAAATTATGTAGTACCATACTAAATTACACCTAAATCGAATCGAAAGTAATAACACTCAAAAAAAAAAGAAAAAAAAAAATGTTATAAAAAAACGAAAGAGTCCTACTTCCTCAAACTGTATTGAGGAGAGAAAGGTAATTAGGTAAGACTCAACGGGACCGCGGATTACATATTAAGTTTGAACAGCAAGTTTGACTTTCATTTATACCATTGCCTACCTTCTTTCGTATCATAATGATAATAATTATAATAATAATGAATGAAACAATCCTCAATTCGATATTATACTTACCTTTTTTTTTGTCTATCTATGCGATGATCACACAAGGCTACCGCAGCTACGCGTATCGCTAAATAATCAACTACCTGTTTTTAAAATCAATTTATATATCCGTGCAGTAATCTGCAACGATCGTATTATGTTTATAGGTATATGTAGGTACCTACTACAAGGCAGTAAATTAGTGTCACAAATATCGTGCGGACATGGACACTGATTTTCACTTTTCGACTTATATACTTTCACTATATGTAGATGATGTACTATATGCATACCTATACGTACGCTATAAGTGTATATACCAATTTATATTGCATGTAGATACATACACTACGATTGGAGATGAATAGCAAGAAAATTTTGTTCGTATGCTGTATACAAAATTCCAATCAAGGACGTTAATTTTATTGACTATATTCGAATTATTCGTCTCATATATTTGGATGAAAAAAAAACTGGTTATAGTGCAGCCAGTGAGTAAATCCGGGATTGTTACTAACTCAGACTTTATTGTACATCACCTATAAGATCGTAAACGGGAACCTATGTACCTACTACAACGTGTCAATAAATAATTTTCAAATAACTAATTGGGTGTGTTAACCTAATGGTGCACTAAGAATATTTCGTGAGTTGTCGAGAATAATTTTTATTACAGCCGCGGCGTGAATACTTTTTGAACATGAAATTTTCCATCTCCCGTGTGTAATTAGCTTCACATTATATCCACACGAGTATAATGTATACGTGTGTGTGAGAACAGATATTAATATAAGTTATAGATTGTAACGATCTGAAATTTTTTTTGTCTTTACCAAGGTCGCGGGAGCTGATCAAGGCTGCGATCCTGGACAATGACTTTATGAAGAATTTGGAGTTAACACAGATCCGGGAGATCGTGGACTGCATGTACCCAGTAACATTTCCAGCAGGTTCTATTATCATACAAGAAGGAGATGTCGGTTCAATCGTATTCGTTTCGGAGGGTAAGTGACAATAACATTTTCCATTATTATGATAAGAAAAAAAAAAGAAAAATAGATTTTTCTTTCCTTGCATCCTGTTATTTTCAGCCAGTACTATATTTTTCCGTCTTATACTTATCTCCTCTCCCTCCCATCGTCAGTTTTTTTCTTTTTTTTCTTTCATTCGCGAAGGTTATTTCTCAAACTCTTACATCTACCGTATACTTAATGAATTATATTTCTCTAGCTGCAGATATACATTCTCTTCGCAAAATTCACAAGCACACGCATACCTGTTAAAAACGTGTATGCATAAGTTACAAGTTGTTATATAAATATCGGTATAAAACCGCGTGCGTAATACGCGAATTACACCTTCATATATATATATACCCACCAGCTTCAGTTCTACCGCAAAAAGTGTACATTATTACATCTCCGAAGATAGACGACCGTGAGATAGACATGCTTGAAAACATTTGATTACAAACACGTATATATACACTGTATGCATATATATACACAGATATAATTTTTCTCGTTATAATACTGCATGAAAATTTGATAAAATTCGTATGAGAACCACTGTCCTTTCTCTCGCGAGTAAACGCCGTAGTGGGAGCTGGTGAATAGCCGGCCCCATGGCTCAGGAGAGGGTAGCGGGGCAGAGTGGGTCTTCGCGGGCGTAGTTTTCACCAGCCCCGAGGTCCCTCTCTCAGTAAGTTTATACGTGCAGCAGAGAGGGCCCATACCATGTCCGTCATGGTATCTAGAAGCAGCTCGTCTGAACAACGTGCAGTGTTTACTTCTAAACGAATTGCTTGAGTCACCGGGCTTCCCGTTTCGTATAAATCTTATTCGCCTCGTACGACATCGTTTACCCGACTCGTGTACAGTGATATGGCGATCGTCGACAATAATCCCTCTATTTAATTCGTAGTTGCAAGTGCACTCTCTATCTATGGTTGTGTGAAAATTAGAGAAAATTTTATTAAATTTAAAGATCGCGATATAAAATGTTAACCCTGACGTGTGTCTCTGTCCATGGATGTCCGTCCTTAGCTATTTATCCGCGTGTGATTTTATAACAATTATTTTACGAAACAAGAGTTAGCGCAATTTGAAAAAAAATTTAAACCTTATGCACGTACTCCCACACTTCCATGTATATACCGCTAGTCTCGCGCTGGTTAACTCCGTACCGCCTACAAGCCGGGCGACCTCTTCGAAGTCGCGAATAACAAAGGAGCTTGAAAGAGTAGAGGCGATCGAGACACAACCGGATCTCTGCGTACGAGCAGGTATAACTACGTACGCAATATAAAGGAGGCTACGTGATAAAGAGAGACTGGAACAGGACTACTGGAAGCTGCATATACTGTGATAAAAAATAAATAAATAAATAAGGATAATTGATATAATGAAAGTGAGAAATTATCCGGGACGTGCGGTCCTGGAGGATCCAGAACTGCTCCTAGACCCGGATGCAACTCGAGGTCGTGCAATGGAGCTTCTTTACGAAGCTAGTTGGCGAGAATGCGGTGTAAATTGGACGAACACATCGCGTGGTTCGTCGGTAGTAGCTCGCGCTAATTCTGAAGAAGAGATACGTCAACCTTACGCAAAGGTTATATCGCAACTAGAATGTGTGTTGGACGGTGATTCCGTATCACCCAAGGACTACAGATCCCCGAGATCTAGCAGCGAACTTACCACCGATAGCGAGGGGTCTGATAATAGTCATAGCAACGTTAGATCGCCGGGTAATAATGGTCAAGGAGGTTTTTTGATTCCTAGACCTAGGCTCATTGTTCCTGTTCATACGTATGCGAGAAGAAGACGCACCGGTGCTCCACCTGTCAGAAGACGTGTCCATCAAGAACGCGAAGGTATATTTTAACTAGCCTGGGTTTATGGTGTTGAAGGGGCTTGTTTTACTCATCATATTCACCAGATGGGGGTGGGTGGTGTTGTATGTATACGGATATGAGAAGTACCGTCGTTGTTACTGCGGTATTGGCGGTTTGCCAATATCTATTTTATCATCGCGTCAAGATTTAAGCCGCGTGATGACGCGTTTGTCAAATAGAATGGAACGGAAAATGAAAGGGTATTCGAGCAGCTGTGTTTGCTTTTTGTCTCTCGAGATGGAGAGGTCTTCGACCTTGTATTCAATTTTTGTTTATCAAATTTTGAACCACGATTATACTAATTTTTTTTTTTTTTTTATCTTGTTATTCATCTTCACCTACCTGCATAAAATATATTCTATAAAAACGAGGAGAAACTACGATGAAAAAAAAAAAAACGATTGACTTTTAAAGGTCTTATTAAACGACATTCGTAAAATAATCTTCAAAACCGGATATACATATCCATATTAAACAGAATTCATTACCATTTAGAGATTTAACGATCGTCTCGCGAAAGTAGGAAAAAAAATTTCTCAAGGTTACGTAAATCAGCTGTAATATACCCGCCGATCTTGTACAGATTTCAAAATGCACACTATATCCAGTAGCTAAACAAATTAAGTGTCGATTAATTAAAAATAAATAAATTTAAGGAAATTAAACGAGAGTTAGCAATATTATATCCGCGTTTGTATAATTCATTTCTCTAGAAAGGCGAGAGATTTCGACTTCGACCAGCCTTCACACACCGAATCTAATAGTTTTTTTTTTTTTTTTTATTAACACGATTATCCCGAGTACAGGAAATATACCGCATTACTTTTAGAGAAAAATAACATGTTGTAGGGTCAAAATTCCCAGTATAATAGATACATACGTCAGAGTATTGAAAACAGGAAACAAGATGAACGGACTTGCTTCGAAGCGTACCAGCTATAGCCACTTCCGGTCATTGCTGACACGATTCGGAGTAAGAGTTAATTTTCTCATTTTTCCTTTATTTTTCTTACATCTTTTTTTTTTTTTTTTTTTTTTTCTTCGTTTTACCGATTAGATACAGATCTAACGTGCTTACTTGACTATCAAGGACAATAAACTCAAGTTTAATACGTAATTTCACAACTGTTTCAAAGAACTCTTCCTCAACTTTTTAGTCGGGTAAGTTTTTATGGCTCTTCAGGGTTCAACGGTTTCGTTAAGTCGGTCATTATACGCGTGGTGTATGCATACCGCGAACTCTTTGTTCAGTTATACATCCTCGTCATGCTCATAGTTGCTACAACATATCGTCTACCATATCCACATCAACTGCAGCAACGGATAGCTGTCTGCTTGAAATAAAAAGAACAGAAAGAAAAAGAACGAAAAAATACGTTACAGCTTATAATATGCGGGTCGTACAACTTCATTATCTGATTCACATTCGTCTCTCATAACCCTGACTGAAAGATCTCTGAATGCGACCTCCCTCTTCTTTTTATATGGGTTCAAAATAAATCCATGAGAATCAGGGCTAAAGAACTCCTCGTATCCGCTAATTAGGTGATATTTGAATGGCTCCGTACGCCAGTTAAATAATATAATCCCATCGAACGATAAAGCTGTATAGTATCTCGAGTGTTCCATTATAACGACCTCAAAAAATGTATCAAGTTAAGAATTATAACGTTGGGTAGGTTTACGGGGCGATATCCAGGTGTCAAGGCATAGTAAGCATATAGGAGACACTGGCTGCTGCAAAGCGTTACTTGAGACCTAGACGGGATCGTATTACTCAGGACTTTGTCGTAGCAACAACGCGTATGTACGAGTACAGTATACTACAGGTATGATAGTCTCCTGTTCTCCAATCTCCAATCTGGACTTCTATATACCTATTTCAGAGTCGAGTCTCTCAGCTGTATGTATGTACATATAACCAGTTCCTCGACTCTACGGAACAATTGAATTTTCTGCTGTGGACAACGGGGTCTCCGTAAGCCCTCCACCGCGTTTATATTCGTCAGGCAATTCGCCTACGGGTCGAGGAATCGAGACTTTCAAAACCGTGGTAGTTACGGTGGTATGCAATGAAAATTGTGTTTAGAATTACGGTTTTTGCTATATGTAATAACTTGATGAATAATTATTTAAAAAAATTATAGAAAAACATCTTCGGAGCGTTACGGTTGACGGCTAATTTTTTAATAGGAAAGAAAATAGATGAGTTTGAAAAAAAGAAAGAAAAAAAACGAAAAAACTTGGCAGGTATTCTTTATAGGAGTAAATTGATTCGACGTGTATCTTCGTTACGATTTGTTACGGTAACAATCTGGTACGTTGTTGGTCATTCTGTCATCGTTAAGATTACAGTTAACGCTATATATACTATACCTGTATAACATATGTTGTACTTATATTTGTCGTCGATTCCGCGGTGCTGTATCTGCGGATAGAAGAAAAACATATACGTACATACCTATATATAAAAATTACGAAATATATATATATACCTATACTTCCGGTAGAGAACGGGATTCGAGATTTCCAGTTGTGACTAATCCTAACTAAATCCGTCTCTTACGAAATATCCTTGACAAAACCGCTGTGCAGCAAACGCGTTCAACGAGATACCGGACTCCCCGATCGGTCTTGCGGAAACCTTGAACTCCCAACTTATTTGTCTCGTGAAAGATCCTGCATATGATGCATTTTTCGAACTTACTCATTGTAAAAAAAATTTGCGGTATACATTCAACAAAGAAAATAATGATTAAATATTAATATCGATTGTTTAAACTTTTTTTTCGTCAGCTAAAAAATTGCTGGTATTATAGATTAGAAAGATATGCGAGTTTGCGTGTGTGCGATAATTTACTGTAAATTAATATTACGGTTAAATTTACCGTTTGAATTTATTCGCAATTATTTTTGAATATTGATTAAGGTTTGGTTATTTAAAAATTCTAGTTTGACATTTTTGGGGATGCTTGAATTCCGTCTCTCTCTAAAAAAAAAAAAAATTAACCCATCAGCTCATACTTCACGGGATTCAAAGTCTCGAGTCACGCTCAACGGCGAAGAAATAAATTAAAATAAAAAAATATTAATTGATTTCGTATGGCAAATGCTGTTTCCATCTTCAGGACAGTTTTTGCCATTATACAGACCCTCCGGTGGTTTAGTCGGAATTAGTATCTGAATCTTCTCTCTGATATATTATGTCGTAATAGTTCTCCCAAACAAGCGTTAAAAAAAACTGTCCTCCAGCTGCCATATTTCGATCCGCAAGTTTTTTCGATGAAAAATATATATTAAGAGTCATTGCGTTTAAACAACAAATTTTTTTATCTCCCCTTTATATACATATAATAATATAGCTAAATTCGAGACGCGATACGCCTTCAGATAGTATTATTATATCACGTCACTGCATATATATACATAAGAAGTTACGGAATACAAGATACCGGATAGACAGTTCCTTATACAGTGTTACTTTATAGTCTAATTTAGACTATAAGTAGAACAAAGAGAACGCGAGGGCCCGCAGAAGTCTCGTGAACAATCTTAAATTACAAGTTAATTTGAGTTAACCACTGCGATGTATTATACGTATGTATATTTGGGTATAATCGGAGGAAGAGATCTTATACTCGTTTTTATCTCGATTTTATTATTGCGAATACATGTATATAGATAAATTTGACTCGGTATTATAATGTGATCGGCTCTAACAATAAAATGCACGTGGGTTGAATGAGCGCAGGTTCCATATAGCTACCAGTTCAAGGATTAACCTTTTTAACCAAGGTTGTGAGATTTCACTAAATCTGTATAATATATAGGTATATATATGTATATACACATGTAGTATTGTAATGACGTGGATTCGTGGCGCAATTGTAGAAATAGCGTATAAAACAAGCCAAGTATAGTGCTACATGTATATAACAGAGTTTTGCAAATTTTTCAATAAAATTTGAACGTGCAAAGTGAGATATATTTTTTAACCCGAAAGGTGAAATCCGCGTGTGTAAATTTTGTACAAAAATTACAAGTAAAAGTGTAAAAATATGTTTTTCATTTTTCTGTATTTATGTAGCTGCAGTAAATACAAAATTAAATTTACATACCGCTTCATTTCTTGAAAGATTCATTTATAACTGGCGCTATATATACTTTTACGTATGAAAAATTGAAAAAAATTAAAAATAAATAGTAAAGAAAAATGTATTTTTATATATGATTATTTATAGTTCGAGAGAATATATAAATGTCTTATGTATATACATATGTATAACGATTCATGGATAAAATATATGAATTTGACATATGATAGTGCTGTGGCAAATAAATTGCCTCTGACATTTGCGGTGAAGGTTTTTCAATTTTTTGTATTTCAATTTTATTTCTTTAACACTTTTTTTTAACCGGACATTTATTTCGGAATCTGTCGACATTTATGACCCTAAAAAATCATCGAAAGGTTAACATTCAACCCGCAGTGAAATCGACGGTATTATAATTATTATTATACCGCGATGATCTTGCTAATTGCAGAAAATTCTCATTCAACGGTGGCTCGCATCTCTATAATATGCAGAGATACTGCCGTCATATATCCATCGACTATAAATAAACCCATTTATTACTCGATTCCGTTCTTTATATATCTAAACCTCATACATATACATAAGATTTAGATAGTCATCATTAAATGGCTTTTCTAAAACGACGGTGCGCTTGAATCGATCGAGACAAGACACGCGGTTGTATTCGATTATACTCGAAAGATGATCATGATGCAATTTTTAATTGCCATTAACATCATGATTATCAGTGAATTATTATTGATAGTGGATTTCAATTTTTTGAAATTAACGCGAATTGATTTTTGCAATATTCTGTTGAAGTATATGATCCAAGATTTCTCTCTCCGTATAGATTTTTAATCAAATAAAAATATATACCTAGGGGAAATTTATCTTGCCATTACGAGTGCGATCTTTTCGCGATCAGATTATTCGCGAAATATTCATCGAAGACGATGAAATCACACGGCGGGTACAGCGGGACCCCGCAAGAAGTTGCAAGGAAGTGAAAGCAGCCCTCGTGAACAATGGTATATGTATGTTTATATATGTGCGTGTGGCTTATATACATATACCAATACACATTGCAATAGGCAATAGGAATAGGACCTCGAATTCCCCCACTGTAAAAGACCCCTAAGGTTGCTGATCCCCTCTACTGTAAAACTCGTTTTATAATCTCTACACGATGTTAAAAAAAAGAAAAAGTAACAAAAAGTAAAAGAATAAGAATAAAAAAAAAAAACCTTTCGACTTACTCAATCGTAACGCGAACGAGAGTTTGCCTCACAATTGCGTTCCGCAATTATTCTAGTAAATTATATATTATATATTATGCGGAGTGTTGAATGGCTATAATAAAAGTCTGAAAAACCTGATATCAGGGAATTTTTTTTTTTTTTTTCCAATTCTGGAAAAACTCCGAGGGACGAATTGTCTTTGATAGATAATAGATAGATACTTCTTTTTATCTATATGAAATGAACGAAATTATACAAAAGTTTGAAGCCTTAGAGAGAAGAAAACAGCTGTAGAAAATCCTGGTAATGAGAAATCGTAAATTCTGGTCGTGGAAAACGTGGAAATGTCAGGGAACTTAAAAGTTTGATTTTTATGGCTACCTATCCTACCTACCCTAGTCGTAGCGGTATCCACAATACCTACCTACCTACGTACGAAGCAATTTTACAGGTAATTCTAGCTTTACTGTAATATACTGTACATCATACGTGTTGTATAGCAGAGCTTGAGGAGGAACCGCTAGATACAACTTGAGCTCGCTTATCTTGGCCTAGTTTTATTCCCGTGATGTCATCTGCTGCAGAGATCGCGTATATGTGTACCTCATACTTCGCGTTTTAATGCGAGGTCATCTTTGCTTTTACATATAATGGAGTGCAGCAGCAGAAGAAGAAGAAGAAGAAGAAGAAGAAGCGGTAGCAGCAATATAGTAGTTCATTTCGTGTTTAAAGTTGAGCACCAAAAAATTGCAGTGTAACGTTGATCCTTGTCATGACGTCATCACTTTATTACTCTTCCTTATAGCGATACAAACATCGAATAAAATTGAGATCGCAATAATATCGCGAATATATAAGTGGCTGCAGAGTGATAGTTCTCATTCTTGCAAAATTATCAACGCGGACTTCGAGGAGTTTTAATTTGACGATTAACCAGCATAGCTGGTAAAATTATATTTCCATTTACGTTCAGTTTCAGATTGAAGTTTCTAACTTTGCGCGTTCATTTTTTAAGTCGATTTCGCATCGAGGAAATATAAACGTCGTTATTAGTTCTTTACGATGTAAGTATAACATCCCCCTATACCTACATACGTACATCTTCGTAGTATAAGTACATACCTTAACTATATCCTTATTTTTACAAGGAACAAACATCCGGCTCATGAATATTTTATATATACTGCTACCAATTAACGCCTGAATTACCTGTGTTTATTTCTTGCCTAATATAACATCGGCAGGCTTGTAAAATCCGAACTTTATACATATAGAAAATATTCAAAATCACTTTCGAATAAATTTAACCAAACTTTCAGAGCGGATATAGGTTCACGGATGTCCCCCGAGGGCGCAAAATCTTGATTTAAACACTTTTCACCGTAAGTCGATATGATCGGTTTTCTTTCAGATTATCGGCTTCCGGATTTGGAGAGCTGTGTTGAGAAAAATTTTAATTTTCTTTCACAAGCGTTCAGTTTATCGCCGTCATTAGTATTATTATTATTTTTGATATTATTATCATCATTCAGAAGTCCAAGGACTGTAATCTAAAAAGTTGAGACAACATTCGATGAAGAAAACGTATGATATACATGTCATCGTTGTTTGTATATAAAGACGGTAAAAAAAAACTTAACAAGAAAAACTTTCGTGAGCCTAATAATAATATTTATGTAATCGCCGTTTTTGGTGTTGGCGGTTAGGGTCTGATAATTTCTTGCTTCATCGACGATTCGAACGTGTATAACTCTTCTTCGTACGTGAGATATACGTTGCATTTTTTGTTATTTGTATACATGCACATACATACAACCTGTTAGTGTAAAAACGACCGAGAGATTCTTTATAAGATGAAATGATAATAAAAAATTAATAAAAAAAAAAATTCAAGCCCAGATCGTTCGGCTCACATGTAACTCAACATTAATTTCTGTCGTTATACTCTCCCTCGCCCTCTCTCTCTCTATATCTATTCTTTATAGTTAACAGGGATCTTGATGAAAGTCTATATAGGTTTAATAAACGACGGGTTTCAAATCAACGACGAACAGAGCGACTCACAGTTTCAGGCCACAGCCAACGCCGCAAGTTATAATTTATTATTCACAACTGTATAATAAAGATAATATTCGAAAAATATACCCCGCAGGGGTCATTTAAAAATATCATTCCATTAATTGCTGTTACAAAATCGAAAGAAAATTTTGTTTTACTTCTTCTTCTCTTCTTCTTTTTGTCTTTAAAAATCGTGTTTCGATTCAATATTTATTACCGTAGATTAATATTAACGTTATAAAAAATGGAAAGAAAGAAAATCAGGCAGTCGTTCGAAAACGTGCGAGGTTCTCGGAGATTCTCGATTAGTTATAAGTGATAGTTGAGTTAATTAAAAAAAAGAAAAACGTGTCACACTCTCTCACTCTCGAGAAAACTCTCTCCCGAGTTAACTGCAGCAGCATCAGCATCAGAAACTGGCAATATATACGGTATAAAACTAACAATTTACAGTTTCTTATTTCATTTTCATTTATCCCTTCACTTATAGATATATCTGGTCTCTCTGCATAGCTAAAGTATATAATTTTCATCGAACCTAACAGAGCCGACAGATTTACATTTCACTTTCCGCATCGAGGATCACAACTCGCATAAAGTAGATTCAATATAATATGTAGGTAACACGTAACTTTGGGTATATATACATGAGAAAGCTTATTCAGCGAAGAGGAGAAGATATAAACGAATCGTCATTTCCGTTTCATTTACGCCTCGAGACGTATAATCACTTGGCCTTTTTTAGTAATTAGTAGACCGTAACGATCGACCAAATTTAGACTCTGTCCAATAAAATTTGTTTCGGTGAAAAACGGTATACGTGAAAGTGGTTATTTGTATTATCATTATTTTCTTATGTTCAAATCATCTTCAATATCCGCAATAATCAATAGATACATCCGCTTAGGTGTTAAAAAGTAAAGTGTTTCGCGTTTTATTGAGCTATTATAATCCAGTAAAAAGTAACAGTTTCAGGATCGTCTTTACCACATAGGCATTAAAAAAGTACGTTGTTTGTTCAATGTTGTATAACTTTCGATGTTTACACAGCTTTAAAAGCTGTACGTCTTATAAAGGGCTTCATTTAGGGGAACCTTTATCTCGGTTTATTACCGTTTTAGAAACACGTTTCTTTTAACAGTTTCTTCTTTTATTTTATTTTTTATTTTTATTTCACTCGGTTTTTGAACGCCATAAAGAAAACTCTCTGTTACAACTGCAGGTTCTTTATTATCACTAAAGCTATTCTTACCTTTTCGTTTACACACACGTAATATACCTACATCACACTCGAGAATCACGTGTTTAAATAGGTCCTTCTTAGCATTTCTAAATACCATTCGGGCCTCCAGATTCTAGACCTACCTCACGCAGCTTGCAAGCTATAATATGTGTATAGTACATACCTACAGATTCATCACTTTATCTTATATAGATGCGGGCTCTTGTGGAATTTATTTTATCACTTATTTAACGGGCTGTTAATTGTTCGTCTGCTTTTTTTTTTCTCTAATGTGATGAGATACCTATCTCGGGGATTAAATTACCGTGAAGGAATATTATTTATAATTGGATGAAATCAACGGTCAAAATTATAAAAAAAGAAGAAATTTGTAACACTGCAGTGTATATGCAGTGTGTTCAGCAGACGAGAAGAGAAAAATATTGACCCTGTAAACTCAACAGACTGTAGAGTGAAATGTTCTATACTCGAATCTAGAATAAATTGTTACTTGAGTCATTTATTTGTTATTCTGGTCAACTCTTTTATTACCAAGTGACACAATTTCAGTTTATATAAGTATAAAGAGAGATTCTACTCTCGGGGATATCAAGGTGGTTCATTTGCGACCTCCTCAAATCGTCCATGAATTCAATGAATCAGAATTTTCTTGAGCTCTGAAATGTCGCGGATTTATCTTCTGACAATGTGAAATAGTAATTTTGTCTTGATTTTAATTCTACAATTAAATCGATGAATATAATTTTTTGAAATATGTATTAGTTAATTGGGAATTCTTGGATGTCCAGAATATATATTAGCCACGATCTCAATCGGTTATCCAGACTTATATGTATACCTATATATAATATTGAATTATCTAACGTCCGTCAAGATTTTTAGTATTTCATTGAACTTCAAAGAAACGCTAAAAGATCTTAACCAGCTTTCACAACACTCGGCGAACAGCTACACGTTTAACTATAGGGAATTTAGTATTCCAGATCATTTCAGTTATTTCAATGTTTGAGAAATCATCTTAAAAATCCGCCCAATCGCAACTGAAGCGTTCAACTCGTTTCGCTTCATTTATTTGTCTCTTCTGTTCACACAATTTTACAGAGGTATATATACATAAAACGTAAATCAATAATCCCTCGATTGAGTTGAATCAACTCTACTTTAAAAATTGAAAAAAAAAAAAAAAAATAATAATCACTGAAAAATCACAAAAAAAAATTCTCGAGATCTTGATCCTGCGAGATATATTTCATAAAAAATTTGATCGTATCATGTATGCAGCATTTGGTTTTAAGTATAATTATCCTCGTTCTAGTTTACAAATTTGCTTATAAAATTTGCAATACGAAAGTGGCACGCTAAGAAATTTACGTTAAACTCGTGGACACCGCACGATCAGTTGCCCAATTTCGTGTTACCTAATAGAGCATGTAATGGTAATCCTAGCGAGGCAATTCACGGAACGTGATCAGAATGAGAAGAAAAAAGAAAAGAAGTTTACTGCACTCAACGGCTGATCGGCGTTATTGAAGTTTTGATTTACTTTCATTTTATTGACTTCATTCTCCCATAATTAATGTTACATTTATTGACTCACGTATATGATTGACTTTACAATCAAATGTATAACAAACTTCTCGGAAAAGTTATTCAACGTAATATTTTCCGGCAGCATATATTTCTTCGCAAGAAATATATGTATATAGTATAATTATATAGATATCTATATTATCGACATAAGTGATTTCCTCTTTTATGACATGGAAAAATTGAGCTGAGAAATATCGAGCTAATTCTTTAAAAAATTTTTATTTTTTATTTCCAGAGGGCAAAGTTGAGGTTTCCAGAGATGGGAAATATCTCAGTACATTGGCACCGGGTAAAGTACTTGGAGAATTGGCTATTCTATACAATTGTAAAAGAACGGCCACCATAACAGCTGCAACTGACTGCCAATTGTGGGCCATTGATCGACAATGCTTCCAGACTATCATGATGAGAACTGGACTTTCTCGACAAGCTGAATACACCGATTTCCTCAAGAGGTAATTATTACGAATTCTATTATAGCACTGAATGCGGAAGAGAATCTTTCTCATACGAAAGACGTTTGATTAAAAAAAAAAAAAATACATAAGAAGAAAGAAGAAGAACGTTTTGTCGTTTAATCGATAAAATTCGTCGATGCTCTCAAATCGCTTCTATTTATGGGTATATAAGTATCCGAAAGAATACGGAGATAATGAAATATTTGGACTATTGATGGGATATTCTGTTTGAGTTGTTCGTTTAATTTTTTCTCCCTTATAATAAAAAGTATGGGAATATAGCGTTGAGGAAATATATAAATAAAATCCATTAAAATTTGGCTCGAATATAGCGTTGATGTATTTGAGCCTAAAATCGTAAGAAGCTTTATATTGCTTATGCTGAAATGTTTATTGGAATGCAGGTTATTTCGCGATTTCGTAAGCCGTTGAAAAGCTATATCAAAACGATTGAATGGATTTTAAAATAGCATACTGGCAAATCCAATCTCTATTATTTAGAAAATGGAGGAGACGCGGGGTCTGGGCCAGCAATTTGACATGCTGAAAATAATAAATTGAGGGCAGTCAGGTTCTTTGAGGTGGTGGCTAGTATAGCGAGGGTGAGCCAGCTGTATAAATAGCACAAATGATCTGCAGCCTCATCACTTCGCCATTTACAAATTTTATCTTTTCACTTACCTACTTTGTCAAGCAGCCAACTCTTGATTCAAAGTCAACGCACTTGTGAAATCCTCGGAAGCTTCTTCTTTCCGGTTTATTTATTTTTTTACTTTCTTTTTTTTTTTTAACAAATTATCGTAGAAGGAATCTTTTTTATTATTTTATCTCATCTAGAATCGTATCTTAAATTGTTTTTCGATTAATAAAAATTAATTATCGTATATATATACGATATAGCAATTACTAACGAAGACAGAAATCAGATTTTTAACAAAAATGAAAACACCAAGAATTTCATTTTAGAAATGGAAATGAAAATGGGAATGTTTTCGATCTATTTTTTTCAAGCCATACTTTCTTTAGACAGATTTTTTTTTTCATCTATTTAGGCAGGCAAGTCCGGCGAGTAATTTTTGTTACGAAAATTCTGGGAGAACTAAAAATACTCAGATCCATAATTAGAGACGGTCATTAGTAAGGCAGAATGCTATATGGCAGAATAGAAATATGAAATAGTATATTCACGAGCTAACAATACTTCGAGTAAACTTAAATAAATTATGTTATCGGGTCTTATCACTTCTACACCCACATGGTAAATGAACGGTCTGCATCATTGCAGATGCACGTGGTTTAATATAGTGCATAATAATAAAATTGTATTCTCCGAATTGCAGTCGAGAATAATACTCAAATCATGTTCTGTCAATATATACAAACTGGATTTATACGTTGGTGTAAAAATCCGCATTAACTTATCATAACACTATACCTATTTGAACGATTATTTTTTGCTTATTTATAGCGTCCCGATCTTCCAAACCTTGCCTGAAGAGACTCTCATAAAAATATCTGACGTTTTGGAAGAGGTGAGTGGATATTATAAGTAAAATTTTTATTAATAGTAGGTCAAGTTTTTTGACGGAGAAATGGCCGTGGTGTGAATGTTCGCTAAAGAAAAAAGAAAAAATATTACCTAGGCTATGAGTATAAATCCATTTTTACGTCTATTAATCAATATCACAACGTATGATACAGAGTATGCCAAAAAAAATTTCTTTTCACGACCGGAAGTAGATTCATTTTACAAATGATATTAATAGACGTTAAAAGTCGTATAACAGAATCTATACAATTTTTCTATGTATATATAATATCGTAAATCTTTATTATTGTACCTATACTATGACAATATCAACGTGATTCATAAGAGATAAATCAAATTTTTTTTTTTCCTCATATTGTAAACTATTATTCCAGACTTTCTACAATAACGGAGATTACATAATCAGACAAGGTGCAAGAGGTGATACATTCTTCATCATAAGTAGAGGACAGGTACGAGTGACAATCAAACAGCCTGATACTACTGATGAAAAATATATTAGAACCTTGAGCAAGGGTGATTTCTTTGGGGAGAAAGCTTTGCAAGGGTAAGTTTGTTTCAAAGCTGTTATTTTATATTTTCATGAAAAGGGAATCGATTCACAAAATTTAAAGCACAATTAAAAATAATTGAGAGATATAAAATGTTAAGTTTTTTTTTATTTTATTTATTTTTTTTGTTTTTTTACAGCTATAATAATTAAGCTTATTATTTTTCAGGGATGACCTTAGGACAGCTAATATTATAGCCGATGATCCAGATGGTGTGAGTTGCTTAGTTATAGATCAGGAAACATTCAAGCAACTAATTTCTTCGCTTGATGAAATTCGAACAAGATATAAGGATGAGCTGGTAGTACGCAGAAGGTGAATATCATTTTATATCATATTATTATTAAAAAAAAAAAAAAACCTCGTTATATTATGATTAGCAATCGATTTAATCAGCAAACAAAAGCAGAAACCAATGTTAAAATCGTGTTTCATGCTTATCTCAAGGAATGGTGAGTAATACAGGCTGGACTAATTAATTATTTCTTTCACAGCATGTTTGTCGCGATTTTATTCATTTGTAGAAATTGAATTGTATTAATATCAATGAAGTCTCTTCAGAATATGTTTTAAATTGAACTTTCTACTTTCTAGTTAAATTTGCATAATGAATAGGTAGAAATAATTTTATTTATTTAATTCTGTCAGAGTTCTACAAACATAGTTCAAAATGTAAATCTAAGCGTAGTGTGTGTAGATTTATTATTTAAAAGATTATTTATTAACGTTTGTGATGAAATTGTTGAGACTTTTTATTCAACGAGGTTTAATTCAATGTCTTTTTTATTTCAAAAAAATGACAGACTCAACGAGGAATTCAGTAATCTACGATTACAAGATCTACGTCCACTTGCCACTCTTGGTGTGGGTGGTTTCGGTAGAGTAGAACTGGTACAAATAGCAGGCGACAATAGTCGATCATTTGCATTAAAGCAGATGAAAAAGTCACAAATTGTCGAGACTCGTCAGCAACAGCACATTATGTCAGAAAAAAGAATTATGGGAGAAGCCGACTGCGATTTTGTAGTCAAACTATTCAAAACTTTCAAAGACAGGAAGTATTTGTACATGCTAATGGAGGCCTGTCTCGGAGGTGAATTATGGACGGTTTTAAGAGACAAAGGACATTTTGATGATGGCACAACCAGATTTTATACAGCCTGTGTTGTAGAAGCTTTCGACTATCTTCATTCACGTAACATTATCTACAGAGATCTTAAGCCTGAAAATCTTTTACTAGATAGCCAGGGGTGAGTTCAAACTCTTTTTTTCACTGATAAACAAACTCGAATACAAAGATGCTCGATCTTTGATTTGAAATGAATTGAAAAATTGCTAAATTGGACAAAATTGAATAAAATTTCAATCAATTTTTTTTTTTCCAGATATGTAAAATTAGTGGACTTTGGTTTTGCCAAACGTTTGGATCACGGAAGAAAAACTTGGACTTTCTGTGGTACGCCGGAATACGTTGCTCCGGAAGTAATTCTAAACAGAGGACATGATATCAGCGCAGATTATTGGTCCCTTGGAGTTCTCATGTTTGAACTTTTGACCGGTACACCACCATTCACAGGCGCTGATCCAATGAAAACCTACAATATAATTCTGAAGGGGATTGATGCGATAGAATTTCCAAGGTCCATTACACGTAATGCAACTGCCCTCATAAAAAAACTCTGCAGGTACGCATTGCGTTATTTTATTATAAGTTATTCAATACCATATACAGTTTTGGTCGATCAATTATATTCTAATGAGTGTTGAATAACATTATTTCAAATAATCGACACATCGAATTATAATGAAGTCTACGCGTATGCACTTGGATCTATCATTTAAAGCACAATGCACGCAATTTATATTTATAATTATCATTGCAATTAACAGGGACAATCCAGCCGAGCGACTTGGATATCAAAAAGGTGGAATCAGCGAAATACAAAAGCATAAGTGAGTAATCTGGAGATATGAAATAAAGTATCCAACATTTTTGACGATTTTTTTAATTTTATTCTATTCTTTGTGTCAATCAGATGGTTCGACGGCTTCAATTGGGAAGGTTTACGAGCAAGAACATTGGAGCCTCCAATTATGCCTCGAGTCCGAAACGCCACAGATACAGCAAACTTTGACGAGTACCCACCGGATGCAGACCTACCGCCTCCTGATGATGTTTCAGGATGGGACAATGACTTCTAATCGGAAACTCCATGAATAGCCAGAAGGCTCTCTATACCCCTGTTTACCCATCACCGGATGACCGCGTGGTTGGCAGAGTATATTTTTATAATTATCTTTAGCTATTGACTACTCGCCTACAGTATTTGCTGAAAATATATACCGCGGCGGGTTAGACTTTGAACAACAGCAATTGGACGGATTAACTGCGATCGCTTTGACGTGAATGCTGAATGAACTTATAGTAAAACTTGTCAGCAGCAAACCCTCCATCACAGACTATTGTCTAATGATTTGTTCAGATCCGGCAAGGCCAGTATTGAATAATCTTTATTTTGTTGTGGGCAATAAGAATAACTTGCCGCAGGTTTTACTGTACCGTAATATAAAAATTAATTCCTTAGTAAAAAACAAAAACAAAAAAACGAAAAAAAAATTAAAAAAAATAGGTGACAATCAACAATTAGGAGCTAAGAAATTAGGGGAAGATAATCAGTAGCCTTATATTTACTTTGATCAAAATGTTTGCCAAAACAAAAAATTGCAAAGTTCAAAATACTTGATCTTCAGCTATACGATTTATTTATAAATTATTATAATATGAGTGGTAATTTTCTAAAAATTATTTTACTCAGTACCTAAATTATTTTCTTTTAACATAATTGTTCACTCTTTTATCTTCAGAGTATATTTATTTTTAACGTTTTACTTTCACATTTACGTTTTATTAGAACAAAAACGGTTGGATTACAATTTTTGTTTGGAATAACGAAACAAAGAGAGAAAAAAAAAAAAATGGAAACAGCAACTACGATTTATCTTGACGCATGTAACCCACCATTGTGGTGTTCAGGTCTTAGCGATCCTTTCATTAAATACTATTACTGCGAGTTATTACAATTGGCAGTTATCCCTAAGTATTCAATTTCAATCTAGATATAATAGGTAACATACGTTGCAACGTGTAACATATTCACAAAGTAATGTTAATTAGAAATCAACGAGTGGGCCTATAGTGATAAATTGGAGGCCATAAAGGTGTGTGTATACCACTATATAGCTACCTACTATATTAGGGTATATTCAACACCCTAAGCTATCCAGAGAGCATTCATTAATCTGTTGGGATTAATTGTTATTGTTTATGTAAAAATAATCATTATCCTCGAATACTTATTACACAATTTCTTTATTTCTTCATTGGTTAAAATAGTGGGATTTGAAAAATTGATTAAATTTTCGCTTTTCTAACACCTCCACTTCTCCTCTTCAAGGCTTTTCATTAATTATTCCTTGCCTTCTGCAACATCCGTGTAATTGATAAGGTATTTTGAAGTATTCCTTTTGAAATTAGTTTGAACAAAAAATGTCGTCGTAGAGGGGGTGGAGCGATATCGAAAGTTATTTTACGTCATGATCGTTAATGCTTTTACCGTTTATTATTGTAAATAAATTGAATATTTGAACTAAGTTTAAAGACGACCAGACTGCAGCTAATTAAGAATTCTATAAATGAATACAATTTGTTTTATAATTATCATTATTATCATTATTATACATTTTTTTTTTTTTTTGTTATATGTATTTGGACAATTGGTGCATTATTACAGTTCTTCAAATAGAAAGTATATTTAATCATGCCCTAAGTCTAATTGTTGATCTGCTTTTTTAACTCTGTGAATAATAATTCTTGTAAAGAGAGAAAGAGAGAGAGAGAGATATAGAGAGAAAATAGAAATAAACAAAAAAAAAAAAAAAAAAACAAGATTAACAAACATTTGTTAAGACTTGATCGCCCATATTTCACTGTGTGAAGCTAAACATTCATGCCAGTGTGCTAAGTGCCATTATTTCTTGTAAAGAAAAAGAAAGAAAAAATATGTAAGTGCGCGGACATAAATACGGAAGAAAATATATACATATATAGGTATATAAAAAATATCAGCTCAAGTTGAAACGTTCTCTTGCCATCTGCACTGTGAGCTGTCTTTCAATAGGAATTCAAACAAGGTCTCATTGATTAAACATCATTAATTATTGTCGCACGCACAGATAAATTAAATTATTTGTTGTTTGAATCATTTTATAGTTTATTATTATAATTCTATTTTAAATAATTATTTGAAAATGAAAACATGTAAATACATTATATAAATACCATGAAAATATAAATATATTATGTATGTATACAAAATAAAGTTTTAAATAATATGATTATACCAGAGTTTTCATTTGTAACAACTCAATGTTCATTTACCTAGACGCCAACTATAGACATACTACGTCGGTCGATAAAATCAGCATTTACAGACATACGCTGTCGGTAAAATTAACAAATACAGACATACACTGTCTGTGAAATACCTATATAAAGTTGGCTCGTGACTTTATTATTTTTCAATTCTTTATATACCAAACTCCATCGATCTACAAATTTCGTTAATTGCCAAAGTTCCGCGTTTTTTTTATTTTTTGAATTTTGATAAAATTGATGTCAAGTCTATAATGATAGTTTGATGTGATAAGCAAGAAATTCAAAAACATTCATCTATGATTTTTCCGTGAATTTATAGTATATCTTCAATCAACGTTATAACTAATTGACGACAGTTAATAAAATTATAGAAATATAATGAGGTGTATATGAGTTGCACGTATTGTGAGTTTGCAAATGCACGCTACGAATTCGAGGTGTTTGTGGTAAAGCTTATCAACGAACTTGTAATTTTATCCCATTATCGTAACTGCGTTTATATTTTTGTACAAAGTGTTATATCTTTATTTGGGTCTAGTCCCTGTTCAAGCTATGACTGAGGGGATGTAGGTAGTTGCAATGAACGTATACAGTTGATTTAATGAACTAAACTTGATTTATTATATTCCGTATGTAGAATAGGTTCAGTCATTTTATGTTAGTCGTTAGGAGGTTGGCTCAAAAGTGAGTTAGAACTATGATTAGGTAGAGTGAGGGTAAAGGATTAGTTGACTCGTTGCATTTGGCGGTGCCGTGTGCAACGAGTGTCTTCTTAAAGATGAAGAGTGGGACGTGGACGGCCAGGTATCAGGTAGAAGATAAGAGTAGAGATTTGCAGTGAAGGAGAGAATCGTGTGAATAGTTAGAGGATTGAAGTGGAGGTAAAGGTGGGGATGTAGTTGAAGGGAGAACGTGCGGGTGGTGACACCCGGACGTCACATCCACCCCCCCCCCCCCCCCAGTTAGAGGAAACATATCGCTTGAATTTTAAGAGATTATTTAAATGTTAATTGAAGTTTTAGCTTATGTTGTAAGTTTACAAATAGTAATTGTTCAATATTGTATAAATGTTAGTAATATATAAATAGTAAACAGAAAACAACACCAATAAATAAAAACAACCGACAGAACATTTTTTATACAGGGTGAGTTTTTTTTAAAGTGTTACATGCCAACATCTCGAGAACGGTTCGAGGTATTGAAAAAAATAATATACGATAAATTGATGGCACGAAGGGGGAATTTATCTGAGCCATATGAAATTTCAATAGATCAAGGTACCTCAAGGATATGAAAGTCAACTTTGTTTCTTTAAATGGAAACCCATATTTTTTATTACATAATTTTGCTCTACTTGAAAAATCAGACGACTTTCACTTGAAACATTTTTTTGTGAGTCACCAATTTCTTATGATATTCAACTGAGCAATCATGAAAAATTGTTGTCTCACAAAAAAATGTTTCATACGAAGTCGTTTGATTTTTCAGGTAGTAACAAAATTACGTATGAAGGGAACTTTTCATGCAGTCGGACGTGACTATGGTTGCACGACAGCCATGTGCATTTTATGGCCGCGGAACGACACTGTGGATTTTTAGATCCATAACATAAACAATTCGAAGAACTGGAGACGTAAACACTTGATGAGGCCCGACTATCCGCCCTACGAGCGAGGCCACTCAGTATTGAGCCCTACAGCAGGGCAGACGTGCACCTCAACTACAAACCCAGACGAATATTATACTATCGCTTTACCGATTGGATTTCTACTATGATGGTATTATTTTAATAAATCATTTATACCTTTATACATATATAAAAATATATATCCATTAAAATTTCATATGGCCCAGATGAAGTCCCCCTTTGTACCATCAATTTTTCGTATATTATTATTTTCAATACCTTGAACCGTTTTCGAGACATTCGCTTGTAGCAATACTTAAAAAAAAGTCACCCTGTATACTCTACCATCTATATTTTATACAATTTCATTCTCATCTGAATGTATACATATACATAGTATACTGACTCTTGCGATTATCAAGTCGCAAGCGATACGTATAGTAGGTATCTGATTTCATGATGAGAATCTGCCAACTCGCTGGCCGTCGAATTAAAATTGAGTATTTCTGAGGTACTGTTGGAAATCAAACCGGGTAAATAATGTTCGTGCATATCAATCGTAATTTTTTTGAGTTTTTCGAAGATATTTTATTTATATATACCTAAAAGTCAACAGTAAAAATTTTGTACTCGTTTGCGGATATGGACAAAGGCATATACATATAAATTTTTACAGTATAGTGGGTAAATAATGTATCAAATAAACATACGTATTTCGATAAATCGAAAAATATTCAACAATATCCTCACTCAAGTTTTTAATCTTCATATAGTCAAAGTTTTAATATATCCCTACCACCATTTCGATGCCCACATTTGTAACCCGATATCAATAATAACATCCGCTGACAAATCGCATAACTTTCGTAATCAGTACTGACTTTGCAAGCCCATTGGTCTCCCCTCTTCAAATTTACCACCACTAACTCTTTCTGCTTTTTTCAAAGGTTTTCGCTGTAAAGCTCACATACAACGTGCCTTGATATTCATAAATACCCAGAAGCTAAGCAACTTTATACAATCCTTCGTTTTGATGATTAGATAATCCATCAACTTCAGTCTAGTTCGTAGTTTTGGATGCATCTTGTCGGTTCACGACTAACTATAGGCAGTGATCACGATGGTACCCAAGTTCATTGCATATTAGTCGTAAAGGGGTCGGTAGGGGCGGGACGATATTCCGTGCCAGTATAGAGTTAGAAGTCGGCGAGAACAGCCGCACGTTGATTTTTCGAAGACGTGATTTTGAGATCTGATCGTCTACCGCTAGTTCCATCCACACTCCTTTTTCACAGACTTACAGTTGAAGTTTTCACTTGAGGATAAAAGTTGGACAAGTTGGCGAACAATTGTTCATTGATATTCATAAACGTCTGTACACGAGATCCGGATCTTCAGCATAGAAATTCGCGTATGGGATTTCATGTAAATCCCTAAAATTCTTGAAGCACTATTTGACACTGCAGCAAATTCTTGTCAATCCGTCTGACGCCTTTATCGAACGGTCATAACTTGTTCGTTTACGCGGCGAGGAGGTCTCGTGCAAATACGTGTCCTTACCGGTTAGTCATTCTAAGGATCTCCGGCTTCAGAATTTCCCACGCCGTTTGATCTTCGTGAACATTTTCGAACAACACGAACAGGTATGTATTTTGTGAAATACATAAAAACAATTTCATGCCGAAAAGTTCTGCACGCTACATTGTGCACTTTGTAAATTTGATGCCGATACATTTACGGTGTATTTGATGCCGATACATTTACGGTTATCGAACACTCACTGTTACAGATTCATTTTTATTCATTTTCATCACTATTAGCCACCTTCTGTCAGTCAGTACGACGTGTAATTACTGTCTTGTTGAATCGTTGAATTTAATCTTTCATTTTGAATCGGAACTGTACCGCAGAACGTCAGATCGCGCAGGTTTATTACGTCCCGTTTGGTTTGGTCGAGCCCATTATTACCAACAGTTTCCTCTGTGTTCCTCTTTGCTGTCTGAGTGTCTGCTGCGTTGAGATTTGTTTTTGTCACACATCCCCTCTCCACGATATACGCAGACATACATACATAACATCATACATAAACACACACATACATAAACACAACACACTGTAGTGGTTTATACTACTCGTCCAAACCCAACCAAAACAGTGTGGTTTTTGTTTCTTTACATTGGTTTGCATTGGTTTACTCGACCATTTTACTGGAACCTTGAGAATCAAAGGGATCTTCGCCCATTTATACAAGCCGTACCGTAGCTCAAAAGTTGGGAAAGTGGTCGCAAGAAAGCAGCCTTTCCTATTATATAGAAATCGGAAAATATATTTGCATGAAAAGATTTTAAACGAATATATCAAGTAAGTGAAAATTTCATCTTCGGTTAGTGGGTGAACCGATCGTAAAAGATCCCGTTAATCTGGTTGACCACGTGCTAAAATAAAAATACAACTCGAAAGTATTTCGTCTGAAAAAATCTATCGCCAACAACCAACTAGTATTTATTAGTTTTTTGTCTTTTAGCTCATTTTTTTTTTTACTATTTCTTTGTTTTTCCCGATTTCGTAAAATACCAATGAATATTATTTCGATCACATGTATGTAGGACTCCATGCATTTCGCGTCCGGAAATGCAGGAACGAAAATTTCACTTGCAGTGCATATTTCTAACCAGCAACGTATGGGAGGTTAAATGTTTCCGGGGTTTCATAATAATAAAAAAATCAAAAAAATCTTGATATTTCATCATTTATTATCTCATAAAATCAAACCCTCTTAATCATTATTTCAATTATTAAGGCATGGCTGAAGATCATCCAAGGTCAGGGGGACGGGGAGGTCCAATTGGCCGGGGGTCACTCCTTGATATGTTGAAAAAACGTAACGGGAAAGCTGAAGCTCCGAGCGTGACCTCTACCCCAAGTCTATCTCAGACTCCTAGTCCAGCGGCTTCAATACCAAGTTTAGGCCGTGGTAGAGCTTCGTTATTGGATTTGGCAAAAAGATCGCAAGAACAATCTGTACCCACAAGTTCAACGAGCACCTCTTTGCAATCTGGGCAGAGCCGTGGGAGAGCATCGCTACTTAATCTAATGAAAAAACAAGTTCCGTAAGTATAGGGTTGATTTTCATTCTTTTATTGGGTAATTGGCTAATTGTAAGATTGTGCGTTTGTCAAATGGTCTTGGGAGTGAGAAAAAAATTAAAAGAATTTTAATCCACTGTTAAAGGGTTTGGAGGAGTTAGAAAACTTCATTTTTTACCTTTCAGCGTTACTTTGTAAAATAAAACTTCTGTAACTGAAAACCAGTCGGTAAAAAGAGCAGAATTAAATAGGTCATGTTTTGTATTTGTCGATTAAAAAAAAAATGCTGGACTTTTTATCCTAAAAAATGCCATATATTTTTCTAGAAAATTTGAAATTCTTAGTAAACCTTAAAACACTTAGCCACCGATTCACAACTTTGATAAACAAAGTATCTTTAATCATAAAAAAATGCCCAAAAAATTAAGAAACTGTCCAATTATGACACTGAACTTCCGCAGAAACAGTGTATGCAGAATATTTCTGATCTAAAAACTACTAATTTTGCTCTCGAAATTCTCATAGATGTCTGATGCTATTTTAACAATCAAACAGATCCCCAGGTGTTTCTAAACCTTCCGCTCAACCAGCCCCTATCCCAGGGCCTTCTGGTGATGTAGTGCGGAAAGCAACCAGCTCAATGGCCAGCGTGAATATTAGCGAATCTGTTGCTTATTCTGAGCCGATTTCTCGTCAGGGTTCAAGAGGCACGCAGTAAGTCTGAATCTACTTCAAGCAATGATTGATATCTCATTTCACGTACTTGAATAATGCGATTAGGGTAATTATGTCCCATTGATCGTCAAAACTAGATCTTCTCAAATCCTCTTTCAGAGTTCAATTGGCCGCCAATTACATTCGTCTGAAAGTTGAATCAGGCAGAGGAGTGTTTGAGTACGAAGTTAAGTACTCTCCTGACCTTGACTCAGGCCCTTTACGAAGAAAACTGTTAAATCAACATTCGCAAGCCCTTGGTGAGGCCAGAATATTCGACGGTACAACTCTGTCTCTTCCACAGTCATTGGGCCAAGCTGTAATTGCTTTTTACTTCTTTCAAATCAGTTTCACTAAATTTGTGCGAAAAATTTTATGGATACTGATAAGAAGCCTATTTTTTTTTTTAGAGGATAGAATTACAGTCTGAACATCCGATGGACGGTTCCATTGTCAACCTGACAGTAATATTCAAGAGACAAAGACACTTAGGCGAAGTAACACAACTATACAACAATTTGTTGCGTAGAATAATGTATGCTCTGGAATTGGTCCAAATTGGTAGACAGCATTTTAACTCAAGAGCAGCTCATTCCGTACCGCAACACAAGCTGGAACTTTGGCCAGGATATGTTACTGCTATTGACGAATATGAGGGCGGCCTGCAACTCTGTCTACAAAGTACTCATAGAGTTTTGCGCGATGAGACAGTGCGTGATCTTATGTGAGTGAGATTTTGCTTCAAGAAGTTTTCAAATCTCTGGAAAATTTAAGTTGGAAAAAACTTGGGTTTCGAATTATATTTTGCTGTAAATTATTTCATTTAAAATACTTATATTTGTATAATTTTTTTTCAGAAAATCCGTCAATGATAGAAACCCACGCGCGATAGCCTCACGAGATGCAGTTATAAGGGAACTGACGGGTGTCTCAGTATTAACTCGATACAACAATAAAGTATATCGTATCGATGACATAGATTGGGAAGCAACTCCCCTTAAAGAATTCACTCTGAAAAAAGATCCGGCAAATAAAATTACCCTGGTCCAGTATTACAAAAGTCATTGGAATATTGAGATAAAAGATAAAAACCAACCGTTATTGATACATCGGGCTAAGATGAGACTTCCAAGTGGTGAAGTAAGCAATTAAAAACTTATGATTTCTCTTAAATCTGTGAGAAAGTGATATGAAGCTGGAAACAAACTCATATTACAATATTTTAAAGAAATAATTAGAAGATAATATTTGATAATTTGTTTTCTCGATGTTAAAGCAATACGAAGAAACTATCAACCTGATTCCTGAGTTGTGCTACTTGTCCGGTCTCACCGAGCCAATGAGACAAGACTTTAAACTAATGAAAGATGTCTCAGAAGTGACTCGAATCACACCTGAACATCGCGTTAACGTTGCTCATCGTTTCGTTCAGGAAGTAAAAAAGAACGAAGTTGCTTGCAAGCTATTGGCTAGCTGGGGATTGAGTTTGGACGACAATGTTGTCCAGCTTAAGGGTAGGGTATTAGAGCCGGAAACGATCCTATTTGGAAATGGGCAGTCTCATAAAGGCCAGCCAAATGCCGATTGGGGTAGTGCTGCAACGCGCCTGCCAATGCTGAGTACTGTAAGTTCATAAGCTATAAATATAATGTACGGTTTACTATCTTGATGGGTAATTAATCTTTCTCAATTTATTGGTAAATTTTTTGGAAGCAAAGCCATGGCGATAAACTGTATTCAATTCATTAAATTTTGCTGATGATAAGTGAGGATTTAATTGATTTAGATATCTTCTTGTAAATCTTTAATCAGTGTCAGATCAGTGGTGATATATTGTATTTCAAAGTTGGAATATTGTTTCAGCCTGGAATGAGAAATTGGTGTTTACTGTATTGCAAAAGAGACGTTAAAGTTGCACAAGATTTTCACCATATGATAGGAAAGGTTGGAGAATCTATGGCAATGCGTATCTCAGCAGCTAATCTTGTTGAGTTGAGGGATGATCGAACTGAAACCTTTTTGAACGAGTTGAGAAAAAATATATCTCCACAAATGGAAATGATGGTAATCATATTTCCGACAAATCGTAACGATCGATATAACGCTGTTAAGAAGTAAGTGGAAAATGATATTCAATTGAACTGAATTAAAAACCATAATGTTTTTCCAAAACTGTTTGAATCACAGCTCAACAAGTTAGCTCATTTTATACACTTTATGTTTTCCAGACTCTGCTGTGTCCAGTCGCCGATAGCATCTCAAGTCATTATCTCAAGAACTATAAGTCGCCCAGACAGGCTCAAAAGTATTGTTCAGAAGATTGCCCTGCAAATAAATTGCAAGCTTGGTGGCACACTGTGGGCTTTAAAGACACCCCTGGTATGTTAGTTTGAAATATGACGTACCCAAAAGCACTAGTTTTATGTATTTGTATTACAATTTACGCTAGTCAGATCTTAATGATTGTAATTTTATAATTAAACAGGACAATTGCATGGTATGCGGAGTCGATACTCATCACGCAGGTGCTCAGCAAAGTAATCACGGCAGTGTTGCTGGTTTTGTAGCAAGCCTTGATAAACCGTTCACACGTTGGTTCAGCAAAGTCTGTCTTCACAGGCCAAAACAGGAGTTGGTAGACTCTTTAAAAGCGTGTCTTGTCTCTGCTCTGAAAGCTTACTTCAAGGTACGTAACGTGACATACTATGTATATCTTTGTCTTAATCGTTAGCTTGAGAAAGGAAATATTAAAAGATCTAACAAGGCTAGTAGAACCATCAATGATTACAGATATTGATTAATAAACTTGATATGTATGTGTTATTCATAATATATGCTATTGTTCTCAGGTAAACAACCGGTTCCCTGACCGTATAATAATGTATCGAGATGGTGTCGGTGATGGACAACTGGATACAATTAAAAATTTCGAAGTAAAACAGCTGGAGGAATCATTCTCATTAATCGCACCAGACTACAAGCCCCGTCTGAGTGTCGTTATCGTGCAAAAAAGGATCAACACGAGAATATTTTTGAATGCTGTAAGTTTATAAAATTTAATATCAGCAGCATTCTTGCAAATATTATTGAATGTATTAAACATTTGTGTTATCAGCTATTTTCACATTGCCATTGAAAATAATGAATTGAAAAATATTGAGTAATTTCATTCTGATATCACAGGGAAGACGTCTTGAGAATCCACCTCCAGGGACTATAGTTGATCAAATTATAACGCGGCGTGATTATTACGACTTCTTTTTGGTCAGTCAAAACGTCCGTCAAGGTACGGTTTCGCCGACTCACTACTTGGTCATTCATGATTCAGCTGATATGAAGACTGATCATCTTCAACGACTGACTTACAAACTGTGTCATTTGTACTACAACTGGCCAGGTACCGTTAGAGTACCAGCTCCTTGTCAGTATGCTCATAAGCTTGCGTTCCTTGTGGGTCAAAGCTTACAGATGGAGCCGCACCAGTCGTTGAATGACAAACTTTATTACTTGTAAGAGTTAATTTTCTTCCTTATTTAGGTTTTCGAAAGATCTCGACTTGTTGTCGTTGTTGGTAGCAACTTTGAAGCGAATCTCGGATTTCATTCGCTTCATTGATTGATATATTTTTATTAGATTACGAGAGATAAGCAATCAATGCGCTCGTAAAAAAAAATTTTTTTTCTTTATCAGATAATAATATTCTTTATTTCCATCCTTACGACTTTGTTTGAACAATGAATTAACAGTATGAAGTGTTTGATAACTGAAGATTATTATTACAGTATGCGACAATGTTTTAGTTCGATTAGATATATTTTGTTGTATGTAATTGATTTTAATTCATATCTGGCACGCAATTCTCGACACATTATTTTCTTGCTGTTCAGACAATAGTTATTTCTTAATTGTTTCCCATGATATGATCTTTCTTTTTTTTTTCTTTTTTTCATTTTTCATTATATAACTATTTTCAATACTCTACAGCGTGGAGTGACATATGTATACAAGTTTTAGCAATAGGCTTTTACACTTAGACCTTACAAGACAATCTGTTATTACTAACATTACCATATATTGTGTTCAAAATCTATCGTGTTCAGTAATTTTTTTCATTTTTTTTTTATTCATTATTTTTCTTTTATTATAATTTAAGCTTCTTAATAGATCCAAAAAAAAATAATAAGTTAATCTGCGAAACTAAGGACAAGCCACATGATTATTATAATACAATTGCTAGAATAATATAAAACAATATTGATATAGTATATCAAATATTATTGATTATAATTGTTGTTCTAAACTGTTAGAACAGTGACTAAAGCGTTTTGATAAGCCTACAACTTATCTCAATAAATTGTCTACGCTAGGATAAGAGAGTGACGTAGTGTTATTACTACAAGTAGTATCTACACGACTTAAGTGTTCTTTAGTTTAGGAAAAAGTTTCCTTTTTCCCTGTCTAGAGAAGTTATCTAAAAAAAATAAAAAAATTTGAAGACTTCATTGTAATAAGGTTTCGAGAGATTAAATGAATAAATACACTATTTTCATTATCATCTTTGGATTTTGTACTGTTCATTTATTTATTTGTCTTTTTTTAAGTCAACAGAAAAAAACCCCTCACTTTTTGACAATATAATATGCATGTATAAAATAATTAGTCCGGACAAAAATGTCTCAGAGAAATGGAACAGAGTCGGCACCGACCCATGTGGCGGGTATCGCCCGTATCGCGTATCGAGTCGCGCGGCCCGCCGCTTGAGCGAGTAGCGCCTGCGTAGAGGTTGTTTACAACTGCGGAGCTTACCATACACATGACCTTTCCAAGATGGATACGAACGCCTATTTTATTGCCTAGGATAATTTGTAATTGAAAAGAAACGAAAAAAATAAATAAAAAAAAGAAGATAAAAAATAAAATAAAAAATCTTAAGTGGACCGGGAAACGACGACGAGTCGTTTAGTAACCGTCATAATAGTGTTAACGTAGTTGTTCGTCCCTGTGTATATGAGCGAATAATGCTCGAGGCTTTAGCGAATTTCAATTCGCTCCAAATAAGGGATTTCCGCAGTGGTCACATTTTTACCACCTCGGCAGATGTGGCCACTATATGCCTAATATTTTCTCTGTATACCTTGGAAGTGTTTTATTTGTCGCGTGTGACTCACTATACATTATGTATGTGTTTTAAAACAATGATCTGTTAAATAAAACACATACGGTGTTAATAAAAGAAAATATCTCGAGACAACAGGAAATGCCTTTCATTTACCTGATATACACAACGTGTTTTGGTATCGCCTCCTATTGCGCATGAAAAATTACCCTGCTCTTGGCAGTAGCCTATATTTACTCGTCAAAAGCATTTTACGCAAGTCTACTTGTATCGCGAGTTCAACCACCCACCCACCTGCGGTTGAGTATTAATTTCTGGTGTTAAAACAATCGTCGTAGAAAATTTATTTCCTTTCTCCCTCCAAAAAGAGAAGGAACAAGAACGAATAAAAAGGAGAAAGAAAATAAAAGAAAAGAAAAGAAGATAATAAATAAATGAAATAATAATAATTTATTACAACAATTTGTTGATACGGGCGCGGTTTACAATATACCAAGGATGTAAACCAGCAACTGGTGCTGTGCTGTCTCCGCATATGTGTAACATAGTGTTAACGTAAATGGTTATCCTCGTAATCGACCCCGCGTTGATAATCCCGAGTCAAGAACGCAGTTCCTAACCTCAATTCGTAATTCTCGATCCTCGGTCGGGATGTCTTCGGGCAGAAGTCCCGTATCCCCATCTTCGGGTGGTCCAGTCATCAGATCGGGTCACCTAAGGAAGCTCAAAACAACTAAGAAAAAATTCTTCGTACTTAGAGGCGAAACTACCGGATTTAGCGCCTGTCTTGAATATTATGACAGCAAGAAGAAATTCGAGAATAAACAACCTCCAAAGAGAAGTATCTCTCTTCACAGCTGTTTCAACATTAATAAACGCGTTGATACAAAGTATCGTAACGTAATAGCTTTGTATACCAAAGACGAATGTTTCTGCCTAATTCTCGAGAGTGAAAAGGAGCTGGACGATTGGCTAAACTCCATGCTTCTTCTCCAGGGAGGAGATGTTCCCGACGGTGAACAGCCTCGGCCAACTTTTGGTAAGAATTTTATTGAATTTCAAAATATAATAAGTAAAAGAATAAACACTATTTCAGTTTTGTCAATTTGATAATCAAATTTCAGAACACGTATGGCAAGTTACGGTCCAAAAAAAAGGCCTCGGAGAGCGTAAAAACATCCAAGGGCCATACAGGCTATGTCTAACCGACAGAACTTTAAGCTTGGTCAAAATTGGAGCTAAGGATAATTCGGAATCTATTGTATTCTCCGTAAGTGTCTATCAAAAATTTGGCGCGATTTTTATATACTTAAAACTTACTTGTTTTTTGTTACTTGTTACTTGTTTTTCATTTATTTTCTTTTAACCATTTTTATGCAGCTAATGTGCATCAGGCGATGCGGACACATGGATAGAATCTTTTACATGGAGGTAGGCCGTTCGGCAATTACAGGAGTCGGAGATTTTTGGATGGAAACCGAGGATAATAACATAGCGTACAATATGCACAGTGCTATCTTAAACTCTATGAGTAACACTAACAGTAGTAAGGAGGAAGTTGGGCCAAGACCTAGAGGACGTAGTTCTTCTGCTAATGAAGCTAGTAAACCGATATCTGTGCTTCAGCGTCGTCAAACACATACGGGACAAAAAATACATGGCTTTTCTCCGTCTGGTAAGAGTTTTAGTGAATACCTTGATTTTTTTTGTTCATGTTTGTTAGATTCTGTTTATAGTGAAATTATATATACATATACATATATGGTAAGAAATGTTGGCTAAGGTTCATCGCAGAGCATCTTATGTCACGTTTTTATTATTCAGTGTGCTGAGTTTTTAAAATGATGCTTATTCGTGTGCCATATGGTAGAGAGATTACAACTAACTACGATAGTAAGAATTTTAGTATTTTAGTATTGAATTTTAATAATACTAAAAATTATTATTATGATGATGATTATTATGATGAGGATGGTGATGGTGATGAGCATCGGTAAAACGGCAATGATAAACAGATTATAGGTCTTCATTATTTATTATTGTCCATTATATTCAGAGATGATTTGCACATGTTGGTTTTACGCTATAGGATTCCATTATATTCAGAGATGATTTGCACATGTTGGTTTTACGCTATAGGATTCATGTTTCTTATTTACATTCAGTTTTTTTTTTAATCCTTTCATACATTTGCAACTTGTACTTGATTAGATTCGTAGAATATTTATTTGGAATCAGATTTCAGTGAAAAGTATTAAATTTATTTATTTATTTATTTTTTTTTTTTTATAAAAGTCGGAAGGGGAAAGTGATCGTTGTTATTTTATAATTTATAGTTTTGTTAGAATCGTAATTGGTCTCGCCTGTACTTAGAATTTGAAGTACTTTAACTTACCAACTACATAGAAATGAGATACTGATTCATTCTGTTTTTGAAAGTATTGTTTATGATATTTGATATTAGAAATTAGAGAAAGTCTATTCAAAGTTATTGAAGTGTTTAACATTTAATGTTTGATGTAAATTTAAAATTTGCTTTGCGGTGGACCATAATCACGTTACGTCAGCTCTCAAGCTTTCGTATTGCCTATGCCATGCCTATGCATTTGGCATAGTTTGTCTCGGTATACTGGGACGTGGTACAGCACAACTTAGCTTTAGAGTAACACACATGGGTTGCGGGCTTTACAGAGGAACAGAAGACTTGCAAGGAACAGGTGGATCCATTGCGGGAGCTGAACAACCCTGCCTCTGCCCCTTCACAGAGTAGTCAATCACAGAGTATCTCATCTTCCAATACACTTACGGGTCTGTTTTCTCTCACAGTAGTTGTACAGTCCTTTATTTTTTATTTTTTAGCTTTTTTCTGTATTCGATGTCGAGTTCATTTGAGATCTATGCCGATGTCGATAGCTATGAATTCGTTAAATGGTTTACTGTTATCATTGCTCTACCATCTCATGTGGATCTCGAATAAACTATACATTCAAAAATTCCAGTTAATTTTGTGCTTTTTGTAACGACACTGAACTTGGAAATGATTGGCTTTGCAAAGGGTGAAATTATTTCCATGCTTGGTAGACGTTCCTTAAAACATAAATAGACTCCTACACAGAGTTATAATGGTACTTATTGATGTTTAATATTGTTTATGGGGATACATGTTTTTTTTTTTTTTTCTTTTTACACAAAAATGGTATATGGTGGTTTTGGTATTATTTTTTTTTTAATTATACGACAAAGTTTAATCTTTCATCACAATCAATCATCACTATTTGAGCTTAATTAACCATTTATGTGTAACAAATTCATTTGCTAATATAAATGAAGGAAAATATATTTGAAAATTGTACATATATTAAAGTTGTTACCAACAGTTAGTCACATCTCGATGTATTTTCTGCCAATTATTATTTGCCAGAAGAAATATTAAAGTTTTATATGTTTCCACCAGGTATAGAAATATTGTTGAAACAGGGTACAAAGAATATTATCCATTACTTAAACTCGCCCAATTCTCAACAATATATTGTTGCTTATGTGTAATGTAATGTACTGTGATGTAATGTAATGGTAATTGTAATGTAATGTATCAACGTTGGGTGTTGTCTCACCATGGCAATGAATGTTAAGATCATTGTTATTGATGGGGATAAAATTACTCCGCAATCGGTGGTCTCGCGACAGTTAGCTGTCTGGTTTACAGCCGTTGCTGCTGCTGGGACTGGAGTTGGTGCAGGGTATGCTGGGAGTGCCTCGGCAAATGCCAACACGACCGCGAATAGACGCCGTCACTCAGTTGCCAGTCACCCTCACCCTGCCTCCTCTCAATCTAATCAAATCACAATCACCACCGCCACGACCACAACTGCAACAACCACCACCACCACCACATTATCCCATCAGAGAACCTTGTCGCTGCCCTTAGCCGCTGCTGTTGTCAATCAATCGCAACCATCCAAAAGATCCGTTTTACGCTGTATGTATTTTAGTTCAAACGTACGTCAGTCTCATTTATTTGAGATGTCTCGGCCAATAACGGTTGAAGTTGCCAACTGTTTTGGGAATATATTTTATCCCATATTCAATTTGAAATCTCTTAATTATTTACATGATTGAGTGTTTGCCAGTTCTACTCGTAGTCAAACTTGATAGAAATCTTCCGAATATTATTATGATGTATTCCATTAGTCTTGAATCATTCCTCAAACTCATTGATATAATGATCATAAATATTGTTGTTAGTAGTATGTGTGTTCGTATTGTTGTACTACTTGTGATTCATAGCCGAGGAACCCAAATAATCAAACATGTATATCAATAGCAACGTAATATAATATCATTATTTGCATGTGGCACATTTTACGCAGTTTTTTTTTTTTTCACACCCTTTTCTTTATGGCTGATGCATATGTGTAACATGGAGTTATTAAATGTTACACTTGCTGTAAAAATCCACAGTGATGTTAAAACTTGTAAAAAAATACGTTCACGCTTACTATGAAGTTTTCTTTTTCCAATTTACAAGCTTTTAAACTTATTTATTTTTCGTACCACGAAAAAAATTGAAGTTTTTCAATTACATGAAGGTTTGTGAGAAAATACTGGTGGCTCTTCTCTTTATCAGTAAAGATCACATGTTCTTTAAATTTATTCTCTTATCAAATTGTTTTTTTTTTTTCTTGTTTTCTTTGAAAATGCCCTTCCTCACCTTTTCACGAAATGCTTGATATAAATATCTAACAATATGTATATTTGTTAATGCAAGTAAACTAATCTAGGCTAACGTTGGGACGATGTGCTTCTTAATATAATTATTCTTTCTTTATTCAGATACACCTACAATATTTTATTTCAGGTACAACTGGACGTGAGAGATGCGACAGTCTACCATCTAGGGCTCGTACTTCAAGTGAGGGTCACCCCACAGTTATACTTGGTCACCCAAGAGCAGCTCACCTTGCCCCGCACATACCAAGACCTCATTCTACGTACGGCAAAGGATTATTATCCTATTCTCCGCCAATATCTTCTATGCCGATAAGTCCAGCGTCTGGGGCTTGTTCGACCGACTCAGCTGGCTCATCTCTGTCCATGGACGAAGGAGGAGAAAGTATTTTGGAAGAAGGTCCAGCTTCGAGATACGGTCATTCATTAACTCCAGATGAACCAGTTATTCTAGAAGAAAATGGAGACGATTATACTATCTGGTCTACTAACACCCAGAATAAATATTCTCCCATCTTCAAATCCCAGTCTCCTTCTCAGGTGAGATTGTTACTTATCGTTAAAAAAAAATGATCCCAAAAGTTTCTATAATGTTCTTAATAATATTTCAAAACCAGTTTTCTTTCTATGCATACTGTCGCACATCCAACATACTATCTTTTCGACAGCAGAGTTCCTATATGGAGATGTATAGTCCCTGTGGTTCGAGTCCTGGTAGAGGAGGAGCTTATATGCCTATGAGTCCCGCGACGAATGCTAACTCGCATTCTCGAGGTTCATCTCTTGTTGAGGAAGCTACTACCGTACCCGAAGGCTATGTACCTATGGCTCGTGTTGGCGACGATGGTTACGTTGACATGGATCCTGCCAATCCTCATAACGGTCATTTTCCTGATGATATGTCTCAGCATGGAGGGAGCAGCTGTTCCGTTACATCTGGCACTCCTAGTACTGACTTAAGGTTCTCTGAGTATCACTTGGACAAGGTGACAAGCTATCTTGCGCCTGGCGAAGACTTACAGTCTAGACCAACCAGAGCATATTCTGTTGGGTCTAGGCCAGAACCTGCCAATAGACAACGAAAAAATAGGTATATTTTTGTAGTTTTTGTAGTAAAAAACAAAAAAATTGACAAATTGACTGTTACAGTTTAATATGATATTTTTAATTACAGCAAATTGATTTGATGTTTCAAAAACTGTTTAATGATCAAATAATTTGATTTTCAGACTAGAAATAGCGCAGCAAGAGTCAAGAGTTCGAGCATTTTCTGTTGGAAGTCGTTCGAAGAGGCCTGAAATTGGAAGACTAGCAAATGTTGTTACCGCGCCTTTGCCTGGAGGCTCGGAAACGACGACTTCAAGCAAGTCTAACTCAGCACCGTTGTTATCCAGTTCCTGGGGTCATAACTCTGGTTGTTCCGGAGCATCGGAGCGTATGGAAGATCTAATGGAATTAGATTTCACAAGACCTAATGCTCTGCCGTCTCTCTCATCTCCTTTATCATCGTATACCCAATCCCATTCTCATTCTCATTCATATTCCACTGCCACTGACACTAGTTCCTATGTCGATATGTCGCCTGGACAGCCACCCGTATCTACCACTGCCGCCTATGTGGACATGAGTGGTCTTAACAAGGTCAGTGAATGGTTACAGATTAAGAATTGATCAATTTCTTTCTATTTTTCTTACTCGATGGTTATCTCTATGCAAATTAATCAAGTTTTGCTTCAGGTATTATTACGTATTTAACAACTGAAACGGGTTCTTAGGTGCTTTAAAATTGGTCTTAACTATAATTTCTTACCATATTTATCTGTTTCTAGGCGAATCGAAACAACAATAACAACACCATAACTGCCAATCATAATCATAGTCATCTACCAGCGTCTGTAATCACGCCAAAACCAGTAATAACAACACTAAAGCCAGTTGAAGAGGCTGAAGGACCTTACCTGGAGATGGGAGGTGCTGGTGACGGTTGGCACCGACCTGGTTCAAGTCCTAACCAAGTTCCATCTCCTATAAACGAAGATTACATGCAAATGAACGGTCCTCCAGGTAATATTTTCGGCTATTTCGAAGATTTAATCCACCGCATTTTACAGATTTCTAACCATAATTAATCTTTTAATTAATTTTCTTTATTCAGGAGTTACAAGAACGGCTCCAGTCGATTTACCGCAACCCCGACGACCCCCGGACGGATATGTTGAAATGTCGTTTAAAGCAAGGCCAAGTCCAGGCGCCACTCCTGAACAAGACTACATTAATATGAGTATGAGTATCGTAGCGAATACCCGAAGTCATCGGAGGGTTAGAGGTGGCAGTAGAAAAGATAAGTCACGTTCTCAACCGATCGCGATACAGGCCGGAAGTAAACCGGTAAAGACACCAAGTTTTCTGCCGTTAAACGGAAGTCCTACTACGGAAAGTCTTGCGAGTACTCCAGCCTCTCCTCCTAGGGCTACACCGACTGGTTCTTCAGCTACGATATTTCCATTCTCTTTAAACAGCCCTCAGTCACCGATAAAATCGTTCAATCCACAACAAGTCGTTGTTAAATCTTCTATAGAGGATGATGAAGCTGCCGGTGAATACGCCGTTATGCGACCTACAAGAAAGCTCTCTGTACCCAATCCCATTTCTATAATAGACAGTTCATTGTCTCTTAGAAAAGTGAACGATATTAATCCTATCAATTCAACGGTTAAGGAAACAACTGGTCGTTTGATACCATGTTCAAACGTTACTCAAGATCAAAATATTATCCCCATTACAAAACGGTTGACAGAGTTTACTATTGGTAAACCGCGACTAGTTACTGCCTCTCCTACTGCTACATGTCCTAATCCTTCTGTGTTCAAACCGGTGCAAACTAAACCGTCGTCTCCTAAATTATTCGACGATACTCCTACCCCTACACCCACTCCGACTCCTACTCCTACGCCAACGCCAACACCAACACCAACTCCAACGCCGACTCCGTCTCCGCTTGACAGTGAGGGATATGAAAAATTACAACCAGGAGCAAGTATTTTGCATTATGCTAGGCTAGATCTTCCCGAAGTTGATGGGGCTCCTCCAGTATCCCCTATACCACCGCAGGAAAATTTTAGTTATGCAGAAATTGACTTTGCTAAGCTTAAATAAAATTGAGGGAAGGTTATCGATTATTATTAGGATGATGTTGATGATGATGAGTGCACGCTGTATGTAGCTATCACAGATTACTCTTGAGTTTTGTGGTTCGTGTTTTTTTCGTTTCTTTTTAGTTTTTTTTTTTTTTTTTCTCTTGAAGAATTTCTGTTTCTTCATTAATTATCTGTCTGAGGTTTGAGACAGACATTAATAACAATGAACCATGTTATTATCGTGGATAATATTATTGCGCTTTTTCGTATAAATTATGAAACGCCTGAATACTTTCGAATTAAGCATCATTATACATATACATATTATACATACGAAGCATCTATACATAAGTATATACATAAGTATATGCAAATATATAATATACATATTATATATAATATTAATAATAATAATAATATTAATGATTAATAAACCTATAATATAAATTAAGCATATTTAACATATTTTATTATCATCTTATCCAAACGAATCTTTTCGTTAAATATCCTATTCTTTTGACGTACATACATCATGATTATTTCTCAGTTATTATTTTAAATATACAATAAGGTTTGTTATAAAAGTGGTTTACTCATTTCTTTATTTCTTTATTTATTTATTAATAAGCAACGCTGTGACCGTTTTCGCGCGGTTGGAAATTCTCAAATTCGGTTAAAATTAGAGATTTATTTATTTTCTTGTCTAGAGTTATCTTCTAGTCTCCAATAGCTTGAGTGGACAAGCTATTGAAGCAAGATATTGAAAATAACGTAGAACGATCGGTCTCACCGTTTGAAGTTTAAAACTGTTTGAATCTTTCAGTAATCGTAGAATATCAGACATAAAAAAAATATAATAAATAAAAACAAAATGGAATTCGACTAACAATTGCAAATTTAAATTAATTAGGATTCACATGAATCTATTACATAAATATTCTTCCCCGGCTTTAGCTTTCGAGAATTTGAGTTTGAAGTATAATGGAAAAAAAAACTACTTTCGGATGAGATTGCGAATTAGACATTAAAGTCCAATATACAGCTATTTGCTTTTTTCTGATAGCAGTTTCCGAAAAGTTCCCTATTTGTGTATAGAGTTCTATTAGGTATGTGCTTATCACGATGTCATAATCCGTGCCGATAAATAGACTGTTTTACTTGTATCTATAATTTTGCTCATGAAGCCCACGTGTCAGCGATTATATTTTTTATCGAGTATCGTTCAGTTTTATCAGTTCGCGATAAACCCAGAGCCATGAGAATATTGTTTTGACTAAATTTTATCAAATGATAACCACGGACGTGATCTGATTAGGGATTCACTACATATAACATAAATGACGCACGAATGATTCAGGAGATAAAGAAATATATAGGTATACATGTATATACCTATATATACGATTTTTTCAGTTTATTAGAAGTTTATTCCACTTAACTTCAACCCTCGAAGTATGTATGGATATACGTGCGTCACTGAAGACGGTGACGCATCAAATATAATACCTTCTGCCAATTGTGGACGTACCTGAATAGTTCTTCCGAGTTTTTCTTGACAAACTTTATACCTCTTTTCTTATATTCTCAATGATCTTCCTGTGATCTTCTTCTGTAGCGTTTTTATTTCACTTTACTCACGTGCCGTCATCCCTTCGATAAAACAACCTTCCATAAACACCTTACATACATTACATTATTGGTATTCATTCTGAAATTTCCAATTTTCAAAATAGTAGTAAGTTCAACCACATCAGCCTAGAATTTTAATCTAATCAAGAGGCAATGGACATTCGCAGCCCTCCTGCATCAACTCTTCGTTGTAAGTAATAGCTATGCTGTTCAATTCCTATGCTTCCTGGCTTCAGAGTCTGTCAAATAGTGAGAAATATGGGCGACATCGATTGATATTACGGTAAGTCGAATAATTATTATAGTTTCTTTCATTATAAAAAAGAGTTATCGTTATTCTATAAAACAAAGAGATGTGCTTTTCTTAGAGCGTGCAGATCTGCGCAGTGTACATTCCGACGAAGGATTGTAGCTGTTCAATTAGGTACTAAATGCAAGCAGTAATCAAGGCTATAAACAATTACGTGAAAACAAGTCGTTGCGGTTTAATTCGGGACTATGTATAGGTATAATCAATCGCGATGTAAAATTCGAGATGTTTGCCACTTTTGGGTAGCAATTTTGTTCATCCAGCTCCGCGGTGAACGTTCTCAAGTCTTTAAAAAATAATTCCAAATTAACGATTAAAATCAGTATTCCATAAAGTTATATACTGCAGCCCCAGGTGTAACTAAATCACGTGTCTGAATCCGGTGAGTCTTTAAACTCAGAGAATGATCCTGTATTAAAATCTTCGTATAAGCAACGCCGATGAAAGAGAGGGGGTGGAGAAATGGGGGGGAATGTTCACCTAGTTCACGGACTCTCTTCCGGGTTAGTGGGAGACCTTGAGAGAGTCGTCGAATCGGTCCGAGAGCTGGCAAAGTGAACGAGGAGTCCGACTGACTTTGCAACAGGTGAGATAGACTGCAGTTACACGATTCTCTGACTGTATGTATGTACGTATACATATATAACTGACACTATATACAAATACGACAGGTGAGTGACTCGTTATTGCCCGACGAGCTATGGACAACATTTTGAGAATAAGAATACTCTTGATATTCGAATTTTTTGGCTCCACTATCGCTTGGCCGGCTTTCAACTTTTGGTCTCTTGCAACAAGCCAACCCTTTCACACCTTTGATCTCTTCGACGGTGGTGGTGGAGATCCACGTGGTGAGTATGGCGACCTAATGGTCATGTTCCGCATTATTATATCGTTCACAAGTCGGTTATGCGCTCATTCTGATACCTACACATACTTAGATTGCATCCAAATATAATTCAGGTTTAATTTAGCTGTTCGATGATCAAATGTGATTGAATAATAAATGGCGCAAATAGTTGTAACGAGGATGAGACAGTTGTGAAAATATATCATTCAAATTCTCTTAATATTTGATTGGCTCTTTAAGGTGTAAATAACGAGAGGTAAGTTTTTTGGAAATTGAGATTCTAACTTGAGATTATTTTTTTTTTGTTCAGTTTTAAACTTTTTCCCTATACCCGTCGAAGAGGAATGTTTGTCCGAAGACAAGCGGAGGGTAGGAATCTGCATGAATACTTACGAGTGTCGAATTCAGCAGGGAAAATCTCATGGGCCATGTGCTCTTGGCTTTGGAGTTTGTTGCATATGTGAGTATATAAAAAAATAAATAAAAAATAAAAAATAACCATTTACTTACGATTAATCCCGAATTTTTATCGCGGTAACAATTATAATCAAGATGTAACAAGCCAGACTTTGAAATGATCGAGAACACAGTATCTGCAAGAAACGGAACCACAAACAACGGTAAATAATTGAGATTGAAAGTTGCCAAACTTGTTTGTATAGAATTATTCCTGGAGCAAATCATTTCATTCCGCGTTATTGCAAAGTATGCTCTCGCATGTACAGTTACACTTTCCTGATTTTCGTATAGCTATTATATTGTTCGCCTGTTTTATTTCTACAAAAAAAAAAATACCATCCTGTTGGGCGAAATTGCGATCTTTTATATTGTCTGCAACGGTGTTCTATTTCGCGAGAATAGCCCGCGAAGGTGTCAAGAATATCTTCAAAGTATCGGATTTATAAATGTTAAAGTGACGGGGGTTTTTTGGACCCTCGAGGGATGAATAGATCTATAGCTACTGTTTTATTCCCTTTTTGAGAAAAATAAAAGAAAAGAAAAAAGGAAATAAAAACCCCTTAAGTAGAGGATCACGGCTTGAAAAGTGGCATCGATTTCTTTATTATATTTCTCAGCTCGTATATATACTCTATACCCTCTTTCGTCAAGAACATATTTTTATTTTTTCGTTTCAGTTACAACGAGCTGCGGCGAGGAAGTACAGAACAATTTGACCTACGTCACGAGTCCGGGATTCCCCAACTTGATTGACCAGTCGATGAACTGTTCGTTGACCGTTAAGAAAATAGATCCTCAAGTCAGTCAACTGCGAATTGACTTTCTGCACTTTAATATCGTAAGAAACTTACATACATACCATACATACACAAATAATTTCACCAATAAAAAAACAAAGTCAAAGACCTTAATTTTTATCGCCTAAGTAATTATTCCTTAGGGTCAGCCTAACCGGAGAACTGGTATCTGCGATACGGATATAATGGAGATTCGGACCGGCATAAGAAGCCTGAATATCTGCGGCTGGAACAGCGGTCAACACGGTGAGCACCTTTTATTATCGCTAATTTTTTTTCTTCTTTTTTTTCTAGTTGCTTGTTACTTAGCCATGTAAACGAGGCACGTTTAAAATGGGTTTAGATATAAAGACAGAGATTTAAGAAATAAGTATTAACCCAGATCCGTTGTCAGAAAAAATGTTTTCGCATACGATTGCAGCGGAAAATATATTTTCGAAGCGAATGAGCTGCTCGATGCTGCAGTCGATGTATTTAATCAGAGTAAAAAAACAAAAAGGGGTCATCGATGTAGAATGCAGATGTCACAGGTTCGAAAACCGGCTCATATATGATCGTTGAAATTTGCATCGTTGATCTCCCCACCTTTAAATATATTATGTAGACGCAAACGTGAGCGGAATTCAAACGAAACTTTAAGTATTTCTTGGTAGCTGATCAACTTGATAATATTCCAATTAATGGGTATCTTAATGGGACCGGTTTAAATCGTTTGAAATTACTCTTTTCGCTTTAACGTCAACCGGCCAACAGAATTCATGATGCATTCTTGTTGGGTATATTTTTCATATCTTGCAGTTTTCAGTACTATTTATTATATAGATAGGCGTATCAATTCCCCTCCCCCAAATTTGTGAATCGTCAATTTTCATGTGAGTTTTTATTTCGATTGTCTTTGAACGCATTTGGAGTTTTTAGATCCGATTCAATAAACCGTTTTCAGTATTATTTGATGAAATCGATGCAATTCTGAGTTCAGAATAAAGAGAAGTACTGTCAAATTAATTTTGTACAATTAACGGAAATTTCACCGTTCCCTGCATAACCAATTAAAATTGGTCAATTTAGTTCACGTCGAATTTACGGGCACAAAGAGGAATCGTTTTCAAGCTTCATGCACGGTGTTCCATTGACGTGCCGTAACTGTATCAAATTTAATATCCGATATTCTACACTCAACGTTTCGCGTGCTTCCTGCAGCTACTGCATATACCTGCATTAGCCTACGTTAAGTTACTGCTGACTAATTCTGAAGGGAAGAAAATCATTAGTTCGATAGTGTCGATAATCCGGTTAAACTCTATCGCCACGCTATATTGCATGAGCTTTCATTTCACGCAGCTGATCGTCTATAGCCCGAGAACATTTTAACTAATGAAAAAATGAAAAGGAATCGAGCACGTGAATTGATGATCCGTCAATCGCTTGTACTCTTCATTTTTTTGTAATTTAACAAGAATTATGATCATGTGGAATGATGAATCAGTTTTAATTTTATGTCACTTGATTGTGAGTCTGCAAGCACATAGATAGATCCTGTCTTTCCGCTGAAACTGACCCTTCGATCTGATATACGATTAACAATAACTTGTCCTTCAAAGTTTACGTTGACGTTGACGACGGTCCGATAACTTTCGACTTCCGGCTGCCGTCTTCCCTGGAGTCGAGGATGTGGGAGATGCGAGTAACTCAAGTTGGGTTTGAGCAAAGGGCTCCCGCCGGATGTCTCCAATACCACGATACTCCCAGAGGAACTTTACGCACTTTGAACTACTTGCCTAACGGGCGTTATCTAGCCGGTCAGGATCATCTTCTTTGTGTACGTCAGGAGCGAGGGATGTGCAGCATCGCGTACGCGCCCTGTTCTTCGGAATCTTTCCGAATTGGTCCTCCTCGATTCACTCGACCAGCATCAAATATCGGAGGACCAAACGATCAGAGTGACCAAACCGAAGGATCCGGTACCGGTTCTGTTGTTTTTGGAAGCGCACCACGATGCAGAGATCGGGTATTGATACCGTGTGATTTCGAAGAGTTCATCACGGTGAGAATTTTCGATTAATTTATCATACATGACTATTGGGTAGGATATAATAAACTTTCCGTACATCGCGCAGAAAAGATTTATTGATTTAACAACAAACAGAAATATTTGAATATTCGATATTTTAGCCTGGAAACGATGGCGCGGGTATATGCGACATGGAACATTGTGGCAATTCGCTATGCAATCCGGGTGAAATGGACAGTGAAGGAAATTGCCGGGTAGAAACGTCTGCGACGCCGTTTCACATCCGGGTAGCTTTCGGTCCAGGTGAAGATAACGGTCTCTCGTCAGAGGAGAACGTCGGTATGTGTCTCAGCTACGAGCAGCTACCTTGCGGGCCTTGATGCCCTAATACAGGTGATTTCTCTATAAACCGGTGCCAATGACTTTAAAATTTATTTTTAATTATTCAATATTTATTTATTTATTTATTTATTTATTTATTTACGTCATTACTTATAAGAACAAGTTCCTCCCGGATATCCCGCGTCAAATACAAACATCAAACTCCTGGCTGACGTTACGTCGATTTTTTCACTTCAAATAACTGAACATCGATCGTAGGGGTTGAAATCTAGTAGCCATCTGAACTTAAACTTGTTATCCGATGCTCGACACTGTTTGTTTAATATTCGAGCCTCGTAATAACGGTGATTTATTATTTGTCTCGATGAAATTGATCCAGATATTAAGATAAATAATTCCTTGCTCACATACCTATAGATTGAAATGCTAATCGATTTTCATCTTAAGAATATAATTTTGTAATTAATTTATAGTGCACATATACATACGTTCACTTGTTACATATAATATAATAAACTTATTTCCCAACAAATAATATAGAATACGTATATAATTACATACGATAATAAAATGAAGTGAAACTCTAATTACGCTTTGTTGTTTATAGTAATTGACATCCGTTAAGTTGTTACACCCCTATAATCTATTCATTATCAAACGATTAATGAAGAATATTATAACTACGTAATTATATTGCTATATATGTATATTTTATAGGAGAATTGAATAGGGATCGGAGATAAGAGTATATAGAAAATAAATGACAATACAATTAGTAAATTCAAAGAGTCAAATTATTTATTTACAAACCAGCTATAGTTAATAATAAACGCAGCACGATGCTGGTGGTATAATATATATAATTCATTTTATTTATTATTAATACTTATAATAATCGTTAATAATGATTTATTATTTGCATTTCTTATTTGCGATACTTGACAATAATAATAATAATGATAATAATAATAATAATAATAATAATAATAATAATAATCATAATAATAACAATCAGAGTCCCCTGATTATATATGGCGTTATTTGAAATAATCATGAAACTAACAACAACAACGATAATAATAATCATAATAATACTAATAATGATAATAATAATGATAATAATAATAATAATAATAATAATAATATTAATAATATTAATAATAATAATAGTAATAAGAATAATAATAATAATAATGATATAATATTAACAACAATATAATTATAATGCCAATAATGGTACAATAGAATATTGCTAAACGACGTCATTGTAAGAAATTAATCTAGCTGCGAATTCGTATTATATCGAAAGAGGTGATGGCGTGAATAGTGTGACCGTGTTTTAGGTTGCGTTTGATCTCATTCTTGAAACGCGTGTGCGTATACGTGTATACTGTATATATTGGTACACGTATAAATACATACATACGTATACATACATGGAATAGGTATATAATACCTATACGTGTTTTTTTTTTTTTTTTTTTTTTTTTTTTTTTTTTTTTTTTTTGCGGTGTGTTAATGCGTCGCTCCTGCAGCGGTGTTTTTTCTTTTTCTCTCTTTCTCTCTCTCTCTTTTTTATTGTTGATATTTTTTAATTTTTTTTTTTTTGTGTCATATCATCCTCTCTTTTTTATTTATTTATTTAGTTTTATTTATATATATATATATATTTTTTTTTTATTTTATCTCGTGAAGGTCGTGCGACGCGTGTGGTTATATGTGGATTGTGGATTATCGGTGTGGTTGGTTGTGTGGGTGCGCGCGCGCGCGTGCTTTAACTCGCCGCGGATATGGTTTCACAAATTTTGTGCTTGACGCGTAAATAATTGTAGGTATAGGTATATAGGATTAGGTACAGGTATAATATAGGTATATAATGTATTATTGTATTTATATGTATATATATATATATAGCGATTCGTGCGATGCGCAATGGCGAATACGGTGGTCCTTTACATAATATTATTCATTTACAATTTATATATATATATATATACCTACATATATTCTTTCTTTATTCTTTTAAAAAGTTTTTTTAAACGTTTTTTGTTTTTTATTTTATTTTCAAACTTTTTTTTTTTTTTTTTCACTCATCATAATATGTACGCATACATAAAGTAATGGAAGTTATACTCGAAGGAGGCGATGAGGCGAGGTGGGAGGTGGGAGGTGGGTGAATTATACATACATGACGTGGGTATAACATATATACCTATAATATAATGTCTCGGCAACGGTGACAACTTTTTGCGGAGGGGGTCAAATAAAAGTAAAGGTTCTGAAATCCTATATGTATGTATATCTATGATATATGTATATGTATATAGGTATATGGAAGAACGGGGACTGTAGTCCTGGCACCGATTGTTCCCTCATGAGCTGGAGGGCGCGATGGGGAGAATTGGGGTGGGAAAATAGGTAAGGGTTGGAGGTATATTCGCGGTCTTATCCGCGCGATATAATATACCTTGAGAACAATGCGCTTGGTACGTATTATTTATATACATACATATGTATATGTATATATATATGATATACCTATATATACGTACTGAATATACAAACGTGTACATTCATAGGTATATATACATATTATATTACGTATGTATATATGTATGGTAGTGTAATATACGTATATTAAACTAGAATGATAAGGTGTGCGTAGAGTATCGATATATACGATAATACATATATACATATTAATATTTATACACTAAAATGCAGTGTGTATGTGATTAATTTTTTTTTCCTTTTTTTTTTTTTTTTTAGTTTGCGTATATGTGACTTTGTCTTTGTATTTGTATGTACTTGGTATTGTAATATTATACACTCGAACGAACGTGGGATATGTTTTAGTTGGGCCGGCAGCTTAATAGTCTCTTATACCTATATACGCCGATTTTATCGCGAGGGCTACTGTTATTTTTATACTGTTAACGCGTCGTCTGTTTCCTGTATCTTTCTTTATTTCTAGTTTTTAATTTTTTCTTACATATTTTTTTAACAATTGAAACAAATGATCGCGACGCCCATCGATGAATACATTATACCTATAATGATACGTATATCGATCGTGGCCGGTGTACGGGGAGCGATCGGCGCAATTGACGCGAATTTAGTGCCAAGTATACACATATATATATTTTTTTTTTTACATTTTATTTCTTCAATCGAACCCATATACATAATAGACTATAATATTATATTTTATTACGTCTCGATTAAGAACTTTGGTAAATCTTCATAAAAATTCGAATTATATATCTATATACTATATAATGTAGATATACATATATACCTACTTGACTAAAATTCAATCGGTGCAGCTTTTCGTTTTCGGTTTATTTATTCATTTATTTAATTACTTATGTTTTTCGATTTTATCTGTGTTCTATATTTTTTCAATTTTTTTCATTTTTCATTTTTTGTGTGTTCTTTTTTTTTCTTCACGCTTAATCGAATATTCCATATTGTTCCCTTACATTCTTATATATCATTGTTCCCTTGTTTTACTGCAGCTCTCACCGATATCAGCCATTATATTTATCAGTATTAATACAAATATATAAAAAAACATCGGTCGCTGGTATCGGTATCTTATCATTTCATTCAACTAATTAATCTGCACGGTATATAACTCTCCCTCTTTCTCTCTTTTTACCCTTCAATATACACATCATAATCTCCTTTCGTGTATCTGTCTCAGTGTCCCGTTTACCTGCAACGACTATCATCAAGCTGAAAACTCTAAAAACGATCAGGGAAATTCCCGTTCTTCCATAGTGGTTATAGAGTAACAAGGTATCGTGTTATGTGTCGATGAATAATGTTAAGTTCATTGGGACAGGGGTTAAGATAGGTTAGGGGGTGGTTGGGGGCGTTTGATTGGTCCCGGCGGCATCAGGGTGCGCATAAAAGTGATATCAGCGCGGTTGTTTCGAAAAAATGATAAAGCAATGTTTTGTTTCTTTTCTTGTTTTTTTTTAAATCCATGCGTTTCATCGTTCACAGATCTTTTTCATCGTTTGTCAGATCTTCGTTTGAAAAAATCGCTATAAAATTTATTTTTTCGAAATCAACCGCTGAAAGGCGTTAAAAAGGGTTAATTGCGTGGGGCGAAGGGTTGTCAAGGTCATGATGAAAGGGGTTTGGCGGGCAGAAGGGTAGGGGAGGGCATAAGGTGCTACACGCTACGTGGTCGTGATTGATTGATTTAACGATCTCTCGATCGATCGAGCGATTGATATATTATATACTATATATAGATTCATTGATCGATCGGATCATTTGTTATACACAATTCTTTCTTTTTTATTTATTTCTTTTGGTTTTTTTTTATTTAACTAGATTTCTTCTTTTTTTTTTCAAATATATTTATACGTCGTGGCCGTAGGGACGAAGGATCCCCGTTTTTTTATTTTTTATTTTTTTTATATCCTGCAGTCCCTCGTTTTCTCGTGGTTTTCAAAAATACACACACACACACGCACGCACGCACGCACGCACACGCACGCACACTTTCTCTCTTTTTTTCGTACTTTTTTTTTCACACACAAGCAGACATACTCTCGTCTCCCACGTGATTATCCGTTCTGTACAGTCCTCTCTAGGCAAAGGACTCGCGTGCGAGGTTCCAGCAGTAGATACTCGACGAAGAAGTGTCAACGTTAACCCAAATCTCCTGATGTGTTGGTCCCGTTGGTTTGCCGATTCGAGTGCCTCCGGCCTTCGTCTAGAACCCACGACAAAAAAAGGAGAAAAAAAAAAATCTATAGCACCTCCTTTAGCCTTTCCCGCTCACCTTGCACCCTTGCAACACCCTTGTTAACACCAAAGCTTATACATATGATAAAGGTATGACGCTGATGCGAGCCAGAGACGCGCAGGAAATTTGAATTTCTACTGATATTGATCCTTATCATGCATATACATACATAAGCATATATAGCCGATTACAAGTGATATTGGAGAAATCCACCTGTCATCGTATCTCGTTACAGTCATATATGTATTGTGTACCTATAAGCGCATGACTGACGCAGTCTGTCCGGTCTGACTATTCCGAATGAGTATTTTATTATATATGAAATTTGTTGCGGTGAAGAGCGTAGGAAGAGGAAAACGTAAATGCCGGACATCTGGGGTATACCTCGATTGCACACAGTGGTAAGGCCAGCTCCGTTTACCTGGTTGACCTTTAAATATGAATATTTAAAGGGGTTTCCGTGCTCACAGCTAACCTTATTTAACTTTGGATGAACTTTGAGTAAATTTGACGAAGCGCGTCAAAGCCAATGGGCAAAATGCCACCTTCGAAAAGTAATTTAGTCACTATATATACGAGGTCCTCCCGTTCAGCCACCGCCGCGGCGACCATAGGATCTAATTGGTCGTGAAGATTATGAAACATTCAGATTTCACAGTAAAAAAATTATGCACGGGAATAAATATCCAGATTTGTCAAAGTCTTCCTTGAATAGCTGTATTAATTCATACCGAGACCTTGACTGATCAAATATTCTACTCGTTGCTTAATGATCATATACATAGTCGTAGAGGCCGTACAGACGCGAAAGTATATACGTATATTTATATTATATCGTGTATCAGAGTTTTTTTTCTCTCTCTATTTTTTACTATCCTATAGCCGAAAGTCTCTTTCGATTAGAATAAAATTCTATTCATTTTTCCCGCTCTCCGAGCACCGGTTTGCAAAACCGTTCAATGCGACTATACAGATATTGACATCGAAGCAGTCAATTGGGTCGGCAGGTTTTCCAGTTAAAGCTTAGCACTAAGTGCCCTAGAGTCTTTGGAGAAGCCTAAAAATGTACTTCGGTAAGATTACAAGGTATTACAAGGTATTAAAACAGGTAAATCTCCTCTCGTTTCACACTAATAAAGTTCGGTTGATAGAGCCAAAGCGGTTTCAACCGCCACTAAAAAACGCTTGAAACATCCGGAAAAAAAGTTCGACGAGTGAATTGAAACGCAGACGTAATTCTTACTCCTCCAGCATGCTCTTACCTGCTTTAGAAGCGAACGGGTCCTTCGGGTGATTAGTTTTTATGGCGTTCATGCGTCTATTTTGTGCTCCAAGCGGCCCTCCCCCGCCGCATCCTCCCGGAGGAAGCAGAGCAACCTGTTGACCACATCCAGGCATGCCTCCGCCAGGACCTCCGGTAGTTGGAACACCGGGTACCCTCGTACGCGGCTGTTCTACCGGCTGTACTCTGCGCCTTTTTTTCGGAAGTTTTGCCCGAGCTTGTGTGTGGCTATAGTACATCGCGAAGTTGCTAACGATTACGGGAACCGGAAGCGCGATCGTTAGTACACCGGCTAGGGCGCAAAGAGCACCGACGAACATCCCCACGTACGTCTTCGGAACCATGTCTCCGTAACCGACTGTGGTCATGGTGACCAGGGCCCACCATAACCCTAGGGGTATGCTCTTGAAGTCGTTCTCCGGATTCGACTGGATCCTCTCAGCGTAGTATACGAGACTAGCGAATATAACGATACCGAGAACGAGGAAGAAGACCAGGAGGGTCAGCTCCTTGGCCGATGCTCGGAACGTTTGAATCAGTATCTTGAGCCCCGAGGAGTGCCTCGTCAACTTGAACAGTCTCATGATTCTGATAATACTGAAAAATTCAAGAATGTCCGCGTTCTCCAAATGCGAGGCGAACTTTTGGAGTGCGAGATCTATGTAAAAGCTCAACGTCGCTATCATGTCGATTAGGTTCACCGAGCTCTTTATGAACTCGCATCTGTCCGGACTGGCCACTATACGGATTACGAATTCGAGGGTGAACCAAGCGTTGCACACGCACTCGATGTAGAAAAATGCATCGTGGGCGTTCGTCTGGGACTTGTCCAATGCCCAGCTCGTCGTGTTACCGTCGTACACGGTCATGTTCACGATAACAGGTACACGCATGTCCGGGTGCGTTTTTAGGCAAAACGATAGTATCGACACACATATGAAGAAGACGGATATCACACCAATGATCTGTAACACGGGAGACTATATTGTACTTCGCCATAACTTCTAAGTGTTGAGTAGGTAGAAAAGTATTGCCGAATTCAGGGCAGGGTTCCCTCGTTTTAGGAGATGCGATATTTCGCGTCTATAAATCAACGAAACATATTTGAGGTGATGGATTCAAAAATTGATGAACTAACCGTCGATTTAGTGATAGGTCATAGTGTATCGGCCGTGATATCGACCTCCCCAAATCGGGAACCCCGTGCCTAAACTGGGCGACTTTCCTAGCTACCTGTTTTAGAATCAAGTGGTGCCAACTTATAATATTATCGATTGTGGGCAAGTGGATCAAGTTCAATCGTCGAGAACCTTGGGGGTCGGACATTCAAGTGTGTCTTGATTCTCCAGAGACCTAAGAGACGAGATTATTTGTTTTCCGATGAACGACCCTCCGAGGGCGACGAGCCCTGAGCCCTGAGATGCCTTAGCGTTCCCTTCTTCCACGCCAAGTCTAAGACGATAAATATATACCTATCTATCGGAGAGGTTGTTATTCAAATCACGCGAATGTGATGGAAATACGAGGCTGAGAAAACAGGGGCCGATTTTTACCGCGGAATCAAATTTCACCATCATCCATCACGAGTTTCTTTTTTTTTCTTTTTGTTTCTTCTTTATGATTCAAATTCAAGTCAAGTCCAATGATATAAAAAATTATATTAACAAAGTTTCTTTCTTTTTTCATTTTTCACCGTGAGATTACCGTTCAAACTGTACATAATTCATTTCACAAGAATTAATAGCCTTGTTTCCAGACAATAAACGCGCTTTTTTCTATCTAAATTTCGCGAATATTAATCACCATGTATCTACATTACAGGCGCGAATCTTGGATCTAATTCGAACTCTGACGTAGATTAATGGCGACTAACAGCTCGACCCTAGATAACCAAGTATAATAGAATAAATTTTAAGATAATCTCGACTTGCTAAAATCCACGGTTATTCCCGAAAATGTATTACTGATTGCTAATCACTAATCACCGTTTACGATCGTTAATATCGCTATCGACACTCGAGCTAATTACTTCTACGAACTATGTCAATTTCAAGGCTCTCAGACCGTGTCGATAAACTTTCCTGAAGCCATAATCACATTTTACATATATACCTCATAAATATCATCCAACCCAACTTACCTTCGCAGCGTTTGACGAGTAGGGTTCATCAAAGAGGGACCACATTTTTGGTTTTAGCCTCTGCCACCATGAAAGGGTTCCTTCGTGGTAGTCCTCCTCGAAGCCAAACTTCCTTGCGAGTTCTTCATCGCTAGGTTTTTCCGTGTCAAGGTCTAATCTGTCCAGCACAGCGAGTGTCTCTTGAGTATCCCGATGCTAAAAACCGAAATGAGCTCTTTCAAAGACCGTTACACGATCCGAGGGGTTGTCAGAGGATGTAAATGAGTCTCTTTTTTCCCTCTTTTTATTTATACCCACGGAATACAGATGAAATTAAATTACATTGACGAACGTACAGCCGTATCCTTCACAGCTCTTACCGAGTATGTCATGGTATATACTAATTTTCACGACAGAGAGCACCGTACACTAGTGAAAATCGAAACGTGTGTTAAACTATAGTATTAGAGATGACCTAGTTGCATGAACAGAGAGCAAGTAAACATTGATTTCGATTTGCGAGTCGTGGATTTTTTTTCTTTTTTTTTTTGTACCGTACAGGCATTCGCGAGGTCGGATACCGCGTCAGATTTGTATATCCGATAAATTCAAAACGTCTCTGCACAGCAAAAACCATTAGGTACGGAAAAGTTTGACGGGGGTCGTGTATACAGATCATATATGCGTATATGTATGTTCGTATCGTACGTTGTAGACGACGAAAAGTGTGATACCGAATTGAATGGCATATAAATATAAGTTTTACGGTTAATATGTTGTTAAGAACTACTTTGCGTGCTCTACGGAATAACTTTCTGGTCCCTGATCTATTTTCTTTCTAGCACGGTCAATCGATACCCACCTCCATACCTGCGACAGTACAACGTACGTTGGATATGCGGTGTGCGCCGCTGGCGTATAAATATCTACATGTATAATATTCCTACCTGTGCCATGTTCTTTAACAGATTTAATTTGATCAAGCTCAGTTTAAGGAGAACCGTTAATTATGCGAGAATACATAACGGTACACGTAGGTATATAGGTAGGTCTGTACGCCACTGCTCAAACTCTCGACGGTTATGACCATTGTGAGATTTTTTTCTTTTTTGTCTTTTCTTTTACCGCACAATGTAGAGAACCCTGCAGGACTTATAGGGATACATACGAAGGCTTAGAGGATTAGAATTTCTACACCGTATAATTACTTGGAGTTGGCGGGTACGAATTAGGCAACCCGTTGCATTTTTCATTAGCATTTGATTGTAGTCGACTTTCGTTCTCGGTGCATTTTGGTTTGGTTAACGGAGATAAAAGTATCAGCAGCAGCAGCGGATAAAATGGTTTTATTAAAAATCGTTGGAACACCAGATGAACCAAAGAGTCAGCAGTTAAAACGAAATGTTCAAAAAAAAAAAAAAAAAAAAAAAAAGACAGAGCGAGAAAGGAAGATTTTGATGAAAAAATATTTTAAATTATGCATACGAAAATTATCTTGGATTTCTATTATACTCGAGAGAGAATTTTACTCGTTAAATAAAATCAAACGAAGAGATTTGCATAAAAAAAAAAAACAAAAAAAAAAACGAGATTCTTAATCGAAAAGTTTTTTTGTCGCTCTAAATTTTGTTAAAAATGTTTCAAACCTTTGGGGGACGTTGCGTATCGCACATGAGCTTTCAAAGGGTTTAATTCGACGACGTTGCTGAGGAGGAGAATACGACTACGGGGCGCGGTTGCGCACGAACGCGCAATCACGGAAAGAAAATCTAATTGTCTTAACGGGTTCGTGGGCTCAGGATTTTCAGGGTGCGACTACTCGTGGTCTAACTGCTATACATATACCGGACGAGTAAATCGCTGGGTGCGAAAATCAAGCTCACCCGTCCTATCCTAAGCAAACGATGATAGAACATCAAAATAACAGACCGAAAACCCCCCGAAAGTCACCACATTTTCTCTCCTGCAATTTGGGTGTCCGCAATTTTTCGGCTCCGAAGAGCAATCAAAATTTTATCGCGAGAGATCAGTGCCCAACGAGCTGTAGTTTATTTCCATGTATTTGCTGTGTCGTACGTCCAAGAACGAATAAAAGAAAAAAAGTAAAAAAATACGTAGGAAACGGATCTCTGAGAAGGAAAAAATTGAGACGTTGACTATATCTACCTGCGTATACGTCATCCAACAGCAGGGTTCAACCTGGTTAGAGTCAAGACCCCAAAACTCTAGCTCCTCCTCGAAGAGGGGTCCACACACGTCGGTTGGATAGTGGAGTTTCCCGGTCCGATAATAGTTGAGGACCTGGGCGAAGACGCCGGGATGTCGGTCGAAGAAGTACTCGTTGAGGATGGGGTCGTAGTTAGCCAGCGCCTCCGTCAACCGGGACAGTCGGGTTGCTGGGATCTTTTTCAGGGTCGCCTTGTACGTCTCATGACGGATTCCCCCCACGTTGAGAACCACGCGGTTCTCCGCGTCCATGTTGATCAGATTCATACTGACCACGGCTCTGGTAGCGCCGATCCCACCTGTAATTAATTACCGATGCATTTTTGGTTCATATTTTATCTACCCTCTCTTTATACCCAATTTCTCGGTAAGTATACTATACCCCGATAAACATATCTGGTACATATACCGCGATTCTACCCCCTCCCCCACCCCAAGATCTTCCTCAATTATCTTTCATACGAAGGTCTATAACCTAGGGCGTTCTCCGCGCAAGGAAAGTTCTACCCATCTCGTAGCTACGGGGAAGGGTAGGAGATAGATATGCCCGTTGAATTATTTGCAGACTCAGAAAAGGCCTTGCCTCCCGTTGATTGGGCGTGAAATCGGCTTGATATTAGTCGACGCGATTCAGTGGAGCGTGACTCGTCAGTGAAACTTGGTTTAGTGATTATAACCGAGTTTTGTATGAATCCGTTAGCGTATTTTCCTTTGTTCGTTTACCTGTATCTTTTTTTTTTTTTAAATCTTTTACAAAGCAGTATGCATACAGGAGTGAACTAAATTAATGAGTGGATCTGAGAGCACAAAGGGGTTAGCGAAATTCTAACTCTTTATAATTTCGGGCTGTAGAAGCATCCCGGATTTAGTTATAAATCGTACGAGGCGAGGATCGGGGATTGTGTATCGCGTGCGTTTGGCATAAATCGAAAGTGACCAAAATGACGAAAAATAATGTTGTTTTTGAAAAAAAAAATTTTGAAGAAAAGAAAGCGGCAGCTTTTCGTAAGCTAATTTTTCGGGGTATACCGCGATCTCCGCGGTACTCTCCGTCCGATCAGACCCATTTACCCTAATAGACCCTAAATTCCAACATAAGTCTCACCACGTTCCTGTGCGCACCCCGTTATCCCCCGCGTTTAAGGCCTCTCGCGCGCCTGACAGCGCGCGATCGAAACCTCCTCCACCCGTGACGTCACTCGTCGTGCAGAGCCGCGCGCGCGGAATCGATATCGTGCGTGCACGCACGCGAGCACACCGATAACTCTAATCTACGCTGGTCACCCTTATAATAAACCGGCTATACCGCGGAGGTCGCACGAAATCTCAAACTTTGTTGAAATGGGGTAGCAAAAAAAAAAAAAAAAAAGAAGAAAAAAAAATCGCAAGTGAAAGAAAATGATCTAAAATAAAATGGCGGTCAAGCCCTAATCTCAGTGTACGAGTATGACAAAGGGTTTCCACGATCCATCGGAAACCAAGCTTCTTTACGCACCCTTAGTTCTCTCATGACCAGCATATCCTCCTCGACATCTCAGCGGCTCCGTCCTTTTCTCATGACTAGCTGCACCTGGCGCCGGCACGGCACCGGTGCGGCACCGGCACGGCAGCTATAAGCCTATTTCGTACCCAACTTTGGGATTATGACAGCGGAATATCTCCGCAAGTGAGAGTCACTGATCACTTTGATTTTAGGTATGGTATAAGTCTTTTCTTTATTTTTTGATATTATTTTTTATTTTTTCCACAGTATATGGAAAAATTTTCGCGTGTCGTTAGTTAACGCCGCGTTTTACCGTTGATTTAGTAACCACAATTACAGCAACGGCACGTTTCATACTCGTTCTTACCCCAAACTGCCTCCGGTTGAGCGCAGACTAAACTGACCCTCCGACGTTGAGCGACGGCGCTACGGGGTGTCGGGGGAAGACATAGGGTCTCTCGACGCGCAAACGCAACGTCGACGTCGTAGCCAACGTCCTCGTCGCCGTCGACGCTCACTCCTATGCCACTTCCGCCGACGACCGCATCGCTGACCCACTGCCCCCTTACCCCTTCGACCCACCACCCGCTATTCCCTACCCGGAGGTATGCCGCCATCATGGTCATCGCACACCCTGCACATTATGTACAATGTACATGTACAATGTACTATATACCTACATACCTACGTGTAGATTGCTGTACATGGTGTGTACCTTGCATGGATTGTATGTACAATGCCCCTTAAGTTTGAATCGAGGCGGTGTGTGTGTGTTGCTTGATGAAATCAAGCCAGTATGGTGTATGATAATGGGTCACCTCGCTTCGGTGAAAATATATATGTATAGGAAATTTACCTTTGGTGATTTGAAAGACCTTGATAAGGGGTATTTCTGATTCAATAATCGTAAAGCGGGGTTTTCCTCATCGGTTCGAAAATAAGAAAACAAACGGAAGAAAAAACGTAAGAAAAAAAAGTTATCGCGGAGAGTGGAACTGCCTCGATAGTGGTTTTTTTTGTCTACACCGTTATTCAAGTGGGCAAGCTTTTCGACGTGATGATAAATTGGTCGTAACTGCAGGTGGTAGGAAAACATTGAACCGAGGTTTGTTTTACGAGGTAGGGTAAAGTAGAAAAAAAAAAAACTTTGAAAACGTTTTGAAATTACGCAACCAACGGGTAGTTTCAACCCTCCCCTCCCCTCCCCCCCCCCCCCCGCCGTGCGTTATTCTGACCCGTTTACCATTCACCCTTCGTACTGTGTGACCCTCGTGGCACAGCGTTGGGGTTCAACGCTTGACCCATTTTATATGATTTTTTTTTTCACTTTCCCTTCGATTCCTAACCCTCATAAGAGTTAGATTTTTTTTCTCCTTCGATTCCCTTTCTTTATTTTTCTTTTTCTTTTTCTTTTTCCTGGTTCAGATTTCTGCATCAAACTAGACTCCGCAATACGATTCCTGGGTACAGCTTTAACCCCGATAAATATATGGGCTCGTATATACGCATGGCTGCAGCCTTATATCTCGATTATAGCTTCTATAGTGTCCTCGCTAAATATTATAGTACCGTTTGATTTCGGTCACTGTATAAAATATGAATATGGAATATCACGTGAGCGTATAGTATACACTTGATGTACGAATATGTCGAGAGAAATATCTGATCCTGAAGCCTGAAGTGAAGATTACACTTCAGCGAGATTGTGTACCTTATACTCCGATTCGCTGAAAGAAGAGAGAGAGAGAGAGAGAGAGAGAGAGGAGAAAAAACGAAAGGAAAAAGACAAAAAATAAAAAAAAAAAAAAAATAAAAATGAATAAAAAGGGGTGAAGAGAAACGAAAAAACAAAGAAAACAAAAAGCGACAAAGCAAGTACAGAAAAAAGGCTCTGAACAATTGAAGCAGGCACAAGCGAGTGTCGGTGAAGCTATAGGTAGCCGACATAGGGGACGCGATGAATATACATGGTCACCCTGGCGACGTGTTGACACACGAGGACGTGGGGGTGTTTAGGGGTAGCCGGTAGTACTCGTCTTCACGTGATCCTCTGGTACCCTGCTTTACTCTCAGGATTTCCCTCTGCCCTTCGAACTCAACGCGGAGATGCCGCCTCAACCCGTGACGTCAGGAACATTTCAAAGAAAATTTGCAAGGGTGAGATAGCTCGCAGGGTGGTTATGGCGGGGGTAAATTTTGCCTCGAGCAAATGTTCCGCCGGTCGATGGGACGCTTGCGCCGTTAGGAGGCGAGGGAAACTTGCTCTGCGTATATCGCCCCCGTAGCTTTTAACAATCTACACACTATACGCTATACATATAGGCTGTGACAAAAGTGTCGGATAGGTTGGGATCTGTCATGTAGATTGGTTGGTACTTGTGGTCGCATTATAGATTATTGGGGAATCAAATGCGTCCGAATTGCATTAATCCTAAACGTCAACCTCACCGTTTAGCCTTTAAATTTCATAGCGTATAGTTTCGCATGTATACCTATACCTATAGGTATAGACACATTGACGATCATTGATTATTCCATATGCCCAACGCAACACGAGCAAGTATTTACAATATGTACAATATCTACATATATACATATACGTATATACCTACCTTCTTCCTCGCTCTAACCGTGGCGTAATTACTGCTTTCCAGAGTGATACTCCCCTGCAAGCCCGCAGTTTGATGAAACGATACAGGATATAGTATTAATTAGTAATTAAGTAATTAATCATTCCACGATACATCGTCGTATGCCATATAATTCTGACGCCCCGAGATATGCATACGTGATAAGAAGAAAACTTTTGTGTCTATGATATGACCATTATACTGCACTACGTTGAAGTTATATTAAAAAATTGCTATACATTGGATGCTGATTTGTTCAATAATCAAATGCTGATTCATTTCTAATTCCACCGGGGATCGCTGAATGTGCGGTAGACAATGTCAGGTACACACACTCACGATAACATATTTTATTCAAAAAATAGATTTTTACATTTAGTTACAGTATACACAAGGCAACAACAAAATTATGGATCATCGATAATAATATATTTCGAAGCAATAAAATCAGATGATTCTATAACAGGCATACCTATACCTACACGTCGACTAGGTAAATTTGTCTTCGTTAATTCACGTTATTTTCACGATTGAGATGAACTTAGGATCATGATGCGGGCTTACGACGAGAGAAAAATTTTTCATCAGACCGAAATCTGGGGGCAAAGGATTCTTTTTGAACAAATTGTGCGTGATATAGGTATATATTTTTATAGAATTTGAGTGTCTCTTGTCTAGTTAGCGAGACTTTAGACTTTTGATTCAAAGAGCCTAATAATTCTGGCTCTCGATATCTATACGTTACAATACGTAAGAGCAACGCAATATTCAATTTCCACGAAAACGAATGGATATATAACAGACTCTTCAGAAACCTCAGCCGTTCAATTCTTGAGACAATGATGAAGTGATAGAATAACCAAATACAGCTATAAGCAATAGAAATATAAGATCGAATTACTATACAAAAGATGCGACGGAAGCTCCCTCGTAATTCAATTAACCTTTGTCATCTATTCGCGAATTTACGTACAGTCTGGGGCCGAAAGCCAGACGAGTTATGGCCACACGATTACGCATCAACCGATGACACAGTCACTTCTGAATTTGAACGATCAAGTTTTCGCCACATTTTTTCGCTACATTCGTTCTCTATTTAATTCTACTTTCAACGAAAATTCTGCTCTTTTATTGTCTCAGAATGCAGTCATACTGCAGTTTGATTGGCCACTTGCACCGGGGCCTTTTATTTTATGCATCTGCCGCAATTCCAATGTAATCTTTATCACAATTGCTACAGACTAGGCAGAATTGAATGGAAAACCCAGAGTGTCTAGCGAGAGGAAACAGATCTGGAAATACCAGGAAAGTTTGTAGAAAAATTTATGAATGTTTAATCCGTTATTTGAGTAAATCGTAGCAATGAAAATGTTTGAATTTCAGTTTAACGGGCGTGTTTGTATTTCATAAAGTTTTTACAAATGACGACCAGTCAGCAAAAAGAGGAAAACCTTGATAAAAAATAGTGGGCTCTTTACTCTGGAAAAAGGTCAAATATATTGGTCTGAAAAATCCAGAATTCTCTGGGGAATTTAAAAACGCCCACCCACTGGACACTCTGGAAAAAAAAGACTGATCTACTACCTTCTACACTTCCGCTGTTTCTCTTTCTTTCATCTCTCACTCATCTGTCAATCATACAGCTTATATATCTCGTTCGAACCAACCGATAACTCGGTCTCATACGTCGCTGTTGATTACACTCACAACGTAGGGTTGCACGCGTCTGGAGAACAGATTGCCGAAGAACGTGTGTTCGATTTTTGTGGTTCACTTTCCCGTTTTTCATTCTCAGCTTCACCTTCAATTTTTCCAATATCGTACTCTGCAGATGGGTTCGTACTGGAATTGTTATTCGTCACTGTTGGTTTCTTGGCCAAAAACTCCTTCTGTTCGGACGGCATCGTTGTGGCTCTTGGGCGATGAGGAGCTTCTGGTAGATTCGCTAAAATCTGTGGCTGAAAATTTTAAACCATAGTGAAAAGGGTAAAAAAATTAAGACGTTTTTTTTTAGGTTTTACTGATCTCAGGTCAAGTGCACCGATCATACGACGAGCGAATATTTTTCAAACTTGACAATACGAAACGTTGGAATATTGCTAAGTGAATTTCTGACGAACGTCTTCTCCCGTTTCCATTACTATCCACCTCGGTCTAACCCACATTGGCTAGTTTATCATTTTCCGCGCAGAGGTAATCTTCGCACGTATGAAGAATCTATTGAGAAAATCCAGCCAGACGTGAAAGAGGGTCGTTGCAATGGAAGTGGTGAGGATAGAGTAGGGCATCGTTGCAGAACGTCGTTGATCACAATATACTCTTTCTACTTTATACTGCCCATTCTTCGACCTTAGTGCGTATAGTTATAGTCAAATAATTTCGTCGTTATGTTCGCTGACTCGTTTTACGACCGAGTCATTTCCAGTCGATGACATCTGTCCTCAGACATGATGTAGTTATATTATACCTATACCTAACCACTTGTCGTTCGAGGTACTCAACTGAGTGACTTTACTACCAAATCTGGCCTCGTGCCAGTTAAGAAAGTGAATGAATGAGTGAATGAGTGAGTTAGTGAATATGAAATATCTAAGTCAATTAATAAATTCGATGATAATTTATCTACCTGCAATTGCAGGACCGTATCGATCCCAATAGTTGCTGGCCGAGGCATTAGAGGAGCCGTGAACCTTGGCAATGAATTGGCAAAGTGTTGATTATGAATATCAGTAATATGATGTGGTTTGTGTTGTCGATTTCTCCGTGGTACTTCGGCCGGAAGTACCTTGCGTCGTTGTTTAGGCAATTTGCTGCGAGCCTGAAGTGTGCGAATATGATGAGTTTTGTGGGGATTGTCGAAAGGTTGGAAAGTAATTCAGTGTGAAAGGAATTCATTTCGTGATATAATTATGCAGCTAAGAGTGTACGAACTCTTTCACAATTACCTGTGTGTGAGAATAGAACATAGAGAAGTTGCTGACGATGACGGGGACTGGTAAAGCGATGGTCAACACTCCTGCTAAGGCACAAAGAGCGCCGACAAACTTACCGGGAAACGTTTTAGGCGCCATGTCACCGTAACCAACTGTGGTCATCGTGACCAAAGCCCACCACAGTCCTTCTGGTATGCTTTCGAAGTTGTTTTCCGGATTATTCTGGAAGTTAACAATTAGTTTCGGCAACAGGAATTGAGTTGCGATTAAATTGAACGAGGATTGAACTTATAGAACTAATCAAATAAATTGCAAAACTTTTTCGAATCCAGTTATAATTTGTAGAAGTTTTTTTTTTTTTTTTTTCGTTTCCAATGAAACGCGAACCACGAAGACAGAACCCACGTTGTTCACAATTCTAAACTTGACGGACTAAAATTGATTCTACTGCGTGAAATTCTCCACAAACGTTGTGTTTGTTCTAGAAAATTGTGCTCTATCAATGCCTCAGTTAGCGCCCACGCATTCAACGTTTTGTCTTTGAGTAAAGAAACGACGCAGTGCGGTGTTTACGCACTGCTGAACGTTGGTGTCGTAGATATACGGTCCGAGGTGGAGGGTAAAGCAGTTGTTTACTCAGAGGAAATCTACAACTTTCCGACTATTCAGTGCGTAACTACTCTCAGAGTAAAATGCGCGGATTACAGTACACGGAATGTAGAGGTAGTTGAATGAAGAGAAGAACGTGGCAGACTGGAAGTGGAAACTAGCACAAGTGGGCTCTGAGGAATTACTCGCAGTTATAGGCGAGAGAAAGAGAGGGAGAGAGAGAGATAGAGAGTGAGAAAGACCGAGGAGAATAAAAAGGAAAAGGTTCATTTAGCGTTAAAAGTTTCAGCGAAAAGTTTCCTTAGTCTTAAAACCGGCAGAGATTTTATGAAGCGAAAATTGAGCGAGCGAGTCTCACAATTCTTTGTGAAAATATGTAATTCGTAAAAAGCTTGAAAGCGCAAATAAAACAGATTTTTCTTTACCTGAAGACGTTCCGCGTAGTAGACCAGGCTGGCAAACAGCACGATTCCTAAGAGCAGAAAGAATACTAGTAGGCCAAGCTCTCTGGCAGATGCCTTGAAGGTGTGAATGAGAATTCGAAGACCTGGTGAATGCCGAGTGAGCTTGAACAGACGAAGGACTCGTACGATGGAGAGGGCTTCCAAAAAGGCAACTTGCCGCGGTATAAATTCTGTGTAAAAGCTAAGCGTAGCTGCCAGGTCGATGAGGTTTACCGGCGACATCGCAAACTCGCCCAAGCTTGGACTGACCTACGATTACCAGGAACACACAAATAAAATTGAAGAAAAAAATGGAAATTGTACAAATGTAATGAATAGAAACGTGAATGGTTTTGTTCATCTTCTTGATCGCTCAACAAATTAATTTAAGTATTGTCTGGCGGACAATAGATTTAGGTTTTCAGAAAGAGGACCACGCCGTGATGTAAGATTATGGCATTCACGCACCAGACAGCGTAGCATTAGCTCGACCGTGAACCATCCGTTGCAGGCCAGTTCCAGGTAGAAAAATGCCACATGAGGTTTCGTCTTGTCACCGGTGTTGTCCATTTCTGCAGGGGCACGTAATACTCTCATGTTTTCGTGTGTCTTGAGGCAAAACGATATGACGGAAAGGCAGATGAACAGGATCGAAACACAGGCGATCCCTTTTGCTAGGGGCGAGGAGTAGGGCTCGTCAAAGATGGCCCAGATACGTGGACGAAGAGATTGCCACTTCGTTAACCTCCCCGAGTAGTAAGATTCCTCGTAGCCAAAAAGACGAGCTACTTCCTCATCGCTTGGACGGTTAACATCGATGTCCAATTTGTCCAGGATGGCTAGAGTCGCCTGTGTGTCCCTGTGGATGCTGTACGTACTCCAACAGCAAGGCTCTACCTGCTCATAACGATAGTTTATCCAAAAAATCATAAGAAATTAATATTTTTCTAATGACTTAGATCTGAGATTTGATCTTCTTCAAAGTTGAGTGATTTTACTTATTGGTTTACGTGTACATGCTTATTAGCCTGGAAATGTATTGTGTGTCCAACCGCTCTTTCTAGTCTTCGCTAAAGTTGTTTTTTGGATGCTTCGAAGAACCGGAAATGTTGAGTTTCATAATAGGCAGAAAATTACCATTTAAGACTACGGATCACGAGGAAACAGAAACTTCGATCAGATGAAATACACGCGATACTGCAGATTAAAAGACAAAAAAAAAAAAAAACACACATCTGATACCGGCCTGGGTCTGCCAAAAAACTTTCCGAGCAACATATTAACCCGGGAATGTAGTTTCCGAGTAAAATAATTGCTGGAAATTAAGCCTCGCTGTTGAAAGAATTTTTGAGTGCTGACCGCTGCAGGTTCCATTGTTTGTAATACGAGAGCAGTAAGCGAGCACCATTGTTTTTAACGATGGACAGTTTAGAGAGGAGACAAATGGCCAGGGAATGTAAAGCCAGGAAGCCAATCTAGAATAAAGGATCAGTGAATATGCAATTGTGCTCAAATTAAAGAGACACCTATTACAGCTTTTTCCCTACAATTACTGTTAGAAGGGGGTTCGAATGCCCAAAGTCATGTTGATCGATCTATTCCTAGCTTCAAGAGAAGAATACTTCGAGCCGATTGAATACAAGGCTCGATCTGCGGTGCGATTGTCTCTAACAAAAATATTTACTGTCCCAATTCCGAGTGCGTATCGTATATTTGGGAGATCGATTGCTTGCTCCAGGTGCCGATCGTTACTACTCTGATCTCCTACCACGTTCAAAATCAAATTTCCCTTTGAGGAATTATGAATAAACGACTGGCTACGACGTACTATAAAAAAAATACTGTAAACGAGACTCTTTTCAAATGGACCAATTTTTGGTTACCGCAAAAGTTCTTGTGATTTTCGATACGAAAGTGAATAAAAGAGAGGAATAGGAGGAGGGAGAATGAGGAGAAGCCAAAAAAAAGGCATTGGTTCGTCGTGGTAATAAACGGCTTTTACACGGTCGTTTATCGTTCACAGTAGAAACTGAACTCGAAACACAAACGTCAGAGGTTGTTAAGCTGTTAACGTCGTTTGACATTAATCAGATATCTCTTATATAGTTTCCAGCGGCAATCAGAGAACTCGGGATTCTCGGACGAGGTGGTACATACCTATGTGCGGATGCAGCGGTTATAGGTGCAGCGGAATTTATGTCAGTTCAAAATACATCTGTGCGGGGATACACACGCTCTTTATTACGACATTAAAAGCTAAACCAAGGATTTAATGATCTCCATAGGTATTGTGCGGTTAACGTTATAGTTTGTGCGAATCTAAATAGACAAGTCGTTTCACCGCCGCATAATATACGCCTACAATATTTAGTGTATCGTGTGATCTATCGATCTTTCAGGAATAATGAAATATAAAGAAATAAGACAAAAAGAAAAAAAGGCGAAGATACACAGGTAGTAGTTTTATTTATTAGCCTCACTCTTGTACAGGGTGTCCGAGAATTAAACGTCCAAAATGTCCAAAATGGACTAATGTCCAAAATGAAAGGTGTCCTAGAGGAGGTTGAACTGAGCAAATTGTCTCGAAGAACATGGGGTCTGCGAAGTCGCGTTCGCGAGATATCACCGGTTAAAAAATATCGCTTTGCGCCGCGGCGACGCGGCGCAATGCGATATTTTTTAACCGGTGATATCTCGCGAACGCGACTTCGCAGACCCCATGTTCTTCGAGACAATTTGCTCAGTTCAACCTCCTCTAGGACACCTTTCATTTTGGACAGTAGTCCATTTTGGACATTTAGTCCGTTTTGGACATTTTGGACATTTAGTCCATTTTGGACATTTAGTCCATTTTGGACATTTGGTCCATTTTGGACATTTTGGACATTTGGTCCATTTTGGACATTTAGTCCGTTTTGGACATTTTGGACATTTAGTCTATTTTGGACATTTTGGACATTTTGGACATTTTGGACATTTTGGACATTTAGTCCATTTTGGACATTTAATCCGTTTTGGACATTCAGTCCATTTTGGACATTCAGTTCTGGGACACCCTGTATAACACATGTCCATGAAAAAATATTCGGAAGTTTATTACGAAAAGTGAGATAGAGAAAGAGGGCGAGAGTCGTTTATTACACCGTGGGACTCGGTCCCGTATATCAGGATAACCAGAAATACGACAAAATAACTAAATGAAAAAGAAACGCGACAAAAAATGAAAAATATTGAAAGAATATGATGAAAACAGATATGCTTCAGAATAAAAGCAAAAGAAAAGAGAACAAACAGAGCTGGGAGCAATCAATGTAGATAATAAGCGCGAGCAGGCAGCGTGAGGCGCACCCTAAAATTAACAGAAATAAAAGAAGCGGAAAGAAATAAGAGAGGAGAGAAAGCACAAGCAAAAGCAATTAGACTAACCTAGGATTAACCTTAAGTAACCTAAATGTAATTAAGAACAGAAGTACGAGAAAGAGGGTAGTGTTGGACTTGTTGGTCTCGAAGTGCGAGAAGAAACCAGCAGGAAATAACAGAGCAGTAATCAATCTGAGGAAACAGCGACTCAGTGACAAGCCATTTCCTCAGAGAGACGGAAATAAGCTTTTTGCAACTCTTCAGCTTATAGTGCAGCGTCTCAAAGATGCGGTTCGAGATCTGGAGAACCTGAACGATCCAGGTCTGTACGTTCGGTTCATTGACACGTACGGATTTTTAATGGACTCGATAAAGAGGACGGAGTAATCCAGGAAATGTCCGAAAGACATGGATGGATGAAAATTGATCGCAAATATATTCTGGACTTAAAAATTGACGTTTAGCATTTCGTCGGGATGTATATCGGCGATTAGTTCCTTTCCATGTGTATGAATTCGTTGTCCAAAAAGACGTCTACAAACCTGGTTCGAGTCAAGGCCCCAGAATTCTAACTCCTCTTCAAAAAGAGGCCCACAGACGTCCGTAGGGTAGTGGAGTTTTCCGGTTCGATAATAGTTGAGAACCTGAGCAAAGACGCCGGGGTGTCGGTCAAAGTAGTATTCGTTGAGTACGGGATCGTAGTTTGCGAGGGCTTCCGTCAACCGGGACAACCGAGTCGCTGGAATTTTCTTTAGGGTTGTTTTATAAGTCTCGTGACGAATTCCCCCGACGTTAAGTATCACGCGGTTCAGCGCGTCCATCGCATCAAATTTTTTCACGAATCATTCAAAGTAGAGGCCCTATACCTCTTAATGCCGAAGATCACTTAATCTCGTACCGGTCCAGCCAAGATTTTCGAAAGTTGGTTCACATTTTGTTCCGATTACTTTGATCGAAGGGAAAATAAAACGGAAAAAGAGCCAGAAGAAATTAACAAAAAAATCTAGAAAATTAAAAATGGAGTTCGATTGTGCAATTTTTTCATAAACAGTGAGAGAATCTATCTGCGAGTGTTTATATTGCGTCGATACACGTTATACATCGATGTTATATTCGTGGGTGAAGGAAAAAAAATAATTTTGAACTGATCGCAGAATTAGAATTAGCTAAAAAAAAAAAAAAAAGGAACGGGCTAGTTGTGACGCGTTTATATACTTCGCTTTGATTTAAATTTATTTCACATTAAGTTCAGAGTGGTAAAGAAAGAAGTTTTTATCTGTTTACTGGATTTTAGCAATACGTCTACTCCCCGTACCTATATACTAGGTATATACCGTAGCCACTCAGAACTTTATAAAACTTTTTATTATTATCGAGGGATTTCGCACCGATGAGATCCGATGCGACGAGAAGAATGAAAATCATGTATAGCCGAGGATCGGGTGTCTCAAATTTTTTAAAAGCCTCGCTAAATAACTCCTCGGTACAATATTAAGTTACGCAATTTTTTTTTTCTCTCTCAACTTCAGATTTTCATCAGAGTGCCTGCCTTCAAGGAGCTTCTGCACACCGGAAAGAACAAGAAAACAAAACTAATAGGAAAAAAAAAGAGAGAAAAATCTTGACGGTTAAAAAGAGAATTTTATCAAAGCTCTCTTATATAAATTATTTAGACGTCTTTTCCTCCCTTCCGACTTTAAGCAATGGTTTTTGATCCCGGTTTCCCCGGTTTCGTGGATCACGTTCTATATCACTACCGATATACACCGACTCGCTAAACACTGACGATCACTAAAGTCCGGCGATTTTTACCGTCCTGCGAACGCGTCTGACGACTTGCGTTTGAACACCGCACTAAGAAGCAACGGACCCGCAAGAGTGGCGATCCCCAGCTCGACCGCCCCCGCCTTCTGACTTGAGCGGCTTTGAGTTCTATAAATTCGGCCATGTTTATTTGGCCAACTAAAGCAGATGGTGTGCATGCCAGTGGTTTACGAATAATAATTTTTTTTTTCCTCCTCACTAGTCTCTAAAGTCTACCACTTTACGATCCCTTATATCGCGCCCCTTCGCATACCGATTGCGGGTGTACTCCGATTTTATAACCCAAGAAGAGTTCTTCTACTTTCGGTAATGACTACCAGATCATTTGACGGAAAAAACTTATGGCTAAAAACGAGAAACACTCTTTGTCAAATTCTTATTACATTTTAGAACATTTGGCATGTATAAAAGGCAAACTGAAACGAATTAGGTACGTACGTTGCGTATTTTTACTCCGAGGCTAATTATAAATTCAAGTCCTGTAATCAGAGGAATGAATATTACATAACTCTTTGTGTTTTTACAGAGTTTTCGATCTCCCTCGTATTCTTGGTATCCATGAATGTTATTACGCGTGGGATGTTCTTTGACGCAACGGTTCCCAATCTCGTAGAAAAGTGGAATAAATATTTATGACATATTTTTGAATCAAATGGTTTCATCGTCAATGTGATTTTCTACAGGTCTACAGTCTGAACGGTATAAATCCATAAAATATATCGGCGAACAGTTTATCGTGAGTAAAGTTCATCTACACCATTGCACTTCCATCGCAAGAGTAAGAAAGTATAAGGGTAGGTATAAGGTATATAAAGAAAAAGTTGACTGATAAAATGTACGAAAACAAGCTATAAAACTTTTCTCGTAAACATCATACCTACAAAACGTTTTTTTTTTTTGTTTTTTTTCTATTTTTCTGACGACCCGAAACCGGACTTACGATACATTAGACATAGAAATTCAGTTTCCGCCCGTACCCACAAAATACCGACGAAAATTCTTCCCGGATGCTGCAGATTTGAGAATAGTTTAATCTCAAGGTGCAACGCAACGTCGGAAAAGTTTATTACGGATAAATAATGGTCTGTTGGTTCTCGGGGATCATCTCTCTCGCTTGGTACCAACACTCGATGCATCTGGACTAATCCTCGGTGAAACATAAACGTGAAAGTCTACTTTGCCGGCGTCGCGACGCCCCTGCACTAGTTATCGTCACCGATCACAGGAGATGAGGGGTTGCCATGACGACGACGTCGGCCGTCGACCGTCTCCGCTGGACCATAGACGCACGCGCCGCGACGCGCCTTCGACGGTGGCGCTTCGGGGTGCCTTCGGAGAGGTAGACACTGCGGTGAGGACGCCGCCCGTCGTCGTCGCCGTAGCCCGGTGCACCTGGTGTTGGTCTCGCGTCGTGTCGCGTGCAGTCCGTCTCGTTATCTCGGGAAAGGAGTGCTCGCGAGTGCAGCTAAAATGGGTAATTTGGACAGGTAGTGAGCCGCGAAACGGGCCGTGGTTCCAAGGCTACGTGCAGATCCTCTCGAGCCAAGGGCTCCACGTATATTCGATCGATATCATCCCACGGGGCGAGGCAACCACGCGGTATGTCAGGGGCCCCGAGGTCCGGGTCTTACGGGACCCCACGGGGTTACCAAAGCCACCCAGGTCACCCTGGAGGTCCCGGAACGCGTCACGAAGAGATATCAATGAACCCCCGCGCTTTGGCGGTATCAGGGAATGCCACCGCCCTGCCACCGCAGGTTTGTTCCATTCGAATCACCCTCGCGAGGCCGACTCCTGCCTCCTGCCTCCTGCCTCCTGCCTCCTGCCTCCACCCTTCATCCCCAGGTCAGCCACCTCGCAGTCTCCTATCCTCCTCATACCCGCGGACCCTCCTCAACGAGCCCTACTTTAATTACGGTCAATTACCCGAGTCACTTGTCTCTCTCGAGTGAGTCTCTCTCTTTCTCTCTCGTTTCCCTCGTCATCCTACGTATTTCTGTCTTTTACTTTCACGTCCGCTCCACACGGCGGAGGCTTAGCGAGCGGACGAAAGGCGAGAAGATATCGTCGTAATGGGCAAGCTTAATAACGTAGTGACGTTTAGTTACTACCTTGTGAATCTCACTCCAACTACCCTGCACCCGGTCTCGTACCTATTTTAATAATTACACCGAGATATATCACTCGAACTGCGTGAGAAAATTAATAAACTTCACAGCTGTTTTTTGCTTTACATTTTTTATGTGAAAAAACGTTAAAGAGTGACGTACCTGGAACCTCAACAAATTATTTCTTGCTTTTGATTCATCTCATTGCATATGCTGCAGATTTCATTATTCTATTACGCCGGTCGTACAGAGAATTGCCCGAGGCGTTTGCCGAGTACTTTAATCCATAGCTTAATGCACAGCTTCCGACGCTCGAACTGTTTGGATATACTTTTGACGCTTCTACCTGCGATCGCTAGATCGTCTTTGTGCTCATTAAGTACGCGAGTTTCAAAGCGTTTACTCACGCGTTTCTCTTCCAGTGGTATCAGATCTCCGGGACACCATATGCTGTGGGAGTTCTTTTAATTAATATGTCTCAATGGAATACCCTCTCGGCTTCAAGGCCACGCTATACAATGCCCGACAATGAGAGAATGATATCTTCGATTAATAGGAAGCTCGTGAAATATCGAGTCCTATCATTTGTCTCATTCTAAATACACCTTTTGTCGTCAATGTTCTGTACAAGGAATCACGGAATCACAGTATCGTCGAGGTAATTTAAGAACGAATTTTAGGTTTCTTTTGAAACAGTCGAGCGGGTTCTCCCTTCACATAACGTTGATCCGAAACGGTGGAAACGGGATATCTACTGAATAATAAACACCCCCGACCCTCGTCCGCGGATCCTTTCCATTTCAAAGACCATTTTATTTCGCCCAAAAATCAGAAATAATTAATGAGAGACGTGCGATGGTTAACCTGCAGGTGGACGTCTCGACGCAGGCCGACCTCCACGGGGGTGGAAGCCTCCACGGTGATTGGGGTGAGCGTAGAGCGACGCCACTGTATTCACGTGAGGATATAAAGGAGCAGTATTGTATAACAAATCGGCAATTAGATGCCGTCGAAAGATCTGGAGGAGGTATATTCGGTTGTTTATCCTCGCGTGGTCCGTCGCCGTGCACATCCGCCAGGGCGTCAATTTTGTCAGCTTGTGTTCGCGGCGCACCAAGTGAGGAAAATTTATTCGACGCACCGTACCCAAGGACGTTTCATCAACAACCCTATCCTAGCCATGCCAGAGGTCCAGGAAGATACGACGCTGACGAGGAGGACTACCCGGACAGTTCCTACTTCCGTCGTCGACCGACTTCTTTTTGCACGACTCCTGATCCCAAAAGGTAAGCGAAAATTCGGGGATACGGGGAAAATTATATCGACGAACATCTCCTCGGGGATAAATATTTTATAACCGAAATTTGACACGTTATATAGTATAGGTTTCTACATCGATAGAGCATCGTTACGTTATGACGCTTTTCAACGTCACGAGATATATATACGGTCGTTCGGAAACCCCCGTAGCGAGTTAACGTTCGTTTGAGTCGTTGCCAAATGGCGATTGAAACGGTCATTACAGTCTGCAGATTCCGACGCTTCTCGAATTCGTAGACAACCCCCGTATCTTCTATTATACCCAGTTTTTTTTTGTTCATCGATCAAAAATCGATTTCGAACAAATGCACGAGGCGCGTTCATCTGCAGGGCAAACAATATTTTGTCTTGAGTAATATTTTCGTTACTGATCGTTAGATACGTGTGCTTCTGGTTACTTTATGGACACATGATCGTTAAAAAAAAAGAAACAAAAAAAAAAACTGTTTCTCTTTTTAATACCACAAGGTTTTTCCTCGTTCGACATATGCGCGCGGTTTCGCTAAAAACCCCGCGGCGTGTTATGAATACGTAATAAATCGTATGGGTAGAGATAGCAGCATAATGTAGTAGAAACACGACGCGAAATGGTTTTTTAAAACTAAGGATACGTACACCGCATTTTTGTACCGTCCGTAACCTACAATTACAAGGAAAGTTGGCAGACCACACGACGTTTATAGTCTTGGTCCAGAATTCACACAGCGAACGAAACTAGCCATTTCTTTTTCAGCATCTAATATTTTTCTACCCATCTTTACGTCGTTTTATATCGTTTCGGATCCGCTGCAGCAACTTGTGGCTCTATTTGGCCACCGTGAAAATCGAGTTTGCCGTTGCAATTATACAATCTTCGCGGGTCCTCGCTTATACCTTAGATTAAATCTTGTAGTAGTTTAAAGAGAGAGAAAAATAAGAAAAATATAATAACAAGACCCAGGCATGAAATTAACCTCGATGCAATTTTGACCCAAGTGCGTATTTACCAGTAAAAAATCGTCAAGTCATTGCGAGCTCTTGCGGAGTCTTTACTTTAAAATCGAGGTCGCGTAGCGGGTTTAGGAACGGGCCTGATCATGAGTTTGGCCGTGACGCTAGAGAAGAGAATGTCCTGGTGACGCAGCTAGACCAAATCGCTTAAAAATTTACATGTACTTAATTCCTCTACTAAATAGGCAATAGGTGTGGCGTTCGTTTGGAGTTAGGACAGGATCGTTCAAAAAGAGGGTTAAAAAGTTTCTTTGGACCGTCGTACATATACATACCTATACCTACTCGACGGGGTTATTTAATCAAGCCAAGATGTTTACTTCGGGGGTCTTTATAGGTAGGTACATAAACCTACCTATGCGGAAGATCCTTAAGAGAAAAACAGATCAAATTAGATAAAAGCTAAGAGATCCCGGGTTTCATTGGGGAGCAAAGCACACTGTAGAAAACCTCGCCTCATCTAGCTCTAACTGTAATTTAACGTTTGCAATATCCGAGTATAACAGTCCGCATGTAGCTTTCAATGGAGTTAACCGTAACGTACAGCGTAGAGTGATTGGAGTATCAGATGAAAACGAAACGGTACGGTACGGGGTCAGGGGGGATCGTAACCTCTTATACCTACGAGCTTATGTGCTAATATTAGCGTACCCCTAACTGCGCAGACCGTAATGCTACCTGTTGGACGAGTGCAGCTTAGCTTTCATTATTAATTACATGGCTCAGGGGTCTTGGGATCCCCCAGGTATTCCGGCAGGCAGTAAGTACTACATGTATGTACAATGTATGTAGTTACATTTGTACGTATATTCGGTGGTTTAAAGCGCAGAGATTAATTTTCTTGAAAATAGAGAAAAGGAATGTATGTAGATATACCGAGGAAAAGCATCGCGTGATTGTTTATTAAAGGTACACGTGGGTGCCGGAGGATGAGGAGTCGACGCGACTGGAGGGTCCTCGACCTGTCTTACCGCCCACACTTTCTGCACCAACTCCGGTCAACCCTAGACCCGCACCCCAGCAACCACCACGACCGAAACATGTCAGTTTTGCGAGATCCCACACCTTAACCTCTTTCGAGGTACCGCGCTCCAGGAGTCCCCCTAGGTCCCACGAGCGGCTCATCGACTCCCAGCCCACTATGCAAGGATCTCTTTCTGCGGTTCTGCCCTTGACACACACTTACGCGAACCCTGGAGATCCCCGTGGTCTGGTACTCGGTAAGTCAAGGGTGAATGGCCTTTGTTGTTGGTTTGATGCCGTGAAAAAAAAAAGTCGCGCGTTTTTATTGTTTTACTTTCTTTTCTTTTCCGTTTCTTTCCCCTTTCCTTGTCCTCCCATCCTCTTTTATTTGTTATGAGCGTTTTTAGACGGCTCTTCTTCTTTCGCGTACGGCCCGAATTGTCTGGAAGTTAGTGGTTTGGGGGTGATCTTAATCTGACCACTTTTGTTGCCCTCTCAAAGAGAAACCTTTGAAACGTGGAGTGATGAAGACCCAAGCTACGCAGACCGAACTTCCTCAAGGTCTCAGAGGGCGTGTGGCACCCATAACACTCAGCCCAAGAACGATTCACAGGGTGAAGATGGTCTCCCAAGGTGCTCAGACTAACGGTATTTTGAACGGACGTAAATTGACAAAGAGCTACTCTGAAGCCGGGCAGTTAGGTACACCTTTAGGAGCTACATCACCAGGCGGTACTCCCGTTAACGGCAACACTGATGTCGAACACGAGCCTCTCCAGAGGACTCAATCCGAAGAGCCGCCAAGGTCACCATTTTTGGTTAACACTCCGCCGAGTTCTCCAACGTTGACGATGCCGCGTCCCGTTATCGACGATAGGATAAACGGAGATTTAGATACTGTCGTGGACCAGGTAATAGGAAATAACGACTCTTCTTCCCACTCAATTCATCATAAAAATTTCGCATCTTTAACGCTCTCGATGAATGCTGGGCTAAAGGCTGATCACAGACTCGGTGATTCGGATAATGAAGAAATTTTGATCGATTTTAAACCGGCCCCAGTCTCGCCTCGCGCTCGGACGAACCTTAGTCAGACCCCAAGACCGTGCAGGAGGACAATACCGCTTCAGAAAACCCTCTCCGATGGGGAGATTCAGGTGGAACGAAGAGAGTTGATCGGGGAAGCAAGCGAGCCAAGTTACCCGCATACGTGCAGAAGAAACCATCACGATCCATGGAGCAAATCGACACGAGCCCCCGTTCTGTTTTCCTCTACCCCCGATGATCTGGCTCTTTTGAGAGCTACGCCACCGGGAGAAGAACATCACGAAGAGGTATGCGTTTCCACGAATGTTAAAAAGTTTATTGATGATTGGGAATCCAAAATTTGGCTTTATTGTTTCAGGAGTTTCACGAGAATTTGGTGAGACGGGGTCTGTTCAGAAAGAGAAGTGTTTCTCTCGAAGATGGCGTTCAAAATCAAGGTGGACCAACTACCATTAGCGAACCTTTACTCCCCAGGTCACTTCCGACCTCGCCCACTACACCTACTTTGGTATCAGGTCTGTTCATACGTTTGTTGATGTACTTACAATCGGTTAAAAAACAGGAGACTGGTAGGACATTCTTGTGTCTTTCTATCGTCAGCTTCTTTGGTAAAATAATAAACGTTCGAGTTAGGCTCTGACTTTTAACGAGACGTGTTATTAGATCAAATAAACGTTGCGTTCTTCCTCCAACACATAAATCTCATTTTGAACAGAGCTGCAGATTAATGTAAGCTCGTAAATAAACTTGAGGCCAACTCATCTTCCGCGAAGGTCATAACAAATCATGATTTTGAATTATTCTTAAAAGCCTCTCTTATTATAACATTGTCAAATAAATCTCCTAACGGTTTGTTAATCCACGGAAGACTCGCTCATCCGTCACACTTGACTGCTGTTGAGTCGGAACTCAGGATCAATTAGCTTTGATTGATACCTTCCTGTATTTTATCTTCGATCAATCGACTGATCGTCAAATTCGATATCTGAACCAACAAACAATATGATATTCTAGGACCTCAAAGGGTAGTGCAAAGTCCTAGCAGCGTGTCTTCCAATCGACACCATCTTCAGGCTAAGCTTCCAGCCGGTGTAATCGGCTCACCTTTTGCATCGAGCGATTCCTTGGCGAACGATGTTACGAGGGATCACAGTGACGGTATCTGGAATGAATCTCAAGCCACTGTCCTCCAGGCTGACTCCTTAGCCCTTCTCACACCTTCATCCAGAAGAAGACACCTCCTACTTCTTCAGCATCAGCAACGATCTTCCATGGACACTGAGGCGCTGGACGCCGAAGACGAAATGGAAATAGGCCCACCGAGTCCCAGGATCCGTTTGGAACCAGCTACCCCGGTTAGCCCAGTCCCAAGGTACGTGATGCAGTTTTATTCGTTTGAGAAAATGAAGGAGTTTCTCGAGTAACGATGAAAAGAATCTCGAGATGTTTTTTCTGATCATCAGCATCGAAGCCTTTCCGTTGCCTGCACGGAACGGCAGATCACGAGGTGGCCTTCGAAGGCGAAGTCCTGTGCCGCCACCCTTGTCACAGCCACAGTCTCAGTCTTCTAGCGAATTCGGTTTGAGTCTGGTCAGGACTGACTCAGGTCGAACGAATACAGACGTCTCGGAAACATCGACTACCGAGGATTACGTGACTGCCAATACTTCTACGGGGACAGGTACGACCACCGGGAACTCTGGCACTACTAGTTCTCGGTCTCGTAATCCTCACCTTCATTCAAACGCGGTACCGTCAGCTCCAGCCTCCGCGACGGCGACCGCAGCTGACGGAAGTTCCTTCGAGAGTGCTAGTTCAATTTACAGCCTAGCGCGAAGTGAGGTAAGAGTAACCCTGATAAGCTATTCGATCAGGTGTCGGGGTGGTTGGCGGGCGGTAGGATCGCTCTGGCGAACCCTCGATTTTATGGACATTTTATAGGAGTTTCTACTCTAGTACTATAGAAGATAGCGAAGAGCTAAGATACTTTGGTCGTAAAATCTTGAATCTTATTTACGAAGACAGAATACAGTATCTACTTCAAGACTTTGTCGAGATCCCAGACTTTTTCAAATAAAATTTTACCACGCTCCGTAAGCCCGAATTGTAATACCTTCAAGTTTAGATGTGTTTACGTTTTTTTTTTTCCTTTTTCTTCTTCAGGCTGTAGTCGAAGAGCCTTGCAGTCCACCGGCCATTATAGAAGAATCCGAAATGTCTCCTGGACTAGAACCACCAGCTTCCCCGGCTAGATCAACATCGAGCAGTAGCTCTGGTAGCTACGATCTCGAAGATGCTATGCCGGAACCTTTACAAGATTCCTATCCAACCGCACCCCTCAGCGGAGCTGCCTCCGAAACAGAACTAGAACACGATGTAAGTCGATCACGCAATATTCGAAATTGAAAAAAGGTTCAAGAGTTAAAAGCTCCTTTGGCAATGCTTTCATTCATTCAGGAGGAACGTCGGTCCAGTTCAGGTGGCTATGCCGAATCACCACCAGACACTCACCTCTGGTCCGAAGAGGAGAGACGTAGACGCCGAAAAACGTTCACCTTGGACTTTCAGCCAGGCACCGAGGTGGAAAATGGACGCGTCGATGTTCACCTAGATAACCGAGATGTGAGTCCAACTCCAAGTCACAGGCATAGATCGAGGGGAAAACCGTTGACCATGCGAAGTCCTCATCGTAATAATAAAAGAAGGGATTCTGCACAACAGCAACAGTTGATCAGAAGTCCGCAAAAAGATGAATGGCGGGAACCGATCGAGGACGGGACTCACGTTCCGACGTCGGACGATTCCAGCTGTAGTCATCGCTACCATCTTCACCATCATCATCACCATCATCACAGGGAAAGCGGGGAAGGAGGTAGACACAGAAGGACTCGTGAAAGTCCGAGAAGAAAAACTGGAGGATACATATCTTCGCGGCGGAAAAGCAACGAGGTAATTCATAAATTTCGAAAAGTTTTTCAATCTCATTTCCAATTCACAGCTTGTCTTTGGGCGCTTGAGTTAAGGTCATAAGTTAAAAATTTGAAAAGCAGCTTCTGAATAATGTTCACGTCGTTTTTGCGCAGGACAAAAACGCAGCTTTGACCGGCAGTCTTCCCAGAAGAAGGTCCAGGCCAGTGGAAGAGATTTCTTCGAGTCGACTGAGTCCCGGTGGACATTATCAACGAAGTCCCGGCCACAACGGGCACGCAACGATCATCGTTAAGTCTCCGAGTCCAGAAGCACGGTTAAAAGCACTGTCAGCCGAGTCCTTGAGGTCAGTCAGTCCAGGAAGTGACAGTGTTTTTTACAGCGAAGGTGCGGACCATTCCTCCTGTGTAACTGCTAGTCTAGAACCTCTGGACGCACCTCACTGTCACCATTGCGGTCGAGAGGTAATTTTCATCAAACCTGTGCATCACGTAGGCCTAGTATGACGTTGTCTCGAGATTTATCGGGTGAAAGATAATGAACATGTTTTCAGCAAGTAATTTTATAACTCGCGAACCATGTTCCGTGAACATTTTTCTCAAATGAATAAAGTTTCGAGGAAAATAGGAACAAGCTTTCCGTCACACGTTCCATTATCGACTTCCGGCTTTTCCGCCGCAGATGAAAGCCTTTTCAACTATACACGAACCGCCTTTTATATTCTTCGTATCGTATTTCGTTACGTATACCTCGTGTGTATGTATGTATATATGTATACGCTTATAATACAGATATATACATGCATTCACATATTTGAACTTAATACAGCTGTACATGTGAATATACCTACTATAGCCGTGGATAGCATGGGGATATCAAGTAGGAAGTACAAATGTGTCGCGAGTCCAAAGCGGATGATGAAATGAGTGCAGAATTGGATTTGAAAGCAAAGGGAAAGAAAGGGAATGCTGAAATAAAGAAATACTTTAAGTCAAGAGATCCTGGTATTTATTTCGTATCTCTTTCTGGCTCTGAGCAGAGGCAGGATTGTGGTACAGCGACAATTAGAATAATAAGTTGAAAGCGCCAATTAGTCGGACCAAGTCGGTTGGGCTTGTACTGCAAAGAGTTTTTAATGAAAACGTACCTACCTACCTAACTCCACAAGCCTTTTGCATTATTCAAGGAAACGTGTAGAGTTTTGGGAAAGGTAGCCAAGTCCCGGTTTCTCAGACCTGAACGTTGGATTCACAGGTTAATTTATTCGGTCTGTGGTCTCACCCATGCCAAGAATAATTTATCGAATTGTTTCTATACGTATAAGAGAAGAGAAGGAATATAGTCATGTGCTGCTGCAGCAGGCCTTTTGGGACGTGGCGTAAATCTACGATCCAAATTATATAACTTTAGGAACCAATCTAAGATGCGAGTAGTTTACCGATTCCGTCTGCGAACGACTTCCACAATTATTCATCCGAGCGATTTCAATCTCTTATACCTTCTAGGTCCAGGAGGAAATCGTACAACCTCCGGCAGGGTTCGCCGACTCCCCCGAGGGGCATAGAGCCACTACAAAACACTCGGGTCATAGATTGTATAAAAAATTCGACAAGAGATTTCGCTCCGAAGATAGAAGCGAAAGAAGACATCTTTGGAGCAATGGAAGTCGTTCTGACGTCAGAGCTAAATCCGAAGAAAGAAATGCAAGGTCTACCAGCCCTCGCGAGGATTCTACTCGCCGAAGACTTCACGCGCGAAGTACAGACGCCAGTATGGAAGTCCTTACGGGTAAATAATCGGTCGATGAAAAATTCTGTAGAAAAAAAAATTGTATTGATTCACGAAATACGATGCTCTTGATTATATAGGTCGAGAAAATGACAGTCAACATCTCGAAGCTTATGCAAACGGTGATTGGATATGTATAGAAGATTCTCGCGGCAGTCATGTATGGCGAAAGCCAGAGTCTAGTCGAGGTGACGACGACGATGCTGGTGGTGACGGCGTCGGTAGAGAACGTCGCGATTCTCAGGGGTCGACGGAAAGCGAAAAATGCTTTGCGAAAAAGTATCACGGTGCTAGGCGCAGGATGATCCACGCTAAGATCAGCGGTGAAATGCACAAGAGGATACACATGAAGAGTTTGAGTGAGTATAATTCCTCAATTTTTTCCCTCACCTTATAATTGTTCTGTAAAAAATGTTCGTCGATGAGCGTGAAATCGATTTTAAACGGAAGAGGAAAGCGTGAAACGCGTCGTTTCAAGATACTCAACATATCAGCGCAAACTCCTGGCTTTTATTTCTTTCATTAGACATACATATGCGACACAAAAGAATGGCTATTTTTGCATGTGGCAAACGCGTCGATAGATCATGCGCTGGCGCCTGAATGTCCCTCTCTGGGCCGCGGGTATCCTGACCACGCCACTCGAACGTAATCACGTCAACGTCTCGAGAGAGGCAAGTGACGGTTAGCGTCGGCGAGAAGTTGCGTAATGCGTCAACCGTCGACCAAACCGGTGCCAACTGCCATAACAAAAACTTGAGCGTTAATAAGACGTCGGGTCGAAAGACCAAAGTGTCGATGCCACTTTTATATATAGCTCATGGTCCAAGAACGTGACATTCCGGCGTTCCATTCGATTTCTTTTTCTCTCCTCTTTGCCCGGCTATACCTTTTCTCCGTCTTTCTTCATTTTTCTCATCATTTGCTTTATTTTCACTTGGCTGCAAGCTCCGTGCTTTTCTTGCTACGTGCACCAAGATACTCCATTTTTACACGCCAGTACCTACACCGTCTGTAGTTCCTCTATTCTGCTCCCCGGGGACCAGATGGTAACGGTCTTGTATATAGTATATTCTGCAGTCACATCGTTACTCCACATAATCATTTGTCCGACACAGCTCGGCCCATGATCGTTATACAGATTAACCGCGGCAATATTCACCGGTCGAATGCCAAGATTCAGTTTTATGGGATTCGGTGGTCTAAGTCATGGCGGATCTTTCCTTATTATAATCATGGGTTGTTTACACCGGCCCTGGTGTTAAATCTCAGTCAATTTATGTATCGCAAATGGAATTCAAGATGAGATCAAAATAGACAGCACTAAGCGAACCGAGGCGCTATTTTTGACTCGAGATATTTGAAATAATCTTGTGAGAATATTCCTATAAGAAATTGACGGATGGGTGATTTCTAAACGGTGGAACCTTGCCTACGATTTTCTGGTTTCTATTTTTTATATATTTTTCGCGTTTTGGTCATAGCTGAAGCGATGGATGATGCGTGCGGATGTAGCTAGTAAAAAATTAGATCGACTAATGATAGATCAATTCAATATTATAAGAAAATGATTGAAATGACGTGCAGATAGGATTGTCATCCGGTTCTTCACAATTCTTTAAATAAGCGTCGCGTAATACCGTGTGGCTAAATTTAAACACCGTCGTCGCGGCGCTGCCGCTGAGCAAAATCTTCAAGAGATGAGCTTGCGGCTGTGGAGAGAAAAGGAAAGACGGAGATAAAGAGAGATGGAGTCAGAGAGAGTAGGGGAGATCCGAGAAGAAGAACTTTTGGCTACAGTCAGTGGGTCAGGGCGTTAAGTCGCATTCCACCAGGGTACTACCTAAAATCTCCATCGAACTATAAGACCGCTACAATTCGTTGATTATTTTCGGCAAAAATTGGCAAGAGTTTTTTTTTTTTTCCTACTCGTTCCTATCTTCGTATAACATTTGTAAAGTCTTCGGTTAATATACATATAACCTTATTGCAAAAGTGGTGCGCTGTTAAGAAATAGTGAAGGTGTATTCGCAACAGGATAAAGCGGTGCCCGTACAAAAGATGGTGTGCGACGCCGCGGGTTCCGGGTGCCCATCCGAGATAGGAGAAGAAGACGTCTCCTTGAGGCGTGCCCTTGAAGATCTTTTGAAATGTATGCTCAGGGTCTGGTGCAAGGAAGGCCAAGCATTGACCAAGCTTGGCGCCGCTGCACCCGGTATTTGCATATTTCATTTCACACAATGCCTAAATATTGACAATAATCATTACTCGTTGCGGTTATTGATCGGCCCCGCATACCTTCTCAAGTATTTCAAAACAATGCCAAATCACCAATTAAGTTATTCCATCCCCTTATATTCTTAGTGCCATAAGCTTTGCACCGAAAAATTCATCGATTATTTGTCATCCCTTATTATTTTGTCTCGTCCTCTTTAACACGGTTCAATTATTCAGTCATGCACAGTAGCGGAATAGTTGGATATTTAATTCTATATATGGACGAAATCGCAATTTATGGAACTCGACGTTTTCATATCTGGCTTCGAGAAATATTTCGCGAAAAAATAGCCGCGTATGAAAAGCTTTTGTTAGTTTAACGTCTAGTCCATTTCTATATACACGTTTGAAAATGTATTTGTATAGTTATTGAGAATCAGGTGCGAAAAAGTGATATTGATTTAGTACCCATACTAATGTGTTGCGTGTTGTAAAACGTGGTCTCGATATACACACACACAGACCTCGGTATAATATGTTTGTATTTTTATTTTCCGCTGCGGAATTGAACGTCAAGATATATCATAGGCAGGAAGTCGTTAAAAACAATCCGGGGTAATTTTATCGTGAAGCTGACCTAATTGTTTCCACCAAAATCGTAAAGGAAAAATGAAATAAAAAATAAAAAAAAAAAAAAATCGTGCTCCGGGGTATAAAGAATTATTATTATACTCTACCCACCCACCTCTACCTACCTACCGAAAAAAATAACGTCGTTGTCAACACATGCGGTCTTATCAATTTTAGACCGGAACCCAAAACTCATTTAACGTTATAACGTAAAACTGCTGCGGATACCTATCTGTCTAAAAATATTCTTCGTCGTATCTCGATACAGCGCGAGTTGGTGAATATGGATTGTAGGTAATAACATTTTTTTACTATACTGGAACGCGACGTTTGGTACTATCGTAAACGGACCGCGGTAGTGCTTCGGAATTTCTCAATTACTGGAACAATTTTTTCTTTCTTCTAATTTTTTCTCGGAGAGATTATTTCAACATCTTCAAAAAATTAGTTACAAGTCTTCTCATCTGCGATTCTATATCTGTTCGCGAAATGATTTTTGGGCGTATGAATGTAAAGAATTTCTGCAAGCTTTTTTTCTTCCCTTGCGCATATTGGAAGTGCAACTTTGTGAAAAGTTCGTGTTGGCCTTTTCACAAAAGGTGTTGTAACTTTTTACGACTTTGGTTCTTGATCGAAAAACTTACCTGCTCGAAAAGACATTGGCGTTCGGTACGATACTATAAAAGAAAGAAAAAAAAAAAGTATCATAGCTTTCGTGTCTGGTTGGATGAAGATAATGACTTCTTATCCTAAACGAGAAAAAACGAAAAAATGATCATTGAATCTCGCCTGAGATAGAAAAAACACCGAAATCCAAAAACAAAATGCTAATTTTGTATAAATGAGTTAACAGCCCTCAGCTTTCGTGTCAACCTCCACATATATCGTCAGATGAATGACCGGTGGTTTTTAAAAATATAAGCTGACAAAGTAACCGCAGTGAGATGAGGCCGGGGTAAGTGGTGACCACCACTTGCTGGCTTGGCAGTTACGCTGACGTAACAACTATTGCTATTTGCTCGCGGTTTTTGTATATCTATGTATACTGACGTAATACGTGCCTAGAGCTGTTTTAAAAGTGTCGTAGGGTATATTCACGTGCAAAATTTATTTCTCCTCAATTTATATATATATATATATATTTTTTTTCTTCTTCTTTTACGCGTTCAGAGCACGTGTATGGTTATATATCTTGTCGAAATGATTACGTAACCATCAATTCACGGTTGACTGGATGAATTCCTCCGATCAAGAATCACTGTATACACGCGTGAACATATAAGCTCTGAACACGGTCATAGTACAGTAGTCGCGTGTCATCCCTCGTCATTAAATCGCGTGATATACACGTAACCGTACGTCGAAGAGCGCGGCGTCCTTCCGAAACCGTCGTAGGCGCTTCCGAGTTGGGGAAAAGATCAATCAGAAAGCTAAACGTGACTTATGAATGGGCACACTGCCCGGCCAAGTAATTCGTTCGATAACATCGCTTTCACGAATTTAGGTCAGAAAAGATCTTCCCCCTATTCTATTCAAGACGCGAACACCGCTATATAAGTTAATACGTACGTTAAGCTCAGATAGACGCGGAAAATAAAATCAATAAAATATTTAGACATCTACAAGGGTTATGAATTTTCAAATTTTAGTACTATAAATTGACTTTTCAAATAATTAAAAAAACCGTGTCACGCAAGAAAGTGGACACAGTTTATTCGGTCCATAAAAATTTTTTTAGTAAATTTATCGAGCTATGCTGCAATGAAATTTGATTTTCAAATTTTTTCTCTATTTTGGGTAAAAAAGCTCCGCGCCTCAATCGATCAAATTTCATTCAAATGACGTAAACGTTAGAGAGATACATCAATGTTTGTTCAAAAACACGTTTTTCTCTTCCTTTGACAAACTACCGGATCGATTTTTCTCAAATTCAATACCGGATCTGTAAACTATTCGATGTATTTCCGTTCGACTATAAGTTTGAAAGTTATTCTACGAATTGACTGCGCGAAGTTAAGTTACAATTGTGCCACTTTCTTGGTGCACCAGAAAAAGAAAAAAGAAAAAAAGAAAAACCTCTACGTATCGAATGTATAAAATATTGATTTCTAGCAGCTGATAAATATTTTCAGAGAGCGACAAACGAGTGATCGTAAAGCGTGAGCCTGGCGGTGAATTCGGTTTTCGAATTCACGGGTCAAAGCCCGTAGTGGTATCGGTAATTGAGCCAGACATGCCGGCTGAAAGCTCCGGTCTTGAGGTAGGAGACATAATAATATCAGTAAACGGAAGGAGTGTGATGGACGCGATTCACTCGGAAGTAGTAAGGCTCGCACACTCAGGAACCGACGTACTTGAGCTCGAAGTAGTGAGGACCTGCAACATCCTGGCCCCCCAGGTACCAAGGAGTGGGTCAAAGGACGGTCCGGCCGAAGTACCATTGTGCTCTGGCTACCTATGGAGAAGGGCAACCTCCTCGAATTCTTCCTCAGACAAATGGGTCAGAAGATGGTTTGCGTTACGCCGCGACAACTGCCTTTATTGCTACAAGACTGATGCGGTGAGTTAAATAACCACCGCAGTTTCATTTTCACACTAAATTTACCGCAAACTATATACCCAATATATAATACGTTTATACCTACGGTAGTGGTAAGAAAATTCATGAGCGTTACGAAGATGAACGCAGTCGTTTATACGACCGCCCGTATTAGAGTTTCGCGGTATTCGGTAGTATATATGCCTACATGATATAAATATGTATTAAGTAGGGTGGTAATAAGTGACTATAACGAAGGCATAGATAGTCGCTATATAGAAACGATGGGAAGCCGAGAAAGCGAATGTCGTACAAGTGGTAATATGTGTGCTTGTGCTTGTGGTACGTGACTAAAATACTTAAAGTTAATGGAAAAAAAAAAGAAAGAAAGAAAGAAAGAAAGAAGAAGAAAAAAAAAGGAAAAACTTGTTTGAATTCTTAGAAACCTAATTCAATTTACGGCGTTTAATGATCAAAAAGATCGTTGACTTATATGAACGAAGAAATTCTATACTATGTAGCTAAACTTAATTAGATATAGCCGCAAATTATACGCTGTCGCTGGTACATATGTATACCGGTCTATAACGATAAATAGTTTAATAAAAAAAAAAAGAAATTAACTATTGACGAGAACGACATGTCCATATAAATTACGCCGATAGATTATACAGCTGCGGGTTTGTTTTAAACGAATCTCTTCGTAATTATATGTGTATATCGTGTGAGTATACTTTCCTTTAGTTTTTGCGATTATATATATATATATTGAATATATCAATCAATTAATAATAAATCAAAAAACGGATCGGACGGGTTTAAATTAACGCTCCCTGTAAACGATTGGAATAAATTTAAAGATCATCTCCCGTTATACTAACAATGAGGTAAATATCTTGGCAGTTTGTTGGTGAACGCACGTCTGGTGCCAATGAGTGACCTTGAAATATATTCAACTGGCAGAAGTCCACGATCAAAAGAATTCTAGCTAAACATAGACAAGCAAACTGAGCGAGTGCGGTTTTGAGACTTTTTTTTTTCTTTTATCAAATTTATATTTTCCTGAAATACATTTGCGCATTGGGCCTGCACTCCGGAATCCTTATATACCTAACGCTCAGGTGCTATTACATAATGAATAGGAATATAGCGTGAACTTATTAAAGTCAGGTGTAAGAAATTAGAAAAAATTAAAACAAAGCCACTTTTTACTTTTAGGATTCACAGCCAGTAGGAGCAGTAATGCTTCTGAAATATGCGGTAACGCTAACGCCTGAGGTCAGACCCCATAGTTTTGCTATATCGAAACCCGGAGCGCCAACGTTGTACCTAGGAGCCGATACCGAAGAGGCCGCGAACCGTTGGGCCACGGTCGTAAAAGAAGCTGTCGAAAAGAACAACCAGGTAAGTATCTTCGAAGAGTGGATCCCAGAGCGAACGGTCGCTGACCAAACGGACTTTGCTTTAATTGGTGATTCTAATCTCGAGACGGATCCTTATATCAAGTTACTGCAGGCTTTATCGAAGGCTTATACCACGTCCAGATTCTCGGCTGGATACATTACCGTTCACTGTATACCGTGTGTTTGTGAATTCACGCTACAGTATGTCCAGTTGCGGATCGTCGGACGGGTACAGTCGCCCACCGCGTGGGTCACCACGTTACGCGAATTTGTCGGCATGGTTCACCACTCGACCGCTAGATTCAAAAAGTACGGCAAAGCGTGCCATTGAAGTATTGAACTCCACAGCTTATGATCACGTGGATCGAACCTAGCGGTCGAGCGGTGAACTATGTCAACAAATTCGCGTAACGTGGTTACCCACGCTGTGGGCGACTGTACCCGTCCGACGATCCGCAACTGGACATACTGTAGCGTGAATTCACAAACACACGGTATAGCAAACAATTCGAAAACTTTAAACTCAAAAGTTTTTGATTGAAGAAAAATAGTCGAAATGAAAATTTCAGTTCCTCGATTCGGAGGATTGAAAATAGAAAATCGTATAAAGAATAAAGAAGAAACATATTTCCGAACTGCAAGTTGCAGCAGTTTTCAAAGCTTCAATTTTCGGGGATTTAGCGTTAAACTTTTTAAAAGGTAGGAAAACAAGAACGTGAATAGCCCCGGTAGATCCTTTTTGAGATAAATCCCCGGTGGCTATGGCACGGTCACTCTACCGTGGAACAAGTTCTTCGCGATGTAAGTCGCGCAGTCGGTTGGATCGGACCGTCCTGTCAATTAAAGTTTTGTTTGACGTCGATCCCGCAGGGTGACACCTGGCTGAACGCATCGTTGAGATTGCAGCAGATGCCTCCCTGCACAATTCAGAGACCTGACTGTTTCGGCTACCTCAGCAAGCAGCAAGGTACTCAAAGTAGAGAATTTGGCTCGAGTTGGTCCCGCAGATACTGCGTCCTTAAAGACGCTGTCCTGTACTTTTACGATGATGCAAACGCCGAACGAGCCTTTGGAATCGCTTGTGTTCGCGGTTATTCCGTACATTGGGGTGCCTCCGGATCTGACGGTAGAAAACACGCCTTTGAACTTCAGCCACCAGATTCTTCCCAAAAGAGTCACATTTTTGCCACCGAATCCGAAATGGACAAGAAAAGGTGAGTGTGGAGGCACGAAAAAATAAAATTCGATTCCCTTTAGGTCTGTATTTTTTTTTTTCATGTTTGAAGACCGCAGGTTATTGTCGAATAAATCGAAGCCGTCGATCTAGGTAGATGATTTTAGAAAAATCATTTATAGTCGCATCACGTTCGATAGATAACGGTCGTCGATCTATAACAAATTAAGATATACCCATACCCATATACCAGTGGCTAATGATTAACGACATTTCTTAAATAACCAATTTAACTATAGTCACGAGTCGATAGCTATATATATATATATATATACCTACTTCGACTATCGTATACAGTCGACTTTAATTAGTATCTACCGATCGGTTAGTTTAGACTTCCTGCAACTGGGTGAAATCCGTTCCCAGATTCTATAATAAACACTCGATCCCATGCACCTGTATGGGAATCCACCTATAACTGCATACGTGTATAATATAACACATATGTACATACATATGTATATACACATTGCGACACGTTCCGTAAGCTCGTACGACGACGTATATATGTGTATATGTATGCGCAGACGTTCACCCATATATTTGTAAATGTGATTTTTCTATGTGTTTTGTCTTTGCAGGTGGATAGCAGCACTCGAATACTCGATTGACCGGTGGATAAAGATAGGTTGACGAGACAACTAGTCTAGCCTAGCTCGGAACTGGTACCTGCACAGTCGAGCCGATATACGATGTAACAAAATATCTTTGTCCCTGCAGCAGCGACGAATTTACCCCACGAAACTACACCAACGATCGTTATACAGCTATTATTTGTTATCATTATCATTGTCATCATTATCATCATCATTATTATTATTATTATTATTATTTTTATTCTTACGATTATTACCACCACTACTACTACTACTACTACTACTACTACTACTACTACTACTACTACTACTACTACTACTACTACTACTACTACTACTATTATAATTACGATTATTATTATCATTATTATTATCATCATTATTATCATTATTATTATTACTATTATTATTATTACAAAAGCGTAGGAAACATAAATAATATATTTGTATAGAATATCCCGCGTGTGTTATAACCGCGAAACGTGCGTGTGGGCGAATATATTTAATGACGTCAGTGCAATATTGTAATATGCAGTGTATATGGATAAAGAATGCAGAGCTGTGAATGAACGAATGAATAAATGAATGAATGATATTATATGATAGAGATGAAGGGTTGGTGGGACCTTTGATCAAGTATATATGTGAGAGTAATTGTAGCGAATGAATGAGTTGATGAATGAATGAATGGATTGTTGTTTTTTTTTTTTTTTTCTTTTCTTTCATTCTGACGTTGAAAACAAGAATTATTGTACACCCCGCGCGCACGCTCCAGTTCCCCCAACAGAAAAAAAAAACAAAAAAAATCGAAAAAAACAAAAAACACACAATACCACACACATATATACACACAATTATCCCAGAGGGCCGCATTTAAAACTAACGTTTATAAAACTTTACCTATAAAAGAGAAAACTATAACCACGACAGTTATAAACATATTTACGTGTTAATAGAAAAAAAAAAAGAAAAAAGAAAAAAAAAAAAAAAAACGGAAGAAATTCTAACGGAATGAATGCGTCTTAAAATACAGCCGGTATATGTATATCTTATACCGTGCTGGACGATGAAACAAAATGCCAAAAGAAACCTAAGTCACCCGCTCAAAAATTGAGATAATAATAAAGACTTTAATACCAGTTAAATAACGGCATATGCCAAAATCACTTTATCCCTTAACCCCAAACATCGTTTTCCATATATAAGCAACTAACACCCCACTGCCTCTACTATATACTATATAATACCCAAATCAATATTAATTATCCGCATAATGATCTTTACCTCTGCAACTAAGATGTAAAAGTATGTATATGTACGTAGAATCTTTATACTCATTTCTTATTGAAAGTATATACGGGGTGTCCCGGAAATAAATGGCCAAAATGAAAGGTGGCCTAGAGGAGGTCGAACCGAGTAAATTGTCCCGAAGAACATGGGGTCTGCGAAGTCGCGTTCGCGAGATATCACAAGTTAAAAAAAAGTAGCGCTTTGCGCCGCGTCGCGGCGGCGCACAGCGCTACTTTTTTTTAACTTGTGATATCTCGCGAACGCGACTTCGCAGACCCCATGTTCTTCGGGACAATTTACTCGGTTCGACCTCCTCTAGGCCACCTTTCATTTTGGCCATTTATTTCCGGGACACCCTGTATATTATACTCGTGAACAATTTCGGCATCGGCGTTTGCTCTGGACTCGTTATTACTCGTGTTATATATTCGATAGTTTTTACGACGGTGAGAGATGTGATCTTGAATATAATAATCAGCACTAACTGTTGAATGGCTGGACGAACGTCTGTGTCGATATATTATCAATGTTCGGATTTTTTCGACAGATTTACGATCTTTTCCGTAATATCACTGCACTTAATTGCATCGGGATATTTTCATTTTCATATCTAGTATAATAATAATCATATATCTGTGGAAAGTGTAGAATTTTCTTGCCGAGAGGTATATATAAAATATATCCAAGAGTGAAAACCGATCGAACGATCGCGCCGAATCCAGAACCAATGCCAGACAATAAGTTGTTCGGAAAATTTCAAATCGCTAATTAATTTATCGTGGAGCTATATTATATTATGTATTAGCTATATATAAAATCCAGTTATACGGGTGTAATATATACGCGACCGGAGCCGTTCTCCATGCTGTCACTGTTTGTATTGTTGTTACGATTATGAAATAACGATCATCAAGCTTTAATAACGTAGTTGAATATACCTACCTTCGATCGATCATGCGTCTGAATTAATAACATTCATATATTCCTATAATATTGATACGCGTATAATCATCTTAGTTTCGAGGCTGAGATAAACAGAAAATCATTCCTACACATATATAGATATATTATATGTATATATGTTCCGTGATGTTCCCATATTCCTGTAAAAATCCCCTTATCTAACTTACCTATAATTTTAGATTGTCAATAGTATTTCTCAAAGCTCATATTGTTTGCTTGCCGTAAAGATTATAGCCACGTTCTTGTAGATCCAAACTATACCTACGTTTTGAGACACGAAAAAAAAATGAAAAAAATTAAGTAAGGACATTTCAAAAAATTTCTACTATTCCGAACGGAATGATCTATATTTGAACATAAAAAAAATATATATATATGGTATATCCTGTCCGAAATCGAACACAATTAGATTCAAGTATTATAACTTGTTACATAATTAATTTTTTACCTAGAAAAAAAAAGTACGATCGAAGTAATCGGATAAGTTTTGTAAAAATTTTTTTTTTTTTTGTTTTTTGTTTCAAGCAAAATTATAAAAAAGAATGTAATCTTCACGGTAAACCGGCAATATTTGAAATTATGAATCAATGTATTCGGTGTAAGAAGAAGTCACTCTATATATTGTGTATCGTAATTCGTATAAATTTATTAGCTAAAAGGCTAGAGTCTAATATCTTATACAGGCTCTAGCGACAGATGTCTGCAGTATAATACAGCAAATGGCCAATGATACATACCTCGGCCTCTTCGTGACTGCAATCTGCTCGTCTCCAAAAATTACAGGAGAAATTCGTCGTGGTCAACAAGAGGCTGCGCGGCCAGTAAACAAAATAACAAAAAAAAAAAAAAAACTTCTGTGTTTAGAATAAAAAGATGCACAAAAGTTTTTGTTAATATGCCATCCATTTACTACACGCCTATATAACAGAAACCCCGAAGAATTAAAATCGCAGGCTGTTACGTCGAGTCGTAAAACAAAAAGGAAAAAAGAACAAAAAAAAAAAAAAGAACAAAAAACAGGTATAAGCTAAATGCTGGATCAAATATTTACTAATCATATAAAAATTCTCTACTACTACTACTACTACTTTATGTACGTAGATATAATTAAATCCGATCTCCGCGAGGTCTTTCTTAACGAATTTCTTTCTTCTTCCTCTTTTTTTTTTCTTAACGCATGCGATTAAGTAAAGCCATTAAACCTTCCGATTAAAAAAAAAAAAAAGCGCTTTAATAACGCGACTGCTGCAGGTATTATTCAACTTTAGCGGTATTCTTCAAAGTTCTGCACGTTCAACAAATTAAAATCGATTACGGTACATACCTATATATAATGTATAGTACAATCGGTAAATTTTAACGTCTTAAAAATTGATTTTATATCATTATACATATTGTTGCAGCAAATTGTTGTCTTATCGCCACGACGCACGGGTGTGTACGTTTTTTTTTTTTTTTTTTTTTGATTTTTATATTTTATTTTTCGTTCCCTTGATAAGATCGAAGAATCGAATCGTTTCGTTATAACGTAATTTTTGGGTTGAATCACGAGTAATAAAATAAATCATCTATGACTAACAATATTATACATCGTATCAAATAGCTGCGTAAGTATAGCGTGATCGAAAAGAATTTATTTTTGGCAACTTAATTTCGGCTCCAGGTGCTCGAGGCTCGTAAAAATAAATGACAATAAAAAAAGAATAAAGAAATAAAAAAAATTTCTTACACACATATGTACCTATGTATATACTAAACGAAACGATTATCCTGCAGACTGCATTAGAATAATTTTAAGAAATTTATATAGTAATATATTAATACCGAAGGGGAAAATCCTAGTACTGCAATAGCCTATGCACGCGATCGTACATAGAACGAGGCATGCGGTACGGTCAGTTGCGAAGAGCAGCGCTTCTTTGATACGGCAGAGATAGCCGGTACGTTCTCATTACGCGTTGGATGGTATGCGCCGCACGGCACGGCAGAGCGTTCTCCATCTATTCCTCCCGTATATATATACATATACATGTGTATATATTCCTCTGTATATACGTATATATTATATGTATACGTATATATATATCTATATGTACCCAGGGGATAAGAGGCACGTCCGTCTGCCCGTCTGTCGGCGGTGCGGAGAGGACGGAGGAAAGGGAACTAGTTCAGTGAACAAAACGACCTCACAGAGTCGGTTTCACGCCCGAACAGAATCCGACAAACATGTTTAATAAATACGTAATAAAAACCGCGGCAGGTATAATGCCGCAAATTTTTCGATCCTCATCTTCGATTTTTTCCTATATTTGAAAAAAAAAATAACTTCTGTTTCTTCTCTCGTCTTTTACTCTGAATTCAAACTCTTCGTATCTCTTCTTCTCACGAATAGCAGAAAATTATTGAAAAATTATTTCGACAAATAATTATTTGCGTTCATTAAACTTCTTTCGAAGATTTAAACTTCAAGCGATTCGGTATACGAGCTAAGCTTTTCTATACCTGAAGGTTCAGTGATTGTTTAGGACCATCGGTGTGGATATAGCAAAGTGCATATTGCATCTTCACGTCTTATTGCTAAAAACAGATTATACGTTATTCACCAGGAATAAAGCGCAAGGCTTTTTCCTATGTATACGATATAATAACGCAAGAAGAGACGTCTCCAGATCGGGTTTTCCTGCGTGAATCTGGCTGGGCGTCGGCGACCGCCGTCAAGACGCGGGCGCCCAGCGCCGGTGGCCAGCGGCGGGGTGCAGCGACCGTCCCCCACCGTCGCGGCCCCCGTCATACAATCTTTTCTGAGCTCAGTGCCGGGCCCAAAACAAGCTTACTACAGGTGCATTTACAACCTGTCTTTGTATATTTTTGCCACCGGTTTCATTGCGCCCCGTCACTTTTACGCTACGGTCTAAGAGGGGGCCTGGTGAGTTTGCCAAGTGGTAAGGGGGTCCGGGGTTCCAAAAATGCAAGATTCTTTTCGAACATTATTCACCGAAGAATCGTCCTCATATATTTTAACTACCAATTCCATATCTTCGATTCTTTTCATGCATCGAATGGGATCTATGCAGTTCTTGAACTTTAGCCAAGGAAATTTGTTCGAAATTTCAGTGCGTCTATAAGCTGCTGTCCTGGAGCCACTTTATGAAAAAGACAATTGCAGGTAACGGAAAAAAACGTTAAACTTGTAGATCGAAAACCACCGACGACTTTAGATAAGATTTACAGCGAGATTCGTCATTCGAATTATCTTCCATTGAAGAACAAAGCAGGATATCGAATTCTGTGCTTTTGATTTTGCGAATGCGTCGAGTTACGTCTCCTCTGAAAATGAATAACTCCGTGTTGTTCTAAGCTACATGGGGGCCAGCCCAGGGCCCAGAGAATGTCAGGTGCGCACCTGTGGGTTCCCATACCTTTCCTACCAGCTTATATACCTCCTGCGTTCAACCTGCGCGGCATCGCCTGTGTTATACCTGAAGCCCTGCTCCCCCTTGGTACCCCTGACCACTCTCCCCCTTTATGGCGTACCGAAGGCAGTTCAACGCTCGTCTTTGTCGCTCTTTTGGTGAACATAAAGAGGAGAGAGAGTCGGAGAGACGCCACAGCATCCAGCAGCAGCGCTACTAGCGGCCGCTGAACGACTCCCCGTATCTAAGCTCGTGTACCATGCGTGAGTTCGTGTGTGAGTCTCACCTGCGTGGGTGTGCGTAGATGAGCCTACCTGACGGCGTCCGACACGCAGTACGAGTTCTTCTATCTTCCCCGATATATCGGCGGTGGGTCCTATTTTGTATAATTATAAAAATACAATAGAACCGAGTGACCAGTTCTTTAACAAAAATCACATTGATTATGCCCCGTGGTGATTAAGTGTGCGAATTGTTTATATTTCAAATAAGTGGAAGTGGATAGAATGTGCCAGACCGAAAGTCTTGGTGCATTGCTCTCAGGCTGGACCAGTGAAACGATCGTGTGTGAGTGATCTTGATACAGTGGTTTCGGTAGTGCGTGTTCCGCGTTATACTGCCTGTTAGAAGGCGGACTGTCTTCAAACCGTTTTATACACAAGAAGAGGAACGGGGAGATTCGATCAATGGAAATGTGACCGATAGGTCATCCGAGATTTTCTTTAAGAATTCTAACGATAAGGTGAGTCCGCGGTCATCCCTTTTCACCCGAGTTAGTACAAACACCCCACATTCTGCGGGTTATATTGAATCCAATATGGCTGCCAAAGACCAGCCATGATGTCTGCGGAAGCCATGTTGGCAGGTGTGTTTGTTGAGATAACTGCAGCTAAAGTTCTAGGAAATATTTTATACGAGGAGATATCGATGTGATTTCAGGTGAATTTCTTTTTGCCACTACGGCTCATACAACATAATCCATAAAGATTGTTAAAAAAATGAAAATAAAAATGCAGAAAAAAATAAAAAAAATAGCAGAAGCCTTCGGTGCACCCGCGTTATTTATTTTGGTGACAAATCCGTCCGCGTTAACAATTTTATTTCCTCGTTTTTAACGATAGCCACACGCAGCTGTAGGATCTCTCTTTTCTTCCTTTTTTTTTTTTTTTTTAAAGCCTTCTCTTTCTTTTTTTTCTCTCTCTCTCTCTCTCTTCGTTTCGGGCGATAAACATCACGCGATAAGACGGCCGCGATTCCGTTCAAATATTACTTCCAACGATTTCTGAAAGTCGTAAAACTGTCGAAATACCTTAAAGCTAACAATAATAGTAGATAATAATTCCCCACTCGTTATCGTAATCCCAAAAAGAAATTTCAAACGAGCCGATATACCGGTGCTAATTAAAAAGTCTCAGGGCCGCGCGTTTTGTTACATCTATTAAGCTTAATTTTATCCTCAATTATCTCTTGCTCGAAGATCCGATTGGCTACAGCGCACAGGCTAAAGGAGGCTTAACTTATTCTATGGATAAAAATCTAACCAGCTGAGGTGGAACGATCGGCCCTTAACGGCTGATCTTATTTTGCACTAACGATATGATTACCAAATGCCTCTTTTAACCATCGAGATCGGTATCTAGTCTCGCGGTTTATTTCTTGAGCCATATACGACTCCATATCTTGGAATAAACCGAATCACCCGACTTCTGATTAACTCCTTTCAGGAACCTCCACGATGCCGACTGACCTTGTGGTGACGTCGGCCTCCGAGGATGTCAGTCGAGGTCGTGAGCTACTGGGACCATCATCTCGGTCGGGTCCGACCTCGTCCAGCTCCTCTTCAGGAGCTGGACCCTCGTCTTCTAGGGGTTTCGATCCCTCAGGTGCGCTGGCGGCTTACCATCATCATCATCACAGTCTGGTGGCGGGTCTGGGTCATCCTCATCATCGTGAATCTTCGGCGTTTGTACCGGTCGTACCTTCGCGTCTTCATCTCGCACCTTATCCTGGGGAGATGCATTCGCACCATCCAGGACCTCCGGCTTCCTCGACGTCGTCAAGCGGCGATCATGACAGCTCAGAAAATTCGGCTAGAAAATCTTCATCGTCAAGTTACGAGATAATGGCGATGATGGCAGACAAAAGAAAAGAACTAGCTGCCAGAGCGCTGCTCCTGCCACCACCTCCTCTCCTTGAACCACCTCCTGGTTATCCTGTATTTGCGGGACCATTTCCGGGTAGTTCTACTCTCTATTCTCCCGGAGGACCTCTGGCCCATCAACACCTTGATAGACGGTTACTTAGGGCCCCAGGGCGAGCTTCGAGACCGAAAAAACAGTTTATCTGCAAATTCTGTAATCGGCAGTTTACGAAGTCCTATAATTTGCTGATCCACGAGAGAACTCATACCGACGAACGTCCCTATTCGTGTGACATTTGCGGGAAGGCATTCCGGCGACAGGATCATCTCAGAGATCATCGGTGAGTCTTCGTACCCATAGGTTGCTTAATAATTTTTTAAAAATTAGCGTGTGCAATGAGACGCGGTATAGATTTACACGGTAAATAAATTCTAGATGCAACATATGTATACTGTACGTATAGTATGTATAGCTACGTGCGCAGACTCGTTGCGCAACTCGCAACCGGGTCCGCTTCAAGTGTCGTTTTACACCCGGCTATATATCGCCGCTCAGTTTGTATCCTAGTGTACGATTACCACGAAACAAAAAAAATCAATACCATACTGCCTACTGAAATTTATTTCACGTAGTAGCCAAGCCTTCCCGGGTAGCTGCACACTAGCCATGTTACACACACGATGTATGTAGTGCGGATATGCTGCAGATTTTTTGATTCTTTTTTTTTTTTTTGAGAAACAGAAGACGTTCTTTGAATGTTGGAATGGACTCGTGAGATGACTCTTTCGTTTTAATTTACACATCTTTTCTCCCCATTTGCAGGTACATTCATAGCAAAGAAAAACCCTTCAAGTGCGGGGAGTGCGGAAAAGGCTTCTGCCAGAGCCGGACCCTGGCCGTACACAAAATCTTGCATATGGAAGAATCGCCTCACAAATGCCCAGTTTGTGCCCGAAGTTTTAACCAGAGAAGCAACCTAAAGACCCACCTATTGACGCACACTGATCACAAGCCGTACGAATGCACATCCTGCGGCAAGGTCTTCCGCAGAAATTGCGATCTGAGAAGACACGCACTGACACACGCCGTCGGCGATGTTCCACCCGAGGCTCTTGAAGAGGCTATGAGGGATGACGACAGCCCTGAAGAAGACAGTGGCTTGGATTCTGGGTTTTCTTCAAGCTGCTCTTCGGCTCCGGGTCCCTCTACTTCAACGTCCACGTCTTCTACGGGAAACAGTTCCACCAGCTACCCCCCGCCACCACCTCAACCTCCGATGCAAACAAGACCTCAACTTCAAATTCGACGAGATTTACTGCAGGTTAAACCCTCGACGATGACAAGCGGCGGAGGTCTCTCCGCGCTCCAGAATCCTCCGCCACCACTCCCTCCGCCTCCGCCCTTAATCCTCACGTCTTATCGGCGGAGACTCGGGTCTCCAGGACCTTCGCGAGTCCTTTTAGAGCTTCAGGAAAGGGAACGAGAACGGGAACGTGGCATCGAGAGAGAACTCGAGAGGGAAAGAGAACGGGAAAGACATCGGGAACGGGAACGAGAGAGGGAAAGGGAGAGGGAAAGGGAACGTGATAGGGAAAGAGAACGAGAGAGGGAACGTGAGGAAGAAAATCGACCCCCTAGGGCCCCAACCCCAACTCCACAACCACCTCCACCGCCTCCTAGACCCGCACCAGCCCGACAGGGCTTTACAATTGCAGATATAATGCGGCGGTAGGATTTCCCCGAGGATCATCTACGTACGGACGCAGTTTATCGTTAGACGAATATTTGGAGCAATTCTTATTTGAGCAAAAAATTTCTGCGTCTCTGCTTTGGGCGGTCTGATTCGCCTCGGGGAATTAGGTGGCATTGTGTTGGTCTCACATTATCAACGACGAGCGAGATAGCAGGTTGTTTTGATAAGGGTCACATATGTGAAAGCCTTTTCATGTCGCTAAATTTTACACAGATAGTTCATGTTGCCGAGTGACACTATTTAGGGTGCTGATTCAGAAGATTCGACACTTTCGCAGTCGGTCAAACAGCTTTTAATCAAACTTATTTTTCAGTGGAAACAAAAAATCGCTTTTTGCGATTTCTGGACTTGATTTGTAGGCTCAATTGATCGCATTTTGGAAAGTGGAATTTTTTCATACCACTTATTAAAATCATGTGAAATCAATGAAATTCTGACGCTGAAAAAATCCGTCTAGAATTTTTTGAATCTAGCAAAAGAAGACTTTTTTCATTGCGAAAAAAAAATTAAACATCGCCAGAATGTATCAATTTCCTCAATCGTTGTCATTTCAGCTTCTAATTGATAATGAATGCCTTGATTGGAGCTCGGAACTCGTTTGTGTTAATTTTCGGCATTCCGTCCACGTCGTTTAAGTAGTTTATACGATACAAGTATAGACTACAGATATAGATTGAGAGTTTGTCATAAGTATGTAGTGTGGTAAATCGAAGCTCAACTACGTTATACGATCAGAGGAGAGGAGGGGGAGGTAATCAGAAAGCAGCCATTTCTGTGTCATAAAGTTAAAAACTAAATAATATCTATTTACACACCTATTTTTGTGTACATATATATAGGTATAATATTCGGAAGAGTGATAAGTGATGTTATGACCCGTAGCTATGGTTAGCGCGCAGTTCGATTTCGTAGTTTCGTGCGTAAAAACGATTATCTTATATACTTATATGTATATATATATATATATATTCACAGCGAAAGGTAAAACGTGGATGACGTCGATACCTCCAGCCAAAGTTTCCTTCGACTCTTTGTTACTAGTGTGTCGCTGTAACCGGAATCGTGAATATATGTATGTATGTATGTATATTTACCTGTACGCGTATTCGTATGTATATATATATAAGCGACTTGTTTCGGCTATGTGTTGTGTTTGATGCAAATTTTATGGTCACGTGGTATACCTACCTGTGCCACTGTAACGGTGGCAACCGGCAGGTGCAATACAGGTCCCAGAGAACTCGCGGTTACCCTACCTACCTACCTACCTACCTACCTACCTACCTGGCAGCTTCCTTGGTCCTCTGTTCCCCATGTTCCCCCGGTACCCTGCAGAGTCGTCGTCTTTCGTCTAAAAATATTCCGACCCTTTTCAACGATGGCAGAAAAAAAAAAATTTCATTTTTTTTTTTTTTCAAGTGATCCACTGGCTCAGAAGAGGGGCCATTAAGTTTCTTTGTAACTTGTAAAGCACCCGCATATATATGTGATTACGTGTAAGGTGTACAATGCGATAAGTTTGAACAGCGAACTATATAATATAACTTTGCAGGAATCTAGGCGACGCCGTTAAATAAATTTGGAATTAGTTTTGCGGGATACAGGAAATTAGGATTAGAGATCTAACGACGTATCTATAATTAGGTGTGATATCTCGTGTTCGATAAATTATAATGTCTTCCGTGAGAAAGGGTGTTTCGATTTATGTACCGGTGTAAATTTTTTTTTTAATTTCGGTTGGTTTTTAACCTATACAGCGTTATATACGAATCGCGAAATCGAACTGTTCTATGGTCAAATACGCGGTCATGAATATTAATGTTACGTGATAGAAGAAGATCGTTCGTAACTTAAATACAGATAAGTGACTAAGAAAGCGCGAGAAGTGAACGTTGTCCGATAGAGACTTTTAGAAACGTACATACATATACCTATAGTGATATCTACGTACAAGGAGACGAGACGTATTAAGAAAAAGGTAAAATTTTTTTTTCTTTTTATTCGTTTGAAAGACGAGAAAAAAAAAATTATCTTTCATTTTTTACGTCGTCAAGTCTTCGATTTCCTGTTACAATTTCTTACCTAATAAGTTCTATAGAGACGTTAAGTAACTATATATAAATAATATTTGTTAAGATTTTATTATGAAAACAAAAAATTATCGATTAAGAAAATTTGTAAATTATATAATAAGAATAGGATGACTAAATAAATAAAATAAAATAAAATGAAACAAAACTGATATATACTACTTTCACACAGATATCGGTTTTTAGTTTTTTTTTTTGTTTTTTTTTTGTTCCAAGATCGATTCTCTACGCCCCTTCGATCGGCGCCGTATCTATATGTATGTATACCATACATACATATCTCTATATAATATATATAATATACTAGGGCGCGCCAACCCCCCAATTTTCTCTAATAACGTATACGATATATGATTTATTCTGTTAAAAACCGAATAACTCGTGGATCTCATGGTCTCTTATGTCTTACGTCTTATACGTTTAACGTCTTACGTCTTACTCTTTATACGTCTGAAGATTTTGATCTCATTTTATGAGAATGCAATGTTCCTAGAATTCACTGTGTTTTTTCCAGTTGTAACCATGGCAATCAAATTTTCCCAGAATTCCCGTAGGGTTTTCCAAAATTCAGTGGATTTTTTCAAAATTCAGTGGTTTTGTTACAGACTGTACTGCATTTTTTCCAGGAAATTAGTGTAATTTTTTTCAGAATTCCGTACTGGGTTTTTCCAGTGCAGTGACATGACGTTTTTCTCATGACAACGAAATCCTCACACGGCGGGGAGATATATATATATATTTTTTTTAATACAGAGAGGTATATACTATATATTGACAAAATCGTTTCTCTCCCTTGTAATTAATTTTAGCCGACAGAGACGCCCTCCTCGTCGCTATATACGAACTTTCTTTTTTAAACCCGTTTCGTCTTAGTAGATCGACTGGGCTTGGCACTGGCTGGTTGGTTGGTTTCTTGGTTGGCTGCTCGCTTGCTTGCCGGTTACCAAGGGCTTCTAGGCCGATACTTAAAGGTCTATAACTATTCGTCCGAAACAGATGAATTACCGAGATTGCAGACGCTGCGTTTATCTTTTCAGAACAGGATCGATACGCCTATTATAGTTACGGCCAATCCCAACGATTTATTTAACCGATCTCTTCAAACGATTACTTTTTTTTTTTTTTTTTTTTTTTTTTTTAACTTTATTTACGAACAATAAGTATAACATATAGAAGGGAATCCTCTCGCCGTCGTAATATCGTATACAATACACATTCGAAACTATTCCAACGTTTAAAATTCAATGAAATTTGTTTTACCTTTGCCGATCCTTACGCCTTTAACCTCGTCCGTTTCCTGCGTTTAGAAATTACCGAATAAACCCGATCGAGCCCTGGGCACAATAATTAAAGTTGCCGATCCAGAATCGTTGCAATCGGTTTGATCATGCTCTAGTACTTCTAACGTTAAGGATTAACGGTATTTTCTTCGGCAAGATATCTTGGCGAGATCGGATTTGCGTTATAGTGGATCTTCAATTTGACGATAGTCGTTTCCTCGACCGTTTCTATCGAGTATCAAGCTGACGATGCAGAGTTTTAGAGTGCAGTGCAGCGGCAGCAGGGCGTACCGAAGACCCTTCGGCGTTTGAAATTTCTTCGAAAACAGTCGAACCCACAAATATTATCCTGCCCTTGTTCTTCGCCGCTTTGAATCATCGCGGAGCTCTACAGATACCGGAGTGGCGTTTACGAATCCTGCACTACGGATATATAGAGTCGAATCCGTCAAGCGTTTTCTCCACGAGGAATTTAAATTACTGTACTTTACCGGATTGTGAGAGGTAACGAATAACTTAAAACCGGTGTTTACGGTAGTTAAGATATATTTCATGTATCAAATTACTTGCCACGATTTGAGAAAAAATTTCTGTCCCATTGAATTATTAGTACCTATAAAAGTACGTTTCGGACCCGCGTCGATGTATCGTCGACGATCATTTGCATTTTCTGATCATTGAATAAAAAGCTCGCTCTGTAACCGTATATTATACCTATAACCGATAGAGAATGATTCGATGTTTAATTTTTATTGACATTCACACCACATGATCGGGGTCTCGTGTTTTTGGTCTAGTTCTACATATAAGTAAGCTGATACACCTTATATACTACTACACTCGTACTTCGTGTTTTCGTATACCCGCATCGTATATTCTTTCGAAAACCTTGGCATTGACTTCGCTGCTGTATAAAATTTCCTCTAACCTATGACAAATCTTACTAATCATCTGACTTAAATTTACATCAGTCATGTTACACCCGGCTGGTGACGGTGGCGAATACGTCCGCGATGACGATAAACCTTTCACGATATATTAAATGTCGTTATTATACTTATGATATGATCGTTTAGTCATTACCAATGTATTTACAATATCATTGGTATAGCTTGGTCAGACTTTGTTGCAGAATTTAATCGTAGATCTTATAAAAAAAAAAAACCGTCACTCTTAGAACGCAGATTTCTTTCAAATTGGTCAAATGAAAAGATCGGTATATGATGCACACTCGATACTGGAATAAAAAAATTGACAATCATCGGTAATAACGCCTCCCAGCATGGATATTCTGAATTTGGAAGTACTTATCAGATGACGATCCGTTGAGGAAAACATTTTCGCGTACATATATCGGCAGAGGGATCGATGGAAGGAATTAATCGTTGCCAGGTAAAACGGCTTGAGAGCGACGGCGATTGATAAGGACATTCGTTAACTGGCAATTGGTACCAGAATAGCGATCGCCAAATCGATGATAATTAGGTATATTTAGATAATGAGATGCTGCTGGGTTGAAAAATCGTTGAAAATTCATAAATCTTCAAAGAAATTCATTTACCAACGATCAGTGGCAAAAACTCACAAAGTGTTTCTTTCGACTCACCGGGTAGATTTCTGAAAATGATTATCGACGGGAGTCAAGCAGTCGACTGTAGTCAAAAGTACCGACCGATGATGTCCACCGAACTACGCCAACTATGGCAAGTTGGGCCTGCAGAAGACTAGTCTAAGTTACTTTACCAATATCCGATGATGTAGACACGATATCCATAAATTTAGTCCGATAATGTAGAATTCAAAATGTGCCAGAGCTGATATTGAATCTCTTTTCAAAAGGACCTCAGGATTTTGCTAACGCGGAATCAAGTAAAAATGAAAATTAGCCAATGATTGTATTGGATCGATTTTGAAAGATCGTCTTCTCTAATTCATGGAGAAATTATTCGACAAGTTTCTAATTGCACTTTTCATGATATAATTCCTGAAAAAAACGCAAATGCCTTAATTACTGTCCGTTTTCCGCAAAATTCGAAAACGAAGTAAGAATTCGACTTTCACTTTGACGAAATGAGATTGCAAACAGGAGAAAGAGAGAGAAGGTGAGAGAGTGTTTACAAAAAGTGTAACGACTTCGTTTAGGTTCGTGTTAAGCTTGAGCATTCTTACTTACGGCCTTCCCAGTCCTTTAGCCCGTACCTATAATTCCCCCCGAAAATGGGTATATTGTGCGTGACGGACACGTCAAGGTACTTAACTTCAGGTAAACAACCCCTAAATCACTACCGCTCGACTCAAACGTCACAGCTATTGTCCGCTTGACTGAGCATTTGAACTATATAAATGCTGCAAACCATTTGTTTGCAATTCTAGGCCAGTCAAAATTTCGACTACCGAAATTGCACCCGCAGTAAAATCACGTTTTATTAGATTACCAGGGCTTATAATATTCCCTGCCTAACTCACCGTTTACAGTTAGGGATAGCACGACAGCTCCCTGACAGAAGGACATTTTAATGCACCAGAAAGATACGATCTAAAACCCAGAAGCGATTTGCATAGGTTGGCCGAGGGCTTAGATCACCTTGCCTCTAATCTAGATCTAAAAACTATTTTTTTTTCCCTATAGTTTGCTTCAGAATTCATTTTAGCCTGGTGCAGCGTTTAATAAAGTACTTGTTATTAACTCATTGAAATTTTCAAGTGGTGACCAATTGTAGTTACAATATAGAGTAGTTCTCATATTTGTATTTATTTATTTAAGTAGTAGGTAGGATATACACCCGAAACCGTATGTGCGAAGAGAAGATGTTGGATTTTTATCGGTAACATAAAATAAATGACTGGCGGTAATCAAGTTCGATCGCATATTGCCAGTGCTCACCCCATTTTCGTTGTGGGGTATACTAGACCGTAGCACTAAGTGGACAGTGGAGATCAGGGACGGATAAACGATCTTTCGGTGCCTGGTGGCATTCTGTCTTAATTTTAGTTCCTCAAATTCGTTAGTTCAGATAAATTAATCGAACAAATAATTCCCGGAGAAATTTCGTCGGTTATATCTGATCAATTTTTAACCCCGGGGCTTAAGAATTGCGGAATAAAACCGAACCGGATTTGGTGGAAAAGCTTCTGTCTAAAATTCTCAAGATGAAGCTCGAATAGCCAAACCGTTTGAATCGGTCAAGAAATCATCGAAGAAAAATTTTGTGAAAGTAGTTTATGAGTCTCTCCAAAAACGCGAGATTTACTTCGCCCCTGGATTAGACGCCGAGTAAACATGGGTCAGTCCTTAATAAGGGCTGATTAAGAAGCGCGCAGTTTACAGTGTTTGCTGAACATGACACCCTCCGCATCTCCGTCCGCTTGTGACGAGGACAGAAACCTCGCCGCAGAAAGTTTGAGTAGCTGGGGCGGCGTCGCGACGCTCTCTAGCCTGGGCGGGGGCTGCGGCGCCTCAACCCGGAGGCAGGTTATCAGGGATCAGAGGTCGGGGGATTCTGTGCGACCTTTAACAAAGTCTCGATTAATTTCGGCTCGAACCATCAAAGCGATCTAGAAAATAACGACAATTAGATCTTTGTCGCAGTAAAAAGCTCCGTGATTTCTTATAGGAGTAGAGAACAATCAATCTCCAGATTTATAATCTGAAGTCTGCAGCTGTTGTACAGAAATTCAAGACATATCCGATTATCGGAGGTACAGATCGCTCGGGGCTGTATGCGAATATGTTTCTAACAGTTTTTCGGAATACCAACAATGAGTAGAAATCGCATGTAGATTAAATCGGCGCGTAATTTGAGACGGAATTTTCTAGACGTGATCGTATAGGCTAACGCGGGGCCACAAATCTTCCCTTGAAAGCTCATAGATATGGAGGAAACTTGCTCGGATAAGGTGGGTGTATATTGATTGTACCTACCTACCCATGTACAAACATTCTTGTGTACTATATCGTCCCACGTATAAACGCGCACCTTCCTACCCTGCCGCAAGCGGAAGATAGAAGCGAAGTTTCCGAGAGCGAAGGGGCTGGAGGCTCCCATCCCCGAAGCACCTACTCCTCCCCCGATGAAGCCATTACCGGGACAAAGCTGCCACCAGATTGCCTTTGGCGTTTGCAGCACCGCCTCGCCCGCGCTTCGTTTGTATTCATGATTTAAATTCAATTGGCTTTTATCCGTTCGTCCGTCCTGGTTCCCGGTCTCCGTACCGTACCGTACCGTACCGTCCCGTCCTCCTCGTGTATACCGTGTTTCTCCGTGTTTCCCGTATTTCCTCGGGCCCTTTCGCGGCATCGAGCCTGCGTTTGCGTTGCTGATGATGAAATCGCCGAGATCACAGGATTCTGCTTGGAGAACAAACGACAGAGAGGGTTCAAATAGAGAGGGAAATGTCGAAAGCGAGGCGTTCAGAGATCGATCCAACCTTACCTTTGCCTCTACGCTACTCTACGTACAATCTTCCCTCTTTCGCTTCTTTCCGAAAAATTTGCTCTTCGTTTTATCAATAAGAATTTTTATTCGCGTCCTATTATATAATACATCGATATAACGTGCTGAGTTATGTTTGTCGTAACAAAAACTGTCTCGGTGTGGTTTCCTTTTTTATCTAAGACTATGCGAGGGTCAGCATAACTAGCCTCGCTTCCATCTTCAGAGAGAAAGAAAGCGAGAAAGAATATGAAAGGATCTGTGACATTGAACAGTTTCAATGAAACTTGAGGTTTCCGTGAAATTTTTCCGCCTATTTCACTTCGGTGTAGATTCAAGGTTCTGCTACGCCGCCACGCGCTCCTTCAGGAATTTTGAGATCGTTGAAATTCTCCACAACCTTGAATCCAGGGTGGCGCGTGGCTATGACGGATGTCTTTACTGCCGAGGTTTGGGAGGATCGTCCTTGTCGAGAAAAATCTTTGTTCTCAGTTCTTAGCCCCGCGTGCGGGGGAACGTCTTCTTCGCGTAATCTCTTCATGCTCTTGGCACCGAGGTCTCCGGGTCTAGAAGCTCTGGCTTCGTTCGATCGCTCTTAAGACTACCGGGCAAGTAGTCAGACGTCTATTATGCCCTTGGCTGCTGCTGGCATCGCTGCTGGTGCTGGCCCGGAGCCAGTTTACGAGGCACCAGGCTTCTATGAGCCACGCGAACAGTTTTACGACCTATATCTACGCTCTTCCTTCGACGAGGTCGACCTTCAAGGGTTCTTAAATTGACCTGAAGCCCCTCGTCCCTCGCACGATTAAATGAGCCACGAAAAATTTGAATCAATGTTATACCAAAACGTTTCCAATTTTTTTCACTATTTCGCAGAATTCAATCAGAAATGGAGATCAGAAAAAAAAATTGATACGTATAATTGAGAGGAATTTATATTTCTAATTTCTGATACCGATGTAAAATGTGGCGAAAATCTCCAAGTAGATATCTGCACGGTCTGCGTAAATGTGTATAGCGATAACGATTACGAATTAAAATCCAATCTACCAATTCTACACCGAGATTAAAATCTTTCGGTGAAACGATTGATCGATTGATCGTTCGCAATCAGCATTTTTAAACATCCGCGTTAATGGGCCGAGATAGATTTGATTCTGCAGAGTATGCGGGCGTCGAGTCAATTATTTATACGAATGACATGCGACAGATTTTTTATATCAAGCATATCTCCGTGTTATACAGGTAATAGGTGCCATATTTTGATGATTCACTTTTTTTTATGCCTAACAGGTACTCGTTGCTTAATAATTGCTTTTCTTAGTAACCGAATCTTCACGTTGACACGTACGCTACAAACGTACACGTCACTAACGTCATGAGGTCCTATTTAAGCGCCGAAAATTCAATTTTACGGCAAAAAAGTTGTATACGCTTTGTTTTTTGCAAATTGGCGTCTGCCAATTTCGAATTATAAAATTGAAAAGCGGAGCAATTAAGACCTTCTGCTTTTGATTGATCTGCAATTATTGAATTTCGATGTTCTTGAATATATTTTCATGATTTTTGCGTAAATTGAACAGATAGAAAAAAAATTATACGACCTCACGGCATAGCCACGAGATATCTATTTGTGTATTTGTATGATCTTATGCCCAGCCTGCAGCGGTCTCATGTGATACTATGCGTCTTCGGCAAACACTCGTACCGAGATACCGAGAAGTTAATAAAAAACTAAATAAATGTTCGGTTAAAACACGGGGATTTCTGGCTTTAGATTCCTGGAAAAAAAACTGATGTAGGTATGATTAAAACATCGAGATGCAACATAGTGCTGCACGTTGCAAATGCACTGCACTTTCACGTGCAAATAATAATCATATCTGTTTTATAATTTACTCTTTTTACGGTAGCTCAATTATATTGACGATTGTCAACGTATTAGGTTATCGTATTTTTTCGTCAATCTAGGTAAATAAGGTTCTTGATGTGGCTGCAGCTATTTTCCTATTAATATTACTCACTGAGTCCATCTCACGTAATCCCGTCATTACGAGTAACAAGTTCCAATGACTCTTCTATTCCGAAAGTTCTTTCCCCTGAAATTAGATAAGGAATGCGTAATCGTGGCAATAGATTTCTATAAATCGGTTACAGTAAAAGAATTATGACGTGAGTTCAAGCGCCAATGCCTTCTGAGTAATTCCATCGAGTTTGATATATGAAACGACGTCAGTCGAACGTCGGACGCTAATTTCAATTCAAATTTTCTATAATCACGATGCTGAGAATTTAAACAACGTGTTTATTCACCCAAAGGACAGAAAAATTGCCTCTCTTGGCTGATGGTTTACAAATTAAAAGAACCCAAAAGGCCTACGAGAACGCGAGCTAGGAACTCGGACGATCGACTCGGCCTTGGGGCCACGCGCCTGTAGCAATGGGAGGTGTTTTATGGGGCCCATAATGGGCCTGCAATGCCGTTTCTTCGTACTCGCGCGCTGCTTATTTCAGGTTATAGAATACCTCTGGCTGTCCGAGTGGAAGGTATAGGGAGATAGGTAGGTAGATATAGGTATTACGGCTATTGCCATATTCTTCACTGTCGGGTCCCCTCGTGATCTATAGGCTTAAACTTTCATATTTATGGCCACATTGTCCGGCCGTTTATGATGGTACAATTCCTGTTTTCAAAATTACTTATTTTAATTAAAACGGCCAGCAGCGGGTGGCTCTTCCTCGACCTTCAAGGAGCGTGCCGTCCATGTAGAAACGAAACGAAACGAAACGAAACTCTGTACCCTCACAGAATTGACCGCTCAAGGACCGCTGTTTACCTAAGCGTAACAATTACAATTCTATAGCTGAACTCGAAAAATATAACTCACTACCTACCCTCACTACCTACCCTCCGACACCCGTTCGCCGATGACCCAAAATATTTTCTGGGTACTTTCGCAGGTACACGATATGCGCGTAATGTAGGAATCGGAAAGTTCCAGTGCGGGCGTTTGAATTTTTGCAGAAAATTTGAGTACCAACTATTTTTCAAAAGAAGGTTTTATAACGAAATATGCTGCTTATGGTGAAACCCGATTTTACTGAAATTTTCGCTGAAATCGGTGCAACAGCGATCGAGATCTGTGCCAAAGAAATGAAATTCCGAACTGTGGCAGCTCCTGAAGAAAACCAGAAAAAATTTCATCCAAATTTTTGCAGTTTTTTTTTATTTTTCTTTCGCGTTTTTGGGCTAGAACGAATCCCGGGTCCAGCGATAGGTGCAGGCTTCGGTTCTGGAAAGAATTGCTAATTCCCTCGCACCACCTGCGCCGTCTATACATTATAGAATACATATCTACAAGATCTGAATATAAATAACCGGAGACAGCCGGCAACTGAGAAGTTTGGCATTAATTAGTCGAGGTGTTGTAGCGGCGAAACAACCAGGTTGTTTGGCTCTCGAATTTACATAGAAGAGTCCGTGTGGGTGGTTGAGGTCTGCGGTATGTCAATCGTCGGTTGCAGGCGGGTCGACCACATATGCGATCGTCGGACGACAGCGGTATACGTCTGCTTCCAGCGCACGGTGAAAAAAGTCCGAAATAACTGTCCTTAAATCAAAAGTTTTTCTTTCTTTATTCTCATCGATTACTCTACGCTCTGAAATTATCGATTCACGTCATACGCGTATAGGTAGAATCTATACAAGCCGCGTAAACCTCCTCGTCGAACAGAAGCCAGATTATACGAGCCATAACGGAGTTTTGATTATTGTTTATCGAGTGGCGATTGATATATACGTGTATACGTAACGCACACATCCATCTCTGAAAAGAACCAGTGTCGTATTATATAGGTGACTTTCTTGATTCCAAGAAACGCGACAAGGTATTCGCAATATAAGCTTCAAAGCCGGATCCCGTGCTTTGCACAACGATAAGATTTCTCGGCTTTTAGTATCCAGGTATATGTTGTACACGTATATAACGTTCTATAATATGTTACTGTATTTCACCGTCTATGTACGTCTCAGTCTTGTCAATACCGTTTATGTAACTTGTTACTTGTAGCTTGCCGCTGACTCTAGGTCGCGGCGGTCCGACTGATGTGTAGTCTAAAGTCTCACTATCCGTTTACTGCCCAAGCCTCTCCAGGTTAAACACGTAATACAATATAGATATAACTCTGTACTCTTATACTATACATATCCTACATACAATATACATTACCCCGGATCCATATACGCGGGTATATACGTATACGGCTCGTCACTGATTGTGAACGTGAGTACAAGGCAGGGTAAGCGGATTCGCGGAAAGGACAAAGGGAGTTGTACTCTCAATGTATCAATATTACATACCATATGCTTTGGCATAACGTATATTACAGTCAGATTATATATGTACACGCTTAGCTCGGATCGTTGTTCGAAGAAGGCAAAAAAAATTGAAATAAAAAATTTGAAAAATAGAAGAAAAAAAAACGGGAAAAATCACGTGCATCGTGTGCATTGATATTGGAGATACGACTGTAACGATCGACAAGAGAATCAAAGAGAGGAAAGATAGACTAAAAATAAAACATCGAAGGTATGGATCGGAATAGCAATTTAAAAATATATGCAAGAGATTTGAAACAGTTTTGTTTTTTTTTGCACAATTTTGATAGAGCCGTTTTTGCTTCACGTAAATTCTAAACCGTCGAATGGTGACACAACGTTAAGGTGTCATCGTGAGTGGGATGGTTTGGCCGGTTCGTAGCATCGTGGCGAGGGTGGGTGCGAGGGTGTGGGTAGAGGCGAGATCAAAAGCGCCGCTATCGCTGGCTACGTAAGCCGTTTTATATACGCTTCCCATCCTATGCTCGACTTCTATGATATATAATGTTGCTTGATATTGGATCGTATAAAACGTGTGAAATACGGACAAAATTTTTGGTCCAAAGTATCGCAGAAGGTAGGTGTAATTATATACCTACCCTATATATGCCTCTATAGAATATAATACATTTTTTTAGACACAGTAAACAAAAAAAATCTAAATCTAATTCACTTTTTCGTACCCCACTTCATTCCACCTTCTAGGAAATACAAATCGAAACTATTTCTCAAGGATTTGTTTTGGGAAACTGCTACCATAACTCATCCCATGCTATTAGAGGCAAGCAATTGCTTATGCATCGGTAATGATCATCGGTCTGCGCCTGGGTGTCTTAATTAATAAACATCATTACAGTTTACAGACTGGGTATGCAGACTGCTGCCTAGTCTATAATAACAAGTATAGAATGATGATATCCCTGGGTCCAGACGCTGAGCGGTGCAAGTACTAGAATCAAGAGACTCGGTAGAGTCTCGCGCCAAGTTAAATAAATATACTATCGAAAGTCCGCGTCATACTGTTGATCGTAAGACGGGAAGTCCAGAGCCATAATTGGGGGCTACAGACGGAGCGAAACTTTTCAAACTAAAGTGTGTACCGTGGTGGCTCGGTTGCGATACGAAAGAGTCCCATTCGTCACCTACGTGAGTGACTGAGCGCTAGAATAATCTAAACAAGAATTGACTCAAAGACAACCGCGGTGTGTATGTATGTACGTATTTATGTAGGTACACACACACACGCACCCATGTGAGTATTCTGAAAATCTTGAGATTGCATGTGCCCGATGTGTGGATGGTGGCCACATTGGAGAAGGACGAGTATGTTCTTTATCTGAGGACTGATCCTGGCGACGACACTTATGGACCTAACGAAAACCGGGACCTGCGGATTGCGGAGCAGAAGCAACGGGCATCTGTTACGGAGTTGAGACAAAGCAGATCTTTAGCTCTGGAGATTTGGGCCCTGCAATGGACCCCCGCCCATTTGGCTTCGGTGTTTAAAACGCGGAATATCTTAACTCGGGTGTTGGTAGGAACTCGACAACCTTAGAGAGGCGTCTTTCAACGTTTTTCGGGATATTTATAAGAGGCTGAAGGACCGAGCTACGCTGTAGGTCCTGAAGAACATCTGTGTAGCGTAATTTTTTTTCGAAACGCTCGTCAATAACCTTTCGAGACGGTGAAAAAAAATTCTCGAACGCGATTCCTCCGCGAAACTTTTAGGATTAAATTTCTCATTTGACAGTTATGCTGCAATCGAGTGGTACAGGTATATACGGAGATTAACGTATGGATTCATGGATTACCGTTAACAACAAACGCTAATCCAATCCTAATCTGGTATTTAACTTCAGCGATCATAATTGTATAAAAGTGTGGAGATAAGAATTCAACTTTTTAGCAAAATTTTTTTTCACACGATATAATAAACCTCGTAACGATTACGAACCGACGCGACTGCTGCAGTTGGAAAATTTAAATGCCAAAAGCCCACCGTTCGAACGAATTAAATTGTAAGTCAAGTGTGGGACCTGCGGTTTCCTCCCAAATTTGGATTTATTAGGAACTAGATCTTTTCTCTTTGTTCAATATGTTATAATTTATTAACCGGTTAACAAATTCTATAGAAATAGGTCTGACGAGGATTATCTTGGCGTTAAAATCTTTCGGGGAAACGGTAGTTGTTGATTAAGTTTAAAATTCGAACACAATGCCCCGGGTTTCGGCTTTATAGCACAATAACTGCCCCGTGAAGGTAATTTTCGACCGGTTGACCCAATTTTTCATATACTTCAGGTATAACTCAAATTTAGAGGATTATTTTTCGAAATTGGGAAAGTGTGCCAGTAGAACGTTCTCCAGGTATATACAATTATAAGGGGTACACATATTGCCAAGGTGTATCCACACCGTGCCTCGTGATACTTCCTTCGACGAATTGGTAACAATTATTTCGAAAATTCAACGAATCGAATTTTTACGGTTCAATTTTTGATAATCGACGAATATATTCGTTTCGTAATTCTTGTCACACGGAATCGACGAGAACAGGCGTACGCCGGACAAAAGCCTTTCCTAAAACTGTGTGAACGGCCCCTTAAACCGTGGGATTTCTTATAATAATATAACTAGGCATACTAAAGCAATATTTGAGACGAGGTAGACCTAGAGACCGTGCCTGGTTCTGGGGTTCGTTCGAGCAAAACGGATCGGCACGGTCAGCCGGATGGGTTTTTACATCTTAATCCGGTGGACAATACTTTTATGTTTATGCTTTTACGTATTTATTGTTTTTACGAGTGTGCAGTAGCCGTTCAACGCGAAACAACGTATTATTAGAACTCTCAATTCTACTTTCCACTTTCCTTCACGGCTTTGCCTGGTCCGCAAGTTTCAGGAAGACTGCACACAGCTCGTATCCCCCTGACAGCATAAAGAAAAAAAAAGAGCATGCACATCCATAACATGCCGATATAATGCGACAATATGATGTCAAAGTTGATTCACATAATTCGGTGGACGTTTAGAAAAGTAAGATTTGGCCATTTGGCTACAGTAGTTCCGAAAATTTTCACTCCGAGGAATGGCACACTTTCGACTATCCCTATCCTGCATTTCTGTGTCATAAAAAAGGTAATTCCGCAAGTCCCTTCGCGTGTAAATCCCTTCAGCTTTATGGATAATATAAATATACCCTTTGAACCTTGTGTCCTTGGATGACAGTACATCTATACCTATAATTTCGGAAGGTAGCACAGTAATAGCTGTAAAGAAATAAAATGTCAAATTTTCAACTCCAGGCTCGTGTCTCGTGCACAGCTCTTCCCCCACATATTTCAAAATTAAAAAAACTCACCGTCAGGATTTCCGTGTTGACGCATAAAGCAAATTTGACTTTCTTATTGGCATATATATAAAATACGAACGAGGAAGTCTCTTCTGGGGCTGTCTTTTACTCTCTTGACACCTAAGTAGGTACCCTTTTTGCCACAGCTATCATAATATTTAAACTTTTAATATTAAATAGGCAAATAATCACGTCACCGTTGGCTTGTCCTAGAAGTCGGGAAATTCTTCGACGGTTAGGTAAAAACCACGGTCAATGGAATACTCATATCCAATTCATGAAGTTTAACTTTTGTGCCAATTCGATTATTAAATTTTTTTTTTGTTCTGATTCTAACCGAAGTCGCGGTCTAATATTCAGCTAGAATTTGAACACCGTATCTACTCGAGTTCTTCGAAAATGATATATTTCAAAAAACTTCCCATCGCCTGTGCAAAAACACTTGAGCATTGTTTATTACCAGTTTTCTCCAAGAGCCTCTATATGCATAGCAATGCACTTACCGCACATCAGGGTTCTCGAAAAAAGGCGATGTTCTTTTCACGTTCTTGTGAAAATATATGCCTGAATATAATTAGTGTCAAAAATCGACTTCCCAGATGAACAACCTATACGGTTACATAGCACCCTGGCACGTCTTAAGAGGTCCAAATTTTTGAGTGCAGGCTTATCGTCAGAGCTTCAGTTTGGGTGTATTGACCCGTAGTCTGTTTTGTCTAGGGTCTAACGCCAGCTTCCAATAAATGTCTCGATATTTATCCTGGGCGAGCTTCACTTTCGTGCGGTGACACATTTACAAACAAATACAATGTGTACCTAGAAGTGAGTGTGTACACTTGACGGTATAAAGATTTTTTTAGATCCTCGAGCTACGCGTGAAAATGCGATCTTTGGGAATCGAAGGTTCAAATATTGAGCCAGGAATACATTTCTTTCATTATTTTGAGTCAGAAATTTGAATGGGTGCAGGTACGTCGGGTTTCCACACGACGCAGTGGCTTGTATAAAGACGTATTTTGCGATGGGGTGTACCGGGCTGATGGAGCTTGAAACTGAATTATCCTGCCTCCGCCTCCGCCCCAGGCGATCCGGGACGATCCGGGTTCGTCCGGATCCGCGAGCCGGCTTATCTCAGAATCTATAATCACCGCTCGTCGTTCAAACGCTAAATATTTTCGTCAATGTATTAAAAGACTCTGTGCGGCTTCGCCGTAACAAACTCCGAGGACAAGCCTTGTTTGAATATTTATATTATATTATTTCGCTGCAGCGCAGCTGCAGCTCGCGGTTCTAAAAACTTTTATAATCACTTTCGCCTCTCCAACATCGTGATGTATAGTTCATTTTCGCCGTAAAATGATCTCTCCATACACATCTATACCTTCCCTGATTAAATTATCAAATCTTCGGTAGTTCTCGCTGAATATGAACGAGAATACTTACGCTCAACGTCATTAAGCATTTGAAATTATAGCTACGATATAAGATAAAACGCAACCGTTACATAGAAATTTCGCGATATCAAAATACATACCAGCGAAGATAAACCACCGACATATACGATTCCGCAATACTCCGTATCTTGGTAATTGAGGTGCAATATATACGTGCACTGCACAGGTAGACGGTGTACATCGAATTAAATAGCCTTCATTTTTCTTCAAATCACCGCGGGTGTTGGTGGTTCCTTATTTTCTTTTCTTTTTCTTGTCATTTAAAAGGAGGTCTTTCGGTAGTGTTTGCACACTGCACACTTATCTAACGTGTCGAGGTTGGCCAAGTCAGACATGTCTCGAAAGTTAAAATGTGGGCGAGTCAATGAGTGCAGGCTGCTGATCGTAGCTGGTATACCTACTGCTATATAGTATCCTGTCGAGAAGGTGACGTGCTGTCTGCTCGGTCGTAAAATGATAAGAGTCTAAGCGACAGTGTCACACCAATACCCAGACCGATAATCACGCCACAAAACTAAACTCTACACGTATATTATACATATATCTGTACGTGTAGATACGCTCATACATCAACGTGCAGGTTGCGTATAAACGCTACCATAAAGTAATCTGCTATTTTCCACAGTCGCTATGTATATATGTATACCTATATATACTGACAATGAAAAGAATATGGTGATTGTATGATGTACGCAGGTAGCCGCACAATCTGTCGCAAGATTTATTTAAAAAACAATAAAAAAACAAAATTTCTGCTATTAACACTTTTTCTTTACCTTCTGGCTTCGTCGTTTTGATCTTTTATACAGGGTAGTCCCATAACTAAATGTCCAAAATGAAAGGTGTCGTAGAGGAGGTCGAACTGAGTAAATTCGACCGAAGAACATGGGGTCTCCGAAGTCGCGTTCGCGAGATATCACAGGTTAAAAAATATTGCTTTGCGCCGCGGCGACGCGCGCGGCGCAAAGCAATATTTTTTAACCTGTGATATCTCGCGAACGCGACTTCGGAGACCCCATGTTCTTCGGTCGAATTTACTCAGTTCGACCTCCTCTACGACACCTTTCATTTTGGACATTTAGTCCATTTTGGACACTCTGTATATACGAGTGATGTGAAGATTGAGAAGCGTCGGGTTCTTCGAATGATCGAAAGTTCGAATTGGATATAACTGATATCCAAAGTCTATTATAGTGATGAATTAGACGGTAGGTGAGCAATCCAAACACACAGTAGTGTTCGTGGTTATAACGACAAACGGTAACACTACAGTGAGTTTTGTAATGGTATAGAGAGAAAAGGATGAAGTTATATAACATTGGTACTATTAAGCGAGAAAGAATGAGACAACTGCGGTGGTAGCCTCTCACATAATATCTATCATGCTGAGCGAGGTCGTTAGCGTATAATAAGATTACTGATCCGGCGTCAGGGGGAGTCTGAAAAACTTGTCGATCAAAAAAACCATAAAAAAATGAATAAAAATCGAGAACAAAAAAGCAAAAACGAATTAGAAAAGGAATAAAGTCCTTGTTCCAATTAATGGTCGACAAAGTACTCCGTGTTTTCCAAGCTGCGGTTCGAATCTCTCGCATCTATACGATGCATCATTTCATATACAGGGGCACGCTCTTGTACTGGTTCTCCAATATTAATTTACACGCATATATGTATATAGCTCGAAGGGAGATCTGCCGTCCGATCATTCGATCTGATTCGAATCGATTATGTCCAGCGGACGCCCTGCTACTTAAAAAGTCACTCGGGATCATGTGGCTACCGTTCAAACGACGTCATCGTCATTAATCAACTGATTCATATCGATCAAGCTTGCAGGAGTAACGTGGCGTAGATATTGTACATATCGATACTTACCGCGGCTCGTCGAGTTCACGGAATTTGTTGGGTATATCTATATCTATATCTGTACGTGGTTATGTACATTAATATAGACGACTTGTATAAATGAACTAAATATAGCTCTATAGATTGCGGCTATTGCGATCTCACCGATACGCATATACCCAAAACGAGGTGAAAACGACAGAGTATTAGGGTACAAGTATATGTACGAGTACATATTATATGCGGTAAAAAAGAAGTGCCTTCAACGTATTTCGGTTTTTGGTAATTTCTTGCGATGATATATATTTGTAACCCTATTAAGGGCACCAGTACAGCTTGGTTTGGGAAATTTCGAGTACTCCAAAACTTATTTATTTGTCAACCAAAGCTTATTTCACATCAAAACAAATTTTTTTTTCGAAAAACTTTGTCGTAAGGTTTCAGGCACATCGTTGGTCCAATTCAAATTCTCAAGTTCTTGCTTTCTTCAGAAAGCAATTCTACATCTTATGAACGTAGGGATCGGTAAAAAAAATTCACGCGAAAAGTTACGGTCAATTATCCAAAAATTTCCAATATTTAGGCCACTAATTTGCAAATAACTTGGCCAACACGAAATTGTAAAAAAATTCCCTCGTTCACATGATGAGGATTTTTTTTCTGAACAAAGCGAGCCCTCAACGACCTTAATCGGAACAACGATGTGCCTAAAACCTTACGACAAAGCTTTTCAAAGAAATTTTTTTTTTTTTTTGATGTGAAATAAACTTTGACTGAGAAATAAATGCATTTTAGGGTACTCCGAATTTCCAAAACCAAGCTGTACTGGTTCCCTTGATAGTATAAGACGACTTGTAGAGAATTAAGTTTTGCTTTTAATTATAAATCGGTGTCATACAATGAAGATAACTTCAAATTCGTAATGCAATATCACTAATTAGATCTGAGTGATACATATGTGGTTGATTGATATAGGTATATTTATATAGTTTCTGAAGGAGTCAATTTTCGCTTCTAGATTAGTTGATTGATATGGACGAATGGCATGGCTTATTAAGATAGTGACGTACGTTCTTCGAGGAAATTAAATTAGGTTTCATATAATATGTAGATCAATCACTGTCATCAAAAAAATTGCAAATTGCATTGTTTTACCAATATACTTTGCCGAAATATTGAATAATTCAAATTTATTCATAATAAAAATAGATACGTTAACTTTGTAGCAAATCAATATTTCATTATCCACAAAAATGAACTCCTTCTTCTACATCAATCATCATCGAATGATAGCTCCAACTTATTCTTCATAAACCATTCATAAGACCAAATGTCGGAATAAAAATCAATTTGATATCTCAGTTTCATGGTATAATTCGACAATCTGACTATACCTATACCATCGGCCTAATCGCTTCACTATACGATTTATGCACTACCATAAACGTCAATTCGTTCTCAATGCAAAAGACTAGCTATATAGTTCGTATCGCACGTTTTACTCTAAAAGTAACTACCGTTTATTTTAAGGATGCGAGCATATATAAGCAGAGTAAGATTTCTCGGTTATAAATGAGCAAAGATTTGAGCGATGAATGAATGCTCTTAATTATTTGGTGCCTCAGTGCACGCGCCTGAGTTAATTGAGGTATAACTACATAAACCAGACTCATACAATCAGCATATATGTATATATGTAGAAAGAAAGAGCGAGGGATATCAGTTTCTTTGATTATAAAGTGCTACCAGCAGACCCCTCCTCGACTATGTAAGACGTGTGTTATCATCGCTGCAGTACCAGGCGACGAGCTTGCGGCGTGCTTTCTAGTTTCAAAAAAGTGCACAAAAAAATTAAAAAAAAAAAAAAAAAAACAGAATCAAGGAGACCAGAACACGGTCGCCCTTCTGCCGCACCGTTGTTATCAATGTTTATGGATATTCACTACAGTACCTATGTATATGCGTTTTAATAACCGGACTGCAGGCTAAGTGGCGAGTACATATGAGCTAGTGGTCGGTTAACTCGCCTACTTAGGTATACTTATCGGTGTGTCTGTCTGTCTGTCCAAGCTGCAAGATTCGTTACTTCGGCGGTGGCATTTTATCAAATTTTTTTTCTTCTTCAAAATTATGAAAAAAAAGAAATTCTTCCGCGGCGTAACTTTAGGTATAGCATAATATTTCAACGCCAATTATACCGTCAGATTTTTTCGATCCATAAAATCGACGGCGTTTTTTTTTTTTATTCTTTTCTTCTTTTATTTCTGTATATAAGCAAGAAATATAGACAATGCTGCACGTATTCATATACAAGTTGCATGGAGTATACATATAACTATGTACGGTATACTTGTCAGTTGAAAAATGTGCAGTCTGCAGCTAGAACCGCGCGAGCTTGTGCATGTAGGTATCGTAAATTTCTTTAATAAGATTTTTTTATTATTGTCAAGCACTCGCGATTAGGTATTATAGATACGGTACAATGTATCTATATATAGAGCGCCTGTATAACCGACAATATCATTATCAAGGTGTAGGTGGTGTATATACGCGATAAACGGATTACTTTACTCTGAATACATCGTTGCAGCAGCAGCATCGTTATATAGATTATAAACCGAGTTATCAGTAGCTGTTATAGGCATAAATGTATGAGTATAAGTAGGTAAAAATCCCGACCTCGAAATCAAATCAAAAATATTTCTCAAAAAACACAAAAACAAACCCAAGAAAAAAAATAAAAAAATATAGGTATCCCCGATTCCTTATACGCACATTCTTCGGTATGTATATAAGGTATCGGTTCGTCTGATTCATTCATCTGTTTACAAAACTTACCTATCTTAGAAACGAAAAGAAGAAAAAAAACTGACAAACGCGATTAGTCTCTCGTGTTTAGGCTGTCGCCATGGGACGGATTATACCTAATAGATCGTGATAGTAATCGTCACAGGGTAAATATATAATATATATACACTTATATTGTATACATAAATGTTATTTCGTTATTGCGTCAAGTCGCCATGTTGGTTTCATCGTTGTATGAATCGACGCGCGTCGACGACCTCTTCTTCTCGTCAGTGATAAAATCCGTCGATGTATATGGTCTTCACGTATGTATACGTATACGTAAAATGTATTTGTGCTTTCACAAGCTACAGGCTTATCCGAGGTTCTTAAGGGGTAGCGTCGCGGCGCCCTCAGGCGCTCTTCGGAAGCCCCGCCCCCACCAGAACTTGTTCGCCAACGGGAGTTAAACTTGACGACCAGAAGGTTCCGCCTACTACTGGAACAACGTCTGTTGGTACCTGCTGCAGAAACTTTACCACCGAGTCAGTATCACTCGAAGTCTCGAACGTGACACAAGCATGCCTGTTAGTTGAACGATTTTTTTCAAAATATCTAATGATCAACGTTCACAGTATTGTTGATCGTACAAAGTGTTTGACGTTTGACGTTTGGCGTATCGATATATTTGATATAAATAAAAGTGACAGTGAAGCATACATATGTATAATATTTATATAAGGAAAGATTATACTCCGGTGCAGATCGTCCATTCATTTGGTGGTTTTGATTTTGTTTTATTTTTTTCTTTTTATATTGATTGACTTTTATCCGGTTTTAACCGTAAAATTATAATAAAAATAAAATACACACGCACACGCAAACGCGTACACGTTTGGAGTGTAGAGGAATAAAATAAGAGACCGATGAAGCTCATGGACGCCAAGATGGAGCCGTTGACGCCACCCCATACGCCTCCGTCGTCAGGGGGGGCCGATCAATTGATCCACCCTCACCGAACCTCGCCTCCACAGTGGATACTTTCGCCACCGCATCTTCCGCAGCAGCCTCCGCACCCCAACGGGTACCACGCCGCCTTTTTGGACCACTGGCTGAGAGGAGCCGCCCTGCTTGCGGCTAGAGGATGCTGTCCTCAGCCTGTACCTCACGCACATCCCCATTCGCAGTCTTATCCTGGACGAGGTCACCCCCATCCCCATCCCCATCCTCATCCGCATCAAAATCCTCATAATTATCAACGTCCGCATATCTATAATCGTACGAATTCCCATTCCAATCCTGATCCACATTCTCATTCTAACGTAACGTCTTCTGGTCACGTTGCGCATCAAGGAGTACCGGTACCACCACCAGCATCGTTTATGACCCGGAGAGTACCCGGACAACGGCCGAAGAAACAATTTATCTGCAAATTTTGTCACAGACAGTTTACCAAGAGCTATAATCTCCTTATCCACGAGAGAACGCACACTGACGAACGTCCCTACAGCTGTGATATTTGCGGAAAGGCATTCCGTAGGCAGGATCATCTCAGAGATCATAGGTACGTGTTTTTTGTTTGATCGATTATCGACATAGTATACGAATCGTTATTCTTAAATTTGCATATACCTATAATATACGGTTCAAAAGCAAAAACTTGAAGCCACGTCGTTGTTATTGTTACAGTAGAGAGAGTTTTGTAGCTTGCTCGTTGCCTCTATTAATTAAAATCGATAAGCGTATAATCCATGACATATAACGTAATCGAAGGTATCGTAAAATTGATCGTTGATACCTTAAAAGAGCGGGATACAAGGTTTATAGTCGTATGTCACCCGATCTTTTTTTCGAGTTTGCATCATACATGGCGTACCATATTATACATAGTATGAAACGTGATATAGTTATTTTCAAAGATAATTAATTGAACGAGCTAAGCTGACCGATAAAAAAAAAAAATAAAATGTCGAATTTTTTTTCCTATATTTTTTCGTTTTTTCTTCTCTTCTGTATACTTATGTTATGCTTTTACGAAACGCAGGTACATCCACAGCAAAGAGAAGCCATTCAAGTGCGGTGAATGCGGTAAAGGATTCTGCCAAAGCAGAACACTCGCGGTACACAAAATACTTCACATGGAAGAATCGCCCCACAAATGTCCAGTATGCGCAAGAAGCTTTAACCAGAGAAGCAACCTGAAAACTCACCTACTTACTCACTCTGATGTACCCCAGGATCTCAGAGTCGATTCACATAACGCTCCAGCTGTTACTAATACCGTTAATCCGACGGTAACAAACATCCGGCATACACAACAGGACAGGATAACAACCAGCAACAGTTTGCAACCTGTTCAAACCACTTCGACAACGCCAAAGCTTGGATTCAGTATAGAGGATATCATGAGGCGTTAGGGTTAGGGTTAGAATTATGTTATAGGATATTTCATCCACAGTATTAGCTACTGTTAGTATTATTGTCAAGTATATGCGATATATGTATATATATATAAAATTGTGGTATGTATATATAGGTATATAGTATGCATCGTTATTCTTTGGACGCATCCCAATTTTTGCTATCGGAGGCAGCATATATTATTTCACAAAATTCTGAATGATCGAAGGTCTTATACCTACATACTTCGTTTCATTTACCTTGTTTTTAAAATCAAGTGTGTATAGATTCTATCGGTATTAACGTAGATATGGATATAGTCAAGTGTTTATCTGTTTGTACACACAATATGGATATACAGAGCTAATGTTGTCGATTCCTTACCACCGCGTACAGAAATTATATTACCGAGTGTCATGTGTTTGCATAGGTAGTATACCTATGAAATTGAAAAAAAAAAAGTAAAAACAGGTTCAAATCGAAACATTTGTATTTGAGGATAATGGTTTTTTTTCTTTCTTTTCTTGGCTTCTTCTAAACACGCTGTTACAGAAGGCTGGCCTTCGTCGTCTAGTTGTCACCTTTATTATTATTATTATTATTATTATTATTATTATTATTATTATTATTATTATTATTATTATTATTATTATTTTTTCTCGTTCAAGAGTTTCTCGGGTCTATCTTCGCCCACGAAGAAAAAATAAAGAAAGTGTGAAAATATATGCGACCCCGTCAAGATTTAAAGATAAGAATCTCAACCGCGGTCGAAAATAGGGATAGAAATAGCCGAATTCGGGATGCAGTTCCATCCTATATACTACTACCCCCGGAGTCCTTAGCCATAGCAGTATTCTGTAAATACTTTCCTGCGTCGCACGTACTTATTTATCGCTGTCCCTTATTCTTATTCTTATTCTTCTTCTTCTTCTTCTTCTTCTCTCCGTCCGGTGTTCTTCGGATCCTGAACGGGAATCTTTCTTCCTCGGGCCGCTTGGGGCCTGGACCACCCGCACGTCCGTTCCACTGTACATAAGGCCCGTTTTTACGTGAGCGTGCAACACCGTGTCATCTGTCCCTCGACGTTACCACTAATTTAAGATTAATGTACCATAGACTCTTCCTATCCTATATACAGTATATATATATAGTATATAAATCGTCCTTTAGCTGTTGCCACCTTATCTCAATGTTAGTAGCGTTAAGTTAAGTACTTATACTATACCTTGTATTATGTATGTATATATATATAAAACTATACGGATTTAACCTGCAGAACCTGAGCTACGTGTACAGGCCTTAAAAGTTTAATGTTACCTTACCTATATACATATATATATATATATATATACATATTACTTAGATACCAAAACATCGCCCTAGTCGACTGTATTAAAGATTTATTGTTATTAACTAGAAATAGATACATGAAATGGAAATCAATAAAAACTATCGTTTTCTTTTCTTTTCCCTCTAAATAATATATATATTATCCTCGTGCACTACATATTACTTCTAATTATCTATATATTATACCTATATAATACATATATAAATCCAAAGAATATCTAGCATTCTTATATTTTCTAAAATAATATCATATTATACAAGCTTAAAATAATTTTGTCTGCACACTGATCGAGTATGAGGTCAATAAAATTATTCCGAATTCAATATCTACATTGATAAGATTTTTCGAAAAATTTATTCATTCTTATCACACGTTTGTTGTCTGAAACATGTTAGCCGCGTTTGCAGTATGTTCTTATTTCTTCATATTTCCCGCGGTTTCAAGCATGAACCTAATATATTAAGTATGCATGTTTACTCGCGGAGAATTCTCTATATACCTAATGCAGTATTTCAATAGTTATTTGATAAATTTCACGGATGTTCTCAGCGAGAAATTTTCTCCTATAGCTCTTTTTCATGTCTATACCTTATACCTACTATACATAGACAGACGGATAGTATATACCTGTATACGTATACCTATACTGCAGGCCTGCAGCAGCAGCAGCAGCAGCAGCCTAGCATCGGTTCTTCATGGCTATTGTATAGTTTCTAACAATAGACTGCAGTTAACCTGTTTGTAGGGCAGTTTGCACTGTTTGACTTTAATTAATCCCCTCACCCTACTGACAATAAAAGATCCCCGATATAGGCGATAATGAAAAAGCGAACAAACATCGGAGACGGTCGAGCGAGCACTCTGCTTTTATTGTTGTGCAAACTGAACCTTTTTCAATGTTCTTATATAGTCCTGCAGTGCTATTGAAGAAATATCTACGGCCATGACGGCGTTCTTTTCGATATATCTATAACGTTCGATTTTTAGACGGTTGATAAAAATTTCCGATATACAATCGATCCGTTTCGTGACTAGAAAATTAGAAACAATTATTATACCGATTGAGATCGGGTAAAAATTATTGTACAGACAGCTTTTATTATTTTTTATACGCATAGCAGCGCAGAGGTCATCGATAAACGGGATTAACGATTGTGACAATATTGAGAACTCGATCGAATATCAAATTATCAAGAAAATAATCATAATTATAAAATAAACTGCTGGCTGGCTACAGGTTTTACATATTGAAGCTATAAAAAACTAGAAAAGAATAGAACCAGCCAAAATTTGCGTCCTGAATAGGTGATAGTAACGGTTTGAAGGGGTATCCATAAAGCTAGTGAAAAATATTACTTCACACTTGTTATAATAGTTAAAGTCTGCGACAAGATGGTCGAGCTGCATTAGTGTCGTTGATAATTGTCTTATCTAAAATAAGTGCGCAGTAGAAGATTTTTAAAATTGCGGAATGGATTTAGTTGAGATTTTCGTATTCCGAGTTTTTTTTTTCTCTTCTTCATTCCGCGGTTATCAATTTATTGTTTAAAGTCGATTCACCGCGTTGGCACATTCATACACGCGCAATTCAGTTCGAAAGTTCAAAGTATAACAAAAGAACCAGAATAAAATACTGTAACCGATAAATTTTTCCATCCTTTAATCTCCCACTTTTAATTACTGTCGACGATGAGAAAAATTTTCACCAAATTTAGCTGATTTTATTGACACTCGCCACGGGGTGTATACGGTAAGCATCCCTTGATACAGATCGGTGTTACTTTCGGCCTAGAGCTTAGGGTTAATTGGAACGCAAGAAGCAAGTCGTTTCTTTTTTTAAAAGATAGCTATTTCGGGTGCCTAGAGCCCCCCGCTGGGCACCAGGTAGCCAAGTCTGCTGGCCATATCCTCAGTTGGGTCTCAGCCTCGAGGAACGATTTAATTACAATAATCAGCACAACTCAGTTCCTGGTATATAGTCCCTTCGCTGATGACTCGTTTCAGGATTGGGCAGGCTGAGGTAATCGCTTCCTAAATCAGCGCGCGGGAGCAGACCGGACAGAGAATTAGCTGCTGCAGTCTGAGCTGTAGGACTGCCGGACGAAAAACTGTGCCGAAAATAAAGCGAGAAAAATTTTCGCCGTTTGTTAACCGGCGAAAAAAAAAAAATGATCCCTCTGCGAGGTAAAGCGGATGAAAAAACCGATGGGAATTGCCCCTCTCATTTTATATAGATATCTAATATCGCTGGACGAAAATTCCGGGGATGATTCAGAGGCGAACTGCTGCACACTTAAGGCGCGTACGTTCTGTAGTAGGCGGTGGATTATTTTTATGCGAGTGAGAAGAAAAAGTTTAACCCGCACATTAATTACGGGCGGAGGAGAGCGATCACTACAATCTCATTCTTCGAGAGTCGAAAACAGAGAAGAAAAAAAAAAAAGATAGAAAGAAAGAAGGAATTGCGGGTTTCTCGCTCGGCCCCTCCAAGCTTTTAATAATCTCGATAGAACTTCAGCAGGATCAAAAGATATTCGTGAAAATTAAATGCAAAAAAAAAAAAAAGAAAAAAGAAGGATTTAATCGGAGATTCGCAGACTCTAAAGTCGGCTGAAAAATATCAATTTATTTATTGCCGGATGATAGCGCGACGGGGCCTCTCAGATCGGTGTGAATTATTTCTCGTGCGTGTTTCAGGGGCACATACCAGCCCCGGGGCAACGACCAAACCATAATGCGTCGGCATTCTTGGCGCTGACGAGTGTGAAATATGGATTAATGAGCCAGGAATTAAGAACAATGTAGTCCGGTGGAAAGAGGTTGCGTATTTTTGGACAAAAAGAATAGAGCAAAGAATAAAAAATAAGGGCGAGATGGTGAAAAACATTTATAGGTATATAGGTGTAGGTATATCAAGAGAGACGACCTAGCTGCGCCTCGAGGACCACCGAGTCCTGGCTAATTGCGGTCGAAAGCCAGGAAGCGTGCGACGCTCCCCTGCAGGGAACGATCAATTAAAGTCAAACTCCGCACGAGAGCTACGAGATTATTACGAGCATCAACACTCATACATAAACGATCGGTCTAATTATTGTCCGCGAGATTTTTATCCCAGGATACGAGGTGCGAGTTTAACCTTCCCCAGAGAGACCTCGCAATGATGTTTTTTGACCATAGCGATATGCGATTATAATGATCACCTTCCTCTTCTTCTTCTTATTCGTCGAGGAAAACTGAGGTTTGTTTCTGCAAGAACGATTTGAATTTATTCAAGATCGTATTCCAACAAACTGCCGTCAAAATTTCACTACTATATTTTGGCAAAGATTTGTGTATCGCTAATATTCAGAAGAAATTGATTGATCGAGTAATTATCGCAATAGGTATATCAAAAAGTCGTCGTTTCATCTGGTAAAGATTTCTTTCTCGAGCCATCGAAGATCAAAAAATCTAAGATCGAAGCATTAGTTGATCCCAGTCCTTGCGACAATTGCTCCATTATTATACTTTGATTGCGTCTAACTGCAAAAGAGGCGATTATGCACGGTTTCAAAAGACTAGTGAACTTTTGTATTAATACTGACAATTGGTTACTGAAAAATTTTGTTCAGATACTGAGCTGCAGTCCTGCAAAATGACCCCCTTTCAAAGTGTGTGTCCTTTTTTAATCCGACTTGAGTTTTTTCTTTTGATCCATGCAGAAGGTCCTGGATTATCGATCCCTGATCTTGTATGTACCTACCATTCTGCCAGCTCGTATCTCCTTGTCCTTTTTATTAAATTTTCTGCCCAGACCAGGGTCCGTATATTTCTCGGTCGAATTGTTGTTGGCACCGAGTGGAATGTCCTGAACCCTTTCGCCGTGGCCCCTAACCCAACCTCGCCCCCGAACTTAACGTTAACCACAGAGGAGCGAGGATATAGCGCGTTGGGCAGAACAACGTCCTGGGCATCGATGGTCTATGCGGGTCTACCCTCTTATTAGGGCGTGCGTTTTATCTAAGGGTCACCGGGCTGTGGCGACCTCGACTCCGTGTCCAGCGCCGACTCGGAGGTCGAATTCCAGGAGTTCCGTGGCCATCAGCCCTGCTCCAGGAAACCTCCCGAATCCCCTGCAGTAACAACGAAGTGGCGGCGCCAATCCACGTCAAAATTCTGTCCGCCCCTAAAAACAAAACCGCCAGAGCTCTATCGCACCGGTCTCTTCACCTGACTTCGAGTTACAACGTTAAAGCCAAGAAAGTGGAACGATTAACGCGGGATATGGGGCACCAGGAGTCGGCCATACGTCTCGCCTTAGAGGAGCCCGCTAATTATTTAATCAAGCGAATCCTTCACGTATTGTATACTTTCCGACTACCGCGAGGCTGGTCAGCAGCTTAAATTTTATTACTATGTAGTTATAATTTCAGTATATTCTCAATTTACCGAAATAATGCAAGAGAAACATGACAGATTATTTTGGCCAGTCTAATCCGATCTCAAAAAATGATCAAATGTAAATTTTCGGTCGTTTTGGAAGTTGACGCGACGCGTATATCTGGGTTGGAATAATGCTATACGTGGTATGTATTGTATATATTGATAAATATATACTTAAGAGCAATAAGGCGCGTTTATCGAAGTTATATCCGATAAAGAAACCGCCGCTCTGCACCGCACCGACCGGTATAATACGTATATAAGATGGGCCTTAATTATCCGGTTACAAATGTGCGCGCGATATTTTCAAATCGTTATTTTTTCCAGTCCAAGAACGGATAACCAATTATTGCAGATTGATGTTACTGCGGGATTATTGTATAATGGGTTCACATTCTTTCTCTTCATGGCTCGTTCGGTTGCGGTTGGCTCCCATGGGGCCAATTGCCAAAGACTAGTCTTCGCTCCCTAATGATAATAGCGGGTATATCATTGCATGGGCAGGGTTAAAAATCTGGTAAATCTTTTTCGTATCACCGTGAGACAAAACGGAATTGTATCCATAGAAATACTACGCGTAGGTACTCACCAACACGCTTATACAGCGTGTCCCAGAACTAAATGTCCAAAATGTCCAAAATGGACTAAATGTCCAAAATGGACTAAATGTCCAAAATGTCCAAAATGGACTAAATGTCCAAAATGTCCAAAATGGACTAAATGTCCAAAATGGACTAAATGTCCAAAATGTTCAAAATGGACTAAATGTCCAAAATGGACTAAATGTCCAAAATGGACTAAATGTCCAAACTGGACTAAATGTCCAAAATGAAAGGTGTCCTAGAGGAGGTCGAACTGAGGAAATTCGCCCGAAGAACGCGGGGTCTCCGAAGTCGCGTTCGCGAGATATCACAGGTTAAAAAATATTGCTTTGCGCCGCCTCGACGCGGCGCAAAGCAATATTTTTTAACCTGTGATATCTCGCGAACGCGACTTCGGAGACCGCACGTTCTTCGGGCGAATTTCCTCAGTTCGACCTCCTCTAGGACACCTTTCATTTTGGACATTTAGTCCATTTTGGACATTAATTTCTGAGACACCCTGTATACCTACAAAGATTCAAAAACACGTAGGTATCTATATACACGGGGTAAAACAATTTTATACACATATATAGGTACTTTATTACACCTCGAAGGCATATCGATCGTTCTTAACGACGCCGTAAGTCAAAATCAATCAAGTATATCGTTGTTAGTTTAGCCAGCTCCACCTGCAATCATGGTACCCAATACGGGAGAAAATTTAACTCTATAAAAACGATTTTCACATTTCTTTACATAATATTGTACCTATATTATAGAATTGATTCAAAAATATAGTGAATAGTTTGAGTATATAATACCTTGCAACGTGCATTTCAAGTAACATGTATATCTGATATTATAGGTATGTATGAGAAGTTTGGGTCGCGTACAGATATATAAGCTGGGGGCACGAGGCCCCGGGACTGTAAGGCCCCGCGGCTCATGGCCTGTGGTTAAGGCGGCGCGCGGTTTTTTGTGGCCAGCAATTAGGTAAACGTCTGCTGGCTCTGTTCACATTGTAGACACATTCTAGACCTGCTATTAGTTAGTAGTATAGTTTAAACTCGAAGGGACCAGGGAAAAGGAGCGAGGTAAGAAAACGGGGATATATATATGTGAGATTGTGTAGAGGCAAGAGCTCGGGCCGTCGTCTTTTTAAACACCGATAATTCGTGGTTAACCCGGGAGCGAGCGGCGCCAGAGCCACCCCTTTAGAACCGCGCGGGTAATAATTCCAATTTTTTCTTTCCTTCTTTACTTTTTTTTTTTTTTTTCACTGTTTTTTCGGCTTTAAATTAGTGGCTTTCGGTCTTGATTAGTTATCGCTTTGCGGGGGAGTTTCGCGTCCGGCTATACCGACCGAGGTAAGCTCTACGGGAAGCTTTCCCACGGACGGTGCGCGGCCCGCAGGTCGATGTCGTCTTTGTCACCGTTCACAAGTCAACCTTGCCTAGGTTCCCTGGCTGCCGGATCTGCCACCTGCTGCCCTCTGTCGCCAGGTGCCCGAACCTGTCGTACTTGTATTAGCATAAGACGCGGCGGGACTTCCCCCAATGTTACTTACTTTCTCGAATTATTTTATCGCTCAAAAATTTGATTATAAAAGAATTTTTTGTTCTTTTTTTGAATTCATTCAGGCTTTTGGTACCCAATAGCTGACGATAATCGTGATTAAGTTATCAATATTTCTAACGTATCTATACCTATAATGTATTTTATATACAGTTGTTTTTGTATAATGAGACGATCGAAACAAGAGATACAAATGTTAATACCGAGATAAGCTATACAGAACATTTTAATCTCGGTATAAGTATATGCTAATAATTATTGGCTCAAGCCACGATGACAAACTGGTTTATATATAGATCATCGAGGATGTAAAACGAATCAAATGATTTAAACTTCTATAGATACAGATTAATGCGTGAGCTTCATGATACACGTATATTATAAGTATTATAGATAGGTGAAAATTTTACAGATTAGTTTTTGCCCCGATGTATAAGACAAGTGACAGTGCTTTAAGAAGAGACGGAGTGTAAAAAAAAAAGCAAATGTTATACGAAAAGTTTGTCATGACTAATTCTAACGCGTGTAGCGTGCGTTTTTTTAGGCTGACGCTTTGACACATTGCTGATCACTTCCCACGTGTACCCATATAAATCTCTGTCAGTAGAAAAAAAAAGGAAGAGGTATAAAAGTGATCCGAGCAGTTTAGCTTAATCGGCGATTGGTCAATTTGGCTAAAGCCACGGTATAGACCTTGTTTCACCACCCACCTGTAAGTATCGAGTAAGTGGTAGTATAATAACTTTACCAAGACTTAGGATAATCGAATTGTTCGCGTGGCTATTAGCACGTGTTTGACGCTACGCTTATTCACACATCGATTTGGAATTTGAGGAAATTTTTCTTATCCTCATCATCTATATGTTACCAAGTAAAAGGATAATTCTGACCGCACAAGTTAATATTGGTGGCCTATTTAAAGGCCATTGGAGAAGATGATCTTTTGATCAATTAACGTTTCTATTGGCTCTATAATAGGAGCAGTTTTGCTATTTTCCCTTTCGCAACTGCAGATATATAAATCGATAAATATACTATTAGCAGTAAACCACGGAACCCACCCACAGTTCGAAGATTACAGGATCATAATTCGTCGGGACCGAGACAGTGATTGTCAGTTGTCAGTCGTAATCTATGCGCGCTCGCTTTGCCTGCCGATTGGTAAAATTAATCATTATAGAATAAGATCGTTAACAATAAATTTCGAGAAAAAATTTTTTTATCCGGGATTTAAAGAGAATCTAATTAGTCCGTCAAGATAATCGCAACGTTATTTATTCAGTTTGAAACATATATATTTGAGGAAATAAAAAAGGAAAGTAATAGTCTCGATTTTTCTCGGAGGTCTTGAATAGGGCACCGAAGACGGATTACGACCTGGTAAATATTAAAGAAGAGGAATCGGCAAATCTCGTGTGAGTACCTCCTAACAATGTAAGACACTTCTTCCCTCTCATCTGTTTTTTTTTTTTTAATATTTTTTTCACCTTCCCCTACTCTGCAGACCCGATGCCCCGAGGCACGCGCTCGCTGACCACGGGGGTTCTACTCATTTTAAACCGAGGCTCGAGCTGCACCTCTTTTTGTAGGTATAACGCTGCACTCACTGCACCGGCAACGCCAATATCCCGCGAGGTGTTTCCTTGCCTGTAGCCTTATTTATGCACGCTCGAATAGTACGAGCTCAATTATTCTCGAAAAGGTCTTCTTCATTTCACATATTATTTCATTGAAGAAATGATCATAATCTCCAGATATTTTCTACACATACAATTCTCTCGTTTTTAACACCAAATTATATCGATAAAAAATCTGCAGAAAACGAATTGACCATCCGTAATCGGGAATATCATTTTTTAAGGACTCGAAAAGGATCGATACAAGAATGGTATAACGCCTAAATCACGACGATCACAGGACGATCTATAATATAATAAAAACTAAACGCCAGGAATTCTGTTCGAGACATAAAATCTCCTCATTTAGGTAAGAAATTCCGCAAGATTTTTTTTTTTCTACACTGCACGTGTTTAAAGGGAGGACCAGCACTTTGGGTTTGAATACAAAAGTGTGTAAAAATGGTGTTAGGTATAGGTATAATAACATAAAGTTATCTCGAGTCTCCCCCCTCCCCGTCCCCCTGGTCTGGAGTAAAAATGGTTGCTTTGCGTTATGAAGTAAGCGGGTTAAAACCGAAAGCGGTATTCGGTATATTAATACGTTAGCGGTCGCGTTAACGTTCGCGCGAGGGGTTGGGCGAAGAAATCTAATAAAAGCCTTCGAAAGCCTGCGCGAACCTCGGCGTGTATACAGCGGGGGACTTCTTCTTCTTCGTCGGGCCCCTCCTGGTTCCTCCTCAACTCCAGGACGAGGATCGTCGGGCGCGTGCAGGTTCCTCTCGCCGCGCGTTCCCACGGTTTCAACGAGTATCGCACTGCCTTATTTCTACAGCCCCTTTCCCCGTAACCCTCTTCTTTTCTTCCCCGCCCGCGCCAAGTATAAGAGTATATAGAGAGTATAAAAGTATGTAAGAGCACAAGACCGATACATATATATATATATATATGTATCCAATGATGTGTGTATATACATATTTACACTATTATATACACTCAAACGTATATATGTACATATATCCGTAAATACGTAAGCATTCACGTGTGTACGTCTACGTCCATCTATATACGTATATACATTACACATGCACAGGTATATACGTACATTTATATATATAGGTATTGCTTCGTCTCTAGCGTTGGCGGCGCGGTGACCCTTGACCCCCCATTACCCGGTACCGGGACTCGACTGACGCTGACTCGAACAGATATATAGATATATATGTTATATGTATATATAGGTATGTATATAGGTATGTATATATGTATATATAAGATGGGTTGCAGGCGGGCGGCGGGCGTATGTGGGTACACCGTGGCTTGCGCCCCGAGGGTACATACAATCCGTGGATCCTTTACGTTGGTTCGATCTGGAGCCAGCCTCTCGTTCCCTTCTTCTTTGCTCTTGCCTCGCGTTATGCCCTCCTACAGTTTCCTCCTACGATTGTCGAACACGAGAAGAAGAAGAAGAAGTTTGCGAGCGTAACGACCGGGACCAACCTCAACTATGCGGCTTTGATGACGGCGTGCGACCAGCGAGCCTTTGAAGAAGGCATGAAGGAGAAGAGGGAAGAAGAGCTGGCTCTACCCCCGCGACGCCGACGCCAATTCCCAATGAAAAAAAAAAAAACATTTCTGACGGCCAATTAGTTACTCGTGCCAGAAAGTGAAGGAACGATCAAACGTGTCGGTTTAAAGCCCAGGCGTTTATACTGCAGAGATCGAATTAAACCGTCTTTATAATATGCAGTGAATTTACCCAGATTCAACTTCTTACCTAAAGAATTCACGTCATACCGCACCTTCGTATACAGTCGTCAGAATATGGCAAGGAAGCTAATGCGGTAAGAGATTTTAATGCCCGTCAAAACTCCATTACCTCGCTTCCTTCCTTGACGCGGCAGAAACCCGACTCCGCAGTTCATCGCGGGGATCGAATAGCTGCAGCCGTTTGACAAAAAAAATCTGACGAGAATCTGCGAGGGCTGCTGATATAAACAGATGGGAATCTGAATATCTATACTTCTGCGGTTGTTGAAGATTGTCAATTTATTAGAATATGTTATCGGCAATGTTAATGATCGAGGCTGTTTTGGCAGGTACTTACACTATACGTGCCAGCTTTTACTGGGTACAAAAAAGAAGTTTTTATGTTCCTACACTTAGGTACGTGTATATATTACGCGAGCGATTTTTTCCTCCGCTGAATCCTACTGACGTTTTAAAGACTGTGTATAGTAGGCGCGTCTCTTCCCAGGGTAGCCTTCGGAAGTCGAGAGTTGAAGCTTCTCCAGGAGGCTGACAGTAAAATTTCAGTACGTATCACCGCGTCGGTTTCTCCCTTCTATATATTCAACCTGTTGGCGCCCCAGGCCGAAACTTGCCCCACCGGGTAACCGCGTGCCAGCAAGATCGCGCAAGGGCACCGATTCCCAAGAGTAAACCTAACTATAAGGTCACTCCTCCTCATGGGAGGGCCCCCAGGCGCCGCAACCTCCGCCCCGGCTTCCTCGTCGACTAAAAACGTGATTTTACAAAGGTATTGGTACCGAGCCAACTGCTACAAACCCGGCTGCCCAGCTATAAGCTAGCCCTCCTACAAGATATTTATCCGCACCTTATTCATCCGACGTTCGTAAATTTTCTTTCAAATATACCGATTCATCGATCTGCAATTCTTTATCATCCTATCTCTTGACATCTCGGAGTTTAAACCGCGGACGAACGGACGAAGGAATGCAATATCTTTTTATTCCTTGGAAAGTAACAAAGATGCGGAATATACACGTACCTCGTAGTTAATTGTCCTGCAGTTTGCGTCTCACGCCGTTGGGGTAAAAAATGTCGAGGTATATTAACCGTCCAGAGTCTCGAGTGCAGGAGCTAATAGTCATAAACATCGGAGAAAGACCGGGTAATGCGACAAGTAGGACTTGGCAAAGTTGGCTGGAATGTTTCGTTTTGTTTATGCTTGCTATACGCTTCAGCATATTGAGACAGGTATGGTATAGCACAGCTACCAGTGGTACTGATGAGTTTAGTTTACAGCCGTTTCACGCTCCAAGAGAGTTGGGCTCGTCCATGAAAATAGTTGGCTCGGTAAAGCCCCTCGGTAAGTACTCGGTAACGTAACGTAACGACTAAGGATAATACCGTAGTATTTCTTAATTATTGCTAATTATTACTCGGAGAGATGGTCCGTATTTACGTGGAGGAAACGATAGTAGTAGTACTCGGCAGAATAACATCTTTTCGAGAGGCTGCTGCAGCAGCAGCAGCAGCAGCAGCAGAACTTCGGTCACTCGTTCACCGTCGCGTTTTATTATTATGCAGTTTGTATATACCTACGTAAGGTGGAGAGGTGCAGGATATAGACGACTCTACCGAGCCATGAACTCGTCGCTATTTAACGAGCAAAAACGGAAGTCGCGCATTTACATGCGCACGTGACTACGCAAAGCGGACCTAAAGACAGGTAATTAACGTGTAACCCGACGATATATTGCGTCATTGAACTTTGAAAGTATATTCTCCTTACTCTTACTGCACTCAAACCGCACAACGTTTTGCTACATAACGATACACACATATAGGTGTTCGCGAAACACACATTTTTTCATCATTTTTATCGATCTGGTTTTCTTCTATATGAAAAGGTGGTAAGGTTCATTATAGACCGGATTACCTCGCTTTTAAACTCTACCAACAAGGGGTAGGCTGTACATAGGTACATACATACGTGTTATGGCATGTAAGCTGCGCTTAAAACGATCATATCCCGTCTTAACTATCCGGTAATGCTTTGAGGTTTATCCTTCATTTTCATTGTCCTTTTTTTGTTTTTCTAGAAGAATTTACGGCACGGGGCACGTGTCGTAAATTATTTCATTCAGGGAAACTACCGGATGAGCTCTTCGAGCTTCGCGCCAGAGGCTGGGCAACAATTTACAAGGTGGTAATAAGTATTAGTAAATATGGTATTAGCTGCATTACCAACGTCCCTACGCTGTAATAACACCGCGAGTAATCTTACAGCCGATCTATTGCTCATCGTTAGGGTTACGCACGTTGACCTTTCGGTCGGTAAATTTGATTAAATTTAACTGAGAATAATAATCGATAAATTGCAACGAATTTTTTGCAATTGGATCGTACGATGTACCTATCCACCTGACAGATATTTATGCGTGGTGTTACTTTACAGCATAAAATTGGTGCTCGACGAGGCGTGAGACCGAATAATAGAAAATGAGTTGGCTGTCACCGCGCGACCGAATTCGGTATTCCTTCGAAAGTATATTCGAATGTGAACAATGGCCCACTTCTGTTCGGTACGTGACGAAGTCACACCTACCCTACGGGGCAACAGCCAGCAACAGGTGGTCAAAGCTACCGCGTAGCAAAGATCTATTGTCACCGTATAACGAAGGGCGTCACCATACCGTTCGGTGGAATCTATAAAGACCGAGAGGTAGAAGGCACCGGTAGAGAAAGAGAAAAAAAAGGAAACTTTCATATTGTAGATATAGAGGAAAAGCGAAGACACTAGGATCGAGAAGAGGAAATAAAAGAATGAAAAAGAAAACAGCCAGCTAGGCTGCGCGGGGGTAGGAAAGAGGGACCGTCAATATTTCAAAAAAAGAAATTTTCGATAGGGGGATAACCTGGCTTGTGTCGCTTCGCGGTGCCGGTTCGTTCCATCAACTCCTTCTTGTACAGGTCGGGGAACGAGGGAGGCGAACCTGGGCCGAATAGGAAGAAGAAGAAGTAGAAGGAAAAGAAGAAGAAGAAGAAGAAGAAGAAGAAGACGAAGGAGAATAAGAAGGTGGAGAAGAAAGAGCGTCTTAAATATTCTTTGGCTCATCGGTGATCGTAGAGGGCTGGACGTGGCTGATCGCGGCTGATCGCGCCGCGATAAAGATCCTGGAGAAGCGGACGACGGCGAGGACCTCGGAGGTCGGCCGTATCCGAGCAGCTCGAGTCCCACGCAGAGACGATGATTAAAATTGTAAATATCTTCGGCGACCCCTGGTGTTACGACCTTTCGCGCCATCGGCTCCCCATTGACTCCCCATTCCCTTTCCCAATATATCAAACGATATTAGATTACCGTAAGAGGTGGGCATTAATACGCAGGCAAAAAGGACGCAAAGATTTGTGACCCTGAAGCCTAAAGCCGTGAATTTAACCGTCAATTATATACAAACACATCTATGCACTCCTCGCACACAACGTTATACACCAAACTGCATAACAAGTATGTATCTCATACTTATGAAGTCTGTATAAAGATTTCTCCACCAAAAATCCAGAGTCAGACTCATTCCGGTTATCATATCAAATTCCATCACACTGTACTCTGCGAGAGTTTGATAACAAGTGATATAAAATTACGATGCTGTACTGTGATGTGAAAATCGATCAATATTTGCGTAGTTTTATTTTCATTTGATTCAGGTCCTGATCGTTGGTAAGATTTTATATGTGTGGACGGTCGTTCGCCGGGGTCTCGATAAAGCAATCGTTTGCGTGGATACCGGTACAGCGTGGGTGTACAACGCTGGAGACAGGCCAGGCTAGAACATGGACCACGTTCGATGCTTGAGCCTGGGTCCGTATAGTCGCTGTCGCGGCGGGCGGCGCACTTTGTATCCACGCGGCTTTTGGCTCGATTAATCTTATCGATATATTATTCGCTGCACGCTGCGAGATCCAATATATGAGAATAAAATGTCGTGCTGAGCTAGACATTGCGTTCCTCCACCACCGCGTATACGTACGCCATGAAAATATACCTACTCGAGTATCCGTATCTTCGGCTCGCCGCACCGCGCCGGTTTATCGCCTCTATATGCCACGTGCGAGATTTAGCGTTGATTACCGCAGGTAGCCATACCGAGTAGCTCTTGTCGATAGGGGTCAAATGTCGGGGATCAAAACACGCAGACATACACCAATAATCGTGAGCGTCTGTCATTTATTGATCGATGTCCATGCGGGTGTGGGTAGGTATAGGTACGAAAATGATCGATAAATTAATCCACCTCACATACGCAATCCCCGAAGATACTAGAAAGACGTTTTTTTGACAGATGTCCATTTGCGAGAGGAAAAGAAAAGGCGTTTGTACTAAAAGATGTTTGAAAACAAGTGAAAACACTGCGTTTGTATATTTTTGGGGTAAAAATTCAAGGGCTAAGGATGAAGGAAGGCTCGGTTTCTGTCGGCAGGACATCGAGGGCAAGGGGCAAGGGACGAGGCTCATTACCAGCAATTGTGGATCGCGCCCTCCCGCCGAGACCGGAACGCCAGAACCACCCGCGCGACCGAGGACCAAGCAGTCCCCGGTCCTCGACAACGGAGTTTAATTGCTCGATCAATCATTATTTTCGTCAGTTGTGATATATTCGATCCATCCCGCGTAGATCGGTAACCGGAAAGTGGTATAGATATATCTATGGTAGGTATATAAATATCATGTATTGTACTCTAACAAGCGAATACAAAACCCGGTACCACTAGAATCTAAGTTTGGTACCTCATACGAGTTCGGTCCCTTCATCGCGATGACTAAAAAGCTTCGATTTTGTTCAAAAAATTTATAGCCCGAAATTAATAATCTAAGTACGAAGATAACGTGGTCATACCTTTTCGGATCGTATAATAATCGTTTTCCCTGTACGGTTTGAGAATTATTGAAAACCCGATCGACGCAGGTTTGAGCTAAAAGACTGGGATCGAAGCGCGTTATTCTCTGTAAGATAATAAATTGCGATTAAAAAAAAAAGGGATAAAGTATGTGAGACGGCAGTTTGAAGGCAGTATACAGTATATAGCAGTCTCAGAGTCGCGGGTTCAAAATAATTGACCACCCATGTAATTTCTTAGCGAATATACCCCGGCGAACTTGAACGGTCTGGTAGAATCCGATCTTAAATACAGGATTAAAATAATAAAAAAAAGTTTATCTCTATATACACACAGTTATTGTACATATCTCCGGAGTTGTGCAGCTTGTTACTCATTTTCCATTGCTGTACGACGGCACAGAGAGTGCCGGTATATGCGTAAGAAAGAGAGAAACAGAATATCGGATAGAGGAGGAGACATGAAGAAAGAGAGAAGGAAGGAGACCAGAAGAGGTTAGCGCTGTGTTGTGCCGCGGAGGTCATCGGGCTTCAAAGAGACAATTAATGTGCCGCGGACACAATGGCGGACCAATGGGCCCAATGGACCCAATGGCCCATTGTCAGCCGGCACAAGAGAGTGTCCCTGCAGTGTCTCTGTATAGTGGCGTGCATAAAGCGTAAAGAAGGCTACGGCTGCTCGAATCTATTGGTGTGGGCCAGGATAGGCCCTATCCGAAGAACCATGGGGGGCGGGGTGGAATGCATATCGTTAACTTTGGGGCCTCATCACGGTTCGAACGGTGCCTCAAAGACAAGGTAGAATCACCGCTACGCGCCTGGACAATGCATCGACAATGTCCTTACAACCGGGCAGACCCATAATCCTCTCTTATATACATATACCTATATACATACCTATACGTATGTATATGGTATACATTTTTATCTGAAAGTGAGCATAAATTTTCGCTCCAGGAGAGACGGGCGTGAGATGATTTCCAGTTGTCGTTCAATCGATGTCACATGATATATCACTTCCCCGATTCGTGTCGTTTTCTTATTTGATCATCTAATGATAATGCTTAATTTTAACCGTCATTTATCAGTCTTCATTGTCGCATATATTTAGCCGCAGCTATAGCTCGTAAAGTCATTTCGTCCAGTCGAGAGAAAAATAAAAGTATAATAAAATGAGAAAAAAGGGATTCGGTTGAAATAATAAAAAATCACATGAAAAGGCTCGAGGAAGAGTGTCGTTAGTTGTTCCGACATTCGAGATCACGGACTCTCGTAAAATATAAGGCCCATTACGGGAATTGTATTAAAGAGCAGTTTGATGCCCGCGCGCGAGAGACCGAATAACCCTTATGCTCTGTTCGCGCTTAGAAAGAAGAATGGCATTTCGTAATGGTTCCTTGCAGTTCTATTTTGCATTTGCTGCCTCCTTTGTATTTCGGTATACCCGGAGGCCTCAGGGGTCATGGGGCCCTCGGGGGACCAGGAGGACCTCGGCCAGGTCGCGTCTAATAATTGGCTCCGTTGAAAACCGCACCGCGCGACGAATCCTTCTTCTTCTTCGTCTTCCTCTTCTTCTTCTCCTTCTCCTCTGCTCCTTCGTCTCTTCTCCTTCGGAGCCAAACTGGCGACGTGGAATCGCGCGCTCCCATTCCTCCCGCTGCTTCTGCACCTCATCGCGACTCGAGTCCCGGACTTTTCGAGGCCCCCGAATCCTCCCATTGACTCAACCATGTGGGAACTCAAAAATCATTTTTACGTTTGCCATTCACGTGAAAGCGGTGCGGTGCGGAGGTCTGGTATAACGGATTGTTTCTGGGAAGAAGTGAGACGCCAAGAATTGACTCGCTCCCCCTGAGCCCCAAACCGCTCGCGCATTGGAGCCAAACCGTGGTCGGTGGACGCGGAACGTCCAGAGAAATATAATAACAATAATAACAAGGTGAGAGCGTGGAGAATCCTCATAAAAGTTCTATAAGTGGTCCGTTTTGTCTCCACATTGTCTCTGGGACCGGGCTTTCATGTCTCAAGAGGCAGCCGCCAGCTAGAACAAATCAGAAACCGAGTTTGGGCGCCTTGGGAATTACGTAGCTGGTCGAAACTACGTCGTCGTCTTACGTTGGGCGTCGTTTGACGTTAGGTATACGTAAGTCAATATACGGGTCGGAGATAATAACGGCTTTGAAAGTTGGACCAAATTTCATGTTACCTCCTCAATCGACTTGCCGAAAATTTTCAAAAAATACCTTTTTATAGTTTACTGCCTCCAAACTATGCTACAAGCTCCTAGACGGAGGCAGTTTCTTTAACCCTCGAGGTAAAAATCTGTTTTAACGATTTAACTGCCGCGATTCGAGTGCACCGCACATAATACCTCTGCACAAAATGCCATTTGGCCCCCGGTACACTTCGCAGAAATGCAGCTTTTACAACGGAGAGAATTTCGAACGGAGAAACTTTGGGGGAAAAAAAAATGGGAATAAAATGAAGAAGAACAAGATAACAATAAATTAGGAAGATATGATTGCGAGCTAGAAACCAGCGGCGGTTATTATACATACCTAGATCCGAGCGGTGGATCCTGGGTATAAACTTAAGAGTACTGTCACGGCAATAATTAACACGAACCGTCTCCGGGTCCCGAAGGAATCTGAATTTAATGCCAGCGCCATAAAACGCATGACGGCTTATGAATTAGGATGGTAATATAGGAAGGTGGGCCCGGTACCAATACCTGGGCCAAGCAACGCCAAGAGTCAAAAGTAGGTGAGTAATATGGGTCCTTGGGGCTCAGGTCGTGGTAGGAGACGAGGCTGTCGCGATTCCCCGCTGTGCGTTGATGGCCTCATCTAGGCTAGGCCCGGGCCCAAAAGAAGGGCTCGGCTCCGGCTCCAAAATTCAGTAATTAGCTTTTTCGTTTGGTGCCAATTACGTCCCTGATTTACATAGCGGCCCCCGTTACCCGGCTCAGTCCGTTAATGGATCTTCTCGACCGTCGCGCGTCTGACGGATGCCCTGGCTGTCAATTTTCTAAAAAAGGAAGATAAAGAGAAAGGAAAAAAACAAAGATGAAAAATAAAAGATAGAAAATAAAGCTGGCCAAAGCCACCGTAGGCAGACATCCCGCTGCGTAAAATTGTCTTTTGCCTCTGCCAACCGCAAACGCCTTTATACCTTATACATACACACGTACGTATACACCTCTGTATAAATACACGAATTTTGGGACCGAGCTGCACAGTGATTATTCTAGAGGAACCATCATTTATCTAGGTTGGGCAAAGTTTGGGTCAGCTCGGGTCAGGCTAGGTCCAGCCACTGCAATCATATCGCGAGACCCCCTCATTTTTATGCCTTGACAAAAATAATAATTAAAGACAAGCCCAGGTCGCTCGGAGTTTATTTCACGCCGATCATCTATGATCGGGCAATAATGTCCCAAAGTATACGATACAAGCCTTTCCTTTACTATAATACACATATACCTACAGGGTATATGTATATTCACGAAGCTCTACATTGCCAATTGGGACATCCGTACCGGGTGTATTTACCTTTTCGTATCTGAGATTATCTTTATTCAAAAAAATTCTACCGCATAACATATTTATGTGTATAAAGTATGATGCGAGTCCTTGCGCAAGGAGCCGCTTAAACGAGAAGCGGTCCTGTCTCCTTCGGGTGCTCCGCCCCCTCGGGATCCTTCGCCCAGGTCGGCAGGGGGTCGCTGCGGCGGACCACATTCTGTATCGAATTTGACGACCGTATACCCTGGCTTATACTGGATGGGACTAGAAAATTTGTGGTTCTTTACCGCAGCCACTCGCTACCCTACAAATTATTAATCGTCTCTGCGGACGGCCGGCGACGAGGACCCGGACACAACCACGACCACGGGGATCAGTAGAACTCCTCCTCAGGTAGCGCGCGATCCTTTGACCCCCGATCTCTCTCTCTCTTTTCTTCTCCGACCATGATCCTCCTGTCCGCCCTACTGTCTCACAAAATTCCTAGACTCTAAGACCTTGCTATTCATTTTTGTGTTTCGAGAGAATGAGAGAATTAATAAGTGACAACTTGAAAAGGCATATGTTGCACGCGGCATGCGGTGCGTCAGAGCTTTGTCAAGAGCGGTCCGCAAAGGAACCGCGCGGTGAACCCGAGGTGAGATTCTGACCGTTCCGTCCAACGGATATATTATATACTTTTTGTCAGATTACCAAGGTGACGGTGTAGACTACCGTTTCGGACAAAAGGTTTGCGGTAAAAAAAAAAGACTTTCAAATCCTTAACCCTTGACCGCGTAATCTCCGTCAACGCTCTCTTGCAATATATGGGTCAAACACCAATATGATACGTATCTGACTCTCCTGTACGTAATTATACCTACACCTATGACATGTGAAAGTATTACGTTTTCTACAAAGAAATTTTAGACCAGAGGAGAAAGAGGAGAGTGAAATCCGTAACGTACTGACACTTAACACGGTATGGGTAAGTGTATACCGCACCTAGTGTATGATAAGTTCAATAATGACTTTGGTGAGGCAGTACAGGCGTCGTTTTACGATCGGTTACATGACACGCAAAATTTTCTTGACGAACAAACTAGTACGTGGCTTGAGACGATCGGGCAGTGGTCAACTGGTAGCGGGATAATCAGGCGGTGGCGGTGGTTGAAGGTGATTATCGTTATAAGAAATCAGGAGCGAAGGAGCAAAGGGGAGAAGGAGCGAGGGAGCTAAGAAACGAAGTTGGAGCCTGTCAATTGATACGTAGCCATGTAGGTATAGAAAGAGAGGCGTGTATCGGCGCAATATCTTCTTCGTCGGCCGCATCCTGGGTGGCGGGTTTATAATTACTACAAGCCAGCCGATGATTGGCCGTAGCGTCGCGGACTCCTGACGAGCAGCCACTCATGGCGTCTTCATTATAAATCATGAGAATCACGCAAATTGATAACGGCGTCGAAGCGTGCTGCTGGAGCCGGGGATCATCGAAGGGTCACGGTGGACCCGAATCAAGGACCTAGAAGGGGTTCACCTCCACCCTAACGCAGCGGGGGTCGCGCCTTGCCACGTAGCGTAGTGGAGCGGAGTGGAAAAGAAAAAAGGATGGTTAAAAATCAAAAGTAAAAAATAAAAAAGGGGGAAAAAAAATGGAAAAAATAAAAAGTTAAGGTGGCTTTCCGTACGAGGAGTGGCGCTCGGGGGCCGCCGCACGGTACCGGAGATTCATAAATTATTTCAGGAAAAAAGGAGGAAAAGTATTTCCAATTACAGTTTTTTGTGAAGAGCTGCCGCAGGCGACACAGCAGGGGGTCTGCTTAATGGCAACCCGTACCCGTCGCTCCTCTGCGCCGTCCACCGCCGACGCCGACGCCCGCTTCGAAACCCTACGAACCCTCAAAGCCCTTCGAAAAATCTCCAAACTTCGATAAGCCTTTGCCCTACTCTCAATATCGAAGCTCTTCAGAAATCGCGAACCTCGGCCTGCGTCCGTGTTTTTAAAAAATTAATAGGTATCGTAGGTATTAACGGCCCTTAGTTATTGTCATTTCTTTATGTGCGGACGATATATGATACGGACTTCTTATACCTATCAAAGACGAGAATATTTCACCGAGTTTTGAATCTCTGAAAGTTTTAAATGTCTCACGGAGTAAGTTATGGATAATTTCAAACTCTGAACTCTCTCTAGTTATTATGGTTTCAGGGACTGGCGAATTAGTAGCCAATATCCCGAGGGCGGTGGTAAGGAGCTCGATCGTTTCCCACCACGTGTCAACCGTTGATTGCCCATTCTTCAATTTTCTCCTCGGGCGTCTGTCAGGCTAGAGTATGGCCGAGGTGGTTATGAAGGAGTCCAGGTTCGGTCCGGGCCAGCCGCGGCCGCCCGCGAGATCGTGGGTATTCATAACCCAGTATATCGGACCAGCGATAGATACTTCTTAGTTATTTTAGCCTCTCCTGTAGCGACCCTCTTTACGATCAACTGATCGTGTATAAGAGCGACTTGACTTACGAGCAATGTCTAGCACTGACCCCTGCGACGACCCGAACGGTTGACTTTCGACTCGGAGGATTTAAGAGAATATGGCGCCCTCGGGGCTTTTCCCAAGCTCCAATTTCATCGCTATTCCATTCCTTTTGTGTACAATTTTCTAGGTCAATATACCTACAACGAGTGTAAAGAATATTATATCTATATGTAGGTATATGTATACCGCAAAGAATGATCAGATTGGTTATTTCCATAGTACGATGTCGTGTCGAGCCATTCGTCTCGCGATGCAAGCTCATCTGACAATGTTTCTCTGAAACCCAAAGTGGTCACGCGAAGCATCTAAACTACACGGTGTATAAATATTATCTTTTTTTGGGCAACATCGGGCGTGTACCGCCGCGAGCAACGTATCCAAACATATTCCAACGTATTCCAACATATTCATAACTAATAGATCGGCGAGCGTTGGGTGACAGAGCAATACGTCCCGTGCCTCAATGTTCAAACGGCTCTCCGAACTGAGACCGTCCATGCTATATGCATAGTTACACCGGCGCAAGAAACGAAGGATATACCCATAAGCGAAGAGGTCCGAAGACCTCGTCGACCTGTCCGGCAGCCTTTTAAGACCGTCTTATACCGCGGACGGTTCTTGCGCACCCACGGAAAATCCTACGTCCTGAAGCCAGTAAACTATCACGATCAGGTACTGGCGCATGGTCTCGGGGCTTAATTATCGAACGCGGTAACTGTTATGCTTATATGTATATATACGTATACCTACGTTTCAGAATAAGCTTGGGGTATCTGTACCGTGACAGCAGCCACTTAACAAACCATGATAGGTAGAAAGAAAGAAGTTCCTGGCATTCACTAGCCAGCTAATATTGCCATTTCGATATGACTATATATGTTACATACATACATAACTATACCGAGTTAACTAACCAACTAATTAACTAACTAACCGACCAACTCTCTTCCTTAATCTATCCTCCCACGCAATATAGGAGAAATTTTTACGAAAACTAAGATACGAGGATTGGATGTGGGAGGGAGGAAGCGGGAGAAAGATAAAGAAAGAGAAGATTTCAGTCGATGATTTGAACCCGTTAAATGACCGTTCGAGACAGGCTTTATATGGAGTAAGAAGAATACTGGGTGGACATGCGGTGGTTCGTTTCTCGTTGAAGATGGGAACCCTGCGACACCGCAGCGGGTGTCCGAGCTGCACGGTTGACCTTTGACCTCGGGTTCTTATGCGACAGGGTGCGGCCCTGTACGACGTTTTCGAGGCGCTCCGTTTCCACCAGGGGGTTTGCAGGGCGAGAGGCAGGGACCCACGACAATGGGCCCAGTCATACGATAATAATGATCAATTATCGATCTGTCATTCAACGGGCTAGCCAAAGGAATGCACGACGAATCGAACTCCTTCCTCTTCTTCTTCTTCTTCTTCTTCTTCGTCTTCTTCTTCGTCTTCTTCTACTACTTCGGGTCCGCCTCCTGCAGTCCTGCCTCAGCCCTCACTCTCATCCTGTTCCCTGTCCTCGCCGTCGTATTCGCCTCTGCCACAAGGATCACGTAGCCAGCGTTTCATTATCCGATAGAAAACAAGCCAGCTGCAGATATGAGTGTCTATCGAAAAGAGCAAGATGTTGCGATCAAACGTCAACGACCATTACGGTTATCGTTATGATCGGTTTTATCAGGGGAATAGAATATTTTCAGATCTTATGCCTTCAAGGCTTGAATACAAAAATTTTTTCTTATAATTTAGCCACAGTGTAGAGTATCAGAAAAGTTCGTTGATGAATTTCTCTGAAATAAAAAGCGTCTTCCGTGTTGATATACGACCGAATTATTTCCCCGGGTTTAAAATCAGCGCAGCTTCTCTACGGGTCTGTTTCTACTTAAAAAAAAAAAAAAAAAAAAACGGACGGATGAAATATCGAATATATTCAAATTGAGATTTGACGGTTAACTGCTGCAGTCTTTCTCGTCCTCGTGTGCTCGTAAACTTTCGAGTCTCTCGGTGGCTGCTGCGGCCAATGACAAGGCACATTCACGACTGGCGTTCTTATAGCATACGACATGTGGGCCTATAAGCGTTACACCTATATACATACCTACTCGCGCGTATGTATATTAGGTATACACTTTATCTCGTTAGCGGTCAGCCGATACACAACATCGACCAAGGACGTTGGGTAACTACAATCGATCGATCGAACGATCGATTGCACCAACATGTATCAAATTTGCGATCAATTTGTCCTCCATGATCGCTCGGATAAGTAACACGCTTTAACTTTCGGTGATAATTGATCAGCGGCACGAAGTTTGTGTAAAATGTAAATACGATAAATAATGTGGAAACGGTGATAGGTAATTATTTTCTAACGATGAAGAATTAATCCGTCGTTTGGAGTAGTTCGAAAAACTAAGCTGGGTAGGTATAGGCCCTCGGGTTAGGTGTTTCGCATCTACCGTAGCAAACTGCCTTATATATATATATCTGTAGAGCGTATATAGTCTTAATTTCTTCAGTTCTCTCCCAGGTCGCTTCCAGGTTTCTCACAGTAGTAAAAGCCGGGAATAACTACCAGTACCGGTAAAAAAGGTAAAATTATTAATAATAATAAGAATAATAATATAGAAGAGCGGCAAAGAAGTAGGTAGAACGGTGGTAAGCGGTGTTGCTAACTGGAGCCACCCGGGGCAACGGCGTCATCGGGTAAACCACTGCACCGTAGTCGTTGATGCGGTCGAACGGAGTCGGGGAGACGGGAGTCAGGCGAAAGAGGAGCACTGAACAACCCGCTGCAGCACAGCACTGGTATACCGCGCGGAGGAAAAACGAGAGGGCGAGAGAGAGATAGACCGGGGGAGAGAGGGGGAGAGACAGAGAACGACACCCCCCGTCGCGACGCTGCCGCCTAATCATTCTTTAAACGCGCATAAACAAGGCCCCGGCCCACCGCCAGCACCACCACGACCACTACCACTAGCGCAACGACCAGCACCATCACCGTCATCACCGTTGGCACCGCGGCAACTACGGGGATACCAGTAAAACCAGCATCAGCGAGGGAATGCAATATGAATAATGTCATTCCTGGGTTCCACCCGCCCCCGCTTACGTCGCGGTCCCCGTCATCCCTCGGCCTCAGCCTCAGGGCCCGGGGCTTCGAAAAACCAGAAATTGAAGGAGCGCGCGGGGGAGACGCCCCAAGACGCCCGAAGACGCCTCGAGATGCCTTGAGACGCCCCAGCCGCGGCAGTCCAAATCTAAAATGCAAATATACTCTACAAATCACTATCGGTGACAGGCGTCCTTACTTTAAAAAGAGGAAGGAGAACCCGGTGGGACCCCCCGTCAGGCTCCTGGCTCTTAAAGATGGGTTTATACTTCTTTTTGCGCCTCCATGTGCCCCTTGCGTACGGCTTCTAACCGCGGTAAATGCGGTGACAACTTATACGTTACGATTTCCGATCGCCGAGCTCACGATTTACGACTGTAAACACGGAAACTGAAACCCGTCTTTCTGATCTTTTCGATAAAGTCTCTTTTACCCTGACATACATCTACCACCGAAAAGGAAACCCCATTATAGATTTCGCTCAATATCTTTCGCTAAATACCCATTTCTTTTGCACTTATATAACTCACTTCGTAAAGTTTCTTAGAAATTTCGGATTAGCTGATACACAAGATATCGAGTTCTTATCGACAACTGATATTGATTTTTCGTCACGTTTGTGCCGCAAAATATTAAGTAAAAAAAAAAAAAATCAGGTAAATCGTTTAGAAGCGAGGCGCTTGCTGATTGCTCGGCCCAAGGCGGGTATTCAATCTCTTCAGATTTCTCTTCAGACTTCAGATTTGTTGCATTGTTTTATACTTGCTGTAATTAGTTAATTTATCCTATTATACTTTCGTCAGGATCTGTACTAGCGACTTTCTCTCGTTAATCATCATGCAACTTCATAAAACTTTATTGAGATTTTCACACCAAGACAATATATAGTATAGCGGTATCTACACTTATAAATCTGTAAATCACAATCGGAAGTTTCAAATTATCGATAATTTCAGTAGGTATATACAATTTTACAATCGATAAGAACTAAATAGCCACCAATGATCCGTCTTACGACAAAAAAAAAAATTAAGCTGAAATTTACTTGGCGATAATAAAATTTGCTGGACTCTGATTCACCTGCGAAGTGATGATATTGCTGCAAAAATCAGAATTCTGAATAAAGGAAAACGAACAGTAAAATCACGCGGATAAATATCGTAATTTGTGAATTACTAAACATAAACGAATCTTAAGTATCGTTTGTTCCGTGGTGACGCGGGGGCCGCGCGTAACTGACTAATGGAATCACGCGTCGCCTCCCGTTGCTACATTTCCTCCGACAACAAGAACTCTTAGGCAAAGATTCTCAGTTTTTTTTACTACGGTACCGTCATCATCTAGGACTCGGTATATTCATGAATTATTTATAGGCCCGGAACAAGCGGCAGTGCTGAAAGTATCACATTTATATTGTGCCGCATAGCTTCGGCCCACATGCAGGAGTGCAGCGATATGGAGTATGCAGAGAACGATGACGTACGCTCGAAAGCGAGCAGCACTTGGTCTAGTCGGTCGAAAAAAACAGTGGGAAATAGTGTCGGTAGAAAAAAAACAAAAAACAAATGAATGCCCATATTTTATCAAGGAATAAAAATATACACGGTTCCACCGGCACGCCCGGGGGGTTCGCTTCACTGGATCACTTTGTCTTTCGGGACTGTTTCTTGCTACGAATACGGGAGATACGGGAGGAGGAGATCGAGGTGACGCGAGTTACGAGAAATAGGCGTCGTGAGTTATTGTACAGGTCCAAATATATACGGCGTTACATTTTAATCTGAACGTCCAATTTTCTGTATAATATTGTGGTATATAGGTATGAATAAATTTGTACAACGAACTCGAATTTTTACTCCAAAAATTCGGCGTGCTAAGGGTCCTCGGATTTACACCCGCGCCAGCTTTCGAACGGATATCAAATCTATTAGCTTTTAATCGTGAGGTTTGATAGCCGGTTATAAATGGTCTTAACAATCGAGCATTGGCGTTGAAACAAATAATCGTTGGTTACGACGTGTGTTGTTCAAGGGGGGTGAGGCAATGTGAGAAACCGCGGGGGGCGATCGCTCGCCTTTTGCGGCTGGCGTTAGGTAGTATACGGGTTGGATCGGATACTCCTAGCTGGGCTTGGTATAACGCGTTGTAATGGGATTAACCGGGCGCACGTCATTTGTTATCGGGCTCGTTGTAATCTAACACGTCACAGGATTCTCAGTGGTTGGCAGCCACATCGAGTATACGCGGTGAGAAAAGAATCGAAACATATTCATTTGTCAGTACGATACCATATATATACGATCGTCTTTCACGATTTCACATCGAAGTAAGAAAAATTTTTCGATAATCAAAAAATCAAATGAATCGGCGATGTAAATTCACGTCAAAGTAGCGTCAAGACGATATTAAACGACGATTGAATTACCTCTGAGATTGCTTAGTGTAATTGGACGAATCAATCTCGCCATCGCTGGGCCCCAGGGGTCCCAGTATTCGGCGGGTTTGATTATTCTTTTGTATATATGTAGGTACAACGTTCACGTGTCTTGTATATGCGCTGCTGACCGCCCTTGCAGCGCTCGATTCGGAGGCGAAAGACGCTTTTAGGCGGATGTTAGTAGCGACCTAATTATCTACGCGACGGGACGTCCGGTCTCTGTGGGGTTCTCACATCCCCGTTCCCTTCCCTGCGATCGAGTTTGTGAATTGAAATTTCGCTCTTTACAACGAAACTGTTATATTTTCATGAAGACGAAATTTTCTTCTCGTATACGTTTTTGCACTCGACTGTTTAAATTTTCATGGGATTTCTGAAGGCGTAAATAGCCCCTGGTTTGTGGTACGAGTAATTGACCTATACCACAGCGTTTACTCCCATTATAAATAATCTAGTTCTGCAGATGATCCCGGGGTGAATGTGAGACGATGTTTTTTTGCTCAACTGCAGTTGTAAACGGCGTCAGTCATTAAATTATTTTTCTCCTTACGCTACCGAGCGCGAGAGTGAATAACGGAGAAAAGTTCAAGGGCAGAGTAGAGCTGGCTATATTGGTACGTGACGGAAGAACGCGAAATAATAAAGATAACGTTGAACTCTGCACTCGGTCTATGAATCGCTTGGTAATTACCACTTAGACGAGTCCGGTACGCGTATGGGTACGATATAGAGAGTGAAATTAGGCCTGTATGTATACCCGGCTTTCTCAGTTCCAGATCTCCTCATTCGTAAGCAGTACGCATGTGGTTGACGCGGACTTAATAGCCCTGGTCGATTTCTCTGTTCGTCATTATGAACGCGAAGCCTGCAGCCTTTCGATAAAGACCTTAAACTTGAATGTCAAACAAACCGAGGTGTTAGCACTGCCTGGAACGGGATTAACACCGTGAAATCTTGACACGACGACGCGACGTCTGCAGCAGCGTCTGGAATTAGCTCTCTCGCTGCACCCCTGAGAGACAAGTTACTGTTCGTCTTAAACTGATACTATCTGTTTCCGTTTCAAAGTCAAAATTGCGATATGGTTACCAACGGGATGAGGAATGAGATGGAGAAATTGTGGGGACACGTATGAATAAGTGAGATTCCGTAATAGACTTAAGATTGATAATAATACGCGAAGATCATGTTTTATCAACGTCGGACATGTTTACGGTAAACAAATTTCGATTGCGACAGATGTATACGCGTACGCGTATAGGTACCTACGTAAGCGTACGTAAGTCTGTTCGTAAGTTCCGAAGCCGGCCGGCCGCCTGTCCCGGCATAAATCGCTCCCCAGCCTGGCCCCCACACTCGCGGGGCCCCGCCGACCAGGCCCAGTCAGTGGGTGATTAAGCGCGCAGAAGAGGAACGAGAAGAAACCGTCCCCGGTGACGGTCAGCGAGCGCAAGCGTGACCTCTGACCTTATTGGCGTCTCGCTCGCACCCGCGGTACGACCGCGGCCAACTCAAAGCGCGTCGCACTCACCGACGGTGAGCGCCGTGCGCCGTGCGCCGTTCAGGCGGCGTGGGCGAGTCGCGGGAGGGACGCGCTTTGGCCCGCGGGCGTCTTGGACCGTGAGAACACCAACTATAATATTATTTAGTCTGACCGAGGCCTGGCCGGGCCGAGTTGGCCGAAGAGGAGAGAGAAAATAAGAGGAGAGAAGAGTAGAGAAGAGAAAAGAGAATCTCGGGCTCCCTCCTTACTTCCATCTTCGTGCCAGAGAGCACCACCCTCGCCCTCTCTCTCTCTCTCGCACTATCTCCTTCTCTTCTCTTACCCGAGACTTAACTATATAGATACTGTACGCGGTGTACTCTCCCGCATTAATTGCCGTCGTAAATTGTTGCGGCTTTGGCGAACGACTTTAACCGCGTGGTAGAGGACTGTAGTGCGAGTTCAGGATAGTGTTCATCAACAGCGACCTGCACAACAAGCTGTTCTTCAATCGGCCTCAATTCTACCTCTACTATCATCATCAAAGAGGGCAGAGTCAGTCTCGTTTTTCGCGCGTTTTTCTCCCCTCCTACTTCCCTCTCTGTCCGTCCGTCCGTCTGTCTGTCTCTCTTTCTATCCCGGTTGTCCATCGTTCGAATGAAATCCTTAAATCGGACTCGAGGCATCAAGCCATTCGGAGTTTAGCTGGCTCATTGGACCGGATGGGACGACCGGCTGTATCCAATACCCACCTACCTACCTACCTATCTACTTGCAGTTTCAACACGGGAAAGATTCCCTTTCGAAAGAAATAGCTCCTTTACACGGTCCCCGGGAAGCTTCAATTATAGTAGCCATAAATCTGCCACCTGGATGCGAATAACAAATGGCGGATACCCGCGATCAATGTATTGGTAAGGCTGAAGCCACGAGTGAGGATAAAGATGGAGAGGTACCAGGCACCTAAAACATATATCTATAGGTACCTAACCTTTGATGGAGGCTCGCGTGATAGCGAACGCTTATGAATATGCCAGTGAATCTCCCCCGCGTGGTACCTACCTACCTACCTACCTACCTACAGGACTGCAGCAGAAGAGAAGCACGCGCGTGTTGCCAGGCCGTGAAAACGGGAGAGTGTGGGCCCATCCTCGGGCCCAGATCGTGCTTTGCAGCAGCTGTCGGGTCGCAGGGGGCCCCGACCGATGCTGGCAAGCCAGCATCCCGGTCCTGGAACGGCATCAGCCCAGGCCACCGGCCACATGGGCTTAGCTGGGGCCACATGCCGACCTAAGATACCTGCCACCAGGTGGCTCCACCAGCACCGCCCCTGCTAGCGATGCCCAACCAGTCGCCCGAGTGCCTCTGCCCGGCAAGCATCTCTCGTTTGTTTGTATTCCGATTTAACCGTGCTTTTGAAATGTGTTGACAGTGTGTGTCACCGCTTTGTGATAATACCTTAGCGGTACGATAACGCGGCTCGTATTCTATTGTGTGAGATTTTTGATTTATGTGATCACTGATACCAAATAGAACGTGCAGGCTACGCGATTATAAGCGGGCCGATTTTATCGGCAGCAGCATGCAACAGCAACAGCAACAGCAGCAGCTTTCCGAATCGGAGAATTCGTCTACGGAACTTCAGGATGTTACTCCTGTCCCGGAGGTCGCCGACGAGGATATTTCACCCAATGGAATCACCAATCTCACCCTACAGAGCGTCGCCCTTGGTCTTCAGGGCGCGCTGCTCGCCGCTCTTCAACGGGCTGCTCTTCTTCCGCCGGGTCACGCCGCGGCAGCTGCTTTAAATTTACAGGCTTTGGAGACCTACTTGACTCTGCACCGCCTCCATGCGAGCAGCACTTCAGCGAACCCTTCGCCCTTGAATACCTCCTCCTCGACTACAACCTCTTCTAACAATAACAACAATAACAACAACACAAACACTTCCGTGAGAAATTCGTCGTTACAAAGCACCTGCACCTCACCAGAATCGTCTACGGTGACTAAGACTGATCAGCTCGGCGAAATTATACCTTCGACACTTGACGAGGAGGATCCCTCCCACCTAGACTTCGTCACCGATCCTGAGGAAGACCTGGCTCTTCTTGAAGAGGAGGATGTACTACTGAGGGAAAGTTCTTCGGCGAGTTCTTCTACGCAACATCACGACGCGCTACTTCAGAGAATATCCGAAGAGACACCGGCACCATCGGTTACGCCGGTTTCCAGTACCCTGCTCCAGACTTCCCTGCAACCATCCACTACCACAACATCGACGGATCCGGCGCTTGCCAGACCCTGCAGAGCATCTAGACCGAAAAAACAGTTCATTTGCAAGTTCTGTAATCGACAGTTTACCAAAAGCTATAACCTGCTTATACACGAGAGAACCCACACCGACGAACGTCCGTACAGCTGTGATATTTGCGGAAAGGCCTTTCGGAGACAGGATCACCTCAGAGATCACAGGTAATTATTTTCACGGATTTGTTTTATCCAGGAAACGTTAATTGTAGGCGCCGTTTCGATACCCTGAGACTTTGAAAGTCGTATCTTTGTCATTTTCAACGACCTATAAACTTCACGTAGTAATAAAATTTCATGCAATGATTATATCAAGACGACGAGATGTTTAATCTACGTTTCATTGTTATATTCACAGGTACATACACAGCAAAGAAAAACCTTTCAAATGCGGTGAGTGCGGAAAGGGATTTTGTCAGAGTCGGACATTGGCGGTACACAAAATATTACACATGGAAGAATCGCCCCACAAATGTCCGGTATGCGCGCGTAGCTTCAATCAACGAAGCAACCTGAAAACTCACCTTCTAACTCACACGGATATTAAACCGTACCATTGTGCATCGTGCGGTAAGGTATTCCGCAGGAATTGCGACCTCAGAAGACACTCCCTAACCCACAATTTAGGGGTTGCATCGTCACCCCCACCTCCAAGCCTTCCTGTACCCGGAACAAGCACTACTGCCGTTCTACAGGAAACCTCCTAGCCCTCTTAAACGACTTGCCGAATTTTATAATTAATTATAAATTAAGCTAGAACATGCTCATTAGATCTGTAATTATGTCTATAAATATAGATTGTATGTACTGATATTAAATCTGACTATTATATATATTATTATTGTGTTCGTGTTTTGCTGCATGTGTAAAATAAATTTGTATTATTATTTTTTAACAACTGTTTCATTTGTTATATATATCGTACATGTTGCCTCTACCGTTTCAATATATTGTAGATTAAGTAATATTCGTTGATTTCCATTGATACGAAAATGAATTCTGCGATCATCAATAGCTGTAGATTCAAAATTATTAGATTTTTGACTGAAAATATTGTGAAAATTTATTTAATCCAACTCGATTCGATCCTCCAAAAATAGTCTAGAAAATTATTATTCTGGTTATTTTTCGGCTCATTTTTTGATAATTTTTTCTTTATGTTACGAAATCGATTTAGCTGAAGCCATTAATTCTGGCTGATCAAGGATTCTGTACAATTAATTCGAATTGATCATTCACTTTTGCAACTGAAGTTATATACTATACCGTTAATTTATTTTCATGAATGAAATAGCCAGTTTCAAAGAAATATTTGGAGAGTTTAAAATTAAATAAATAACGTGTCGTGAGTAGTAAAAAAAAATTATTTGGTCAGTCGAAACACACCGGTGGTCAAGCTTCGTGTGAATCATAATTCTTGATTTTAAACTGTGAATCTACTTGTTTAATATTTTTCTACATATCTATATACACATTTGGCTTTCGGTTTGTCCTGTTTTTTTCATATGTTTAATATTTACGATCGATATTAATTATAACTGCAAACAATCTATAAGCGAGTATGAAAAATTAACGATCTCGAAGCACGTGCAGCGGTGCTATATAACTTCGTCGTAACCGTTTGTTTGCGCAAAGGTTGTTAAGTCAGAACGGTAGTGTAAGTTAACTATATATATTTGCGAACTCAAGGCGCGGACTAAGGACTTTCGAGTAAGTACGTAGGTATATAACGAACGTGTGCTTGTCGGCGAATTTTAAACGCCTCGTGTAAATTCGTTTTTCTCGCGTTTTCGACGGTTTTGTTCATCGACTAGTATAAACTTTTAATATCTCTTACTCAACAAGGCCTTCAATTTTGGATTTCGCTTCTTGACACTAGTCTGAAGGCTGATCTTCTTCGCGTTTTTTTTTTTTTGTTTTCACTTTCTTATTCCAAAAAAATACACGCTCTGCAGTTCCAGCTTTGCTCCATATCGTGATCGTTGGCGATTAAGTATACAAAGAATTATACCCTCGGTTTCTTTCGGGACGAAAATAAAAAAATCCAAAGGCGCTTATCGAAGGGTCAAACCCTTCGGCGTTGGCACCCACTAACAATAATACAGGTAATCTTGCGGCTGGCTAATTAATTAGGCTCTCTTCTATCCACGCTCTTGGTTGTAAATAACCGAATAAAAAAGCTGGATCGTGTTACAAAGACGAACCCGCCAGTTGCGCCAGGTGCGCGCATGACATCACGTCTTGATACGTCTAGGGTTACTTGTCTTTCTTGACCGCTCGAACGCCCGACTAACGCCGAATCACTGGACCATCAGGAACCGTTGGGGTCGTTCCTGCAGGCGCAACACCTGAAGTCCTAATCCACGACGGGGTGCCGTCATCGCCGCGATAACTGGCGATCTCATTCGCCGTTTGCGAAATAAAGGACCGATATTTTATTCTCTTTTCTTTTCAATTTCAACGGACCCCTGAAAAGAGAGTGAAATTCACCGTTTTTTAAATAACTCGAGGTATCCATATACACGATATGTATAATACTTGAAATAGTTGTATCTGTCAATCGGTCCAGCGGCTATAATGTGCCAAGTATTTAACGGCACCGGGAATCCGTGTGACATAAAAAGCGTGAAACCGGTCCCGGAGGTTTTGTATAGAAAAACGAATTTTACAAGTTATGTATAGCCATTTCCAGGCTTAGGTATATATAAAAGAAGAAGCTCTCGTTTTCACTTGCGCTGAACTCTGAGTATACAGCTAGGATCGGTCAATCAACGATCGTATAACTTAAGCTGCAGTACCTAAAGCGAAACATCGAGCCAAAGGTAGAGAACAAGACCGAGTTAAGAAGCCAACTACAAAACATGGCTGACTTTATACAAGACGTAGATATATACCTACATAAGTTGGAGTTTTTGCGAGAAAAAAATTCACCACGAAGGGTATTATATACCCGTATATATGTATAGCGTAGTAGGTATAGGGTGGCAATGATCATCGCGATGGTCGTGGTGGTTAACCGTGCGAGGAGCCCCATGGACATGGATACATCGTGGAGAAAAGATAAAAAACAATAAAACTAAAAAAAAAAAAGGGAAAAACAAAAAAGGTGGACGCCACGGCGCAAAGTGTGGACGCGCTCACATTACCAGGAATAGTTTTCGAGTGTCCGACCCCGGGACCAGCGGCTGCAACGCTCCTTCGACGACCGCCGACGCTCACCTACACGGATAAACGAATCGAGAAAGGGACCAGACAAGGAAGGAGGAAAAAGAGGTAGACACGAGGACGGAGTCACGCAAGAAAAAAATATATACATGCATAAAGATATTTGAGTATGTTTGTAAACGTGTGGATAGTGTACAAGGAAGAGGGTAGAGAGGGGGAGTTAAGGCATCGAAGGTGGCGGGTGGAACGATGGGACAGGAGGGCGGACAGAGAGGACACGAAGGACCACACGTACGTACCGCCCACAGATACGCTATCACTGCGCGACTATAGGGAACGACGTGATCTGCATGCGCACGTCCTGTTTCTCGAATAAAATAAAATAATGAAAAAAAAAACAAAAAAAAAGAAAAAATCCAGACGCCTGCTTTCCGTATAGGGACTCCGTCTGATTTAGGGGGTTGATGCGCGGCTCGAGCACTGGACAGTATCTAGGTATACGATACGATAATGTGCAGCTATGCTTTTTCTCGATTTTACTTCAACCCTGCAACAACATGTTCAATCGATTACCTGTCAATGTAACTTTCTCCTACTTGCACAGTAATTAACTCGTATCTTATATACCTACCTACCTGCTTCGCTCAACACATCGTAACTTTACTCTTCACAGATCTAGTGTCTGGTTACTCGATAATTAAATTCACCGAGACTGCATCACGTTTACGAAGAAAAACATTTGCGAAATAATTTTGTGAATTCATCGATTTTTTTTTTTTTTTTTTTTTTAGATGCAAATTGGTTCGAGTATATACCCTGCAATGTGGCACCACTTCGTATCTAATGTAAAAAAATTTTCATCTCACGTAGGTACGCGCAAAAAAAAGCTTGACTAAAATGAACCGTAGCAAAACCCGGACAAGTCCGTAGGTACGTCAGATCGCCCGGGGTTAACCAATACTATATGGTCAGAGTCTCGACCGATGCCCTGCTACGTCTGTCAGTCGGACAGTTGCTATGATTGATACGTTCTCCTCCGGTAGACGTCGTAAAAACCTTCAGGTATACATACCTACACCTTTGCGAAGTTGAGAAATATCCGCGGCTGATCTCTATACGATTTGGTCATATATATATGAAGCACCGAAACTATATACTTACTCGTATCCGCGAAAGATTCCGCGCCTCTTTGATTGCTGTCAGTTTTTAGACTGATTGAATAATCTGATTGAATTCAAACGCAGAGATATTCTCTTTGAAAAAAAAAAAAAAAAAAAAAAAAAGACAAGCTGAAACAAAATAAAATCAGTACTAATTTTCGTGCGGGAAGATTAAATTTTTTGGTAGTGAAAACAGAAAGATAGAAAAAAAAAATCACGACAGCCGTTGATTTGCGATGTGTTTTAATTGTCAGATTACCTTATTTATGATTCTACCTCCGTGTTCAACGATATATACGGTCATGATCGGTACCTAGTTCGAGAAAGGTATGTATATATCCAAATTTCGACATATCTAATTACCGGTTTCAATCGAATGCCCATGAAATATTCAAATTTAAAATACGTAAAATTAGTCCTTCATTATTATGCCGTATAGTGCTATTGAGGTGAGAAAATATAACGATTCATGATATTTTACAACCCTGCTTCCGCCTGTTGACGCAACGGTGCCGTTTAACATCTTCATATGCGCAGATTTAATCGGAGTCGTACGTTTATTGAGGCGTTTGGAATGTCCCTTCGTCGTCCTACGCCTAAGAAAAAGCGTTTTAAACATATGGAGAAATGGGTCCCAAACGAATTTATGATTATCAGCCATCAACGCGTTAACAGTCATATTTTTTCAACTCTCATTTACATATATCTATGTTATTAAATTCGATCGAACAGTGTTTTTTTTTTTCGGTTTCGTTAGTTTTTTTTTTTTTTTTAATTCATTTTTTCATCGCTCGACGGAAGCGGACCCAGGGCCCTTCGAAGGGTCGACCAATAGAAACGGTTGTCTACTTTGCAGCGAGAAATTAACTTTTTCAAAAGAGTCAACGGCCTCGTATCCATTCCCTCCGTGACGAGACAACGACTTTCCATTTCGCTCGAGACGAGTCTTAAATCGTTCAACTGGATTTGATGGAATAAACGTGAGACTTAATTCGCTCTCGACTAGCCGTTACATCAAACAGACAAAAAATAAAATAAAAAAATAGATGAAATCTGGGTCTGTAATCCCTTGACACTCTCCACACGCGCTAATTCATTATATATACGAGTGAGAAAGTTATCTATACATATAGTAGTCCAGCGCCGTTCAGGATTCACCAAAACCTTAGGCGGAATCGCGCTCCCCGCAATTAGGCAGAGGCTAGTCGATTCCATAGATTGAATTCGTTTATAAAATAATTTTAGTAACAACTGAAACGCAATATAATTGTACATTTCTTGATATGCTAATTATTACAGTCCTTTTACTGCCCAGGGAGATACTTTCGGCCCACGTCATAAAATCTCATATACCTATATATATATCTATACAAATGTATGTAGGTATATACTTATAAGTATATATATGTACGTACAAAAACGTAACAACGCTTTTAATTTTACAGTTGCAGATATCATTCCATCGTCAATAATATTTATATCCAGGAAATATATATTTTCACTTTACATGTATAGTTATATACCTATATACCTATATATAAGTCCTAGGTAATATGCTTGTGGTAATTCTATGATGTACATATAAAGAGGGAAGAAGGTAGTTTTTCTTTAAATATTATTACTACAGGAGCATATTTCATGAAATTAATTACTGTTAAAGGTGCTCGAGAGCTTTTGTTCAGTAATTTATTTCGCCTTGATATGAAAAGGCGAAGGCCCCAAGAATACCTAAAGTAATTTCGGCCCCCCTACGGGGTTTGAATTTTTTCACGTTCAATCAAAGACTCATTAACCGGTACGTCGTATACACACAGCGATAAGAAGACCCGTTGATTCAAGGTGCGATAAAAGGTAAAGTAAAATAAAGAGAGAAAAAAGAAAATAAAAAAAAAACCAACAAACACCAGTCCTCCTGCAACTCTGTCGCGGAGGAGAAACTGCAGAAGAATTTCAGATAATCTTCCCTGTTCACAGCTCCGTTAAATCGGTCCAAAAACCGCGCGCCCAGACCCACAAGAGGCCCCCGAGGGCCCAAAGTCCAGAGTCAGCGACTCGAGTTCGTTCATTCGTTCCTTAGCTCGCCCTGGCCGCGCGTACGGTATGACTACGAAATAGGAACAGGCGGACAGGATGACGAACGGCAGGATGCCGCGGGCACCGAAGTGGTGACTCGTGCGACACGTACCTATACTCGCCCACGCAGGACTGCGAAGAAGCGGGCCCCTCGTAGCCGCGGCCGGGCGGCCTCAAGGCCCCCAACACGCTAAAATATCGGTGGGCCCTACCGCGAAAGAGGCAAATTTTATTTATAGGGTTGTCTCTTCACTTCTTGCGGCGGCCTGCCACAGACGATCCGTGGCAAGGCGTACTATAAGGTATACCTGGCACATATACCTACCTATATCTGACTACCCGCTAGGTGCAGCATGAGGAACTTGGGGGATCCGTACCGCGCCATACGTTAAGAGTTGCGGTTGTCCCGATCGACTCCCCTCCGTAATGTTTTGTCAAGGGGAATCCTCCGCGGTCTTACGTACGTATGTACCTTGCGTACGTATTAATACGTAAAGTACGTTGGTACACGCATCTTCGTATATACATACCTATACCTACATATGGGAGGGGGGTATATGCCGGCCGCGACGTACCGACGCATACATAATTATATACGTCCGTATACATTGGCCGTGATACGGGTACGGGGCCTTTTACTTCCCCTTGGGGCTCGATTAATGGGGATTAAGAGGGCAAAGGTTGAACGTTGATTACAATTCTCGGCCCCTACTGCTGTCTTGTTCGCGTATGCGGCTATGGAGTCGAGAAATAAAAAAAAAAAAAAAAAATTAATTCAAACACATAACATCACATTAAGATATATGTACGGGCTGGACTGTGTATTGTGTTATTTTCTCCTTTTTTTTTTTTTGCTTTTAAACGTTTCTTTTTGGTTTTTTAATGTAGCACCTCGCATAGGCCCTTAGACAGAGATCTCGATTTAGTCAGAGAGATCTACTGTGCTGTGGTATATCTTGACTGCGCGATGTAATCCTAGTTGTTTTGTAAATAGCTGAAATCCCCGTTGACAGGTGGACTCTTTGAGGCACGCGTGGCATCCGCCGTCTCTACGACGAAGTAAGACCCCCAGACTCCCGGGGGACAACGTCAACGGCCGTACTGGAAAGAGAGGACCCGTGAACCGCGGAAGAGAACAACTATATTAATGCGGGAATGTTGGGCATACCTAAGGCCGCAGGATGAGGGCCCTATCCATTTTATTGCGCTCGTGCCCTCTGGCCTTATACCGGGTGACTTTTTTCGGCATTTAATTCTCTGACTCTGAAAGAAACAAAAACCGTCGGAAATCGTCACCGTTAGTTTAAATCACTGCAGTCCGATTTCTGTAACTATTTTTTTTTTTCTTTTTTCATGTATACGGTAAACCGGAAACACGGCGAGTAAATACAATCAACGATATGTTATAGTACATTATTTAAGGATAGGGTCTATCTGATTGTACAAAATTTTATTTTCTACTCAGCTAAAGGCCTGCGTAGGATCCAATTGTCACATATTTCAGGTTGATCACCGGGTGTACGGGGACCGGAGATGTCGTATAGGGGCCACACCAGGCCCTACCTGGCTCTGACTACCTCCTTCTCCACCGAGTGACCAGATAACGCAATCTAATGTATGAATGCTCAGAGCGTAGAAACGGAGACGTTACCTGTGCTCAATAAGGATGAGATAGTGGCCCCCCGATAATCTACGATCCCCAGGGTCCCCGGCCTACGGACACGGTGATTCATGTCGTATCGTTCTGGAATTCCAAAATTAATTAAATGCGAGTATGCTCCGTTTTAATTGCGTCATTGTCCGATTTCGTGTGAGCGAGCCACAAGCGTCCAGGTGCTATTTATTGCCCGAAAAGTTACGGAATGACGCTGAAATAGTACCGAAAGTAGTCTGGCACGCAGCCTGGAGGACCGTGTAATTACCGCAGCCGTTAGATGACGAAGAAGAGACTACGAAGTGTGGCGTGTGGTTATATTTATTAAGTGAAATAAAAGAAATGGAAAATTTCAAGCGTGTAAGCTTTGTTTGCCGAAGTCAACGAGCTGAGAGAGTGAAACAAAAAAGAAAAAGTAAAAAGAGAAGAACTAAAAAAGGACAAGGAAAAGGAAAACGGGAACGATATAATACGGCGTATAGAGACGTCGTCAATTTTTGATGAGCCAAGTGTATCAGTCCCAGGAGAATCCCAGCGGGCCCGGAAAAAAAAAGAAAATAAAAAAAATAAGTAAAAATAACGTCCCTCCTTCGCACGAACGGTCCCCGAAGACCGGGAATTAATATTCCATAAAGAATTCCCGCAACGAAAGAAGTTGTCCCCGCATATGCTGCCTGCCCACTTCTTTAGCTCTGAACGGCAAAATTTTATATTCACTTTGTGGAGGATTAGTGAAATTAATAAACGTAAACCTTTTAACCTAACGCTCGTAAGGTTCAGATAAATTTCTATTTATATTGTAATCACCGTCCTCGACTCGAAAGTGGTATAAGGAACCAAAGAACGGATAATATAAGGTACATACATAGGTACGGGGAACACGACTTCCCAGACCAGAGCCACGAGCCACCTTAGGTAGGTATAGGATAGGTGTTTCTCTGCGTCGTCACTTCGTAAACCTGTTGAATAAATTTTCTCACACATAGCTAAACTCGACTGTATACTATATATACCTAAGACTATACTACTGTACAAGCCTCTTGTTATAACAGTACGCGCGACTGCGGGCACGAAACTTGCCTCTATACACATGTATCTACCACGTGTGTTATGCACCTACCTTCCTTCATATAGGTATACCAACCGATAGATCAGTGGAGCGTTTCTGCAGCTGCAGCGAGAGACCCGTTAACGAAGTAGCTCGCAAATATAGTATGCGACGAGAGAATTCGATTTATTTTAGAAAATATATATATATTTTTTTTTTTCAAACGTCGTCTAAAACGGGGCAACGAATGAACTAACAAACTAAAAGGAAGAATTGGGACCGGACGACTACGATAGGTGTAGGTCCCTTGGCATTCGTGTTGTGACGACGGAGCCCGCACCAATATGGTAATAATGTGACATGGTTGTCGGTGGCGCGTCGTCGGCTCTCACCAGGAGGCCTTATCTTATGGTGCAGCTTGCTTCGAGGCCCCCTGTGACGAGGCGAAGGGCCTCGGGTCTGGCACGCGGCACACCCCCAGTGCCATGCCTTGGACATACCCGCAAGATTCCTGTGGGACCGAGAGATGACAAGTCACCAGTCATACCTCGAGTTCAAATAGATACTATCCGCTTGCCTTGAGAGTCCCGGTTCTTGGGACTTTTTCGGGCCCCTATTGGGCCCCGCGTAGAGAGAACTGGGAACGGGGTACAGGGGACGGAGGTCAGGGAGATACACCACAACCAACCGCTATTAACAGCCGCTGTAGACATATTTCATCTGCGCAGTCATCGCATTTTCGGTTTTCCTTTCTGGTTTGTCATCCTAACGACGCGCCTCGCGCCACTTCAAAGACGCTTTTCATTCACCGACGTCAAAAACCACCCCGTCTTCAACGACGACTAATCTTCGCGGACTTCCGACGACCGTGGCGACCTTAAGCGACGATAAGAAATTTCCCAAACTTTTACTCGCTCTAGGTATATACCTGCAGATACCCGCTGCTGCAGTTGTGAACACCTGTTAAACGGGTGTAAATTATTATTTGACGAAGAAAGGTCTATCAATAAATGTCACGAAGTTATGCTTCTTTCACTTTACTCCTGCAGATTTTACACGGGCTAGAAGTTTTTTTTTTTTTTCTTGAATTCATTTCTTTTCTTTCTCTTTTTTCGAAAAAGGTTAATGACAAAAGGTAGAAATTTATAGGGTCCATTTACTGACCGTGTCGCTGCGGTCCCGACTAGGATTTTTAACATACCTCTATTATTTTCGCCAAAACTGAATCATTACATAACTTCAGCCGTATAGCACGAGAGGATAAAATTTTTTGAATCAGCGACAGAAAATCAGTCCTCAATGAACCCACAGGTTCATTCTGTTTGTTCAAAATTCGTGTGCTTTAATCTCTCTAAATAATGATTTAAGTGGCAGGTAGGTAGGCAAGTTTTTGTGGCCGACTGCTGGAGGACTGCTGCCTACCAGGATGAACGAGATGCCCATATACCGTTGTGGGTGCGAATGGAGGCGCTGCGTGGCACCGTAGGACTGAGGTTAAATAAAAACATGCGCAAGGTTGGAGGGACAGAGGAACAGGTAAAATAAAGGTTGCGGGTGGAAAAGTTGGAAAGAGAGATAAGAAAATACGAGAGAGGAAGGCGGTGGATGCGACGCGGGCGGCCGGCCGGCCGGCGGCTAATCACATCGATGATCTGTGACATTTAAACAAACCCCCATAAGAGGGGCCCTGTTACAGATAAGGGCCGACACCTTCCTTAGGTATACAAGGTTATTTTACCTCCGCGAGAGGGTCCCGGGGCGTATATAAGAGACACGGCAAGGTGGTCGATACCACCGATATAGTATACGTGGCCGGGGCCCCGGCACGTAGATAGAGACACGGGGCCACGAATGGCCCAATGCTGTACGCCGGAGACGAATCCATTAGCCGAGAGCGCGGATTGAGCAATAAACCAACTGGGAGGTAAGTTTCTCTCCCTACCCTCCGTTCCTGAAGATCTCTCGGTTCTTCCTTTGGGTCTTATTCCTGTTGGGCCCGCATTCCCGTACAAGATGTCGCGCCGATAAAAACCCCCTTCAGAACCCCCTCCCGAGCAATTCATTTAAACATTCCCAGAGGTGGTCGCGCGACAAATTACTCCCCAAACTCCCAGAGCCGGCCAAAAACTCTGTGGTCTCCTAGGGACTGCATACTCACACATACAGGCGCATACCTGGTGTAGGTCTGTATACAGGTATACAGGCATCCGTATCTCCATTGAGAGATCTCTCGTCGCTGCAGTGTCGGGGGACCTCCTCATAAGACCCGGTGACACTTCTCACCCTTCTTAAGAGGCCACTCGCTTCGATCTTTGCCAGTCCTGGTGCGGATGCTGTCGCTCCGCACAGCAAGAGCCAACAGGCCCGGGTCCTCTTTACGTGTACATGTATATATGTATATAAGAGACAGACAGCTTCCGGAAGCATACCTAACTACCTACCCCTCACAGATATATCTCGATAGAGATTATTGCGAGGCGTCAACTGTTTTGGTCACAGGGGTTTCCGTGGGCCTTTTACTCAATCCCTTGGAACACCGTCATCAAAATATTATCGCTCGACTAGTAGGTAAACTAGGGTTTAAAATATTGCCACAGATTTGAACATGGGACGAGCTAATTTCTCGTCTGACTTAATTGATCGCCCTTGACGATTTTGAGATTAACTTCGGGTGGTCCGAAATACGAATCGCGTATATCATCCGCGTGTTTACGGGCGTTATACTCATCGGTTAGAAATTTACCTTTAGTAGGTATAGATACGCGAATTACTTACAGGAGAATTATCTCAATACTCATTCACCATCGGTGTGGAGAGTTAAACAACTCGAGACAAGAAGTAAGAGATTATAGAATGAAAAAAGAACTTAGGATATTCGATGTAGGCTGCAGGCAAGAAGAATCGCTCTGCGGTATCGATAAACCTTTCTTTACCTTCTTCGCGTTCGAAACAGAAACTCGTTTCTGAAAATCTTCGCGCGCTTATCGCGGTCGGGTCTAAAAGGTTTCAAATTTCACGGTCTACAATTGACACGGCTCAGTGTTCAATTATTTGTCATCCGTTTCCCTAGCGATCAACGGCACGCTGGTTTATGGATAAAAAAAAAAAAAAAATGCCGCTTGGTAATTCGGCTGAAGCCGTAACTAAAATTCACCCTTTTTCGTCCATTTCACGACCCCTTTCAGGTCTTCTTTGATCAATAAACAAGGAATTGTTTAAGAGGAATTAATTCACTGTCATTTGAAATGACAAGTGTCGCTGACACGTCTGTCCGCACAAGCTGAATAACTGAGGCACAGAGGCGAGACAGACTTTGCGACGGACGGATGGAGGAACGCGCCGGTATGAATTATAGGGGGACCGAGAGGGCGTCCCCCTAACAAAGAGGAACTGAGGTCCGCCTCCCGCGGCACGAGTTTGTCGTTGTGTCGCGACGCTGGGCCCACTTCGGTCCCGGATCGTCCGAGGCCCCTCCACATCGGCATTATGTACCGCCCGACGCTCCCAGACGTCTATATGGTATAATATCACATTGTACACAGATACATTCTATACTAAGGTCCAGGGCATGGGCAGAGGTCAGGCAAAAGTATCCTGCTACAGAGTGCAGGGTCACGTTTACCGAGGGCAACCATCAAAACGATCTACGAGACAAGGGTAATCGGTTTTTAAACTTCAGGGCCCGCTTACCGAGTCGGTAAATAATAAGTAACTAAAATTACTAATAGCGACAGATGAGACCCAAAAAAGACACGGCTCTTGTCGTACTCGCAAATTCTTGTAGAAAAAAGGAGAAAAAAAAAACGTAAAAAAAAAAAGAAACAAGACTCCATGCCCCGAGGAAGAAGAAGAAGAAGAAGAAGAAGAAGAAGAAGAAGAAGAAGAGGAAGCGACGGGACAACCGAGGACGAGGAAAGCTCGCCCACGGACGCGTAGGATAATTGCACGCGCGATTCTTGCTCGCCCGCGAATGTTCGCGGGCTCGTTCGGTATCTCCGTGAATATAAGATAGAGGGTATAGAGTGGGATAGGGGGCGAAGAGACGACGAGGTTAGAGGTCAGACGCGACGCCCACCGAGCGACACCCACGCAACCTCGTCCCCTCGGCATCGTACGCCTCCTCGTGGTTCTCGAGTGGTTCCATCGAGCAGCACACTACACACAGGGAACAACGTACGAGTCCACAGCGTACAGAGTACCCACAAGGATCACTGCCGCACCCTCAACGACTCGGCCCTTCTTCGTGGCGGCTGCAGGTAAGCGAAGAGGATGATCCTCCGCGTCGGTCGTCGTGCCAGGCTTCGACGATAATGATTCCCTTGGAAGTGCGTGGGCCTTCTACTGCCACGCGATCTATTACTATGATATTATCACCGATCGAGCTTTCTCGGATTTTTGGTTCGCCGACGCGTTCAACGGGCTTCGTCCCCTCTTTCCTCGTCTCACGATCAAACCCGTTAAATGAAACGTAACCAAACGTTATATGTAGGTATACGGATATATAAGGTAGCCGAGTGTGCGCGGTGCTCGAATTCGTTGCGGGGCGTCCTTTGCCGTAAAACAGCCTAACGGTTGGGGGCCTCAGGCCCACAGGGGAAGATTCTTCAGTAACGCGTGCTACGCTCGGGGCTTAACACTGCACTACGCTGCGCACGTGCACACGATTGCTGATTCCGTAGTTCGACGATATCGGATACGAAAAAAAAAATACGAAAGGGTTGCAAATTCGTCGACCGTGTCGTATATCGTATATACCTAGTATAGGTACAGCTTGTATAATAAGGTATACGTATATTATACCTAGGTATATCTATCTACGCTACCACGTAACATACATTTATAGCTGAGAGAAGATATACACACAGAGATGGAGGAGTGAGTGAAGGTGCTGCTGCGGGTTTATGAGCAGCATGACCCCGAGATCGCGTCACCGGGCGGCCATGCGACCGTCTAAGGATCAAGTTACCAAAATTCTAAAGACTTTGCCGCCGACGCGACGCTATATATGCTACGTTCAAAAGAAAAGAGACAGTGAGATATACTGTGACCGGTCCTTCGCCGAGGGTCACTGATAGCACAAGATTGTCACTGCCGGGTCATCTTTCATTTAGAATGTTACATCTAGTTTAATTCCACATTTACATATGAACTTTGTACTCGGGTGCCATTTTCGGCCTTTGTCTTCACGCGTCTCATGACTTAATTTCACATTTCGTTTACTTTAATTACCTTATATTCATGTACACCAGCCAAGTTACGAATAATTTCTTACCATTCCTCTCCGTACTTACTCGACACTCCGGAACAACTCACTTCGCCTCATACCCCCGTAAGAAACCACAACAGCTTGCTGTACACGCCGTGTGAAATTGGTCAATTTTCCATTCTGTTTCATTATTTATCATTGGCATAGCCGAAGGCGCAAGGAACTATAATGATACATAATAAAGACGCTCGGTCTGGTTATTGTGCAAAAGTTGATGTACTACAATGAATGACCGTTGCAGTAGCGGAGTGCAATTACGAACGTAAGCAGGTCGTCGGATATCGTGTGAAGGGAAATTTTTGGTGGAAGGATTCGGTTTAACGTGTGATAACGTACACAAAGATGATGAACTGGAGCTGGAGGATGAAGAGAAATAATAGTACGAAGGGAAAAGGTACCCGGGCCACATTACGAGGGGATTACACCGGTAAGCTTCGGCTAACTGGCAGCGTGACGTCGTAATCTGGGGAAATATTCGGGTGTCCGTCTCCTCGGCGATTATAGATCGTAGCCAAAGTTAACGCTGGACTTGTAGAGATCTGGGGGCGATTCTGGATGCTTGAGCAGATCCTCGGGGCGATCACCAAGATTTTCGAATCGATCAATTAGCGCCGTGTGGGAACCCATGGCCCCGTCCTTAGGTATACCATGATGTCCGACCGTCGCGGAGCGGTGGAGCGATGGACCGCTCCGACATCCGATCGGCACCGCAGAGGCAAAAGAATCCCATCCCGGTCTCTCCGCAAACCTGTAATCCTCACCCGTATCCATCTCCCTCGCACTTATTCCCGCGATCATCTGACCCGTTGAGAGAACGGGAGAGGAATTCCCACCAAGTGTCACCCGCCTCCTCCCAGTTTCCAGCTGGACCAGTTCGTCAAATTTTCGAACCGATCAACCGAATTTTAATGAAACGTTAATGACGCATCGACAGAGGCATCGCGGTGGTCGCTACATGTTCTCTTTCCCGTTTCCCCGTTTACCCCTTGCCCCCGATTCCGTCCCCCTCCCTCCCCCCCTTGTAAAAAGGTACTAACATCTCGTGGGGCCCCCACGGCTGAATACGCGCACATAAGGCCCAACCGGCGGGGCCTCACACGCCTGGCTGCGAGATATCGAGCCCCGACTCTTCTTCGACCGACGCTGTGTGGTCCCGACGTGGTCGACGTGAATCTAGCGCTTGTCATGAAGATACTCGAGTCTCCGCTGCCGTCGCTGCCGCCGCCGCCGCCGTCGATGTCTCGTTCGCAGTTCTTATCACCGGTGTGCGAAGATGACTGAAGAATTAAATAGCCTGCAAGGCGAGACCTTGCGGTGTTTGAATAACACGGGCGAACCTGCTATGCCTTGGTCCCGCACAGATTAACAGGATATTTTATTTTATTTGATTTTAGGTTTCTCATCGCCTTAGCAAACACGAGAAATTATTCTTGCGGGGGTATGTAAACATTGAAATCGGGCTTATTTGAAGGACTGATGGATCTCAACGAAATTTTCCTCATTTATTACTGCCGATTGATATATAGTCTTCTCATGCGTTACTCACTCACAAATAGAAGCCGGCATCAACGGAAGTAAGAGTAACTATTGTGAGCCCCTAGTAAACTGTTGTAATTACGTGAAATATTTCCTTGCAAAGAAGACAGTTTGTAAATTTATACCAACCCATACGATTGCTATATGGAAGAACTGTTGGAGTATATCAGATGTGCATCACCATACCTGGATAGAAGGGTGCATTGAAAAGGTTTCGTTGCAATTAGTCAGAGTCGAAACGATCCCTAGATAATTGAATCGATTAACTTCCTAATTCCGTTGTACAACTGTTCGTGGGTCGCGTGTCAAATTGAGTGACGTTAGCGGTTCAGGTGAGATGGGTCGGTGTTTCCCTGCCAAGTGCAAGACACCACCGCCATCAGCACCAGAAACTTGCCTGATGAACGAATACCTACCATCGACACAATGAATTCGAAACTATATCCAGTGAAATTATAATGTTGTATTTTTTGGAACGCATGCAAATATTCTCGAATTGGAACAGCGGAGACTCCGGTAGACGGTGTCACCGGGCGAACGGACCCTGTGGACCGGGTGGTCGCCCGTCAATCACATGCTCACGCCACTTTCGGCGCAAATATCGTTGAAGGCCCAGCTACACTTTTTTGTGTTTGTTTTTTCCGTCCGTCTTGTTACTCTCTTTTGGCACTCGGCGCACGTAGGAGCCTCCTGCACCGTAGAACGGGGGAAGCGCTCGAGAGATTGCACGGAACCCTGCCTCGAGAGGGGTTGTCGCGGCTGGTGCCAGGACAACCCGTGGAAGAGGTTGGAAGTATGGAGGAAGGAAGGAGAGAAGACCTCGTAAACCAGGAGATTAGGATCTGAGTTGGCGGCCACCCACTCGGAAACCTCGGCAACCAGCTTCGGGGACCCCGAGTCCCGGAGGCCCCAGCTTCAAGCTGCGGAGCTCTGAAGCAGGCGACAATTAACCGCCATTCGTCGCTTCTTGGTACTTTCATTCCTGATTCGGCTCCGCGGTGTGATTCGCCTTAATCCTTGCGTAAACTTGCGAACCCCTCGAATCTGCAGCATTGTTAGTATTGTGTGTCGGAGTCGAGTGAGTAACCTTTCATTTTTTCTGAAGTAGGTACGTAAGCCCCTGCGCTGCAGGATTAGCCAAGAACCCATGTGTCGGAAATAAGCTGGCGTATGATTATGCGGTGAATAAAGATCGCACGTAATTCAGGTGCAATCGTCGCCCTGAAGTTCCAGATACCTATATACGAAAAATGACGAGCAGTTCTCGCGTCTCGTTTCGCTGCATTCTTCCAACCGCATCAGTTCGGATCTCGAAGATGTGGAGTCTGCAGCAGAGATGCGGCTAAAAGATAAGTAAAATATTTTTGGATCCAATCGATCACGTAGTTCGGTCTCGTCTCAATTAGCAGACTCTCTCGCTCGAATCTTTTGTGAAAAATATCATACCCAGCGCCGATCGTGAGACGTGCCAATCACACTCGAGGGAACCAAACGACCACGGAGATCCAAGATGGCAACGCAGCGTGCGAAATCGAGCGCGCGATGAGGCGAGGCAAAGAGATGGACCACGATGTCGGTCTCGTCGTAGCCGCTATAGCAGCCGCCGCAGTGCCTCGAGCAAAAAGATTGCACGGCTGTAGCACCGTCACAAAGACTCGGTACTGGTAGGTGCCGCGAAGCAACGACACAACCATAACATCCCTCCGAGACATGGTTAGTGGTTAGTGGTTAGTGGTTAATAAAGCATTATAAATATAGGCACGCAGGCACAACAAACGCAGCAACATAAGGGACGCGTGCTTCGCATAGCTTCGTGCATTGTGGGCCCAGCACGAGTCCCCAAGCAAGAAGTATCCGACCAGGCCCTAGCGACCAGTCCCCGAGTATGAGGAACGGGACAACAATCACATTCATCGAGAAACTCACAATGCTAATCATAAAGACGCCGCCTGTTATGGAGACCACGACGTCGTCCTGCAGGCCACACGATACAAGTTTCTCTTTCTGTCAGCAGCTCTCGTCCACACTATACAGTCGCAAAGGAAACGTACCCACCATTCGTTTATTGGAATCATTGGAAGTCGTCCTTTTATTTATTTATTTTTTTTTCCGTTTTTACCCCAACCAAGATTGGAATCATTCTACTGTACACATACCACCACGAATACTTTTCCAAAAAGAAAAGTACAAAAAAAAAAAAAAAAGAAAAACCAAAATATGTCTAGACGTAAATAATACGACCATGAGAACGGTAATTCCTGACCAAAAACTGTTCCTTGCAATGTTCGGGGGAGGTAGGACGTAGTTGACTCCGGCTTCCGAAATTTGACACGGGTCCTCTTCTCTTGGCCTTGGTGTGTCTTTGTTTATCCCGTTGGTGGAGTCTTTGTGGCATGCCTTGTGTCCTCTGGGTCCAAGATGGACCCCCTGGGGCCAGGACCGCACGGTAGCCTCCTTGACTGTCTCCGCCCTGAGACCACCGTGACATTTCTCGGCAAGATTTATCCTTTTTAGAGGAGAAAAAAAAGAGAAGAAGAAAAAGTAAGAAATAAGGGGAAAAAAAAGTAGAAGAAAAAAGTACAAAAGTAGTACACTGCGACTGCAGTAGGCACTCCTAGTTCAGGTATTGTCCTACGTGTACGCTGCAGGTATATTATATACCTGCAATTGTTACGCGGAAGACCGCAGACACCAATCTGCACGCCCTAAAGACGCGCTTTACCTTTGTAACTGAAAACGGTTTGAAAAGGGCAACCATAGTTCATACTGCTCGCTTTAACGTCTCTTGGAGAACAGATCTTTACCTGGGGAATCGTTCTCGAGTGGTCCCCATTGTCAAGACGATCATCTATCGAGCGTTCGCGCGTGGTCAACCGTTAACGAGAATTTAAATCCCGCGAACTGTTCGCTCGGCTTTCGGAAATTGAAAAATTGACTATTTTCTACGTGTCTGATGTTTTTCTTTATCGCTATTCGTCCGAGGGTGAGTTACAAGTAAACGTATATCGTTGCGCGAGGTCCGGGGGATCCTGTAAGTCTTTAGAAAAAGATTTAAAATGTATATCTCAGGGTGAGTTTTAGGATTTGTGAGAGAGTTCAGAGCTGTCACTCACCTCACCGATGTCTAGCTACCCTCCTATTAGCCCTCTTCTCTTTTTAATTGCTAAATTGAAGGCAATTTTGAACCTGGAATTCGACGATATCCCGTGAACCATCCGGCAGGGATTATGTAGGATTTATAGACGTGTTATGTCCGATGCGTTGGAGTGGCTCAAAGAAAAAAAGAAAATTCTAAGAAAGAATTTAGAGAGAAATAATAATCCGTTAGGGAATTGGAATTCCTCTCTGTGTATGTCTTGATAGTTCTCTTAGTTTTTCTTATACAGATATTCCTCATACGTCAATCCCAAATTCTTCAGCCTCGATCTAATTTTCCTGCCTCGCAGTATCCCAGAGAAAAAATAAATCACCCCAATCACGTGGCTCTCGCGAAGATAATCCAAATATAAATATTTCATGAAGGTTCGAGGTTATCATTGAGACCGAACCAAACTCGATGACTTTTGACAATGGGACGTTAAGGTTCATGGAGCTCAGGTTAACTCAGGTGCACGGGATCAAAGAATATTGCAGGTAGGGGGCTGGGCTGAAGATCTGAAACTACGAAAGGCTCCCAGCTTCTGCGGCTAAGAACCGATTTCGAAAATGACCCGGTCATAACCGGCGCCCTGATCTTTACGACCCGACGGAAGCACACGCCTGAAAGGCAGGTATATACGGCAACAATGACCATAACTATGGTCCCAAAACGCGTTTATGTAAGTTTTCAGTCTTTTCTATTTTACCCATGTATATATCACATATATGTATGTATGTATGCGATACTCCAGTCGTATTGGGTCCCAAACTACGAGCATTTGTCCTACGATTGCGATCCTTTATACACAGGGAAAAGGATAAAAAGGGAAACAAAAAAGGAGAGAAAATGGAAAAGAGAGAAAGAAAGAAAAAAATTGTTCTCAAACAAGGTGTAAACAGTGAGATGGTCCGGCTAACGCGTAGCCGTATATCACTTTGCGACGGGGTGGATATATAAGCGTATTGGATAGGTCTGAGAGATCTTGAGCAGGTATTGATGGGAGGAGAATTCGAATTTTGGTACAAAGGCTGGCACTCGAAGAAGAAGCGTTACGTTGTTTGAGTGCTGTAAAAATATAAATAAAAAAAGGTGACTCGAAAGAGAGCTAATTCTCAATAAAAGAAGAAACGGCGGTTTGAAAGAAAAAAAAAAATGAAAACGGCTAAAAGATCCGTGGGAGTCGTAATTTCTGGACAAGCCTTAGAGTACCAAGACCTAAAGCCAGCGCGGTAATTGGACCTTCCCACTTTTAATTGGCTAGCGCTAACCCAAAGTTTGCCTCGGTTGTTAGAAGTTATATTGCAACGTGTTGTAAACTGTTAAACTGGAAGTTCGAGTGAATCTAGAGTCTCGCGCTGCTGGAGGACCGTTTATGGCGAGAGGATTGGCCCGGCGTCAATTATACGCGTCAAAGGCCTGTGATTCCGAAAATTGGGCCCCGCGGCCCAGTTTTTGTGGGAGTTTTCCCGATTACGGGTCCCACCGGAGTTGGTTGGCTTGGCTCGGCTTGGCTTGGTCCTCGGCGGGTCGTAGGAGCGAATGCCTACCATATAATTGTTATGTTATTAAATACCGCTTAAGCTCGGTTACAACCACCCCGCGGTATGAAGAAGACGCGTTCAAGCCCGCGGTTGGGTTATATAGTCTCCAGGAGGTTTGGCCCATAGAAAATTCTTGGTGGCACCGCCGCCAGCATAGCCCACTGTTTTGTAGCCCTTAATTACTAAATAGGATTATACCAGCAGAGTCCTCGGAGGCACGTTGGAACATTACCGAAATATAACTTAAAAATGAACTCTTAACCCTGCAGGGCGCGGGATGGATTAGTAGCAAATTGGATGTTATTTCGGGCGCGATTTATCCGCAATCTTCTCTTCTGTAATCTTCGCTCCTTCTTTATTTCTCATCAGGAGAGACTGGATATATATATGACGTTAAGAAATTAAAAGCCGATCGACACCCCGTCATTTAACTATATTTTCGACGGTGTATAAGGTAACAGTTTCTCTCTCTTCAAATAACGAACGTCGACCGTTGTCCGATCCTTTGACACGCTTCTCATCCGCGTCTAGTCTGCATTGACGCCATTTTTATTGGGTAGGTATGAAGAAAAAAAATCTTATTCGGTATCGACGGGCATCGCTCAATATGAATAATAAGATGCAACTTTTTCTAAATAATAAACAAGAAGAAAAAAAATTACAAAAACACAAAAACCGTTCAATTTGAACGATGGGCGAATTAATTCTTCCGCATTGAGTCCTTGTTAATTTTTTTTCTTTTCTTTTTTTTCTTCGTTTCTCCGACTGCGATCCCAGGTGCGCTGATCGCGGTCTGTAAGTGAAGTGCGCATACAACCGTTATATGTATTACAATATGGTAATTCGTGTCTCTGGTTGTATTTATTTCCTCACTATATATATTGGTACGTACGTATGTACCTGCGGCTCAACGAAACCAGCTTCGTGTCGTATTGTACTTACATACGTCTGTAACGCGTTGATGAATATTTTTTTCAATCTTTTATACACGTTTAAACTATATAACGTATCGAGAGCGCATTGTAACTCGGATATGTCGAGTCGCGGTGGTCTTATTACGGCTCGCGTTCATATCCTTCGAAAATTGAATCCCGTAGAAGCCGCATGAGCGAAACGCGTCTTTAAAAACACATAAATTAGGCGCAAACGGCCAAGCGAACGTTCTGACCGGTAAATTATGGACCGCTGACGCCGCTGCGCTTGTCTGTCCCTCTGCGACTTAACTTAGTGCTGTTATTTTATCTCGAATTTTGACTGATTTCACCGATCACTGTTATTTTTCCCATTCCGTACCCACGCGATGCCCAAGCTATTTCGCGATTTTTTGCTAATCATTTTTTTTTTTTTTTTTGGTAGTTTTTTTCACTCCATTCAAATCATATTTTTTTCCTTTTTACAGTGATCAAGTATCTCCCGTACAAGACTATCAATTTAATCCGAACCCGGGATAAAATATATACCTTGATAGATGATTATTTCCGGTTACAACTTGCGCATATATATTCGCGTGATAATTTATGCGCTGTTAAAAGTTTATTGGTATGTTCTTTTACGTATAGGTATAATATCGAATAGCGATATGAATTAAGGAAAAAAACCGATTGATCTTTCTCGATGGCGTTGGAAGTCTTGAGGGCAGATGCGCCTCCCCGCGGGTGCAGCGAGTATAAAGTAATGAAATGAACCGCGGGCCTATACAGCCACGGACAAACAACACCTTTGATAAAACGATTGGCCGAGGTCTTCGCCTCCCGAATGAATAAAGCATGAACAAAGTTGTGAATATTCAAACGATTAGTCACAAACCGACCGGTGTCTCGGATCGATATTATAGGCTATAGATATTAATAGATTCTGATGTAAGTTCGAAGAAAGGATTCGTTGGATACGAAATACATGTCTTGACCAGTCTGGTAAAATCGTTTCGACTTTAAGTCACAAATTCAAGATTAACGAAAGATATACCTTAACTTTCGACACGATATGTTTTTTCTTTCTTCTTTTTTTTTCCGTTTTTTTTTTTACAGAGGAATTATGTTATGTACATCTATACCCACCAACACATAGATAATAAATCTGTATCTACGCGTCGTCGACTTAATTCAACCTTGTCGCTTCTATGACACATTGGCTACAGAGATACACAACGCAAGTAGTCGCTATACTCTGCCTCTGAATCCATATAGAGGAGTTCATAAGTATTTATACGTCTTGGAACGACGAACCCACAGTAAATTCATTAAACGATTTACTGTTAAAGGTGTGCTCCGAGTCTCCAGACCCCACGGCACCTACGTAGATAGAAGATTTTAATATTCATAGCTCATTGTCAGTGCCAATTTGCTTATCTGCAGAGTCGAGGCATCATCAGGTGTGGTATTCAATGTTGGGATTTGATTTTCTGTTATGGAAATAAGAGGCTCTGAACTTAATCGTCTCGTAAATATATTCTATCGACTCGACCTACGCGATCTATAAGGGTGACCATTGGGCTCCTATCTTATTCCGAGCGAGACTTGCAAACTGTATATAAATAAAATAAAAAAATGATAACAACGATAAAGGAACAATAATAATATCGAGAGCTATAAGGACCCCGGCAATAGCCGTAATGTCACGCTAGTCGTTTTATAACTCTGGTGACTACTCGCTCGCGCGACCAAGTGTAGGAAGAGACGCAAGAGTGCTGCTCGTCGACCACACGCGTCGACGAGCAGATAAACTGATTGAAATACGACCTGCATTTTCTACGTTCTCGCGCGAAGCCTGGCGGTGACATACTGACCACGGTTCAACTCCGTTATGCGGCTACAATGAAAGCGCGGGTCCCTGCAGTTTCACTTTGGAATAAGAAAAAAAGTCATCCAACAATTTTTCTACGAGAATTATATCGCTTCGACAGTAATATTATAGAAGCCTGCATCGCACTGCAGCAGAGTCACGAATTACGCGTGCCTCCCGCGTATGGGATTTAAATGCACTCCACCCTTGGCTGCCGGTGCCACATAAATTTTGTTCGGTACGTTCCCTCGGTGAACGTACGCGACCGGCATATTTAAATCCCACTTTGGTTAACAAAATAGAGCCGATCCGATCCGATCCGATTCGATCTGGCACTCTTCGGTATCTTCATCGTGTACGGGGCGGCCAATTCTGCAGTAGCCTTCAAATTAGATGTGTGAAGGATAAACTCAGATCGACTATCTCGAAACTGTGAAGATCTACGGTACAGATTTGCGTAATTGGAAGTGAATCCTAAATTGCTACAAGAAAAAACACACAAAAAAGAAGAAAAATAGATAGCTTGTTATATTCTTACAAGAAGATTCGATTCCCACGGTCGATTTCAGATGCAATTGACTCTCAAACCTTTGAGTCATGAATGTGAAACAAATAACGGTCGATAAGCTGCACGGAGCAATTATTACAATCGGTATTGAAAATGACAAGGCATTCGGCTATGGTCGTTTCCTTGTTGCAACTAAATCCTTAGAAATCTTAAACAACAATGAACGTCTGTCCTTATAAGTGTGATCGGTTGATCCGTGAATGGAATATCATTCCTCGCGAGTTCCAACGAGCTGTGAGTTGCGACGTGGAAAGTATATTACAAGAAAGAACGACGCGCGCTAAACGTCCGGGACGAACGTTGCCCAACAGGATGTCCGGGGTCATGCCTCCTGCGGACAAGCAAACCGCGAACAAATCTTGCGGTGATTTTGAATTCGGTGATTCAAAACCGGCGATACATCATCGTGTTAACTCGTGGAATTACCGGACCCACACAACTGATGGGAAGAACTATTAGAATACTCGAGTCTAATAGCGTGTGCCGAGTTTATAATGGTTGCTCTTAATATTCTCTTTCAACTTAATATCTCTTCGTATTTCTTTACGACGACTTGAGTGTCCTTAGAAATATATATAATTCCTCACAAATGAGCCTTGCCCCGCGTAAACAAGGGTATATGACAGTTGCCGTCTCTCGAGTCGCGAGGCGTTCGCGAAAGGCTAAGAAGACGAAGACGAAGACGAAGACGAAGAAGAAGGAAGAGGGAGAAAGAGAAGAAGAAGAAGAAGAAGAAGAAGCGAGAGAAAATAAACAAAAATGAAGGGAATGAAAAGAAAATAAGGGAGTTATTTACGAGGCAGCGCCGCGCTATAACGAGCGTCCCGACGACTGCAGCAGAGACCGACCGAACTTCTTTCGGAGGTTACCCAGAGCCTTATGGAGCCTTGCTGAGACCTGGACAGAACGATCTCTTTTTGAGAAGTCGTCAAATCTTGCAGCAAACGTTATATTGGTATTTGGTACCGATGGACTGGTACGTGGATACGTCTCTTCATCTCATTCGATTTTCACAATCATCTCCTTCAAATTGTAACATATAAGCCTCAAAATTTCATCCAAACTTAATTACTTCCCGCATATTTATAGCTCAAGTTTATAATAAGTTTCAGATTCAAGCAACCCTCGCAGAGTTGATCGGTTGTCTCCAGCTGTGTCGTGCGTAATGTATTCTTAATGGAATATATCTATATGTATATAATATATATCATACGGTCCTGGAGGCCACGGTGTAACTTAACAAGCTTACGTCAAAAGAGAATGGTTTTATCTAATTTTTTTTTTTCTTACTTGTTTTCACTTTATAATCGGTTGACTCACTTGGGAGCCGATCCTCCCCTCGCCGACGAACGAAGAACAGTGTAAAATTTAGCTTAACCCCGTTGTGCACACGCAGAATATATACGCGTAAATATTATCACCGAGAAACATGATATCCTCTGACCGCAGAAAACCTTCCCGCGAAGCACTTTTCGGTGTAACTGATCGGTACCTATCATGGTAGCCAGTAAATCTAATCATTCCCGCGAAACCAATACGACGTATATTTGTATGTATCTACAGAAAGTTGTGCTGTGAAATTTGCTGCAAGTTTTCAAGGTGAAATTCTAAAGGCCAAAAATTATGTTTAAATAACATACGTATATACAGAATTGTTGCAGAAGATCAAGTCGAGTTGGTCGACGTAGCTGTAACCGATCACACGATCTAGGCTAGGAAAGAAACCTTTGGAAGTCAGATGATCGGAGCCCCCGTCGACTTGCGGTTGTCTCTCGAGTGGTATTCGTCCGCGATGAATCATGAATTGGCAATCGGTGCGCCATTTGAATAGGTTGGGTATTGGACACCCCGCGATGCCCGCTGCACGACGCGACATAACAAATGGCTGTTTTACGTCGAAAGAAAATGAAGGGAGCATGACACGTTGATTTCGTTCGTAAGCCAGAGGGACCAGGGACACACTCCTACGGGTGCTTCAACTGAGAAGAAGACGAAAAAGAAGAGAAAGACGACGACGACGCAGAAGAAGAAGAAGAAGAAGAAGAAGACGACGAAGAAGAGAACGCTGGAACCAAGGAACGCGCGGAAGATCACGAGGAAGGATAGGTGTTAGTTGTCAGTACCCGCGCCGCGAGACCGGTGTTACCGCGACCGCGCAACAGGACCTGGAGCTGCAGTGACAGCCGTGGCCAGGAATTAGCATGGGATAATGGGACTTGGTGCCGAGTACCCCCGTGGGGCTTTTTAGCCCCGATGGGCCCCTTGGCACAAATTATACCTAGCTGAGTCATACATTTTTTAAAGATAGAGACCGGGAGGCAGAGCTGCATCTTCATGCGACATAACGTGAAAATTCATTGATCGTTAACGGGTAGAGAAGGCAGTAGTTAGTCTTGAATCTTATTATGCAGTTTTAATTCCACCTCATTCGAATTTTTATCGCATCTTAAGCAGCCCCTCATTACCTTAAATTGCAAATTTTACCGCATTACGACAACCGTATGACGAAATGATCGTTTATGCTATACGCATTAAATGTCCAGTCGATTACTTTGTACATTTTATCTGTATGTTTAAGAACTTGAGTCCAGTTGCGTCCGATATATCACTGTGTGATCAGTACGGTAAGGTTCTCTTCTTCGTTTTGAATATTTTGTCGGTTTTCACCTCCTCCACCTCATCTTCTTCGAAGCCTAATAATCATAAACATGTTTTTCATGACACAGCGATTACCGCGCGGTGACTAGCAAGGCGCTGCAACATTTCACGGTCTTGACGCGTTCCCTCCGGACGGTGATCTCCGCTGCACGCGGGATCACTTCGAGAAATTTACAACTAGTATCATTTGCAATTTGTTATTTCGTAAGGACTCGGTGCTCTACGCCCAATATTGTATAAAGGAGAAACACCGCATCAGCTGTTACCCTTTTAAAATTCGCACATCGTGTTGCGAACTCCGTGGTACAAATACCGTACTCTTCGATCGATCTGTACCGGGAGTGATACAGCCAGATATAATTCTCTAGTAATCATCACCAATCATGACCAATCACGACCAATCACCAGTCCTATGAAGGATCCAGCTACAGGGTTGAGGGTATACACGGCGATGATATCTCCGCATGTCTTGGCCGACTGTGACGCGTGCTGTGACACTCAGCGACACCCAGTGACACCTGGCTGGCGACGCCCCTTGACACCTTGGTGAGGACCACTCGCAGGACGAACACTCCCATAACATTCCCGGATGACGGGGCCCAGATCGTTAGTTTCGATAATATGGCTGAGCCCTGAAGTCCACGCGGCGAGTTCTACGTTCGAAACGATAACCCAACACTGTTGCCTGTGACATTTCGTCGAATACTATCCGAACGATCACCTTTCTACGGATCTAAGCTCTCTCTCTCTCTCTCTTTCTCTCGCTCACTGAGTCTCTCTTTCTCTCTCTTTAATGCCGATCAAAATCCACCCCGTTCCAATCAGCGGGAGTCAAATAAGGCACGGCTCGTGTCAGACGCAACAACGTGTACGTTTCTCAATAATCATGAAGAAAAATGTCACTCTTGGGCTTACATAGATATTTTTTTCTGTATTTATATTGCCCAAATTTCCAATCCTTTTATTCAGACCAGATATTCTTATATCATCATCTGGAGTCGTTGAAAAACACCCTATTCCGAGGTGTATTATACCCCCGTTAAAGGAGTGACGTTAAAAATGATCTCGATCATCGCAAATCCGGAGATTAGGCTCATGGGGAGCGGAGGCCAGTGCCCCGTGGAGCGGAGGGGCTTCCGCGTACAATTTGTAGCATGCGATGACGAGCCCGCAGCGTCCTAAATAGACCGAGTAGGAAGCATCTTGGTCGAGCTCCCGAAATAATAATATTTCACGGTGAGATGCGGTTAAGCCTGAGAATTACGGGCACGCGAACACGCAATCTCGGATACACATATGTATAGTATAAAAAAAAAAAAAAAAAAAAAAAAGAGTTGTGGAATTCTACGGCATTCAACTAATTTGTAAACGTTTCTATATACGGTTGGCAGTATATCAAGCTTCCGGGAGATTAAGACGTCTCTCTGTTAAGACGGTGCAATTTAATTATACAAGTTGACACGTTTATCGTGATTGAAATCTTGTCCGCTAATTACAAGATTAATTAACCCGCTCGGATAACGTTAGTTCAAAACAATTGTACACATACGTACATATCATATCTTCTATTGGCATTAAACTGTTCCTTACATTTTGCTGTCCGAGTCGAATAACACAAACAAGAAATTTGCGTAATACCATCGGTGTATAAGCTCAGGTAAAGCTGGGCCAGGGCCGAGCAAATCTTCCAACATTAGAGCGAGGGCTGCCGTCCTCGGATCACCGATGATCATCGTTAAATGTCAACGCCGATGACCTCAAGTCAGGTAAATAATTACTATTGGAAGGAGTCGAGCCACTGTGGCTATAACGCGGAGATGAGTCAGATATTAGACCGTTTCGTGAATGCGGAGGTAGCGAGGCAGAGCTGAAAAATCTTGGTCGTTTAATTTATAGATCGTCTGAAAAAAAAATCGCCGCGAAGACCCTCTTAAGGTACCAGCTGTGGCCAAAGGTTGTTATTGCGGTAGATATTTACCGTTTCAAACTGAACTTTCGTACCTGAAGCTATTTAATAATAGAATTGTGAAAGAAGCACGCGACCGCGTCGAGGTCCTAACCCGTGAAATTTGACACCTGAGAATAGGACGTGCCCTGACCGCCGTAGGCTTTCAGTATTTGACTCCCGCCGAGAGAAGAAATGCAGAAAAAAAAAGAGTAATCGTCAGAAAATTTGCCAAGAACAACGGTGCGACGCTCATCCAATATGAGCCCCGGGTCTTACAGAAGTTGATGGGAACCAGGAGGACTCGATCTTCACATATTGTGCCAACAATTAGGTGAAAGGCACCTTCCTAGACCGTTCAGTCTACACGTTGCCTGAGTATCTAGATATATTTTAGCTCACCTCGTCTCTCGGAGTCCTATATATCTGGTCCCGGACTTCGTATAGGTATAATATGTATGATAATGCGTATCTAGTATTATACGGATGGTAGTAGGCGTCTGTTTTTAGTTATACGGTTGCTTCATCCAGTTGAATTGTGGGTGAGACCAGTCCAGTTGAGCAAAACACGGCGTGGTGGCCGTAGGGGATTCCCCCGCAATATGGTACACAGAACTTGACGCGATGATGGTACGGTAGTAACCTTTAACGAACCGCGCTTAGGTAGTTCTTTGAATAAAATTATATATACTTGTGTCTATACCTGAAGCTGAAGCAGCACGCGGCGAGATCGTAGGTAAGAGCGAGTAGCGATTTGATAAAAAACAAATCAACTGGAAGAAAAAGAAGCAGAAACACATCGAAGATACGTAGTCTTATATCTCATAATTGCGTAACTTTATTGCCTCGAGATCTGTCAGATTCGATTTGTTTTTACAGAACGCGTTAGCCGTACCGAATCAAATTTATATATCTCGACTGTACATATGTTACAGGTATACAGTCAACTACACTGTATATTATATATTTGATATTATAGACCACAGGGTATGAACAGAGGCCATTTTCACGGTTGTAGATTTTCTCTATACGAGGTGAAAGCCTTGCAGTAATTTACCATCAGTTGTTAGTATCATTACCAGCAATTGACGATACTTTTCCAATGACCTTTAACCCCGAACCGATCGCACCCACGTACATACGTATAGGTATATCGTATCGACTCATAGTTTAGTATCTGCCCGCGGAGGAGAGAGTCCGTTGGGTTAATTTATATGGAGATATATAGAAGCCCATGGGAAGCTGATGTATCAGTCAACGTTTGCCTCGGGATTCGCTACCGTCCCATCGCGTCATTCTTAAACGTCGTTAGAATTTTATAGAAAGCCAATCGATGATGTTATAGGTATATTGGATTCTCGTAGATACCGAATATCGTAACGACGTTACAACGTACTATGACGTATTTTAAGCTACGCGCTTACGACAGAGTTTAGATATATTTGGCTGTGTAAACCGTGCAATGCAATTTGATATCGCGGAGAAGGTCGTTGTCTTTTACTCGAATGAACATACTTTAGTGTATTATATTGTCGCTACGATTCACTTCACTTGAAGAACGAGCTCAGGACCAGTAAGAATCAAAATTATACCGTCCCAAGGCGAATGCAAATTTTTTCTCGATTTCTTTTTCAAACATAAACCGCGTAACCTTAACTTTTCCCAAAATTTTCTCGACGTAAAATAAACTTGAATTTAAACGTCGTCAGAAACAGCAGCCTACGATCCTAAGTTTTCCAATTCTTACTCCGCAATTTGATACTCGCGATTCGCATACGTGTGAAAGTAAAATGATAAAAAAGAAAAACTCCTCCAACTCTCGACCACAGATCTCACAGCCAAGACTTTGTTACTCCGTAGCTCATAGTTTGTGGCTCAACTTTGCCCGTACTATACCGCAACGTTCACGAGCAGTGGCAGCCCACTCACGACATTTGCCCCAGGAGGTGAGAGCAGCTTCTTCTTGGGCGGACGCACCGATGTTGCTAGAATTATAGTGTAGTATGTTATAGTCACACATATACACGTACATAGTTATATGGTATGTATACGCGTGAATATAATACACACACGCGTCTAACTTGCACATATATATGACAATACATACGTCATATATACGTTTGTCCATTTGTATTATATATAGACATATGTGCAGGTGACTTTTACTTTCAAACATGTAATTCTGTTATTTATATATATATATATATATATATATATATATATATATATATATATATATATATATATATATATATATATATATATATATATATATATATATATATGTATATATATATATATATACATATATAAAAGATAGGTATTATAATAACAGAATACTGCATCAGAGTCTGTAGATCTTTTGAGTAGGTATCACATCTCGGATGTTATATTCGCGTAGGTATATTACATACGTGTGGCATTCGGGATAATTACATCGACTTATTATATCAAGCCACTGTATCGCTATAAATGTTTTTAAATTATTCTGTGACGGTGTGTAAACTATGTGTATAGTATTCCATACCGTCGTCTCGTCGAATAAATAATTATATTATACATATATGCGGCGAATACAACGGTCTATAAATATTTCGATACATTTATATGTCCCGAGTGGGCTGACTACCTGAACAAGTCGTTTCATCGGTACGAAAAATCGAAAAAATAAGAAGAAGAACAAGGAGAAGGAGAAACAAATAAATTAGGAGACTTCCTCCAGGTATAATATCGGATAAATATGTGTATACAGGGTGTCCCAGAACTAAATGTCGAAAATGAAAGGGGTCATAGAGGAGGTCGAACCGAGTAAATTTTCCCGAAGAACATGGGGTCTGCGAAGTCGCGTTCGCGAGATATCGCAAGTTAAAAAAAAGTAGCGCTTTGCGACGCCGCGACGCGTCGCAAAGCGCTACTTTTTTTTAACTTGTGATATCTCGCGAACGCGACATCGCAGACCCCATGTTCTTCGGGAAAATTTACTCGGTTCGACCTCCTCTATGACCCCTTTCATTTTCGACCTTTAGTTCTGGGACACCCTGTATATACAAAAGTGCGAAAGTTTACTGACTTTTATTTCCTCAACCTTGACCCTTACATGTATTTAACCGAAGTTATATTAAATATTCGTAAATAGGTAAACCTATATATATATATAAAAGACTGTTCTATTTATTAAATAGAAGATATTAAACGGCTATTATATTATAGCTACGCTAAAGGACGATATTAACTTGATTGGAACGAAAATTATTCATAAATGCATATCCTCTCCTCTTACCGAAGATATTAAGGTATATACCTACTCCAATTCACACTCTATCCTCTCACAGCTTTTATGCTCCTAATGTAAGTCAAGCGCGCTTGTCTCAAGTTGTAAGACAGCATGTACCACTTAGTATTTGCATTTGCATTCCCACTCGGTTTTATATATGCACACATACGTGGATTGCGTGTATGTATATACGTATTGCGTATGGGTATGGGTACACTGCCTACCTTTTTGAAGTGGGATGTGGTGACGAACATCAAGCAGCTAACTCTTCGGGTGCCGAGGAGGTAGGTACAGTATATACGGTACGGCGTTTACGTCGAACGAAACGGCGACATTAATATTGCATAATAGCAAGCTTGTTTAACACTCGTACTAACATCTTGGGTCGTTCATCAACTCTCGCCACTTAAGTACGACTGCCACAAGCGGACTGACCTTTATAAATACAATTATTTGATCGTCTTATATACGAAGGAAGCAACTCTTTGCTGTTTATCGCCCAGATGCATCACAGGACGAATTAAAGTTCAGAATAATATCGATTGCAATTCGGTGATCAAAGATTTCATGATATATCTTTTTTTTTGTTTTGAGTAATGTAAACGATTGAGAGGTATTTGAAAAAAAAATTGAACAAAGGAAAAGAAATACATATTGTGAATTTAAATAGCAGCGTCAACATCGAATCTATTTTCGTAAAATTCCACAAGAGCTGCAGCATCGCGGGCTTATCCGTGTTGCGCATACTATTTTTACTATTTGTCAAAAAAAAATAAGACTACAGATTTGGTGGTAGTGAAAAAAAATAAAATAAAAACGAATTTACACTGAAACATATACGCACGGAAACTGACACATTATATATCTACCATACGAACGGGTGAAGATCTTGGTTAGGAGATTGGCGAAACGAGGGAATTGGAAATAAAGAATCAAGATGTTTGACAAGTTGGCGAATTTATTGGTAGGCCGGTGGTGGGTTTCCCCACAGTACATTGCGATATATCCCATACAAGAGAAACGCGAGATATTTTAACCCCGTTTGAATACCGGGTCTTGCGGTAAAGCTTGCATTTATAGCCGTATAATAGACAAAACAAAAGAAAAAAAAAAAGAAATCTTTTTTAATAAAATAATAATTATTATATCACTCCTAGTACTAGGTACAACAGGGTACACTATATATCAGGGCCTATCGATCTATAATGACTAAAATCTATATTCAATAATATTTATAAAATAATATACTCAGGATATCATCATATTATTTATAATAATAATATTAAAAACACAGTATTATATTAAGCTATGTACAAAGCGCACCTGCAGTCTCATGATTTTTATTTTATGTTTTTTTTTCCCTATTTTTTGTAATTTTTGTATTTTTTTTCTTGGAGGAAAATGAAGAATTTCTAATAATCAATCTGCACATGTTATATAAGAATCCCTAAAGATTCTCAATCAATAATAATGTCGTTACACTGTGTAAAGTATGTATATAGGGTTGTATGTAAAATTTTGAAAATTTAAAAAAACAACGGACATTTTTTTTTTTTTCTAGTTTTGATATATCCATATACACGTAGGTATACTTTTTAGTTATATATTCGTATATATTATCAAATTCCCTTTGAATAAAATATAACCCCGCGTACAAAAGCTTGCTTAAAAGCTGGTCTCAAATTAATCGAGACGCCGTAGCTGCTCTGTGATTCGCTGAGAACTGATCTGCAACCTCCTAATGATATTTTTCGTATGGAACTAGTCGTCGTTTTCTCCTGTTCGCAGAGATCTGCATAGACGATGACGACGACGTCGATGACGGGCCCATCATCCCCTCACGAATTAATCTCTTCTTCTTTTCTGGTAAACAACGTCGCCAGCTACTGCAGGTGTTTCCGCACAAGCCGCGTGCTTAGCTCGAGGCGTTCGAGACTGATTTCGGGCTTTAGAACGGCGGTATATAGTAGCCGTCGACAGACGGTTTGGTTCCCAATGTCGCCCCAGGCCTGGGCGTGGCCCACGGAAGCCGTACTTTGAAATACTTTGGCTCTTTCAACGCCGCGAACGAACTGGTTACGCCACGGTCTTCTCGCATCGTATTTATAAGCAAGAATTTTTAACTGCCTCTGGTCTTCCGTAAGATTTCCTTAAACATTTAGAGCTTCTTCTCTTCTTCTCTTCCCCCGCGTACCGCGTAAAAGGCCCTCGGGTAACACAGCAGCGGACTTCGTGACGCTATAGCTTCTCCATCGTCTTCTTCATCCACGCGCTTCTTCCTCTCATTAATACGGCTCGTTCTCCGGATGACCCTCAAAGATATCCGCGAAGCGAAAGATCGAGGAGTCGTTTGTGGTCACTAGGCCAGTTTACGAGGAAGGAAAGGTTTCTGGACTTGCAAAAAACGCGTATGCGCTATTGGCGAGGAGGAACTGGCTGACATAGATCCGGACGAGGCGGTGGAGAAGGATAAGGAAAAAGGAAAAGGGAAAAAGGAACACGGAAGGAAGTCAGGAGTAAGGCGCGTTAAAGGTCTAGTATGCGTCAGGAACGCTAGGGATGGAGGGTGGCTTCTAATACCTAGAGTAGCCATTCGAATAGCCATTTGAGTAGCCGTTTGAACCCTTGTGAGGGACGGAGTGAATGCTCCTGGAACAGATATGGCAGAAATCGGACCATAAGGAGGGTTTGTCGTTGCGAAAGGGAGCGTAAGAGGGTTAGTAATACCAAAGATTTGGGCATGCCATTGGTAGCTGTGCAGGGTGCAGATATTTCATGGATGCAGGTGCTGGTGCAGGCGCGGAAGGTGCAGGACCCGGTGCACGCTGCTGTTTATAGGATCAAGGATTATTTAAGACGGGTACAGCAGCGTGAACAAGTGTTAGAATATAATAATTCAAGATAAAGGAGAATAGAATAATTATAGCTTGAGATAATAGTTTTTAAAATAATATAAGGAGGAAAAGACATTGAAGGGAGGATCAGGAATGAAGAAAAGGTATGGAAAAAGGATTTGGAGTTGGAAAAAGTTCGTTTTTTTTTTTTTTTTTTTTTTTTTTGTGAAGGCAGGAGACTCAGAGCTCCCGCTCACCGCCACCCACATCTACAACAGAAGAGAACAAGACCACCTCCGTTACACTGAAGGTATAGCGGCTATGATAGCTATAAGATATAGCTGGGCTATGTAGGTTTGTAGGTATCCGTTATCCATTAGCATCCACCATCGAAGATTTATTTTATTGCCAATGATGGCGCTATATTATTATATATTTCTGTGATACAACACCCTGGTTATTTCTCCTGATTTACGGGTTATGCGATTCAAAGTGCTGTACAGGCATGCTTAATATGCTTAGAAAAATGATAAATAAATAAATAGATACAAAAATAAAATAAAATAATCGATACTATAATATAAGAACCAGTTTTTAAGTAAGTTGCACGACGTCTATAACATATACATATACGCGGCAGTCTTTAACTGCAGTTTAATAAATTTGCATTCGTAAAACGATTATAACGTTATATTATACCATCTCTATAATTATATTCTTTCTTATGTCATTACGCGTAGCCATATAATACGCTCATCGATTAAACACACGTATTATATGTACATTATATAGATGTCCGCTGAACTACTTGCGCAATTTCAACAAATCAACGATATATCTACATAATCGGACTATATAATATGTTCAGTGACCGTGAATTGAATTTCAATTATCTAGAGCAAAAGATCTATCCTCATGAATAATTCTATAATTATTATTGTTATAATGGATACGATATTTACTTTCATTATTTTATCGCAAACGTTACGATGGAATAATATTACTGTCAATTTGTAAAGCATATAGCCGCGCGGGTGTGATATTATATCGTATAGACAAAATCTGACTAACCAACAATCAAATAAGTATATGGGGTAGTCCATGCCGTTTCGACCAACCCATGACCCCGACCCCCTCCGATTTTGGAATAAATTTTTTATACGATTTGCCGGTCTTCAAAATGCAACGTCAATTTTTTTCAGATTTTTATTATTTTTGGTTATTTTTTTAAAAATTTCCAAAGTCAAAAAAAAAACGCCATGTTTTAAAAATCTAAAAAAATTCAATAAAATTCTACGAAATAAGATAATTATTTCCATATTAATTTTATAGTGGTGTTCTCGAGGGGACACCCGGGACGGGACTAAGCCAAGGGAAAAAGTCCAAGTCGGAAGCTGTCTTTTTTTTTTCAGACGTCAATTTTTGTGCCTAAAATGATACCGCATAGTTGAAAATGAAATTAATTTTTTATTTTTTTTTTGTTTTTCTATTTTTTGTTCACTTAAAAAAAAAATTTTTTTTCTGAATAAACGTAAAAAAAAAAAGGAATTTATTTTCAACTATGCGGAACTATTTTGGGCACAAAAATTGACGTCTGGAAAAAATAAGACGGTCCGACTTGGACTTTTTTCCTTGGCTTAGTCCCGCCCCGGGTGTCCCTTCGAGAACACCACTATAAAATTAATATGGAAAAAATTATCTTATTTCGTAGAATTTTATTGAATTTTTTCAAATTTTTGAAACATGGCGTGTTTTTGTGGACTTTGGAAATTTTTTAAAAAATAACCAAAAATAATAAAAATCTGAAAAAAATTGACGTTGCATTTTGAAGACCGGCAAATCATATAAAAAATCTATTTCAAAATCCGAGGGGGTCGGGGTCATGGGTTGGTCGAAACGGCATGGACTACCCCATATATTGAACAAAGTTTGACTTCGTACGATGAAAGAGAAAGGATGCGAGTTTCAATTTTATCCCGACTACTGACAGGTAACAATTTTCATATACTCAGCACTGTGATTTCACAAATATCGATATTATAGGTAGATGAAAATAGAATATTGAAAATTGTATAGATATATGTGATAGAAAAAAAAAAAAAATAAAATAAAATAAGAGAAATATCCCGTTAAAAATGAGTTTGATCAAATTTAGTATATATGGATGGTAATTATATATCGACCGATCTTATAAATACTGTGTTAAGTTTTTCATGCCAATCATTCCAGAAAAATCGTTATTTTTTTTTTTTTTTATCATTAAAAAGACAATCGTTTAACAATATGTGTATATCGTGCAGATGCAATTATTTTTCGCGTATAGAATATAAAACGGCACAATCTTTTCCAAAATGCGGTAGAAAATATTCCAATTTGAGAAAAAAAAACGAAAAAAAAACGAGAAAAACGAAAACTGACACAAAGCATAATCGTCTGCTAATCGCTCCTTTGTCACTTTGTCACTTTGCACTCATCCGGCGAGATATACCCCGGGGCTGTCACTTCACGACCGCTCACGTCAAAATTGAAGGCTAATTCATTTTTTTTAACTTTTTCTTTCAAAAACCGTGACACTTGGGTGATTCTATCCGACACTTTCGATCTAAATTTTCATTATTCTTCGACAAAAACCGCGAGTTTAGCTCCAAATATGAAATTATACAATTTCTCACGACGATTTTTCAAAGTTCTGTCTCCCGAGAGGTGAGAAAAAAAACCACACATCGAAGCACCGATTTTCAAGCAAAGCTGTACACGAAATTGAGAAAATTTAGTCCACCGTTTCGAAGCCGCGAATCTACTTGTACAAAAGTGCCAAAATTAATTCTCAAAAAAAATAAAGCAAGAAAAAAAAACGTCTAAGGAAAAATGAGAAAACAAAAGGACGAAACTGGATCTTATAAAGTTATGTAGTTTACCTGTGCTGCTTAAGGTTGTCCTGCCGTTTGAAGGACTTGCCGCAGACCTCGCAGGTGAAGGTAACGTCGTCCTTGTGACTGCGTTCGTGTATCATGAGGTTGTAGGGTTTTGTGAAGCGACGCTGGCAGTACTTGCACACGAACTCGACGCTGCACTTGGCGCGCATCTTCTGTCGCCGCGCGAATTCCCTGCCGTGCCCCTCCGTTTCCATGGGCATTATCGCGAACATCCTTATAAATTCCCACCGCTGGCTCGATCGTGGCTACCACTCTATCTCTATCGCCGAACGAGTATCGCCTCTCCCCACTCTCTCTCTTACTTAAAGTGTACACAGTGTGCGCGCGTGTATATACGCGTACGTCCCAGGCCTACGTTGTGGCTTGTATACGTGAACGTGTACGTATACGTGTGTCCGGAGGACTGCCCCGCTCTTGGTTCCCTCTTTGGACCGTCGTAGTCGTCCTTGTCTCCTCTCGTGTCTCCTCCTGTCGCCCCTGCGAGTGAGATCACTGCGCCCCGGTGACGGCGTCGTGCGCTTCGCTTCGCTTAACTCCACTCCGCTCCGCTCCTACGGATCTTCTCTTTCTCTTTACCTTTATCTTTATCTATATACTTCTGTCCCTTTCTTCGCCTCCTTTGTCGCCTACCTGTGAACAAGCGTTGGAGATCTTCTGGTCACGTAATACCGGTAAACAATGTGTATGTGCACACGTACACGCGTGTGTACATACATACATGCATACATATTATATACCTACAATAGAATATAATATAATGTCCCGAAACCAGCGTGTGGGTGATTGAATTTTGGAAATAGCATCACAAGACGAGTTCGATACGAGTTTTCTATGCATCATACGACAGTTATAGATCTCGCTATTCCATCTATACGATATTATACGTGTAATATATTTACGAGTATCGAGTAGGTGTAAAATAGAATAATAAAGTGGCTCGTGTCCGAAAAGGTGCGAGAGAGAGAGAGAGAGAGGCGATTACACGCGAGTGAGTCTGGGCGTAGCCCCGCTGGTTAAAGACGGTTTCAAAGGTGGCTGAAGGCGGTGAACTCTAATTGGGCTACCGTGTTACGCGCCACGGTCGAACGTTCGGTTCTCTTTCTTTTTTTTTTCTACTCCTACTCCTCTTTTTTATCTCCTCTCATTTTTTTTTTTGTTTCTCTCTCTTTTTTCAGTTCCTCAACGAGAATCCCCCACCACGAAGAATTTTACCTCCTCCAAAACCCCTTCGGAATACATACGCGCGCGTCATCTTCCTCCCTCTCGACAATTCTCTCGCGTACAGGAGAAAATCCCCCCCTCCCTCCACTCTATAAAACCGCCGACGTATATCTCCCACGCGCAACAAAAAGCGGTTCTTATTATATGTACCATATAACCGCGTTTACAAGGAAAAAAAAATTTTTTTTCACTAGACCTATATGCTGCTAGAAAATGAAAAGCGAAAACACAAAACTCTCCATCGAGGACGGTCTACTTCGAAATAAGAATCGTTCGTTGTTATTATTTTAACGATTTTTAGAAAAAAATTCAGCCAATGAAACGCTTTTTGACCTCATGATTATACCGGAGAGGGAAATTGAACGGTTGAAATATCTCGAACTCCCCTTCGGGGCCCGACAAGGGTCGGTGAAAACGGCCACGCCGGAGCGCACTGGTTCTTTGGTGAGCAGATGAAGTTTAAGACGGCTTCAAAGGAGCCGGTTAGGAAACGCGGAGAACGCTGAGAGTGAGGAGAGCGAGGAGAAGCGGTGTAGAGAGCGCAGGAGAGGAGAGCCAACCAAAGCACGGCGTTTGGCTACCGTGCACCGCCCTTCGCCCAGGACTTTGGCGGCTGGCTACCGGTTTTTAACCAGTAGCTCTTTAGACCCTGGGACCACACCCTCCTAAGAGGCCCACGTGCAATCATCGCAACGCCACGAGACCAGTAGCCGCTGTCTCAATGGAGATACCTACCATTTGATATCGAAAGAAAAATGGTGGCGATATTAACCGATATCAGTATCGTTTGAAACCTTTTTTAAACGCGATGAAACCGATTTCACAATTTCGATTATCCTCGATTTTATCCCCGACTCAATCACACGAAAAACTACAACAACATATTTCCTCAATTCAAATGTCTCCGCGACTGAAGTTTTAACAAAACCGGAATTTAATCACGCGCAGTTCATCATCCGCGACTAAATGAATCATATCTCTAAAGCAGTTTTATGAGTACTTCCACAGTGGACATCGAGACGAAGTAAATTTCTTCAGATCGGACCGGACCTTATCACCGAATACTCGATAATACCGCAGGGAGTTGAATGCGAGAAGAATGTCATACTTTTATCGATGGTAAGTCCGTTCTAATAGAACATTATCAACAACTGGCTTTCGATTACTTCTATACATACATATCGGCCGAAATATACACGGAGTAAAGGAAAGCCAGTCTAAGTATGTAAGTAGTTGCCCGATGAATGGTACAAGCTGGAGAAATGAGAATATTCTCAGTAGTAAAAGCATTGCTATGTCAGACCGAACTTAACCGGTCTGCTGAGAGCGTACCGAATGCACCACCACACGTTTGCAAACTGTTGTACCAACAATGTGTATCGTATGGCATATTTCTACCGATTGATTCGACTATTGGACTCAAGCTGTATATCTTCGAAAAACTATGAATTGATCATAGCTACGACTTGATTGAAATGACCGTATCCGAACGAGTGTATATAGAAGTAGGTATAAAAATCTTGTATGTATGTATGCATGTATGTACAACAGAGTAAATGAACAATTAAAAATGATGAGATGTATTGTACTTACCGGCAAGTAAACGACGAATGACAAGCTTCAGTTGAATTGAGGAGGAACTCGCGGGGTGTTCTCGAAGGCGTAGAGGGTTAGGCGAAGTTTCCTCTGGTCAAAACGTACGAGGAAACAGTCCGGAGTATTCGACGGATAATAAAAATTGATGTGCGATATATATGTATGTATATACCTATATATTGGATCACTTGTATGTTTCGTAATCACGCGTGGATCACAATAACGTGCTGGTTTGAAAGATGCAAATAGTCTCTTTAAACTCTTATACTATTACAGCGATTACGTATACGTACAGTACAGTATATGCATACATATACATGTATAGGTCGTAAAACGTGATACTCCTCGTAATACTCGTTAATATATTTGTATACTATATGCAGCTGTGATATATATATATATGTGTGTATATATGTATATATACGTGTGTATATATATATAGTAGGAAAATAAATGCCGTGCAGAAAGACAGGTCTGAACCGTTTGGGTGCGCGGCGCCGACTGAACTGATGCTGCGTTGGTCTGCCAACCGATGGTCCACCCGATGTGGTACCTACTCCTGGTAGTTGGTAGCCCCAATAGTAGACCCGCTGCAAGACGGTAGGGTCTTGGTGTAACGCAAGGGTCTGGTGCTCAGCTCTTCTTCTGGTTGGAGGACCCGGACCTCCCTACTGAACTCGGTCTCTTCACTTCGTAAGAATAAGGTGTATACGCGATACGATACCGTCACGTAGGTATTATATAGGTATAGGTATGGGTATAGGTATATAGGAACACGGGCACGGGTTTTATACGGGTTGCAGAGGGAGCGAGCTACAGCCGGACGACGAAGGTTTAAGAGTAGGTACGACGCCGGACGGTGCAGTGGCTCGCGGTAAGGTAGTAGTGGAAGTGGGTAGTAAAGACGTGGTAGCACTTTTTATCCCCAGGTTCTTTCGGAAGGACGCGACTATAGTCTCGTCTCTCTCATACCGGTCGCCGAATAGCAGCTCGGTTGCTCACAAATCCTTCGGGTTTCTGGCTCCTTGGTGCTCCCGCTAGGGCCCAGTCGCGTAGCCTCCCTCTAAGGACCCCGTACACCCTCTTACCCATCCCTTCCATAACCTCGAGGGACCGTACCGGGTCCGCCCCTCGTCTCATTCTCGGGACTCGCAGCATCCCCGTGGCCGTACGGGTCAGGTTCGGCTAGTTCTTCGATCCGTCTACCCCCCGCGGGGGTGCCAGCTAACGCGGGGAGTCAAAGCGATCCACGGCTGCGGAGGTAGCAGACGAACGAGTGGTCCCTGGGAGCCGTAGTGCTGCCTGTATGATCGGTGTTCTCTCTTTCTCGTCGCGTAGCCTCACGTCGCGGGACTCTCTCGACAGAGAGGGGAAAACTCGCCCGAGACGGAGAGAGAAGACCGGAGGGAGTGGGAGTCGGTGTTTGAGAGAGAGAGAGATACAGAAGGAGAGAGAGGAGAAGATTGCGGGGGCCGCCGGACCGCCGCAAGGGTTCCCAGGGCACGTGGGAAATGCACAGTAGTCGCTGTCAACCCCCACCCTGTGAACGTCGGTCCATTCCGCCCCCACTACAGCATCCGCGAGCCATCGCCAGGAGTTGGGCCCCGCCCCACCAAGATCCAGTCGTATCACCGCATTGGGCCTTTTTCCAAGGCCTCCCCCGCCGCCGACGACTATAATACACGCGGAGACCCTCCACGGAGGAAACGCTCGGTATCGAGCGGGAGTCGCGGCGGCGCACGGCGTACGACAACCGCGACATACTCCTTCGCCACCGCCGCAACCGCGATGAGCCTAAGAACATTCAGATGTATCCGGATGGCCGATGGGGTGGTCAAAGATCGGGAGTTTTTTTTTTTCTCTTGTTTTTTTGATAAAAGGTTCGCATTTTTTAAGAGGGAATTTGCGAGGTATATTATGAGTACAAAAATTGACGGAATGAAGCTGGCTGATGAGATTTCAGCACAACTTATTGTCGAGCGCGTTGTATACAACGAATTTCGAATATTTATAATACATCAAGGCGTTTGAGACACGCGAACGTTAATGATAAGGGAGATTTTTCTAGCGATTCGAGTCTGACAACTTTACAAACGTTGTTTGACAATTCTTTTGATTCAGTGAGTTTGAAGAAACAGAGAATTTTCTACGATTTTGATTCGACTTTTATATACGTCTTGATTTTTGAGACAGTTTTCTTGAGATATATACCTGCCGAAAACTAGTTATCTACAAAATTTTGAATGAACTGATCAAGATGTTGCAAAGATATATTATATCCTACATATGTATATATGCCAATTATCGAATGAGTATAACCTGATTTGAAGATGTTTCTTTAGGTTCATCATAGCTTATTGGGTCCAATAAACTTGCAATTATAGTTGATACAAAATATTTTATACAATTGAAGTTGATGAAAAAAAAAATTGTCGATTGGCGAAAGGCAGGGAATATTAATTGGCTATATCTGCTGCAGCTTTGTATAGATGAAATTTTTATTGATGAAACATATCGTTTTATAGCTGAAGCTCGTTGACAACATGATAAAACTGCAGTGTTAATAATAGTATAAAATTCTAATGAAAACTTTATAGAAGAAAGTTATATTTTCTGTAATTCATACGAATTTCTCTGAATCATATATCGAAACATTGCAAAACATTTGAACTATTTGTTATAGAAGATAAAAATTTAATTTTGACCACCTTTTTCATGTTTCTTTTTTTTTCATAATTTCTCACAAATTGTTGGTTTTGTCCTGAAAAAATCGGAAATTTATATCTGAAAACTTCGATTTCTAGTTACTCCAAGATGCATCCATATTTGTTTTTTTATGTATACCTATCTACGTATATAAAGAAGATGAATGCTTATTCCCACTTAGTTATCCTTATATATATTATAGCGTAGGTATTATACCCTTGGCGCAAACTAGCCGCACTTTCTGCAGCAGCGTACGTCCGACTCCCTCTCTAAGGGGAGATGAGATGAAGATGAAGAGTACGACGAAGACGAAGAGGATTTTGGTTGCGCAATTTCCGCCATTGCTTCGCCGACCGGCTAGCCGCCCCCGCGGTCGACGTGACCACAATATCTCGCGTAATGAACCTCGTCTTATGGGAATCTCTACGGGCCCTTGTGAGGCCCGGGTCGAGTCGAGGTCCAGAGTCGTGCGTGTAGCCAAAGATCGCGAGGAAGACGTGGGTGTCCGTCTCAAACGTCGGACGTACCGTATACCGCACGGCTACAGCTCCTCTCCATCTTCTTCTTCTTCTTCTTCTTCTTCTTCTTCTTCTTTCTTGCAAACACGTACCATTAGTTTTCCGTGATATAAATAAAAATGAAAAATCGAATGAAAACTTAGCGGATAAAAAATCTCTGGCATTGAATTCACCGGCATTGAAATCTCCGGATGTATATTCCCCGCAGTCTCGTGCAGCTATTAAATGAGACGTAGCTCGGCGCCTCCGGCTCAAGCGCAACAGTCTGACTGCGACGGGGTTCATTCTACTCCAACACTTCACGTGACACTATATCACGATTTTTCAATCGAACGGTAGCTACATCAAATCATTATCGCAATTGTCGTGGTTCTGGCTATAACGCCTTCGCACAAAATGTAAATAATTAATTCATCGAAACCGGAAGTATCTTTGATATCCCTAAGGAGATCCGGGCTTCCAAAAATGTAATTCAAGCATCAACTTTTACTTCGAACATCTCTTCGTACGGCTGAACAGTTCCGGAGAAATACGACTCGCAAAACTTAGAATGGTTCGTCGTTTATTGTACGTACCTGAGGTATAGATAAGTACGTTTTGTATCTATGTACTAAGTCGCGGTATACATAGAACTGTGACTAAATTCTAAGTCCCAGAATCTTCGTTCTGCTTTATTGTCAAAGTAATCTTAGAGTTTCATTTATCTCTTCACGCCCAAGTGTATATAAAATCCGTTCATCCATGTATGTACCGGCAAGAATGTATATCCTCATATGTGTACATAGCTTTATATACATACACGTGAGTCCGTATATAAAGAATCCACGACGAAACAGGGGTATGGGTTGGTCTGCAGGTATCCGTATTCATTCCTCGAAACAAAATGGAGTAGGTATGTTACAAAGCTATAGATCGCCCGTACATCGTGTTTCGCGATTGAGCATCATCGACAAGTATAAAAAATACCCGCCGTTTCAATTGTTCGCTTTATATTTTGTGGAATCGTGACACAGCATGATGATCGCCATGTGGAAATAGAAAAAACGCTGCTGGCTGGCGGCACGCTTTTGTTGCATCAACTGGATATATATTAAGAATTGTTGCGTCGCGGCGAAATGAAAAGGTCGTCAGTTTTGTAGTACATATATACATAGGTGTTATGTAATAAATAAAAAAAATTAAAAAAAATTAAAAGTACATAGGAATAATATGTAGGAGAAATAAAACACTGACAAGTTAATATATTACGTGTCTGAGATAGACTAGAATGAACTTTTTTTAGAATAATAGTTTAAGGGATGTCAAGGCGACTTCTATTCACTGGTAACATAATGAATATAAAGTCACGTATATAAGTTAAGCTGTCGTTGAATACACGTTATTCAAACATCCACACCTAACCACTACCATTCGTAGCCCATTTAACTCTGCAAGCGTTACTAACTGAAGACATTTCTTCTAAAGACGACGTCTGATACAGTTGATCCACTTTGTCTTCGCATGTCTCACACATTTCGTCACCTTCGGGCCAGAGGGTTTCCATTATATTGATAATCACTAAACGACAGGAGCTACAAAACAAACTGGACAATACGAATCAACAGCTCAAAACGTTCCTCCTCAACCAGCTGCGGCACGGTTGCTAGTATATATATCCAAATACCGAACAATTTCATTGAGAATGTACATACGCTTACCTATAAGCAAAGAACAGCAATTGACAGGGCTCATATATACACAATTTAAGACGAGAGATGATGCAGAGAAGGGTTTTCTTTGGTATGCTGTAACAAGGTTCGTTCACCGCGATCAGTTTCGATTGACATAAACTTGGAGTAAAAAGTGCAACTCGAAAGGGAGAATATTAGAATAAAATAACGATCTTATAATTGCAGTTCTTAGTCAGAAGAGAAGAGATAAAGCAGCTGTATTATGTCACCGTTTGTCTTGTCTCCAAGCTGCTGTGTCTGACATGTACCAAGGATTTAGGTCTGCGCTAGATCATGGCAAGGATCTGCACGTATACGCAACGGATGGTTGTAGAAATTATTTAAAAATATTCTATTATAGTCAGAACTTCTGTTCATAACTTCTGGATGATTGCTGTCGTGTCTAAATGCATTTGTAATGAACATAATATTATTTTTCAAATAAAAATCCTATCAGCAGTCGATAAAGAATTGATATGAAGAAAATGGTTAAAATATGAGTGAAATTTTGTCGGTGCAAGTTGTGGATTTTAAGAACGGACGAACGAAGCGGAAGATCAGAGACACGCATTCCAGCGCTTCTAGCTCTACGCGCGGATTCGGAGATCTGATCAGAGAAGCCGCCATGTTTGCTGTGCGGCGATAACACAGGAAACGGAAACTAGCGGAAACAAAGCCTCGACAAACAGACTATACCTTAAGGAATATTACAAGGGCAAACAGACTGTAGCTATCGCTACGAGGCGAACGCCTCGCGTCAAATATTGTCACATCCACCCCGGGCAAGAGTCTCATGGGCTCATGGCCCATCGGTCCTCCGCTTCGCTAAGTCCTGACACAGAGACCGCACCCAGATAACGAACCTCGATCGAGGGGGTGGCGAATTACCAGGTAGAACCGGCCGCGGTGAACGACAGCGCAGATTTTTCAGATAACGCGACATGCCCGCAAAGGGAAAACAATACAAATAGGCCCAGGGACCCATCCGCATCGGCACTCCATTCAGGCCCATCAGGGCCCTGCATCTAGCCCCCGTTGCTAGCAGGCATCACCTCGAAAACTAAAATAGCTCTCCCTCGTTAAAGTCATTTCATCTTCTTTTCGCCCCGATGCGACGCCCAAAAACGCTTGCTGACAAAGTGGAGACCGATCCTCAATTCTTCTGCTCAAGGTATATAAGAATTAATTGGACGGGGTGTCCATTCAACTTAAGTGTAACGAATCGCTTTATCTTTATCCCTCGTGTCTCTACGGCTTTAACTCGATACTCGTCAAGATGATTCTCAATTTTCCTAATTCATACATTCATTCTGTTAGCAGGGAACCATTCGGATTTTCATTTACAGCCTTCCTACAAATATCCTCATTCGTCACATCTCTTTATTCAGAAAATTCATAGCTGGTATAAATATCACTAAATGAACAGGCGGCTCTCACGACAGAAACCGTATCAACTTCAAAATCATTTCCACTAGTTCGACGAGAATAAAAATCTGCAGTTGTTCACGAATTATTAAAAAAAAAAAAAAAACTTGTGTACGCGGCGACGGCAAGTTGAACTTTTGGAGAATCAATTATTAGCACATTACAATCCAATTCATCGAACACATGGCAGGGTATGATCAAGTACACTGTAGATATTTTCTATTCCATATTAGGATCATTCGTGATTTAACGCATGTGATTATCCTCACGATTTAGTATCATCAATATTATTTTCATTCATGTTATATAATATTATATAGGTATACGTTTGAGAATTATACTCACATACGAAATTATTCGATCAACGAACGAAGACGATGAATACAATTTGAACCAAAAATAATTATACGAGTATATGAAAATTCTAAACAATCATCATAAATTAAGTTAGAAATATCATTATCACAAATCTTTTGAAAAGATATTGGCTAGCATCTGTTCATTTATTTATTCATCTATTTTTTTTTTTTGTCAGTTATAGTGAATGGCTCTTTACTAAATTCAGCACAAATTGATACATTGCTGATGGGTAGATAACTCATCAAATTCCACTAGTTTAATTCTAACCATCGAAAATTGGTCCCTATAACTATATGCAAATTGCCTTTAACTAAACCCACGCATATCAATACTAAAGATTTAATCGTAAAGTGCTAATATATATATATATATGTACTTCATATATGTAAGTTGATTAGTTTTGGTAAACCGTAAAAACAGTTCATCCATTCTTCAAACTTTAATAATCTTCAACAGTTATATCCTCTCTCGAAAACATCCAATTATTGTAAGTTATAATTCAATTTTCGATCGAACATATGAGTATTGACGAAATTGGATACACTGCATATTATGTTCCGAATTCTTTGTGATTAACGAAAGAAAAAAATTTGTGTCATAAATTTATCCCCACCGATGATTATACGTCTACCTCTGTTCTAACTTTGAGAAAAAAAAAACTCTTCGAATGAATTGCAGACCATGAACAGCTGCAACGTACATTAATTAATTTTGGAAAAAAATTCGACGACATTTTAAGGGGATTTTTTGCAAAAATTCTCGATACCAAGACTCGTTTTGAAAATTGGAATATTGCTAGGGTAGTTATTACACGTCGTATTGCGTTGTAGCCGCGACTTGCAGGGTCTCTGTTTAAAATGAAATCTTTATAAACGGAAATATGATCTAGTTTGATGAAGAAACGTGATGCAAAACCTCGCCACAAGGATTCGTGTGTCCCTGCAGTCCATCTAGACGAGCCGCCATCGGTATATTTCCATAGAATAGATTTGTCACCAGGGTCCACTCCTCGACGAGGAGTTCAGTCCGCGGGCAACGCGGGTGCGAACAGACGCGGGGACCGAGCCTCGGCAGGGGGGCCTAAGAGGACTAGAGGAGGGCCGAAGAAGGACCGGAGGAGGACCAGAGGAGAGAGTCTATACGTAAGATGATAATATCTGTCCCCCGCAACAGCGGCAAGATCAAAGCGTGCGTTTCTATCCCCTCCACTCTTTGGACTCCCCCCTCCAACCCCCTTTTCTCTCGCTCTCTCGCCCTCTTCGCGACGCTCTCTCGAATAGCAGTCGCGAGCCATGGGCAGGTATATATATATGTATGTATATATATACATACACGTATGTAACTATACTTATTATACCTACTCGTGCCTATAATGCGCGGTATATGCCTTTATATCCGTGTGTCTATAACTATACATATACATATGATGTATGTATGTACATACATACATTGTACATACTACGTACGGCGAGGGACGCGCCCAGCGCGATACCCTACGGTAACGCAACGTCCACACATGAATAACGCGAAAGTAAAACAACCCGAAAAGTCCTCGTCGTTCGATGGTAAAAATCCTTGCATATCCCGGTCGAATTTTTTGAATCGAATTCACGATATAATTATCGACAATTTTTCATTCAAGGTTACAACGTCTACGAGGCCGAAAGTCGGTTTCATTCTGTCATCTACAGTTGGAGTTGAATTGCGGTAATTAAGAGCAAAGAAAGGGGAAAAGAAAAGGACGTTGTTGCGGTACTTGGAGTCGGTTCGCGCGAGTTCTAGAACTTGGAGATCGTCTGAAAAGACGGAAGTTTACTTTTTGCACAAGTACCGATACAGTTAGCCTATCCTTAACGTCATTCGGTCTCATCAACGGTCGTCAACGGTCTCTATTACCCGGAATAACTACAGGCTCAACAATTTCACGCAGTAAATTAGTACGGAAATTTATTTACTGCTCGTTACTGTACCAGGTCTACGCGGGTATCCCTGAGTATATGATTGCTTCTTCTTCGTCTGCTATAGGTAAGACCATTTCCGAGAATCGGTTCCTCGGTCGGTTAGTAATAACTTCATTTCGATGGATCCTGTTCACCACTGTACATTATACTAAACAGTGGTGTTGTAGTTGATGGTTTTCAATTAAGGAAATCCGGTCGCGGGAGTAATTGAAAAAACCTGATATTGACATGGTCGTTAATTTTGTCTGATTTAATACGTCTGTGCAAAAATTCAAACAATTTTACGTCAACATATTTTTATTATTTTTACAATTTTCATAAACGTTTACGTTATTCTTTACATGTATGTATGTATAATGTATGTGCATACATATACAATTAGTCAGAGTCAGAGGCATTACAAGACGAGACATATAAAATGTCGCTACAGGTAGGTATGTCCAATAATAAATAAGAAGAAAAAAAATACGGCGTAAAAACGCAAATATGTTATACGACGATGACGTAAATCTTTTTATTAAGGTTCATCATAAAACTGAGTATATAATACTGACAACGTGATCGCAGAATGCCCGTGGAATATTCCGCTAAATTTTGTCGCCTTAAATTAATTATCGTCACACGTGATTGACGTGCGTACAATAATTAAAAATACATAAAAGAGTATATCTAATAACAAAGCAATTGTGAACGAAGCTTTACGCCAAAGCACGCTCGGGATCAGTTTGTTCGCGTAAGTATAGGATGGAGCACATATTGAAGCCGCACCTTTGCCTCGTGCCGTCTGATCCGCCCGCTGCGGTACATACACTAAAGTCAAGATACATTCGTTCACAGTTTGAGACTAAGGTGTACGGTAAGCAAGAGATAAGAGAAAAATTGACAATGTAGGAACGACAGCGTAATATGGCCATTCCGAGGTCCTTAATTTTACTAATGAAACCCTAAGGTCAACTTTTGAGCATCTATAACATCTCGAAGCATTGACAGGGTGGCGACAATTCAGCTGAAATAAAATTCCCTGACTTGGTCCAGACAAAAATTCGATATTCCCTGACGTCTTTCGACAGAATCGGAATCAAGTTGGGCGAAGTTATGTTGACTTTGCGGGGGGGATTAGTAATATCTATTATCCTGTTTCTTACGAGATTATTTTCGAAGCTTCACCAAATGTCCCTGACTATTCCAGGTTTTCCCGGTCTGTCGCCACCCTGATTGACGAGGAGAGTGACTAAGTTCAGACTCCTCGATGACGGTATACTCTGACCCCTACAGGCTGGTATAAATTCTCTTGTGCATCAGGGGTTGCGTTTCCTGTATGTTTATAGAGAGACCACAGGGTTGGTTAGGGTAAATATTTGACCCGGTTGACACCTCGGGGTTATTTCTGTCTCTGTTCTTCCTAAAAATCCTTTGTCTTAGGACGACATCTCGTCCGCATCGACAAATAAAGGAACGGGTGTCTTATCTGGGTTCTAAATCTTCCGGAGAATTTGCATACTGGAATCTTGGACGCTGATGTTGAACCACGTCGAACAAATAGCATCACCAAACTCTGCGCTCGCTGCAGGTTTCAGACCGAGTTTTTACCCCGCCTTTGTAAAACAAAAAAATAAATAAAAATAAAAATCCAAAGAAAACAAAAATAATAATCACCACCCGCGTTTATTCTAAAATTCGAGCAGCAGGTATACTCGACATCACTTGAGGGACCATTTCAGCCTCTGTAAACCTGCAGCGGAGGCTCTAACTCTAGGCTACCTTTCAGCATTTTTCATTCTCCCGTCGCCCTCGACTGCACAACGGATTCGCAGGACGACGCTGTTCCATTCATCGAGATGTCCGAGACCTTCCATTCAAAATTTTCACCGCTGTCTTCCGCCCATTGAGTATTATAGTCCTATGAGTATACTTCAGTACTGTAAAGTCGGTGTTTCTCGCGAAGTTGTACGAATTGATTTTCCTCGCTCGGTCGGAGGCCGGCGAGAAACTGTGGGACTTACGAGCTGAAAGATCCCTGAAAGCCTAATAAATTCTTTGGTCTAAATTGGCCGTTTACCTTTATACAAAGCCTCATTGACTCTAAACAGCATCTAAAGTCTCGAATCATTTAACTCTAGAAATACCACAGACCATATTACAGCGTCTATAAAGCCAAAGGGTGTACACAGAATAAAATATCGCGTTTTAAAAAGAACACCGAACAATTTATCGCGATAGATCTTACAGGATAATTTAATATTTCAATAGACGCTAGAGTTGTTCGCTCCTCATTTCCGGGAGAATCAAGACGAAAATTTCGTGACCGGAGTAGCTAGACAGTCACACGTGATCGCGTTACCGCAGCGGTAGTTTATACCTCATAATACGCGGGTCAGGTTTTCCTCCTAATAGCGGGTAGTCGCACGGTGTACATCTAAATAAATTTATACGAAATATACATAGGAGTGGAAATATGAGGTGATTGTTCTTGCGATCGGAAAATTTATACAATATACTATATATTTTGACGAAACAATTCCGGGACACTCGCATCTCAAATACGGTTATACTTAAATATGTCTGTATTCTCGTTCAATGGAAGGACACGGACGGCGGTAATAAAGAGTCGTTAAAGTTACGTAGGTATATAGTATAACGCGTTTCGCCGAATGTAAAGGTGTCGAGGAGCGGGTAGGAGGACGAGGAACGTGTCATACGACTGGAACGCGCCCATGTTTGACTTGGCGTTTGAGTTACTCCGAATTTTCACAGGATGCCGACCGCCGCCTCTAGTTATCGCCGACCGCACATGTCACCGAGGCATCGCCGTGCGACACGTCGTAACAAAGTGTTTGTCGATTTTTAGTCACTTTTAGTTAGAGAGCTATAAAACTGTCTTCTACGTAGGTAAGGTACGGACGTATTATACCATACGTATGTTTGCGGAACCGCGGTGCGCCCAGTTGTAAAAGCACAAAGCCACCGCTTATTGTAACAACCGCACATTATTCGCCTAACAGCTAATACTAATCCCCAATCCGGGTTTGACTAATCTCAGAATTTCCTATCCAGCTTACGTATATTGTACAATATACATTATACGGTATATATATGGGGCATTCGATGTCGTATCGGCAGCCCGCGAGTCTTTGTATTTCCAATTTGGCTGAAATTTTTTTCTCCTTTAGTACACTTTGAAACCAGCTTCCGTGATTTTTTTCAAATTTTTATCCTAAACCGTTCATGACATATGGTTTTTAGAAAAAATTTGCTCAAGTCTTTTTTTTCTTCAAACTTTCATAACTCCGTGAGAAAATTGACCAAATCAGTTTGAAAAAAAAAAAAAAACTAGGCGGTGTAAATTTTTGTTACGAAGTGTGAAAAATTCGAGACACTGCGGTAGATATTTCAATTCGTTTTTTCAATTCTGATAATAAGTTCATCTTTTCTATGTTCATATACGCTTTGGTTTTTCTCAAAAAATTTTGTAACTTGAAAACTTTGAAAAAAAAATCAAGGATATTGCATACTGAAAGAAAAGGAAAAAATTCAACGGAATATAAACGGAAAGGCTCACGGGTTGCCGATTTGGCATTGAATGCCCCATATGTATAGGTATTACAGTCATTACAGACCATAACACGTAATACCGGTTTCCTGTCTACAAGTATAACGACAATATACTTGTGTAACTTACTCTGAACGGTAGCTGCGGCAGGATTAATGCGCAGGAAAGAAACTCGGGCAAATATCCTCGGGCATCAAATTAAGGGGTCCAAAACGAGACGAACGATTTTAGAATACAAGCCCCAAAGCTATATTGGGTCGTTATAATAACTTCCGAAGGGGCGTAGGTAAAGACTACTTGAAAGATTTTAGTATACCTATACGAAATTTAAGCATCTATAATAGACAAAAATCGCAGTGATTGTTTTTTTTTTATCAGATATACCCCACTCAGAATGAAACTGCTACTCGTGTTAAGTAATCAGCGATTGAAACTGATCGATTCCATACTTTATCGTATTCGTATGTGATTTGTTGATTAAACTTGTCAGTCCGCCGTATAATTTTGTGGAAATTCATAATATCGTATATACCTACGTATATGAAAAAGTATCTTAGCCGTTATTAAATCGCCTCGCCTCCGTGGTCGTAAAACTTGTCAAGCTCGTAGAGAGTTGATTGGTAATCAGCTGAGACAAACATCTCTTGTAATTTGATTGTAATTAGTTGGAACACGCGTGGTTGTCGCTCCTCTGCGTGGGGCCAAATGTTGACGATTTTTATCTTCGTTCATTGTCGTCGATCACATCGATCGAAAAAAAAAGTCGGAGGCGGCGTTTAGACGCTGATAAATAAATCTTTAGATTCTAAATGTTGGATTATTTTAATTTGGTATAGAAACAAAATGGAGAATCACTTTTTGCGGTTTTCTATGATGTTATATCGCTTCTCCGTAACCGTGAATATTGATTATCCTGGCGAAACCATACACACGACCTACATATTATGCGTATACTGATTTATGTAATGTGTATCATAAGAGAGAAGAACTCGATCTAATATTTGCATAATTAACGTCGATGGAAACCGGGCTTACAGGTGGACATGTGTCTTATAAATAAAACATGTGTATAGAAGCCGATAAAATTAAAAAAAAAAAAGAGAGAGAGAAAGTAAAAAATAAAAATAAATTAAACGACTCACTGCGAAGCGATGAGCGGCGAGTTATAGGTTAAATAGAATTTTGACAAAGTCACTGCAACGACAGTGCTTCATACGACGCGGACTGTCAGCTGCTATAAAAGCTTGTATAAAGTAAGAGATAAATTTTCGTGGTGTAAATTTAATGCCCGGGGACGTTGAACGTTATTTCATTCGGTTAAAAGTGAATAGGTAGGTATATATATATATATATATATATATATATATAAAAGAGAGTTTGAATAAACGAAAATAAAACGTCTCAATAAAATTGTCGATTTTCGAAAACGAGTTGTTAGGTACTGCAGCGAGCGGAGATATTCCACCCGAAGAGGAATAGGTACCTAAGTAACGACTTAAGCCCTGTACATATCGCCAAGGGCAGAGGAGATGTTGCCTGTAGGAGAGGACCTCCGGGGACGAGGTACGCGAAGGATTAGCATACGAACACCGTCTTCAAAGAGGTGGTGCACTCCGCGTGAGTGATCGCCCACGCACCAGGAGATACCCGCGTTTATGCGTAAATCGAACGGACGTCGTTGTATCTACACCGTCCCTGCAGCTACGTGCCTCAGTGAATGCTGATATATATCTATATGAACACGCGCCGATACATGCGTTTCGGGCAGACCTCCGCGTGCGATAATATTCTACAATCTGCGGTACAGAACATGCGTGTAGACGATACAGATCGCACCAATCACCGACGAGGTGTTCAACCTTACCTACTCTGCAGCGGTATACAAAACAATAAGTTTTTTATATCTATACTTTGTATACAGAGTGTTTCTTGCTATCAGAAAAGTTTCAAGATGCGTTATGTACGTATTATTCATTTACCTATATACAGGGTGGTTTGGACAAGGATGAAATTACGTAAATGTTAAAAAGTTCATCCATATGGAACTTCTAGAGAATTTAATAATTTTCGGTATAAAATAGATAAGACAAATTTCGACTGCTACTCTGATATCAGACTTCAAAAAAATTGAATAAGGCATTACTAGACGAAAATTTCAGACAATTTTTCAATCTGATCATTGACCTATTCGTTATCTGGGATGTGGACCGATTGTTAAATATGGCTCATGGATTACTGCCGTCAAATTGTTTGTATAATTATTTTCGCAATATATTACCTGACCTACGTTCACTTATCAACGGATATAGAGGATTTATTGCAGTAAAAGTAAAAATAACCTGTTAAGACGACCCGCACATTGACCCTTTCGCTCGTAATCGCGTATACAATTCAGTCTTCCAAATCACGTTTGTGTATTTAAATGGTCGAGGGGCTTACGAAACGTTTTGGAACTGGAATATAAAAAGGGGGAAAAAAAACAAAAAATACATATGAAACTTGTATATCTACAAACAGCGATGTATAATTGTTGTATATGAATGCAGTTTACCCTGCAATGGTCACCCGGTATAAGAATGAAGGAAAACGGTACGCCTTATATATATCACCTCTGGTTAGACTTCGATAAAACCTTTATATCTTCGACTCGCTCGTAAAAATCTCTTTACCTGGTGTAAAACTCGCTATAACCGTCTCAAGACCTCTGGACTCAAAAGTTAAGATTCAAGTATCTAAAGTCTCACACCTAAAGTTCAACCATTATATGATAATCCCTCGAAGCCATTTATAGTGCTTGGTATACCTTTGTCGTGTTTCTTTGAATTTCTACAACGGATGATCTCATTCAATACACTTTATTTTTTTACTATTTATTCAAATAATCAAGTTTATAGACTAAAACTGCGAGTAATCGCCGAGCCGAATACGAAGCCAATACGAATGGCTGAGTGCTGTTCTTATTCAAATTCCGAAAAATATTATACGTCTGATTCACTTCGGGGTAATTTAGGGCATTCGTATTAAATGGCTAGATATCTATACCGGAGCTTCTTTGATATGAGGATTGGTACCAGATCCTAGTGTTAACAACTTTGTGGCGACGCGAATGCCCAAGCTGTACTTGCTGAATAGGTATATGCAGTACACGTCTATAATCCGTTCTGTAATCCCTGTAATCCTTATTACGAACTACGATGTTATAATACTTCACTGAGAACTGAAAAGGAAGCAACTGAAGCCTTCTCATAAGTCAGTACAGTATATTTTTTCGGTTCTTATCTGTAACTCTAGTAGGTATATGGAGCTTTATTTCCAATGAGTTTTTCAAATGGATCCATCCTGGAGGAGCTGGCTATTAGTCGGGCCGAAACCTTGCGAGGAAGATATGAGTTAATTGACAAATTCCCGGTGTGGTTTTGTGGCTGCTCAACCACATGTATATGTGGTTGCCCAATCTGCAAATTTCACACGTTCAAGGGAATATTTCAAGTTGATGAACGAAGCAAAAAAAAAATCGAATTTGGAATTTCGGAAGAAGGTTCAATCATATGTATCTCGAACTTCCGATTGTCTACAATACATGAAAATATTTTCAAATGGAAAATTTACATTGAAAAATGTATTGAAAATTTTTCCGTGAGACTATTAACTTCTCGAGTATTCTCAAAAAAACGTTAAAAACGTGAAATATCAAAAATTGCATGAAATTTCACTGAAAAATATTATATTGTGATGGCTCGTGCCTCATTTCTACGGACATCATCCATTGATGATGGAAAAAAATGGTCGAAAATTTTGAGGTACAAAATCACAGCGGAAATTTGTGAATTCACTCATATATATTATGAAATCTATTCCGTATATTTTTTGAACCTCAGACCCTGTTTTCTCCAGTTTGAGAATATCTCGAATGACTGAAAGTCTATAGGGTCTATTCTGTATTTTCAGAGAATTTTTTGATCATATTGACAAGATGCAGTTTTTAGCTGGGATAAGAAATTGTTCCTGATTGTTGAATTGTTCAGACTCAAGTGGAATTTCCGACCTCTTATTCTTTCGCAATATAGATTTTCAATCTTGGAAATCTCCGACTCTTCGAAATGAATGAGTCCTTTTTCCCAAAACTCAGTTTCGGGATCCCTATTATACCTATATTTAACGGGTATTTATGTGCTGGTTTTTATTCACTGGCCTGGTTAGAATTTAGTCGAAGAACGACACCGTTCAGGCTTGATCTCGAGCCTGCAGTTAACAATAAGCCCGAAAATAAAGATGAGCTTCGTGGATAAGAAATCAATTTGTTTTTGGCATGAAACAGCCTTTATGATTACGAGTAAATATTCAGAAAATAAATGTTTTTTAAAAGTATCGATCAATTGAAAGTAATTAGTTTGCAATTGAGTTCTTGGCAATGAATATGTGGGGTGGTGCATTATTCGAAAGCTCGTCAATCTACGGCATCTCCTGTATTACTGATAAAAATTGCGAAAAAGAAAGATTTCGTCGATTTTAGAATAATGATCATTCGACCGATAACAAAGCCGTGATCATTTATATCCTTCGTTACTCCAGTAAAGCAATTTCTGAAAAACAGACTGTATTTCGTGGCTGATAACGTGTTACTCTTTTATAAGTAGAAATATCTTCTTTTCCTGTTATTTGTAAGTATGATAAAGAAGAGTCACGGATGGTAATAATCTTACGATTCGTTACCAAATACCCATAAGATCGGTACCAGTCGGCAAGGTAACCGAAAGCGAGGTGCTAAATGGTATCGCCATCTCGCGGTTGAACTAACGAATTACTTTGGCGCCTTATTATATGCAATCACAAGTAAGCTATCGCAACAATAGTATGCGGGTCGCATACAACATGGCGTTCCAATGTTTGCTGAACACCCCCTTTGACGCGATTTGCTGGGCAAGAAGGGCACTCTGATCTTGACCCTGATTAACGGTGTCAGTGGGAGTCAGTGGCCGTGGTCAGTTTGTCGGTCGTTTGTTGGCGAATGATGGACTGGTCCGTACGTTGGACGGTAATCCATTGATTATAAAACAATTTTTTTGAATAAGCCTAAGGAATTTCTTTAGTTAGCCCCCCGATTGTACTACGTTTGATCCATTTTGATGTTTTGACTGAAGATATACAAATTATGATAAAGTCATCACCCGCGATGAAAAGTATTTCCCGCTATCGCGAGTCGAAATAATTATACCTATCCACTTCAAGGAGTTCAAAGTCGATATGAAATAATTCTACGAATAATTGTGGACGGCTGAAAGTGCGCTGCAATATATCATGAACATCCCTACTAATTGGTGATAACGGTACGTGTTTAGAAGTTCATTTGTTGGGGGTCATATTTTACGGATTTAACGAGATAAACTTAGAAGATTATAATCGTGGAAACGGGAAAGTCATAGTATAGGACTTTACAAAATCCTATTCGATTAATAATAGATTTATACGTATTACATACATATGAGTGCAGTTACAATGTTATGAAGCTTTATCAACGAAATATAGAATTAATTGAATAATTGAATAAATATTGTGAATCAGCGAATAATTATAGAAAAGATAATGATCGATAAATGAGATTTATTTCAAAAAAAATTTTTAGGAAAAACGCGAGCTAACACAATAGATAAATAGCCAATGGTACCGCCACGCTACGCGATGTAAAGAAACTTGGAGAGGAAGAGAAAGAGATAGTTCGTGTACAACGGCCTCTCTGCTTACACTGACGACAAATCGTCACGTAAATCGGCAGATTAACCAAGGAATTTTATATTGCATGTGAAACTCACCACTCTGGATATCTGGATACACGGCTAGGTCTTCAGGAACGATGAATACGTATACCTATATCCAATATAATCATTTGATGGGAATGAGAGCTAGAATGGGACACTACACTTTGAATGGTATATTATATACGTATGAATATCATACGGTATATAGAATTTAAAAACACTTCACTTTCATGGGGGCGGTCAGGGGGGGCAGCTCCAGATGAGGGGGTCGAATTTAGGGAAAACTTCACTCGCTGCTTGAACTTTTATTTATTTAATTGGCTATGAGATCTAGAAGAATATTACACTGCACTGCAAATGTATTATATGCGTATGGATTCCATATGGTGGGCAGAATTTACAAACACTATATTTTCATTATACATTCGGATGATATCTGTTATTATAAAAGGTTTCGTTCTATTGCTCACTATTTTATATTATATTCCATACCGCGACAGCTCCTCACTTGCACCGTGCACGATCGGAAAAAAGTTTAACGCTTGACTCTCCAACTCACTATAAATAAAGTTTTTATTCCGATGATTCTACTACGACATGTTTAGAAATTGAAGATATATTTTTATGACGATAAAAAAGAAGTATTACTAACGAATAAATAATACAAAAGACGCTGAGCATCGTGGTGCGCGCACAGCTGAATGTAAACAAACTTAACCTTGACACGAATTTTTATTCCTCGGCGCTTGCACGAATTATTATTTCTCTGTTAATTCCGTGACTATTAAACCTATATCTAATATAACAACCACTTTTTGCATGCAAAAATTTCAACTCGACTGAAAATTAACAATGCCGAAGCTGTAAATAGTGTTAGGGAGATTGACCGCACAGTTACATACTTGGGGGTACCTCGAATTTGCCGTTCGAGTGAAGTCTTATTACCCAGCGATACAGCGAATTTCACAATATTTTTCTTCACGATATCTCTGAAGAATTACATTCTCTGCCATTCGATAGCGAGGAGGAAACCTTTTGTCTACAATAAACTGAAAACTTTTACCGGGGTGTGAATTGTCACGCTCGACACCTTGCCGGCACAATATGACCAACACAACCAAATTTTATTCCGAACTCACAAATATAATCTACATTTACTACCCGATTCTATTGACTTTAATCAACACCCGAATTAGTCGTACTTAAGATAAATTCAAACACTAGCCGTATACAATCGTTGGTAAATCGCCGCTCTAATTTAGATTCGCGTGAAGAGAGCAAACGCGAACCTGTTCCATCCCCCGTCCGAAGACAACTGACTGGCACGCTGCGGAGGATCATGGGTGGCGTTACGCTGCCCCCACTGATAGATGGTAGCACGTCGCGATAACCTGTGCATATTCTATGTATTTTTTGGCGGACAATGATTTGAGGTTAAGTATCAAAATAAACAAACGAGGGAATGGTTTTAGCGGGATGTGGAGGTGACGTCGCTTTTACCGTTGCCATCCCTTGTCAACACAATGGCTAAGCAGCCGCGACGAATATCGCGATCACCGCGAATATAATCTACAAATATTTACCGGCCGATTTCACTGTCTTCAATTAACGCACAAATTAGCTGCACTCGCGACAATCCGGAATACTTGTTTATAGATAAACCGTCGCTCTGAATTAGACTCGCGCTAAGGGATAACAAACACGAACCTGTTGCACCCTCTAGCCAATGGCAACTAACCGGAGGCCGCGTTCCGCGAGTCATTATGGGAAATATTACGCGGACCACGGTGAATCAAGTCTCGAAGCGGACTATTTTATAAGGCGCGATAATCAAATTAGGTATATGATAAATTGTAATAATAATTATTATGGATTATCGATTGGAGATTCTAAAATAATCATTGAAAAAATATTTCTCTGTAGAATCGTCCTGCTCCTATATGGATATGGAAATTATTTACTGTTTACCATAGATCTGCAAAGCCATTCTGAGCTAATAAATCCGAGTTGCTGTGCAGAGTGCACCGGAATCTCGGAAACGTCCCGACGATACATCTGTCCTCGTATCTGTCTCAATTGGCGATACCATTTCAGACCCCGTTGGCGGGGTAAGCAACGACCTTGAACTTCAGTAGCGGTACCTGCTCTCGCTAGGGTCAGTGGCCCACGTGGCGTCGAAGAGTTCGCATCTGGGCTGCGTTAACGAGATATAACTGTCGAGATATCACAGGCATTTTGATAAAAGAACTCTGAAATCAGAGAGGTTGTCCGAAAATAGAAAATAGGGGTAGATGTAGTAGGTGTATAGAATATGAATAAACGGAATAAAAAAAAATATGTTGCTTGTTTGTTTCAATTCTGCTTTTGCTGGACCATAGCTGGTAGAGCTATACGATATTAGATTATTGGGAAAATATCCAAATTTTCTTTGTAAAAGTCCGTCCATCACCAACAAACGAATCTACGTCGATTAACGTCAAATGTATCATAAGTAATAGGATCAGGGGGCTAACTAAAAAAAAATCCTCAGGCTAATTTAAAAAAATTGTTTTCTAATCAACGGATTAGCGTTAAACGTCCGTATTAGTCCATCATTCACCAACAAACGACCGAAAAACGATTCCAAAGACAATTATTTATTTCGAGCAGATGAGGGGCTAACTATATGGAGATGATTTTAAACGTATATACGATCAAAGATTAATTTCAAATAAAAATTAAAAAACTTTTGAAGTGAAACTTCATATCGCGCGGTAGACGTAAAATAAAACTCGAATGTAATGAAAAGGGAATCCCCTGACTGGCTCTTTTTTCATGGTTCTTTTTCCGGCCAACTTAGTCCTAATAGTTAGACACTGGTAGGAATGAATAGTACTGGAATTGGCGCTAGTATCGTTAACGTACGACCAAGCTCTGCGATACTGCTCTTTTATTCATAATGATATTTTTATGCTTTTGCTTTCACACGTTCAAGATGGAGTCTGTAGCAAAAGAAGCTGTAGCTTTAGATTTTCAGTAATAATATTACTGACTGTTTTCACCGATAGCTTGGTAAGTCTTGAAAAACCATCAAGCTTACAATACGCTTAATAAATATTAGCGTAAGTTATTCTCTAAGAAAGAAATCGGATATGATCATATGTCACCGACACAGGTCAACACCTTATCAGTGCCGAGTATAATTTGAATATCTTTTTTTTTAATTTTATTTCCTATTACAATTTCAGTCGCAACTGACAAATGTCATCATACATCCCGACTTCAGCTCTCGCGAAATTCACGTTTCATTTCTCTCTTTTTTCACTCCTCGACACTCCGATTTTGTACCATTCTACGTTTATCTTTAATACTGCCATTAATCTAGATCTAAAAATCAGAACATGAAAAATTTGGCAAGTAGTTGCATTGAGTTTATAAATTTCTTACTGTATACAAACACGCTAGATTCAAAGTACAGTGAGATACAAATTCTAATATGTTTAACTAATTAGTTTCTTAGTTCAGATTTAGGTTTAGGTTAAGAAGCCTCAAACGTTTTTATAGATAATGAACCTATTGTTCAGTACGATTATACCTAGTTATTGCCCGAATGCCTCCTCATTTTGCATCCCAATTCTGTAAAGAAAGGTATTGCATTAAATAACAACAGGCTGATAACTTAAGGGAACTATAATCCATGTAAATAAATTTATTTCTAGTTTGGCTAACATAGTTTATATTCAGTTACGATTTATTGGATAGTAGTAGTGTTGAAATGCAAAGCCTAAAATTATATCCTTAGACCCGTAATAAAGCGAGCATTTTTAATAATAGCAAGGATTTCATAGATATGCTTTGAACACGACTAAGGTTAGCAAATTTGTTATCATATTTATTAAACTGTAGTAATATCGTATGAGAAAAAATTATCATTTGAAAATCAGGTATTTCTAAAATGTGAATGGAGATATAAATATAATGATAACATTAGTCAATTTTGTGAAATAAAATTATTAATATTATACGATTTATCACTGTCTTTGTATGTGTACCAGGAGCCTTGCTCTGGTTTTGATAGATTAATCACCTAGGAATTACCTTTTCAATAACATAGTTACTACTGTTACATTTTACCTGATTACCTATATGATATTTCCCTTAACCATGCTTTTCCAAATACCTAATGAAAATTTATTAATTATAAACAAGATATGGCGACGCGTTTGCTATTCGTCTGATGGACACATAATCGTGAGATTTTTTAAGATCCACAAAGCGTGTGATGAAATATATTATTATCAGTTTGACGAGGTATATTATGTATAAAATACATACTAGAATTGTAAAAAACAAATAATATAACGGTGTCCTTGCCACGGGGCGAATGGAGACTTTCTTTGCAGAATTAACATCAGTTAATTCTGTCAATGTTGGCACGGTATATTGGCGAAGATCAATATTTTGAGTTGATGTGAAAATAGTGTTTTTCAAAGACAAAAAAAAAAAAAACAAAGACGAAAGATATCATAAATAAATTGTAAGATGCAATGTTTGAAATTTGCTTGGTAAGTAGCTGGAACAAATGTAAATGTTCCAGCAAGTATGAATAATAATTTCTGAGAAACCCTCACATAGGTAATTTAACTTATATAATTTTAATTCGTTAAACATTAAAGAAACTAGAAACTTGGACTTTTATCATTAAGTTTTGCTTCTTTCAGCATCATTAGATTAAATGATAATAACTTATAGTCCAATGAGTAAAAGTAGACAAAAGAATTGAAAATTTCGCATCGATTTGTTATAAAAATTGTCCCTTTCATTTATTGAAAAAACAAAATAATCACTGGACTATAATGGAATAATTTACGTAGGTAGATTCAGGAAGGATTTCCTATTTTCTAAACGGATTCTTTCAGTCAAATAACGATAATATTCATTTCTCAGCTTTTACGTAAGATTATATTGTTGAAGTTGGTTTTTAATTCATAATTTTCTTGTTAATGACAAACAGTTTGTCATGTTACCTGTTGTGCAAATATTTAAAAGCTAATAAACTGAATGAAAGATGTATTTTATACCAATTGTGAGTTTATAAGTATCGATGGTAAGTAGAATGTGGTTTAACTGCAGAAAACAAGCAGAAAGTTTCTATTTTTTTTTCTTATATGGGAAAGAGGGAAGGATCTGGGATATAATCAGTGGATTCTGTCTCTGATTGCATATTGGTGGTTCCAGAGCGTGTTATGGAAGGATATTCTGCCTTTGGAGGTACAATGCCAAACTTTGATGATCTTGATATTGAGGGACGGAATCCTTCCCGATTGTCCGAAGAAGATAGAGAAAAGGTAACAACACCTACGATAGGCCTGACCATTAAGTGATAAGTGAAAATGTAAGCAAGTTGTGGAATTATGAAAATCTAGTCTCTGTTGTATGAAGAAATTGATAATATACTATATATTCAGTAAAAAGCATTTAATACCGTTGTTATTTTAGCTATTTAATTATATTTCTGCAACTGAAGATGGTTAAACAGCTGCTACAAGTACACCTAATACGTCGCATACATAATTACCTTCGTTCATAATAGTGCAGTGCACCAATTATACACATTGTTAAGTGATGATGCTGTGAAGGAGGTATACATGCGAAGAGAAGTGGCTGACATTGTTCCTGTTTGATAGGATAATTGACTGAAAGAATCAATTCGTGTGTCCCAGAAAAGTAACAAAATTATAACACAGCATTGAACAACGCATAACATTGATTAGAAATCATAGACAAGCAAAAAAAAAAAATATATGAAAATAGAGTGGTGGATTCATTTACACTCCTGAATCACATTCCATTGTAAAAAAAAAAAAAAACGCTTCTAATATTTGCTGTGTTGAATTTCCAATAGTATTTCTGGGATATGTTACAATGTACATTATTGTACACGAGAGATCTGCTATTTCTTTTTATCAATTATTCGTGTGTATGATCCGCAGGAGGAACTTGACCGTAAAAGGTTGATGCGAAGCAGTGTTACCGCAGAGGATGGAACACGAAGACCAGTTTATTCTCATACTGACGACGGTGATATATGGTGTCACATTTGTAACATCGCTTTGTTCGGAGCTCATAAACTAATTAGCCACAATTCCTGCAATCGTCATAAAATAAAATTGGACGAATGGCCTTATCCGGTATTACTATGGTCCAAGAGATCGGACATAGTGAAGAAATCAGCACCTGTACCAGCCGAAACTATGGCTGAGACATTGGCACCTGGAGAACCAGTACCACCAGGAATGGAAGATCAAATGACAAGAACAACTACAATCCAAGTTAGCTTGGACAGACATCGTAGTTCTCCGCTTGTGGGCTTGGAATACCTTTTGGAATTGATTGACAATGATTCATGCGAGCCAAGTTACACTTGTGTTCTATGTGACAAAAGAGGTGATCCAAGAACTGTGATGGCTCACATTACTAGCTATAATCATCGCATCACCTACTTGAATCGTCACTTTCCCACAATATCTCGTGCTATCACAGAACTACCGCGAACCCCTAATTATAAACGTGGAGCTAATGAAATATCTGTGCTAGTCGCAAAGAAGATAGAAGAAAGATTTGGAAGACTTCAGCCCCAGTTGGTGGATAAAAATCAGTTTGAGAAGAATAAGATGCAATACATCAAGAGAGTCTATCAAGACTATCATTTTAGGTAGGTCTGAATAGTCTATATGCAATTTTAATATAGTAGACGTGATGATGTTAATGATGCGCAAAAATTATAGTAATTTATTGTGAAATACAAACACTTGAGTACCGTTTTAATTTTTAATATTATGAGTACAATAAATCAATGTGGCTGTTTCCTACGTGCAGGGAAACGCCTGAATTAACGTTTATGGAAGTTTACGATGTGCGGTGGGTGACGAACTTCGATGAGAAGATGGCTGAAATTGGTGGGGGGTCTAAAAAAGGTGAGTATAATAATTTACATTTTAACAAAGCATTTTTTCCTTCAATAATTAACATGTTTCTAAAAAAAACTGTTTCATATGAAGAACCTTCGCTACCGGAAGAAAAATCAGAAGATAAACATAAGAAAGAGGATAAATCCGATAAATTATCACCCAAAAAAATAGATTCAAAAACAGAAACTACCAAGTCGTAAGTTCAATATTTAATGTGTTACAGGCGGTATTTATCCATCAGAAAGTAAAGCATTTAACATCCTAATGCAGATTTGAAATTTGAAAATCTCATACAGGTTTTTCAGTATATACATATCTCTTTTGATTCCATTAATAAATCAATGTAATCGATCAGCTTTTTCAATTGACCAAGTTCATCACAAATTCGATCATTGAGATTGTATCAAGCTTAATTTGCATCTACCAATAATCCAGACAACTGCTTAAAGATGAATCTTTTTCAGAGGATTCAAGATTCGCATCGTCGCGAAGGATAAGATGAGTTTGCGTAATGTAGACAAGTCTTCAGACAAGCCTGCGAAGCCTCCTGCAGTTAGACCATCAGATGATACGAAATCCCTTTCATCTGTGTCTAGCATATCCAGCAGCCCTTCACCTTCACGTTCTCGTTCACGCTCTCCACCCAGAGGTAGGAAAGTTAGTTCGACATTCGACAAGACTAATCGTTATCGATACAGAAAACATTCCAGGGAACGATCGCGTTCTCATTCTTTAGAACCAACTAAAGAAAGAGACAAGTGGGATAAGTATAGAGATCAAATTAGGCGAGCTGAAGAGACGTTGGATAGGGCGCTTAAATTCCATGAAAAAAATCCTGAGAAACATCCTGCTTACCCGGATGAGTGGAAAAAGTTTTGGAATAGAAGATACAAAGAACTACAAGGGGAAGGAAAAGACCCGAGTAAACATGATTTCAAACCTGAATGGATTGAATTTTGGAACAAGAGAATGCGCGAAATTCATAACGAACAGCTAAAGCAAAGAAAAGAAGAGATTAGGAAAAGATTGGAATTGCCAGAGGATAAGCCACCAGAAAAATGGGTGCCAGTTGGAAAACGGGAGCGTTCACCTCCGTCAAAACGTAGACATCGTGTTGATAGCGACGATGATGTAGAGTATGTCGGTACAAGGACATTAAAAACAGAATATCATGAACGGCACGAGCCCAGAGAACGAGAATATTCTTATGCATATCTTAGAGGAAGAGGATCAGGATACAGAGGCTATTATCCCAGAGGAGCTCCACGACCTCGATACTATGCCTCACCTTACCCTATAAAAGATAAATCTCCCAGTCCAATACCTAAGGAAGAATCGCTCAGCGAAGATCTGGAAATTGTTGGACTTCTGCGTTTATTAACAGCTCTAGAAGGGCAGCTTGGTTCGCTTGGCCCCCGAGTGGTTTCATTATTATCCAAAGCTTTAGCAGCTGAAAAAGCGAAACCAAATTCTGCTGAGGAGCTTCTATTTGATGAGGATGTCAGCGTTTTATTTGAAACTGTGAAAGAAAAATTAAAAGGTCAATTATTTGCTGGAATGATTGAAAAAATGGCCATTTCAGCGACTAAATCTGCTATACAAAACATAGCCCAATTATTACACAAAGCTACTGAGACTAAACGAAAACTTGAAGAAGAGGCAAAGAAGAGAAAGATGCAAGAACTGCTGGAACCTAAGCCACCTACTTATGTCGGTAGAACTATACTTCAAAGAAGTGTCGATGCAATACCAATCAAGTCTGAGCCTGTAAGTGTGCCCGGCGTTGGTGCCGTTGACAAAGTAGCGATTGCCCAACAGATTGCTGCTGCTTTGATTGCTCAGGGACGCACAAACGTTTCTCACGACGAACTGGAGACTTTAATCAATGCAGTGGTAGGAATGGCTGAAGCGTCAAAACAATGCAATAAACCTGTTACGGCAGCAGACTTTGTGAAAGGTTTAACAGCTGGTAGCACCCCAAAACCAGTTGGCCCTGAAGCACAAACTGCCAGAATGGAATCTTTGTCAGATTCTGACCTCAAGACACTTCTACAGAATTTCAAAGATCTGAGCACAGATGAACAGCATGGACTTATAAACTTTCTTAAAAAACTGGAAGCAACTGATCCGGCAAGAGTTGAAAAATTGAGGGGTTTTGTTAATTTAGGGACACCTGCTCCTCCGTCACCGGTTAGACAGCCAGTAAAGTCGCCTACACCAGAAAAAGAAGAGCCTGTAGCAAGGCCTGGGAAAAGTAGTTCACCATTTTCGACTAGAAAAGGTACTCAAAATCCTACGGATGATGAGGACAAATGGAAACCGAAATTAGATATGTTTGCAGAAGATGACGAGGAGCAGGAGAAGAAGAAGAAATTAGAAGAAAAAGCAAAAGAAAAATTGGATCTGTCTGATGACGACGACGACTATTCTTTTGAGGATATTTACAAAGCAGCTGATAAAAATGTCAACGAGAATGAAAGAGCTAAGAAAAAATCACACTCATATTCCAGATCGCGATCAAATTCACCTACTTCATGGTCTAGATCACGTTCACGATCACCACGCTTAAAAACTGTTGAAGTTTCGAAGAGTAGCGATCCAAATGCAATTCTAAATGAAACAAAGAGACTCATTGCTAATATTATGGGCGATTTGCCAAACAAATATGTGCCAAAGTCTCACTTGCCTTCTCCTAGTCCTGCTAAAGATGATCGCGAAGGACAGTCAAGAGATTCAAAGTCAAACATAGAACTAGGACCTCCTGGTACTAGCGCTGGGTCTCTTCCTGTTTCTTATGATCAAAGCTATGATCCTAATCAACGTTCTCAGCAGGAACCTCAAGTTCAACAACAATATTCTAACATGCAGAACCAATTTCAAACTTATCCCACTCAGCAACCAGCCTACAACAATAATCCTGCCTATAACATGAACAACGGCTATAACTATTCTCAAGGATATGGGAATATCGGGAATCAAACTGCCTACGGTACACCCCAGATCGCACAAAATCAATACCCACAAGTTCCTCAACAAGGATATCCTCCTTACGGTGGTCCACCACCGCTATCTGGTTATCCTTCTCAGCCGCAACAACAGTATGGTAATTACCCACCGCAGCAACGTTTTTACTAGTGAACTTGGACCATTTGTGAATGTGTTTAAACTTACGATGGTATCTTCCAGGCTACCGATTCGAACCAGCTTCTCGGTGCACCCCTATTTCTGAATCCAAATTTATCTTTCCTAAGTTACAGTGGCCATGCCTGGCATTACGTGACAAAGAGAATTTTAATAGTGCATAAATGGCTTGTTCATAATCCAATGGAAATTGTTTGAATGAATTTTTATCTTAAGTACTGTTTCACAATTTTCATTCATGAGAAGTATTGGTATGCTTATTCTGTGCTTTATTTCAATCAAGAAATACTTCACTACAGGATAATAAAATTGTGGATTATTCCCTAGGAGAAATATAATCTACACAATGTTTGTCTTAAAGAATATTTAGATCTTTGTGATGTCTTATATTATAGCATTCACACATTTATCATTTAAACTTAATGTGTATATTTTCGAATATTCAGAAATACTATTATGTATGTTTTACTTTAATCTTAATCTATGTTGAATATGTTTAATCATCGCTACGAAAGTTTACAGTTGCCAAGGCATACGTGATTCCGAATAAATGTATAAAATTAATGATACATTATATATGTCATAGAAAGATGTTACCTAGACGAAAATTTTCATTGTACATACCATCTGTTTCATTTCATAAATTCATCAAAGATTTCTTTTTTTGAATCTTCAGAAATCTATTTCATGAGTATTCATCCAATTTTCTTTTCCTGAGCATGCCTTGAAGATTAGTTGGATAAATTAGTAATTAATCCGGTAAATGTAGATCAATAAGAAAAATTAATTCTTTTCTTTTTGTGTTAATATTTATTTAACAATTTTCAATACACTTGAATAATAGATTGTCTCAAGTTTGAATTATTCAAAAATGGCAAAGATAAGTCGTTGCACTCTCTTGGAGTTATGTTTATCCATTCAGATTTATGACCCTCAATTTCTTGAAAAATTTAATCAAAGAACTAAACGAAGAAAATGCTGTTCCTGCAATTCTAATATAAAATTACACCTATATTGACGCAATATGATATCTTTTATTCACGGTGTGTGTTTAAATATATAGTTTTTGGGAGGTTTCAAAATAACAGAATGATACTTCTTGTAAATAAATAACATAGTGGTCACAAAAAAAAAAATTGTAATTTTAAATTATAATAAGCATATAGGTAAGCGAAAGAGAAGAATAAGATTATTCATTATTTTTTGATATAATAACGATTCCTACTTCAATTTTAATACAATCAATGTTAAGTTGATATTGAAAATGCGCGTTTTTATATAACGGCAACCGTCTACGACATTACTTTCATCCAACAGGTTCAACTGTACGACCACTTTATTAGAAAAAAAGTGGTAACAAAACCTATTAATTTAATAAAGTCTTGATACGTCGAGAACGTCTACTTTATTTCTATCGACCTACTTATTGTTTTTTCGTTTCTGTAGCTACATCTATATCTCTAATATTAAATCATTTTTCATTACAAAAATTCGAATTGACAAGAAAACTAGGCAGTCATTAAAATAATACAAATGTAAAGTAACATGAGAGTGATTAATTAATTGAATATTTATATGTATAGTTACAAAGTTTATACTTTTCCTTTGACAAAATATTGAAGTACAAATTAGAAATAATGAACAGATTTAGGGAATGAGGATAACAGTTACAAAGACACAGAAACGTGTGGCATATTATAGTGCTTTATTTTAGCAGTTAGGTAATCATTATTTATAGCAAGCAGCTGACATTGCACATTGACTAGAGAGTTACAAGGATTCAGTCTAAGTTATGTTTTCCGTCTCTCCCTTGAATCGAGACCCACGGCCATATCACAAATAATGAAATAAATTAAACAAGCATACCTACAACGTGATAGTACATATTTACAAAAAATAAAAATAAAAAATAACATTAGGTTTAAACTTAGGACGAAATACATTAACTACTTGGGTACTAGTCCTCTAGTTTTAGGATAGACCGGGGCTGGTATTTGTTGGACTTTATTATTAACGCTTTTCGGTCGAACTTTGGCCGATTGTAAACGTGGCTTTGATCTGAGTCTTGCATTGGAAGCATCTACATCTATATCTCCTTCGTCGCGTAAGGCTTCTTCAAGCACTGCTTGGATAGTTGGAGCAATGACCGGTCCCTGATAATCCAGCGTTGTTCTAGGCGGCATATCTAACTCCAAATTAAGGATATTCTCTCCGGCATAACGATGACCCCTTCCCATAGCAAGGGCAATCTTTGCATACTCAGATACTGGTCTGCGCGCACCAGGAACAGATGTAGGTCGTCTTATAAGGTCAACGCTCGATGGTTCGGGGTCTTTTACTACCCAACAATCTTCGTCTTCGTCAAAACGAACTCTGGATAAAATTTTGTGTTTCTCTTCGACCGGAATAAAGTTATCAATTATAAGGTACTTCAGTTTTAGTTCTTTCATTAATTCGTGTTGCGTTTGCTCCAGATCTCTTCTATCTCTGTTGAATTCTCCGGTAACATCGTGTAGTTCTTGTTTAAGAGCTTGGAGTTTTGCAAAACATTTTCTCAATTTTCTAGATTTCACGTCTACTTCTTGTTGCAAAGTTGTGTAAGTCTCTCTAACACCGGATGTGGTCACTTCTTCCTCTTCCAATTTCTGCTGCATTTCAACTTCTCGTTTTTTACGCTCTGCAATCTCTGTTGCCCTTTGTTCCAGGGCTTTTTGCTGCTCGTTTGTATGGTCGATTATATTTTTACCACCACAAAGCATTTTACTTTCAAGATCTTTTATTCTAAGGACTAAAAATTCAGTTTCCTGTTTTTCAGTCTTCAACAATTCTGCAATAAGCTTCTTATCCGCTTCAGTAATCTTATTATCATCTCTACTATCTTCTGTCTCAGAGTCTGAATCCGCAGTTCCATCTTCTCTCTTCTTCTTTGATTTTCTCTTTTTACGTTGTACTGTTTCTTTTTGTGCTAATTTTTCTTTCAATCTATTTATCTCCTCTTGATATTGTCTCAACAAAGCGTCTTTAGGATCCTCATTGATTCTCGGTTTATTTTTAATGTTCTTAGCTCGATTAGCGTATCTTAAAGTGGTCAGACTTTCGTCGTAATTATAGCTTGCCGGTCCTATATTAGCTACCATAATAGTCTTGGAGTTTCCACCAAGTGAATCCTGCAAAAGTCTAGTTAATTTTGAGTCTCTGTATGGAATATGCGTAGTTTTTCCATCGACCAAAGCAGAAATCACATTCCCAAGTGCCGATAGGCTTAAATTTATTTTACTAGCTTCCTTTAGTCTTTCTCCGCTTGCTCCAGTCTTACTCTGTCTTTCGCTGCCCGCTAAATCTACCAGATTCAATCTTCCTACTCTGATCCCAGCGCTATCTCCTATAGTTCCCATTTCTATAGTTATTAAAAAAATAGCGTGAGATCGAGAGCTGTGCTCGTTCATGTTAGTAGCTCCGATAGTTCGGTTCTGATTTCCCATATTCATAAGCTGTTGAATTTCCGCCGCGCTTTTACAGACCGAAGTTGATAAATCCTTGACAAATACACCAGTTTCTGGTTTTTCCTTTAATTCAAACCTTAAGCTTTGGTCACGGTGTAACAAGTCTCTTATTTCCTCTTGATAAATTTCCAAGTAGCTTGCTCTTACCAAATACTGCATATTTTCAGTTCTACTAATATGGCTGAATATATGATCAAAAGATCTTGGTATAATTCCTCGTCTTTCAGGATCAGCCCTTATACCTTCCATCGTGAATGTTTTTCCCGTACCGGTTTGACCGTAGGCAAAAATAGTACCGTTAAACCCATCCAAAACTGAAGAAACCAAGGGACGTACAGTTTCTTCGTATAAATCCTGCTGCCTTGAATGCCAGTCGTAAACTGCATCGAATGTAAATACTTTGACGTTATCTCGTGATTGATCTTCGCGAGGATTACGTATTTCTACAACTCCTCTGGACGGTACTACATCCACTACTCTTGTGTGACCTCGAGCGGTCTCTTTGTCATCCATTGGTCTACATCTAACAACCACTTGAACACACTGCGTACCTCCATCCATAGCGATGGATCTTGTGTTACGTTTCTTCAGGGTTTTGTCTGACTTTTCCATATTGATTTTTGTTAGGTAATAATTAAGTAATAAGTTATTGAGTTATTTCACGAGTATTATTGTGCTATTAGTGTGGCGAATATGTGTCAGGTATTTATTTATTTATTATTTATTTATATATATATTTTTTTTTGTTTTGGAGAGGTGTGTCCGTCAGGACGTTCAGGGATATTTTATTGAGTATTATATTATCGTTTGGTAGTTTTTTTTTTTTAAATTATTTATTGTCGTTCTGTGTCTCGGTGGTTTTTACAACACGTCACGCACGATACAGGGTAATAATTCGTTGCCTCTGTGCCCTCCTCCTCGAGGTATTGATCCATTGTTTGGTTCTAGGACTCCTCTTGCACTGTCAACATCTACCCGTTACGCATTGCGTAGTTTTATGTCCTCGATATCAATTTTTATACTAATTATAAAACTTGCGTTAGAATTTTAACCACTTGTCTTTAAAACGTCTAGCATTGTCATCGTCGGAATTAACAGTGTAAAATTCTAATCGTCGCATTGCCGTATTTTGACAGAACGGTAAAACAGCCAGCAGACTACCAAACACTGACGATCCTGCGCGGTGAAGGGAGTCGCATTGAGAAGTCGTGAGATTGAACAAATCGATGTCTCGATATGCATGTATATTTCTCGGATGATTTCACGTCGGACGTGACGTCATGTCGGACTACGCTGATTCGTTGGCTTTCGTATGTTCGTAGACAGTTTCAAGGCAACGATTTCTTTAGCCTCGTCTGCTGTAGTGTGTGTATGTGATAATAGGTCAAAAAAAAAGGAAACAAAAAAAATTTGTTGATCTCATGCCAATTACACATCGAGTACTTATCGTTCTGAGTTAATTATTTTTAATTACATCGGTAAGAAGATCTGTGTTATCGTACGTAGCTTGTGAATAGACCTAATTTCATTTAGGGTTATGTATGACTTGGACTTTTCATTCTATTCGCTCCGAATCGTCCATATCGATCGCTACTCTAATATAGACTTACTTGTTAATTAAGTTAATTAACAATCCTAGTACTGCTCGAGATTATATTATACACCAATTTAATTACTTGTAACATAACTTATTCTTACGGCTATGTACAGGGTGTCTCACCTAAAACTGAGCACGCAATTTCTGCCCCCATTTAGGCGAGCGAAAAATGAAAACAATTTCAGATAAAAGATCCATCGTTTTAAATTGGCGTATAATGAATTTCTCATACATCAAGCTTGAATTCGTTCGATTTTTTTCCCGTTTTTTAAACCGCTTTTGCGTTTTTTTTAAACTCTGATTGTTAGTTGATAGTTAGTGTCAAAGCAAATCGTACTAGTCAATTTTTACCAAGTTGATCCTAAGATATCATCCATCACATATAGATTTTTCATTAGATAAACTTATCTCAAACCTTGGTACCTTAGACACAAGAAATGATAAGCAAAATCTGTTCAGCCCATCCTATATATCCCGAAAAACCACAGAAGTTTTATCTCAAACATTTTTTTATCTTAGTACAACTAGAGGCTGAAATTACGTATGCAGCTTTGCATTGTTGATCTTATTAGTAACATTATCATTTAATTAACTAAAAAATCACATAAAGTTAGATTTGGAAATTTTATCATCATTTCCAGATCCTAATAATTGCTAAGACTGGTTTTTACTCTTTATATTTCAGTCAAGAATGAGGCTGTGGCTAGTAGCGCTACACATAGTGCTTGTTGGGACAAATTTATGGGTCACAGCGCATTTCCAGGAGGAATTACCGGAGGATAATGAGTTTGCTGAATTCGAGGATTTTGAAGAAGATAAGCCAAATGTTGCATTACCGGATGATTTGGTCGAGCAATTCAGTGAGACTGAATTAAACGATGGATTTGAAGAAGACGACGTATTGGTCGAAGATGGAGATAGCGAATTTGACCATTTTCAAGACGAAGAAGAATTCGAAGGATTAGATGCGACTGGAGTTAACGCTGGTCCAAAATCTGACGAACCATCTACACTAACTATTACAAAAGTACCTCTTCATTTGCGCGCAAGATGGGATAGTTTTTATTTAGAAATACTTATGGTTGCTGGTTTGCTTGTTTATTTCATAAACTACATTGCTGGGCGTTCGAAAAATTGCAGAATTGCCGAATCATGGCTGAGTGATCACAGGCAATTATTGTTAGACAATTTTTCCCTCGTCGGTGACACTGGTAAACTTAATGATGAAGTATCAGAGAGTGGATTAGTCAAAGAAAGCGAATCTCAATATAGTTTGTATTGTTCTGGTAGAGTAGGATGCGAATCTATGCTAATAGAGTTAAAATTAATCAAGAGACAAGACTTGGTTGCTGTACTGGCCCAATTAGTCAGACCTCAAAATGACCAGGTACATTTTGGAATAGAATTGCCAAAAGATGAAATAGACACATTCGTCGTAGCTATAGCGGCTAAAAAAACTGCCGCACATTTAGTTAGGGATATGGCTGACATTTGTGTTTATTGTCCCGAGAAAAGACCTGGAGAAAAATTCGGTCTTCCAGTTGGATTTTACGTAATGTCTGAAATCGCTGAGGCAGCATCTGCCATATTAGACACAAGAGTACTACAGGCTTTCACTAAATATGCTCCATATATTGACTACATTCACATCAGTGATCAATTCAGCGGCCCTAAACAACAGGAGTAAGTTTATTGGTATACTTTATCTATTTTTCTCTGTTATTTATTTAATTCACATCTCGCCTTTTGATAAGATAATCATTTTAGATAAGCTGAAGTTGTCACATCAAGTACGTAAAATTTATTGCAAGAAATGGAACAAGTTTAAACAAAGAAATGATCCAATGGCAGAGATGTACTCCCCTTGAATGTAATAAGTCTTTATTTTGTATTTTGTTTTTTCTTTGCAGAGATGCATCACAACTCAATATGCCTGAAGTGAAAAGGGTTCTCCTGGTCGGACTGAATATCAGCATCAAAGGTCGAACATCAACTTCTGAAACTCAAGAGCAAATGCGACCACTTCTTCAATTGACTTTTTATCTATTGGATAAATTACGTCGTTTCAAATTATCCAAAGAGGTAAATTACGCCACGGTATCATCAAATCAACTACACTAATCCAAAAACCCGAAAATATCGATTATTCAATAGTCTTTGAACACCGAAAAGCTGGTCATGCTAAATCTGGTTCATGACGCCAGTGAAATAATGTACATCCTTTTAAAAACTTATGAAATTTCAGGGTAAAGGTAAGGCTGATAAAAATCGTCTGAGAGTAGAGGAAGCCTTTCTGAAAACAACACATGCGGCACGAGCTGAAGCAGCCGCACAACGTCGAGAGGATAGACGAAGAGCGGAGAAGGAAAGAATTCTACAGGAAGAAGATCCTGACAAACAAAGAAAATGGGAGGAAAAAGAGCAGCGTAGACTTGCCAAGAAACGTGCACCGAGAATGAAGCAACTTAAAGTTAAAGCATTGTGACATGGTTTCGACGACTTAATACAATCAGTCTTTAAGATTATGCAAGTCTTGAACTGTTATATAATCCCAAAAAACCATACCCTTTTGCATTGCTCGATTCTCGCTGTTGGATCGAAATAATTTTTACCAAGACTATTTGGGGATCGGTTGAAATCAAGTTGAAGTATTGTTATCTCTGTATTTAAATCTCCAAAAAAATCAAAGCAATACGAGTTAAACTTGTGTATCAAATACTGAGAATATTTCTTATCATATAATGGAATTAGATGCATGAGAAATGAATTGTTCTTTTTCCTATTGCTGTATTCGATTAGGAGAAGTTCATGCAAGTGTTCATTTTCGTGATTAGTAACTTCATTTTAATTCCGGGCATTAGCACTATGCCGTATAAATCAACAGTCCCGTTTTATTTGAATGGTTCTTGTTACATGAAATAAATATCGTTCCATAATACACATATCGGTAAAACCGTAAAATTACTATTGTTTAATGTGACAAACATATGAAAATATTTCAGATCAATAGTTGTGTAGTCGTGTTCCTTTTGAAGTTTTTATTGAACAATCTTTGGTAACAAAAGACCGTTTTAACGAGATAACAGTCTGTAAACTACGTATACTCTTGGATCGAACAACCGATGTAAACGTATAAAATTTCACTGCCCAAATATAATCCCAATTCTTTTTCATTAAATTGAAATGAATAATTTTTTTTCTCTTTTAAAACTAAGCGTGCCATTGTTTCGGTGTTTTTGAAGAATATATATTATCGTTTTTGTTTTTGAATGTGTATGCATATGTTACGTAAATTATGATCTCACGGTAAAGAAAAATAGACTCATTTTATTGTGTCTTGCAATAGGACCCATTGTTTGTTCAGGTTCAATCAATCATCCTGAAAGTACTAAAAATTCTAAATATATGAAAAGAAAAATAAAATGTGAATCCTTTCTAAAAGTATTGACAAGATCTCACAAAGAACAAATGCAATGTCTGTTTACGTAGTTTGTTCCTAACGGTATTTATTTGTGAAATGATTCTCCTGGAATCTAGGTATAAATAACATAAATATCGGACATTGCAAATGAATATAGTCAATGAACAAATTTTGAACAAGAGATAAATTTATTTCAATTTCATTCTATACAATATAGGTACACTATCAACTTAGTAGCATAAATAAATTATTAGTTTGAGCCGTGTGTTATTTGAATACCTAATATTTTTTGGTTACATAATGTAATTAAATTATATTATAATTGTTATATTGCCTACACCATCCAGAATGAGTAGCATACAAGTCTATAATTTACTGTACATAACAATACAACCTGGATTTAAAAAACATGATAAGACTCTTGCATTTCATTAGTACGTTTTATCCTTTACTTAACGATCTAGAAGCGATATTTATTATCTGAGAAATACCTACTTTCTACGTCATACTAAATACAACATAAAGTTGATAATGTGTATAATCCTAGACTATGTTTTAATAAATCACGCTGCCTAACTTCCGAAACTTCGTCGATTCAAGTTTACATACAAATATGTAGATTTATTGATTATAAAATTCAGTTTGTACCAGCTTTTATCAAACCCATGGCTACCTAAGAGATTTAGATATTATTGATTAAGTATCAATTGCTATGGAATGAATACCTTAATAATAATTTATTCGCGTAAAATATTATCGGGCAATTGGGGTTTACGGCAATAATGGTATCAAATAATCCCTTCTACGAGTATAAAAACCATGTGAGTAAAAATATAATAAATAGAAAAAAACCTTTTACATTCTATCCTCTGTACAAAAAATTATTATAAACTTCAGCTAATATTAATAATTAATCCGACTCATCCATTTACGATTTAGATTGAACTTCTATATATCTACCAGATATAGTTTTATTCGATCGTTTTAACAATTCAACATTACGCCGAATCACAGTTTTAGAAAATGCGAAATCATCGTATGACACAAAGTCCGATATAACTATATTCAATCCATCTTTACCGGGTTCCTTTTCGCGTATCCATGGTATAATGTTATTTCTACAAATTCGAACTAAGTCTTTTTCCAAAGTTCCAAATACATGTCTTGCAATGTAAAAGCTATTAGGTGTTAATAAACATTGAGAAACGAAACCAGTTCTAGGATTTCTGGATTCTAATTTTTCATCCAGAAATTTTATCAAGTTTCTTGGATCGACTGTATCTGCCCATGGAGTTGACCATAAACTGCTAAACCATAAATTTGTTCTATCTGCAGCAGCTACATTTCTGTATATTACAAATACTTGATATTTCTCCAAGGCTAACCATTGCAGAGATATATGAGTGAAGCTAGGAAATACTGGGCAAAGTTTATCCTTGAATGTACTTTCAATTATTTTTATTAATACTTCATGAACGGGATCATCAAACTCATAAAAATGTTGAAAATCAAGTATCACAACTTCTCCAGGATGGGATTCAAGCCAGTCTGAAATATCTTTTAACGGCTGTTCAACTGCTGCTCCGTACAACCCATGCAGAAAACATATCTCATCTGTGCCACTATTTTTCGCTACTCTCAAATCAAGATAACGTATCCCTCCGTTAAGCTGAGCCTTTACTTCGTCTCGCTGCGTTATTGACCAATTATAAATGACTGGTTTAGCTACGACCAAAAAACAGCCCAAATGTCTCAGGAAATTTGGTCCGTCAGGACCGAGCTTTCCTCTTCGTGTTATTGTGTAGGTCATTGTGTCATGAGAACCTGTGTAAAAATATTTCAATTTGGAAATAATGAATGTTTTTTTTATTATTTTATTTAAATTTCATTGGATTCGCAGCTTTGCATTATACCCATATCTCGTTTTTAGATAAATGTCGTCTATTCTGATATGAATTATTTATAATTCTATCGATGTGCAAAGTTCAATTTATATTTATTTTGTCAATTTTGCATCTTTTGAATGACCCATCTCTATTACTTGAATGAGAAATTTTGAATAACTAAGAATAAGCAATGATCTTTGGAATTCTTATTGTGAATAAAATGAAATTTAAGACACTACATATGTAAAGTGTTACAGATGTGAGTTATCAGAAGATAAATAAAATACAACGTGTATGCTAAGAAATGTAACTATTTATTTAATATTATGCAGCTATATAGTATATTTTGTAAAATAACGTTATATACGTATACAACGTATATTTTCGGAGTAGAATATTATGGCACCTAACCTTAACAAATTCGCATTTAATTGAGATTATAGGGGGCAGTTGTTGGCCGATCGATTCCTTAAAATTTAGGACTCAAGGTGGACGAATAAAGAATTGAAGAAACTGAACCTACCGGGTATAGCGAGGTGGTTTATGGGTAATGTTTTTAACGGTGGCGGGAGATCGGACATCCAGAATTCGAGACTTCTGTAGATTTCAACCTCTTTGTTCGGGGATTCGTCGGTTCGAGCATCGTATATATTCTGCATTCCGATAATATTCACTTTATTTAAAACTGTAAGCCTTTCAGCCACCTGGCTCTAGAGTTGTATCCACTAGTCTCGCTGACTAACAACAGTAGTACAAGTAGTAATATAAGATTATACTAGTTAGTTGTATACTTGTATTGCGTGTTAAACCTTGCGACGCAAGCGTGAGCGATGACGTATAGCTAGTTGAAACTGATGGAAATCTCAAATTATGCCGCGTCCTGACCTTCCCAGTTCTCACACGTTTCTATTCACTCGGAATCAAAGAAAAATTTATTTAGCCAGTATTTCCATATCTTATTACTTATCCAAAACAAATTATTGTATGTATGTATTACATTATAATCAACAGTCGATACTCGATAATTTATATGAGCATATGCTTCTGCATGTAATAAATAGCATAGAATAATCTGTTTCCCCGTTATCTTTACAAGATAGAGGCGAGTTACCAATCAAAACGCAGCGAATTGAGATGTCATAATATTTTCATACTAACAATAAGGAAATAATGAACGTTTTTTAATTTTTCGTCTATTGTCTTTTGAACAGAATATCTATATTTCTTTATCAGGGATATCAATTGTAGGTATATATCGGAGTTATTTTTATTATCTCAAGTAGTAGACTAAATACTAATTCAGTTGTATCGTTATTTTTGTTTTGCGTTACTAATTTACGCGTATTATACGAATGATATATTGCGTATTCCACTGCAGTACAGTATTTTTGGTCTTATTGTTGATGCTTACTATTTTTACCACTAAGCTTGATGCAAATTTTCGCTAAAACAATTGTCTGTAAACAATTTGTGAATTAATTTTTACAAGCTTGACCTTCTTGTTTATCTCAGTAGAATCAATCAATATAGCATAAGTATCGGTATAGGTAACAAATCCTTTGTTGGCATTTGACACATGTATATGGATGTATTCATTGTTACCGCAGAACTGTATAAGTAGATAAGATTATTTATTTAATCTTTTATCGTAAACTTATATTTTCTTGGATTACTGCATGGAAATCGCGGAATTTATTTGCTAAAAATATTGCAACTCTATATAAATAGACGGCTAGGTAAATTGCATGTTACGAATTACCTCACGTTAACCAAACACACAAAATGTGAAAAAGTGATTCATGAAATAGCTATAGATTAACATGCGATCAATATAAGCCTGGAATTAAGTCGAATACATTTACTCTGATTGCTGTACAAGACTGTTTTTGATACAAAAATGTATCGTTTTTTTAGAAGACAGATATTCTGAATCGATATAGCATTAATCAAATTGCAATTATGAATTCCATTTGCTTCAATGCATAAACATGTGATTATGTAAACTGCTTGGAAAATATACAATGAAAACGTTTATATTGCTGTGATGACTATTATCCCTTTACCGATAAGTAGTACAGGTTGCAGTTTTTCAGGCGCCAGTTAATTACACTTAGGTCATATGCCGGATGCTTCTCCATCTCCATTACCCGCGAATAGAGCTTATTGTTAGTCACATTAGTCATTTCAAGAGACCTCGGCCCGTATTCAGCAGCCGCCTCAAACTAAAGGTCACTTTTAGCCATAAGGGTTTAACACAGAGATAAAGCCGCCTCTGAAGTCGATTTTAACTCTGTGTTAAACCTTATGGCTAAAAGTATCCTTTAGTTATAAGCGACAGCTGTATACGGGCCCTCATGTCTAGATTCCTACAGTGTATGAAGCGATCGCCACTACATTGCTATTTCCATTTCTATTCCTGTCTCTGCATCTTTATTACTGCAACGTGTGAATTCAAAGTCATATTCCATAATTTGTATCTTCCAAACACTGGGTCGCTAGAAGAAAAGACTGAATAATTTTCTTTTCATGGAGATCTCTACCTACCTGCATTATTCTGGAATTTCAGTTCGCAAAACATTGTGATTTCGGATACCGATCTTCAGCCTCAAAGGCAGATTGCAGAATTTTTATCTCCTGATTGGTTGGTCGCAGGAAAAATTGGCTGATATCTTATCGTTTCTCATAAAGCCCTTTACCTTGCTAATTTTCTCAGATTTTTATCTCGCAGAAAATAACGATTTCGGATCCAGACTTGTGGCCTTAAAGTCAGATTGCAGGATTCTTATCTCCTGAACGGTTGATTGCGGAAAGGGATGACCGATAAATTGTCTCTCCGTATGGAGGCCTACATCTCTCTGGAGATGTACAGATTCTTAGCTCGCCAGAAATTGCAATTTCAGATCTTGACTGTTAGCCTCAAAGTCAGATTCCAAGATTTTTACATGCGTTACTATAAACTATAGCTGACTGCAATCCTATTCGAGAATTCCTTGTATAGAGTTACTAGATTTCCGTGCATTGTTATGTCATTTATGCTGACGTAGGTATTAACCAAATAATATGATGACAACAATATAATAACATTCGAATTTTATTGTACTAATTGTTTAAGCGTTGTTAACAATACAGCCTACTGATGATTGCCAAGCAACACAGATGATTTTTAATTACTTTCGGGTACGAGCGAAGAGAGTACTACAACTAAAATATACTAGTGACTATCAATCATAGAATTAAGAATAGATTTTATATTAATATTATGCGCATCATAATTGAATTGAGATTGAACGATACTGCGATAATTTATTGCCGATGGTTATATTCCTCTCAATTGGTCCAATGCACGTCACATACCTATACGTATGTGTGTATACATTATGGATGTATCTTTGGTTCAGTGTAACTAGATTTCCAGACATCTGACATCACTTTTAGTCAATAGTCCGTTGACGACCTATCTCAAGCGGGAGTGGAGGTGTCCTGATTTATACGGTGGCCGTTTGTTTTGTTGGGAGGTGTTGCTTGGACTGGTCGCGACAACAGTTTCCGGAGCATCAGATACTATTCCGTTGGCGCTTTCAGTGGCTACCGATATATCAACGTTGGAAGTAGAGTCGATAGTAGATTGGACGGTTACAGAGCTGACTCCGTTCGTGTTTGAGCTTATGACTTCAACGTTTGCAGCTGAAACTGCATTAATATTTTCCGTAGGGGCAACAGGTGCGACCGTTGTGGCAGTAATTGGATCTAATACGCTAGCGATTGTAGTGGCCACAGCTACGCTTATTCCAGAACTAACAGCACTGGCGTCAGTGGTGAATATCGGGATGATATCGGATTTAATAGTAGTAGAACCTGAACTGGTTACAAAATCGCCAGAAGCTTCTGGCGTCGGTAGTACTTCTAATGTACTAACAGTTATACTGGTCGAAGGTAATGCGACTGACGGGGCAGCAGGACTTGCGTCAGTTACCAGGTCAGTGGCTACAGATGATGCAGAGCTGGTGGAACTAACGTCAGCAGCTGGTGCGGAAGTAACCGTTGATGGGGCAGTAGAACTAGCTTCAGATACCAGAGCAGTGCCTACAGACGATGCAGAGCTGGTGGCACTAACGTCAGCAGCTGGTGCGGAGGTAACCGTTGATGGGGCAGTAGAACTAGCTTCAGATACCAGGTCAGTGGCTACAGACGATGCAGAGCTGGTGGCACTAACGTCTGCTGCTGGTGCAGAGGTAACCGGTAATGGGGCAGCAGGACTTGCGTCAGTTACCACGTCGGTGGCTACAGACGATGCAGAGCTGGTGGCACTAACGTCAGCAGCTGGTGCGGAGGTGACCGTTGATGGGGCAGTAGAACTAGCTCCAGATACCAGGTCAGTGGCTACAGACGATGCGGAGCTGGTAGAACTAACGTCAGCAGCTGGTGTAGAGGTAACCGTTGATGGGGCAGTAGAACTAGCTTCAGATACCAGGTCAGTGGCTACAGACGATGCAGAGCTGGTGGCACTAACGTCAGCTGCTGGTGCAGAGGTAACTGGTAATGGGGCAGCAGGACTTGCGTCAGTTACCAGTTCAGTGGCTACAGACGATGCAGAGCTGGTGGCACTGACGTCAGCAGCTGGTGCGGAGGTAACCGTTGATGTTGCAGTAGAACTAGCTTCAGATACCAGGTCAGTGGCTACAGACGATGCAGAGCTGGTGGAACTAACGTCAGCTGCTGGTGGAGAGGTGACCGGTAACGGGGCAGCAGGACTTGCGTCAGTTACCAGGTCAGTGGCTACAGACGATGCAGAGCTAGTGGCACTAACGTCAGCAGCTGGTGTAGAGGTAACCGTTGATGGGGCAGTAGAACTAGCTTCAGATACCAGGTCAGTGGCTACAGACGATGCAGAGCTGGTGGCACTAACGTCAGCTGCTGGTGCAGAGGTAACTGGTAATGGGGCAGCAGGACTTGCGTCAGTTACCAGTTCAGTGGCTACAGACGATGCAGAGCTGGTGGCACTGACGTCAGCAGCTGGTGCGGAGGTAACCGTTGATGTTGCAGTAGAACTAGCTTCAGATACCAGGTCAGTGGCTACAGACGATGCAGAGCTGGTGGCACTAACGTCTGCTGCTGGTGCAGAGGTAACCGGTAATGGGGCAGCAGGACTTGCGTCAGTTACCACGTCGGTGGCTACAGACGATGCAGAGCTGGTGGCACTAACGTCAGCAGCTGGTGCGGAGGTGACCGTTGATGGGGCAGTAGAACTAGCTCCAGATACCAGGTCAGTGGCTACAGACGATGCGGAGCTGGTAGAACTAACGTCAGCAGCTGGTGTAGAGGTAACCGTTGATGGGGCAGTAGAACTAGCTTCAGATACCAGGTCAGTGGCTACAGACGATGCAGAGCTGGTGGCACTAACGTCAGCTGCTGGTGCAGAGGTAACCGTTGATGTTGCAGTAGAACTAGCTTCAGATACCAGGTCAGTGGCTACAGACGATGCAGAGCTGGTGGCACTAACGTCTGCTGCTGGTGCAGAGGTAACCGGTAATGGGGCAGCAGGACTTGCGTCAGTTACCAGGTCGGTGGCTACAGACGATGCAGAGCTGGTGGCACTAACGTCAGCAGCTGGTGCGGAGGTGACCGTTGATGGGGCAGTAGAACTAGCTCCAGATACCAGGTCAGTGGCTACAGACGATGCGGAGCTGGTAGAACTAACGTCAGCAGCTGGTGCGGAGGTGACCGTTGATGGGGCAGTAGAACTAGCTCCAGATACCAGGTCAGTGGCTACAGACGATGCAGAGCTGGTGGCACTAACGTCAGCTGCTGGTGCAGAGGTAACTGGTAATGGGGCAGCAGGACTTGCGTCAGTTACCAGGTCAGTGGCTACAGACGATGCCGAGCTGGTGGTACTAACGTCAGCTGCTGGTGCAGAGGTAACTGGTAATGGGGCAGCAGGACTTGCGTCAGTTACCAGTTCAGTGGCTACAGACGATGCAGAGCTGGTGGCACTAACGTCAGCAGCTGGTGCGGAGGTGACCGTTGATGGGGCAGTAGAACTAGCTTCAGATACCAGGTCAGTGGCTACAGACGATGCAGAGCTGGTGGCACTAACGTCAGCTGCTGGTGCAGAGGTAACTGGTAATGGGGCAGCAGGACTTGCGTCAGTTACCAGTTCAGTGGCTACAGACGATGCAGAGCTGGTGGCACTGATGTCAGCAGCTGGTGCGGAGGTAACCGTTGATGTTGCAGTAGAACTAGCTTCAGATACCAGGTCAGTGGCTACAGACGATGCAGAGCTGGTGGCACTAACGTCTGCTGCTGGTGCAGAGGTAACCGGTAATGGGGCAGCAGGACTTGCGTCAGTTACCAGGTCGGTGGCTACAGACGATGCAGAGCTGGTGGCACTAACGTCAGCAGCTGGTGCGGAGGTGACCGTTGATGGGGCAGTAGAACTAGCTTCAGATACCAGGTCAGTGGCTACAGACGATGCAGAGCTGGTGGCACTAACGTCAGCTGCTGGTGCAGAGGTAACTGGTAATGGGGCAGCAGGACTTGCGTCAGTTACCAGTTCAGTGGCTACAGACGATGCAGAGCTGGTGGCACTGACGTCAGCAGCTGGTGCGGAGGTAACCGTTGATGTTGCAGTAGAACTAGCTTCAGATACCAGGTCAGTGGCTACAGACGATGCAGAGCTGGTGGCACTAACGTCTGCTGCTGGTGCAGAGGTAACCGGTAATGGGGCAGCAGGACTTGCGTCAGTTACCACGTCGGTGGCTACAGACGATGCAGAGCTGGTGGCACTAACGTCAGCAGCTGGTGCGGAGGTGACCGTTGATGGGGCAGTAGAACTAGCTCCAGATACCAGGTCAGTGGCTACAGACGATGCGGAGCTGGTAGAACTAACGTCAGCAGCTGGTGTAGAGGTAACCGTTGATGGGGCAGTAGAACTAGCTTCAGATACCAGGTCAGTGGCTACAGACGATGCAGAGCTGGTGGCACTAACGTCAGCTGCTGGTGCAGAGGTAACCGTTGATGTTGCAGTAGAACTAGCTTCAGATACCAGGTCAGTGGCTACAGACGATGCAGAGCTGGTGGCACTAACGTCTGCTGCTGGTGCAGAGGTAACCGGTAATGGGGCAGCAGGACTTGCGTCAGTTACCAGGTCGGTGGCTACAGACGATGCAGAGCTGGTGGCACTAACGTCAGCAGCTGGTGCGGAGGTGACCGTTGATGGGGCAGTAAAACTAGCTCCAGATACCAGGTCAGTGGCTACAGACGATGCGGAGCTGGTAGAACTAACGTCAGCAGCTGGTGCGGAGGTGACCGTTGATGGGGCAGTAGAACTAGCTCCAGATACCAGGTCAGTGGCTACAGACGATGCAGAGCTGGTGGCACTAACGTCAGCTGCTGGTGCAGAGGTAACTGGTAATGGGGCAGCAGGACTTGCGTCAGTTACTAGGTCAGTGGCTAGAGACGATGCCGAGCTGGTGGTACTAACGTCAGCTGCTGGTGCAGAGGTAACTGGTAATGGGGCAGCAGGACTTGCGTCAGTTACCAGTTCAGTGGCTACAGACGATGCAGAGCTGGTGGCACTGACGTCAGCAGCTGGTGCGGAGGTAACCGTTGATGTTGCAGTAGAACTAGCTTCAGATACCAGGTCAGTGGCTACAGACGATGCAGAGCTGGTGGCACTGACGTCAGCAGCTGGTGCGGAGGTAACCGTTGATGTTGCAGTAGAACTAGCTTCAGATACCAGGTCAGTGGCTACAGACGATGCAGAGCTGGTGGCACTAACGTCTGCTGCTGGTGCAGAGGTAACCGGTAATGGGGCAGCAGGACTTGCGTCAGTTACCAGGTCGGTGGCTACAGACGATGCAGAGCTGGTGGCACTAACGTCAGCAGCTGGTGCGGAGGTGACCGTTGATGGGGCAGTAGAACTAGCTTCAGATACCAGGTCAGTGGCTACAGACGATGCTGAGCTGGTGGAACTAACGTCAGCAGCTGGTGCGGTGGTAACCGGTAATGGGGCAGCAGGACTTGCGTCAGTTACCAGGTCAGTGGCTACAGACGATGCCGAGCTGGTAGCACTAGCGTCAGCTGCTGGTGCAGAGGTAACTGGTAATGGGGCAGCAGGACTTGCGTCAGTTACCAGGTCAGTGGCTACAGACGATGCAGAGCTAGTGGCACTAACGTCAGCAGCTGGTGCGGAGGTAACCGTTGATGTTGCAGTAGAACTAGCTTCAGATACCAGGTCAGTGGCTACAGACGATGCAGAGCTGGTGGAACTAACGTCAGCTGCTGGTGCAGAGGTAACTGGTAACGGGGCAGCAGGACTTGAGTCAGTTACCAGGCCAGTGGCTACCGACGATGCAGAGCTGGTGGAACTAACGTCAGCTGCTGGTGCAGAGGTAACCGGTAATGGGGCAGCAGGACTTGCGTCAGTTACCAGGTCAGTGGCTACAGACGATGCAGAGCTGGTGGAATCCACGTCAGCTGCTGGTGCGGAGGTGATCGATAATGGGATAGCAGAACTTGCGTCAGAGACCAGGCTATTGGCTCCATACGATGCAGACGAACTAGCTGCTTCACTTACAGGTATGATAGCTGATGCTGAGACTGATGGCGATGCTGAACCATAACCACTAACTTCACTTACTGATACGATTGAGGAACCAGATTCTGCCACGGTTGGACCTTCTCCAATTGTAGTTCCAGACGCAGAATTCGATGTTGAAGTAGAACCACTGGCTCCATTCACAGATATGCCGGTCGAGCTTGGTTGGGCAATGGTAAAATCTACTCTAGTTGCATCAACGGATGCAGGAATCAATGTTGGTGTTGAACCAGTTGCTCCACTCACAGGTATAACAGTGGAATCGGATTGGGTTGCGGTGGAATATGTTCTTGCAGCAGGTGCTGATGCTGATGCTGATACTGATGGCGATGCTGAGCCAGAACCACTAACTTCACTTACTGATACGATTGAGGAACCGGATTTTGCAACGGTTGAACCTCCTCCAATTGTAGTTCCAGATGCAGACGTCGATGTTGAAGTAGAACTACTGGCTCCATTCACAGATATTCCTGTCGAAGTTAGTCGGGCAACGGTGAAATCTACCGCAGTTGCATCAACGGATGCAGGAAGCAATGTTGGTGTAGAACCAGCCATTCCACTTACAGGTATAACAGTGGAATCGGATCGCGTTGCTGTGGAATATACTCCTGCAGTAGGTGCTGATGCTGATGGCGATGCTGAACCAGAACCACTAAGTTCACTTACTGATACGATTGAGGAACCGGATTTTGCACCGGTTGAACCTCCTCCAATTATAGTTCCAGATGCAGAAGTCGATGTTGAAGTAGAACCACTGGCTTCATTCAGAGATATGCTGATCGAACTTGGTTGGGCAATGGTGAAATCTACTCTAGTTGCATCAACGGATGCAGGAAGCAATGTTAGTGTTGAACCAGCTGCTCCATTCACAGGTATAACAGTGGAATCGGATTGCGTTCCGGTGGAATATGTTCCTGCAGCAGGTGCTGATGCTGATGATGATACTGATGGCGATGCTGAGCCAGAACCACTAACTTCACCTACTGATACGATTGAGGAACCGGATTTTGCAACGGTTAAACCTCCTCCAATTGTAGTTTCAGATGCAGAAGTCGATGTTGAAGTGGAACCACTGGCTCCATTCAGAGATATGCCGGTTGAACTTGGTTGGGCAATGGTGAAATCTACTCTAGTTGCGTCAACGGATGCAGGAATCAATGTTGGTGTTGAACCAGCTGCCTCACTCACAGGTATACCAGTGGAATCGGATTGCGTTGCGGTGGAATATGTTCCTGCAGCAGGTGCTGATGCTGATGCTGATACTGATGGCGATGCTGAGCCAGAACCACTAACTTCACTTACTGATACGATTGAGGAACCGGATTTTGCAACGGTTGAACCTCCTCCAATTGTAGTTTCAGCTGCAGAAGTTGATTTTGAAGTAGAACCACTGGCTCCATTCACAGATATGCCCGTCAAACTGGATTGGGCAATGGTTGAATCTACCCCAGTTGCATCAGCGGATGCAGAAATCAATGTTGGTATAGAACCAGCCGCTCCACTCACAGGTGTAACAGTCGAATCGGATTGCGTTGCGGTGGAATATACTTCTGCAGCAGGTGCTGATGCTGATGCTGAGGCTGATAGTGATGCTGAACCAGAACCACTAAGTTCACTTACTGATACGATTGAGGAACCGGATTTTGCACCGGTTGAACCTCCTCCAATTATAGTTCCAGATGCAGAAGTCGATGTTGAAGTAGAACCACTGGCTTCATTCAGAGATATGCTGATCGAACTTGGTTGGGCAATGGTGAAATCTACTCTAGTTGCATCAACGTATGCAGGAAGCAATGTTGGTGTTGAACCAGCTGCTCCACTCACAGGTATAACAGTGGAATCGGATTGCGTTACGGTGGAATATGTTCCTGCAGCAGGTGCTGATGCTGATGCTGATACTGATGGCGATGCTGAGCCAGAACCACTAACTTCACTTACTGATACGATTGAGGAACCGGATTTTGCAACGGTTGAACCTCCTCCAATTGTAGTTTCAGCTGCAGAAGTCGATGTTGAAGTAGAACCACTGGCTCCATCCAGAGATATTCCTGTCGAAGTTGGTCGGGCAACGGTGAAATCTACCGCTGTTGCATCAACGAATGCAGGAAGCAATGTTGGTGTAGAACCAGCCGCTCCACTTACAGGTATACCAGTGGAATCGGATTGCGTTGCGGTGGAATACACTCCTGCAGTAGGTGCTGATGCTGATGCTGAGGCTGATGGCGATGCTGAACCAGAACCACTAACTTCACTTACTGATACGATTGAGGAACCGGATTTTGCAACGGTTGAACCTCCTCTAATTTTAGTTCCAGATGCAGAAGTCGATTTTGAAGTAGAACCACTGGCTCCATTCACAGATATGCCCGTCAAACTGGATTGGGCAATGGTTGAATGAACCCCAGTTGCATCAGCGGATGCAGGAATCAATGTTGGTATAGAACCAGCCGCTCCACTCACAGGTATAACAGTCGAATCGGATTGCGTTGCGGTGGAATATACTCCTGCAGCAGGTGTTGATGCTGATGCTGAGGCTGATAGCGATGCTGAACCAGAACCACTAACTGCACTTACTGATACGACTGAGGAACCGGATTTCGCAACGGTTGAACTTCCATCAATTGTAGTTCCAGATGCGAAAGTAGATGTTGAAGTAGAACCACTGGCTCCATTCAGTGATATGCCGGTTGAACTTGGTTGGGCAATGGTGAAATCTGGTCTAGTTGCATCAACGTATGCAGGAAGCAATGTTGGTGTTGAACCAGCTGCTCCACTCACAGGTATAACAGTGGAATCGGATTGCGTTAGGGTGGAATATGTTCCTGCAGCAGGTGCTAATGCTGATGCTGATACTGATGGCGATGCTGAGCCAGAACCACTAACTTCACTTACTGATACGATTGAGGAACCGGATTTTGCAACGGATGAACCTCCTCCAATTGTAGTTTCAGATGCAGAAGTCGATGTTGAAGTAGAACCACTGGCTCCATTCACAGATATTCCTGTCGAAGTTGGTCGGGCAACGGTGAAATCTACCGCTGTTGCATCAACGAATGCAGAAAGCAATGTTGGTGTAGAACCAGCCGCTCCACTTACAGGTATAACAGTAGAATCGGATTGCGTTGCGGTGGAATATACTCCTGCAGTAGGTGCTGATGCTGATGCCGATGGCGATGCTGAACCAGAACCACTAACTTCACTCACTAATACGATTGAGGAACCGGATTTTGCAACGGTTGAACCTCCTCCAATTGTAGTTCCAGATGCAGAAGTCGATGTTGAAGTAGAACCACTGGCTCCATTCAAAGATATGCCCATCGAACTTGGTTGGGCAATGGTGAAATCAACTCTAGTTGCATCTACGGATGCAGGAATCAATGTTGGTGTTAAACCAGCTGCTCCACTTACAGGTATAACAGTGGAATCGGATTGCGTTGCGGTGTATGTTCCTGCAGCAGGTGCTGATGCTGATGCTGAAGCTGATACTGATGGCGATGCTGAACCAGAACCACTCATTTCACTTACTGATACGACTGAGGAACCGGATTTCGCAACGGTTGAACCTCCTCCAATTGTAGTTCCAGATGCAGAAGTCGATGTTGAACTAGAACCACTGGCTCCATTTTCAGATATTCCTGTCGAAGTTGGTCGGGCAACGGTGAAATCTAATCCAGTTGCATCGATGGATGCAGGAATCAATGTTGATGTAGAACTAGCTGCTCCACTTACAGATGGAATATTGGAATCGGATTGCGCTACGGGAAATAATCCTGCTGCTAGTCCTGATGCTGATGCACGAGTGGCTGTAGAATCTATACCAGTTACAGGTGCCGATGTAGAAATCGACGATGAAGTGGAAGTTCTATTCTCCGAGGCAGGTAATACTGCGGTATTTGACTGAGGGTTGGAAGATTCTACTGCATGTGAAGGTGCTGAACTAGAAAACGATGTCGATAGAATGGCATCGGCTTCAGATCTAGCAACTGATGGGAAAGCATAGCCACTTGCACTCGTGCCAGTTACAGTAGTAGGTCTTAATCGATACACGTTAAATTTGTCATTAACTGTAGGTGCGGGGACAAGAGGCCATGCTGACAACTTAGAGCCGCTAGTAGATTCGGGTGTTGAAGCTGAAGCCACTCCCGAGATGTCTGTATTGGTGCCAGACGTAATTGCCGACGACAAGAGAGCAGGTGTTCCTCCTTGAGATGAAGCTCCGGATAAGGTAACAAAAAATGGTTTCACATTGGATTGTGCAATACTTAAATTCGCGGCTTTATCATGAATAAGTTCAAGTTGAGCAGCGGTTCCTGCATTTCTCAAACTTGCCACTTGATTTTGCTCACGTTTAAGTTGGTCATGAAAATCGGTCTTTCTAAGCCTCGCGGCCTCAATCTTACGTTGCACAGACGATCTCAAATTTTGTCTCGGGAATGATGAATTTTCTAACGAATCTTTAGCCTTTGAAGTCTCTCTAGACTCTTCTTCTACCGTTTCCGGCTCCTCGGGTGAGTCTGGCTTTTCGACTGATTTTATTTTTTCACTAGAATCGTCAGATTTTTCTGGAGATTTGTCGTCTTCTATTTCCAAGGAGACTTCTGGTTTCTCGTTCGATTCTATTTTTTCCACAGAATCGTTAGACTTCTCCGGGGATCGGTCTTTTTCTACTTCTTCAGAGTCTTTTGGTTTATCGTTGGACTCTATTTTTTCAGCAGAATCGTTGGATTTCTCTGGGGACCGGTCTTCAATTTCTGCCGAGTCTTCTGATTCAATTTTCTCAATCGAATCATCTTGGGATGTTCTTAATGCAGCGTATTTATGTTTATATAATTCCTTGGCTTCAGCTAAATGCTGTCTCCATTCTTCAACAATCTCACTGTGTTCAGAACTGGCATACTTTTCTTTAAGCTCTTCCCAACGAGGAGCTGCGAAAGCGGCGCTGATGAGCACCGCCCATATAAGGGTGCACGATACTGAAAACAGTGATAAAAATGTGTGAATATATGGACCGATCATGTCAATCGAATATCTAGATTATCGAAAAAATTTACCTTTCATCGTTAGTTCTGCTCATGCACTGCAGGTTTAATTATTTTACCACCACGCACAAAAATCTTGACACGATAATGTTTCGGAATTCATGTACCTGCCTTATATACCTTTTCCCGCGAACGATGATATCTGGTATCTCGGAAATGTGATTATGCTTGTAGAATTTTGATTGTTTGAGAAATTTATGGCAATTTCTGTTATGAGTCAGTTGATTTTGATTCAATAATCCCTCACTGACGCACATAATTTTCATAATAAATAGGCTTAAACCTCAGTGCGTGTCTCACTGTAATAGATTTTCTCGTATATATGTTCACTTTTTGATTACCCCGAGAAGTTCCGGCTGTCTTGATATTTTAAGCAACGAGTCAGCAAAGCAAACTTCGGTACAATTAATTGTCCTGGCTGTCAACCTCTGCGCAACAGCGTTATCACACATTTTTCAACGTCTGATTTGAATTACGCAGCAAAATTATCTCCCAATTTAGGATAAATACCATTCATTGCATCGAACGATGTAACTCGAAATTATTGTGCAATCGTTCACTGGGTGCTAATCCGAACAGTTTTGTGACATTCACCTATGATGTCTGCAGAGAAATATTTTCATTTTATGGAAAAGACATTAGATTATGGTACAGAGCAGCAGTCTTAATTCGGCATTGACAGAAATCATTGTGCGATCCCTCGATAGAAAATTGCAGTCCAGAATCCAGATAATGGCTAGGCTACCGAAACCAAATGTAGGAAAGAGAACGCATAAGATATGGCCAAAGGTGAAGATATACTTGGGTATAACAAAATTGCGTCAATGTGACGATAGTATTTATTTTTTATTTTCTGTTTATGTACCGCATTCTTATCGCTGTTATCTTGAACCTTAATATATGACTATTCACTGTCTTAATATGTAAAGAGTGGGTTTCCACGTTGATGACATTGGGTGGGGTTCGGTAACTGACACAGAGTGCTCTGAATGAAATGGAGCTAACAGTTTGCTATTGTTATTTATTATCGAAACTACGTAACTGGAGTGCAGGGAACCAAAGAGGATTGCTTAATCTCATATTTTAAAGATTCTGGATTAAATATTACTAGAATGATTCAGAACAATTTAGTTCTGGTGGGAAATGAATTCGTATCAACTCATTTCAATCCGAAATATTGAAAAAAAATGTTTTTGGCTGATCCGTTTTGATTAACTGGGAGATAAATTGTGGTAAGTGTTTAGAATGCCGAGGGTCGTGTCAAATGATAGTACTATAATTTGAATCTATAATATTAGAAAAGCATTTAGCGTTTTTCTAATGTCACAATATCAAGCATCTGTAGTACTCAGACCTTATTTGTTTCTTCTATTCAGTGGATCCGTTATTTATAATGATTCAGAATATTAATCACAGATAAGAGTTCACGCGTCACAGCTGTCTTGTCGTAGTTTGAAAAACAGTGGTGGCAATTAGGTGATCAAAAGTTGTATTTTTCCACCTACAACGGAATTATACTTAAAATTTACTCTTTCATTGAAACGCTGACTATCCAAGTGATGATGACTCCTGCTCTAAAATCTAGCATATACGTCTGACGTTACAACCTAGATAATTGGATTATGGGAACCAAGAAATTTGGTCAATATAATTCATACATTTTTCTTTTACTTTTCAGTATTACAACGAACTTTTTTTTTCAACTATATTTTCAGAGTTTTCGAGTTTTCGAAACGGGAGTTACTTTCTAATATATTTTGAAGTTTCTTCTTCGTCGAAGAAGAAGTACAGTGATATATGTTACAGTCCGCTGAATTTCTCGCACTTTGACTTCGCGGCTTATGGTGACCGAGCTAAGTAAGTAGAAATCGTTCACAAGTGAAATCGAAAGTGATTTTAGTACAAGTGAACCGAGTGAGAGCGAAAGCGAGCGTGATCCTGACCTAAGACATCGAGGACATACTCAGTCTCTCTACGGAGAGATCTCCAGGGAAAAGACGGACAGAGAGGAGAGGTCGGTAGAAATCGTAGTTGGGTCAGGTCAGCTCTACGAGAGAGAAAGTGAAATCGGTTTGAAACCCGAACAAGGCCCAGAAATTGAGGGCGTTAAAGTGGGAAACTGGGACTCGGGCCCATGCTCTTTCACTTTCATTTTCTATAGCGTAAATCGGTTGTGCAGGTATGCCTTTCCTTCAATTGAAACAGCAAATCCCACGTGCTTTAAAACACATTGATATTTTTTTCGATCATTCATTCTAGGGTCGATCCCCTGCTGCTTCTCCTCATTATTAATTCATTGATTTGATATTGAGCCAGTCACTTGATATCATCAATATGATAAATGACGTAGCATGTGGTCAAAGGTTCGCTTCTGAAGTTATAAATTCATAAAATACATATATTTCTCTTCATTCCCCCATCTCCAAAGAGTCAGAGCTTTTATAAGCTCATTAAACGCCCAGAAATTTCTAGCAAGCTAGGGATTGTTCATGACGTGCAGCATCTAAAACATTGACGTCAAAATGTGTTTCAATCTACGAGTATCGTCACATTGATACAATCACGGTCTAGAAAGAGGAGTTTCGAATCTCTTAATGTCTCTAGCCGATATGTAAGCAGGTACTAATATCATTTATTCAGCAAAAATTTATCAGTTTCGCTGCACGTTCGAGGCTCTACATACAATGACCCTTATGGAAATTCAGTTTTTGAAATTTGGTAAAGATTCTGGAATATCATTTCTTATAGTCCTAAGAAATTAAGTTTTTCACTGTAATTCTCATAATTATTACATAAATATTTCCAGACTAGGAATTCTTCGAGTAAATCGGAAAATTTTAGAGAAATTTCTCTGTGATTCTCTGACTTTCGATTTCAGACTCTTTTTAGGCTGAATATGATATGACATCGACTATACCTACCGTAAGTAGAAATTCTTACCCGTTGAGTGGGCTTCGAGAATATCTTCGATATTTGCAAACGCACATACCGACGAAGCATATGGAAAGAGTTATTCCCGTATCGAATCTAGTGGCATCTGAAATGGTGAAGTCGAGAGCTTTCATTGTCAGACCGTATAGTTCGTTCGCTGTTTTGTCGACTGAAAGTTAGCGTCTGTTGGTCAATTTGATCGATAACTGATGTGGACTGCTTGATCAGGATTTCAAGTGATCAAACCACGGCGATAACTAAAGATACATATTTGATCTCTAGAAATAGATCATGAAACAAATCGATAACGTTAAAGAATATAAAGTGAATGATTCATCACTGGATTCTCAGAAATTAGTTAAAAGACCCCACGCGGTTATTATTTATTTATAAATAACAAAATATTATTCAGCATTTCATCATCTAAAGAGGTCATAGATTGGATTAATGTTGTTCGAATGAGTTGCGAAGTCAAGTTTACTTATTGTCGCAATTAAATTCGCTATCGCGCTCACAATTATTGGTAGAAAATAACTGGGTCCATCATTTACACACGATTATAATTATTCATTTTTTATTTCATTTTTTTTTTTCATCTTTCAATGACGTTTCGGAAGCTTTGTTATACGCAGAATGATTCCTGAAAATCATTGGTCTCATTTTCAACGATGCCTAATCTTCCTTGAACTAATCTTTACCGTTCTACCTATACGGATCATTACTCGAGACAAACAACTCGAGAGTTTGATAACTGGTCAGAATTGTCGAACTCGATTCAGCCCACTGAACACTGATTGGCAGCTCAAGCCGCTTCAGCAATTCTCAAAGATATGATTTATCATCAATTTCTTTGAAAATTTTTCCAAACCAAAGAATTGGCCGCCTTCGATATATCGCACTACATTTAATTCTGAGTTCCTGATTCGAAAATGTTGAGGGAGATGTTCGGTATCTATTAGAAATTCGTCTTTTTAACTGGAATAACGTTTTGCAATTCATAATTCGGATAGAAAACATTGTTATGTCAGTAATGGTCCACCACTTTCCATTCACCGTCAAACTATTTGAAATTTTAACGATTGCCCGTGGCGGCGGGTCACCGACTGCATCTCATTAACTTCTCTAATCATCGCATGTCTCGTCGAGTTCATTTATTGGTTTAATAATTCACCCGATAGATAATTTCCTTCGTCTTCTTCTTAGTCATCGTATAGCTTTTTTCATTTAAATAATCAGAGAACGTTTCGTAATGTCGGGCTACAAATATTCCATCGTCTTACCGCGATAAGAATATATCATCGCCACTCGAAAGTCATAACACTTGTAACAATTACTATACTGTCGACAGGATATTCGAAAGATAAATGTTCGTTAGTATTATGGGAGGTAAACTTTTTGCCACACACCATTGTTCATAGGGTATATAGTCAACTTCCTTCGGAGATAATGAACTAAATATGTGAAATATATCTGGGTCCTAGATCTACTATAATGAGTCTAATAAAGCTGCACCGTTTAACGCAAGTATCTCATGGAAACTGTCAATTCTTCTATGATAAGAGTCCGGGAATTTCTCAGACTGAGTATTCAGAGGTCTGGAGTTTCTGGGGAATCGTTCAGATACGTCTGGAAATTTTAGGAAGATTGTCCCTTCAACTTCGATACGTATATTTATAGGTGATAAAATTTGTACTTTTTTTATGTTTTTTTCTCGCGTGCAAATTCCATGGAGGCTAATTCCTCCTAAACGGTTTAAGTTTAACAAAGGTTAACGTGCCACTTAGTCGTGCAATCTAAAAATTATAGTCTTAAACCGTATCCTCCTTAAGAACAGGATTCTTACACACTCATTTTCAGGGCCTCATACGTTTACTGTAATCCTTAATATCACTCTTGCAATTCGGATATAACAACCCAAGCGAACCGTATTTCTGTTCAATGATCATTCCAACTTGGCAAGTTTCCTCAACATCATTCGTTACGGAGTATAATATATATACCGAAGACTATTTTAACGAATGCTACACGTGCTGCTTGCTTAGTATGAATCTAGGAGCAAAAAAATCTCCATGCGTCTGTTCAATTGATGTAGAAGTATTCCACGAAATTAGAGAGACTCAGGCAGAAACGTAATGCGAATTTAACTCGTGGAACATTTTGACACACTTCGTTTTACCAAAGGAAATCTACAAACTTAACATTTTAATTTGACATTAGACCCCTGAAACTATTTTTTATGCTTGATCCTTAGGATGTGTAATACAAAACGTTAATATAGAGAGAAGCGTAGGTTTCTTCTATAGCAATTAATTGATAACCTGGTCAATTTTCGTCTGTTCCGCATCTGGCCAACAGTTGAAAACGCATTACACACATACATATTCAGATTTCATTCATCAACGGTGATGTAAGACTGGTTTAAGTCATTGAAACACGACAGGTATAATTGTATAGTATTTGACCACGGTTGGTCTTGCATTGGAGATAAAAGTAACTGTGCTCAATCGTTCCAAAGATATCGTTCTACGTCGTCCGAGCATAACTGAACTCAATAATCGCAATAACGTGAAACGTTTATGAAATTAGTCTCGAATTTCAATGTTACAAATAATACTTAAGTGGCTGAATTGACACGGCAAATTTGAAGCACGAAGCATATGCGGTGTAATAGCGAATACGCAAATTACTCTTCTATTGCGTTACTGACAGTGACGTGGTGGTGCCATGCAAAACGGTTGGCAAATCAATTCCCACTGGTCTTTATGAGTAACATGACTGCATGTTTTTTTGTAGTTCTCTAACTTACTGAATCAATGCTGTAGGTACGTATGTATAACAAGCTCGTAAATGTATCTACAAAAATGATTCAGCCAGTTGTTCTCGCTTTCATGTATGTGGGTTTTTTTTTATTCTAAGACATGATATTGTGCGTATCAATAAATTACGCTCTTCCTGACTCCGATCAGAGTTGCAGCCTCTTGTGTGGGTATATATAAGTATAGCCACCAGATGTATCGAATATAATGGAATAATTGAGTACCCTCACAACGTAAACGAAGCAGTTAATTATTGCACGTTTACTTCAAGAGACTTATACTATACGTAGCCTCGAATCGTATGTAAGTCGAGTTACGTAACGTAAACGTCAACTGTACGCCACCCCCACCGGTGTTTTAATTAGCAACACAAATGAATACAATCTTTAAAACACTCGTTACAAAAAAGTAACGTAATGTTGAATACTGTCACTTGAATGAATGAGAAAAAAAGAGCGAAAGAACATGCTGGTTTGATAATGATAATCTTAAGTCAATGTATATGACGTATGTACATCAGCTTGGCTATCGTCACGGTTGCTTCTTACTTTATCGTAAATGGAATACTATGCACAATAATTACTGCATATAGGTATATGTTTAATAGCATCCGAACTGATATATTTTGCGATTATTTGCAGAATGTGGAAACCTTTGCTGATCTCTCACCTCGTTTATATCATCGCTTCATTCGATACTGGGAAGGAAGTATATACGTATACCAATCGGTAGTAATTTTTGTCTATCATTGAATTGTTACAATTACGTTTTTGTTAGTGTACATTCGAAATATCGATAAGTTATGTAAAGTACACAAAGTCGTATGATTTCGTAATGTTTGCCAGTTTTCTATTTTATTTTTTTGTTACAAACGTTTCAGGTAATGCTTAGGTATGATAATCTTCTTTAGTTATATCCTACAAAATGTTAATTTCTAACTCGTATTAAATTTTTAACTCAACGTCTCCATATATTTGCTGCAGTGAGTATGGAAATAAGAAGATTGCCTCCATCGGTGATTTTTAATAATTATAATACGAGACAAACATGTACCAGGTCTCTGTTGTCGGTAGTCGCATTCCATCGATGAAATCACCTTCGTTAGATTGCAGGGAATAGAATTCCGTCAAGAGGATCACTGCAGATCGGGCTGAATGCACACTGAAAAGTCGCGTCTGAATAAAGTCACCGATCTGGAAGATAACACATGAAGAGGAATTGAAACAGTGTCTGCTTCTGTGTGCTGAATTGTTCGCGCCTGTTTCATTCAATTTCAGGATCATTGACGGACGTTTTACTGATAAAACATAAATCTCAAAGAACTCATGTTTTTGTATGAATATAATTGTTTCGTAAAATACCTAAGAGTATGTGTCAGAGTGTTTTTCAACTGAAATTACATTTGATTTCTTGTTTTTTCTTTCACTGCAAGCGTATTTCAACATCTGAAATTCTATTCCTATTATCACTAAAAGTCCAGCGTAAAACTCGTCGCGGAGCAAGTCGTTTTGCGACTGTATTTCACGAAATCGTACAGGTTTTGGCTCTTATCAGAGAAAATAGAAACTCTAAATCACCCGGAACTGAAACTGGAAAAAAAATCAGAATCATAGTTCGTTTTTTGTTTTCTTGTGTTGACTTTATCAGGCAAGCACTTATCGTTATGCTATTCGAAATGTAATATCGCTGCACGTTTGGCAGACGTCGTCGCGGTGACAAAGTCCACTCGCTATTACGCGCAACAAGATATGTTTTATAATTGATTATTCTTGGGGGCCCGACCGATCTGCATACATTTGGATACACGCGGGTTGATTAGGAACCGGATGTTCAAAGTTCGGTCTAGATGGTCTGCGAATTATTATTTCAAAAGAATTATGTAAAGTGTTTATTATTTTTCATATATACTGCGAGAAATATTGCCCGGTACGATACGAAGGAAAACGAGCAACGTTTTATCTCAAACTTGTGTGGAAGACTCTGATATTTCTATCCAACTGATGCAGTTATCATGTAACACATTCATTCTCCTGCAGTCGCAGTTCAAAGTTGAAACTTAAGTCTATAAGTCAACCTGTCAAAAACTTAACATCTAACGTTTATGAGTTAACAAGGTTCACTCGATGTTGATTATGAATATCTGTCTGTAATCGTAGTTCCGGGTAAACTATCGAGCTTATATCGGCTTTTGTCGTTATCTACATAAAAGCTATACAAGCTGTTCTATAGCGAGAAGTATTTATTATTCCGATAAGAAATAGAATAATGAAAAGAATTGATGAATTCATTCTTACAACAGATATATGTATAGTGCAAGTCAGCATTTCAAGTGCACCTCATTACCCAACATACCGAAATTTTGTTTACACTGATACTCATGTTTTTCCTCATTTCACACATTGCCACTGCGCATAACAATCCGCACGTGTTCATTCCTTTCTTATCTTCATTCACGACTTTGTACCGTCAAAGGTTCAGAAACAAGTCCATGGCCATGCCAATTATGGGCTATTTTTTATTTTTCATTTTTGCGAACAGCGTTTTTACAGTCTAGTTTTTCTACAAACCGATATACGCGACAGGTGTACGATAAAGTTCTTCTTTTCCGTACTTAGAAAATATCACAAAGTCGTGCTGAAGATATAAAGCAAAGTGCGATAAAATTTGTTAATATCGAGCAGCGATAAACTGCACTTCTCATATCGTAGATAGTATAGATAGGCATATTATCACTGTCATTTCTCGAACGACGCGTTTCAACTTTGAGCAGATTTTATCAACAGCAATTTTACCTTACTGTCAGTAATCGATCTGCAACTATAATTCCAATAATTACAGAGTTCCAGTGAATCATAGTGTTGTTCAGGATCGTTGCAGCGTACAATGTCAACTGATACATATAATCGATCAGTCTTTACATGTAAATGCGTCGGGGAATTCAGAGCTATAGTTTTACAATATCGCTGCTATATGGTACAGATGGGAAAAAAAAAGAAAAATAATAAAGAGTAAATTGTTATGATCAGTTTGCTGTTTTCCGCAACATTGAATTGATACCGGAGGGGAAATTACGAGAGTTTATCTCGCGGAAAAACCACCCAGACGAGATCCTATATCTATGGTGCAATATCCTTATCAGGAGGTGTTCGAATCTCACGATTACACGGTGAACGTGGTTCTAATCACGATTATAATTTGTTACATAAAATTTATGTCCATGGTGTCACGATTCATTTATTGGATTTCATTATTTGGCCGTATCATCGAGTTCCGGATATGACCAGATGACGAAAAGTTTGTGGATCAAGAAGATTAACGGGATGATTATAAATTATTGCACAAAACTGACGCGATCGTATTGTAGTTAATTAATACATCGAGTAATCGATTCTTATCGTGTAATATATATGTTACGGTGGCGCCGTTTTTCTTCAATGTGTGGCGACGCTGAACACTTTCGAGTAGCTATACGCTAACGTGGTAGGCTTACAGTCACCGAGCACCGCCAGTTTCGAAACAGACGCTCGTGTCGACAAGCGCAGAAGCAGCGCATTATACTTCTGCCTTTATATCGAGTATCTGCTGCACCTTAAAGCATCGACTTAACTTGCAACAAATTGATCAAATATTTTATAGCCAGTTTGCCTTTATAATCTTAATCTAAAGACCATACTTTAATCCCAGTCCTTACTTCGAACAGGAGCAAAAGCTACTTACAGTTTTCATTTTTAAATATATTTCTCTTTTGAGGGATATTCGTTGTTTAATTTCTACGTAATTGTTGATGAAAATAAAAAATCTCATAGCATAGTGAAAGAAACACATAAGCTAATAATTAGTGGTATTTAAAATCGACCTCTTATGTCATAATTTACACCCTATACGCCGATAAAAATTTTTCCACACTTTACTGGACTCGAAGAAAATTCTACGACGGCGTGAGCGACCTGAGAAGCTCTTTGCGTGCGAGGTCGACGCCAGCAACGGACAGTGGCTCCTAATTTGAATATCCAAAGGCGGCGAGTCGAGTGAATAAACGTAACAGGTAAGCGTAAATTTTTTTCGTTCATTTTCACGCGGTTTTTAGTCACTTATATAGAATGAACGCTCGGTCGATGACCATGTGAAAGAGTAAGCATATGACCCATTGTCAACTAGCCGCGGATGTTCACGTTTCGAAATTCTATCTTGTCGGCTTATTATGTTGGAGTACTCAAATATTTCATGCCTCACCAAATTTATAACACGTGGGCTGTAAAAATTGTGTAACATCAATTATTCAAATCGGGTCAATTTCACTCAATAATATGTTCTTCCGTTGGTTCTATCTAGTTTTTTGTACGTTAACAGTCTGGTAAACGTCGATTTTACTACTGGCAATTGAGAGCTCGTGTATTGGCGTACGAATTAGAGAAAGTATTGCTCGGGTGTATGAAATATTGTTATTCAACTATTTCTGGTCGTGTTTCACTTTTGAGTTTTGGAAATATGCTCCGCCGAATATCTATATCTATGCAGATTACAGTCTTTGTACCTACGCTTATCACTACGTTATACACAATCCAGCCTAAACTCAGTTTGAGATGAAAACCGGAAAATTTATTCAACCAGTTTCGGGGTCAGATGAAACTCGTCCATTTGCGCATGATCCATTAAAGTCACGCGAATTTTCAACCACGATCACGTGCAACGTGAGAATCTAACTGATGTTTTTGGCGCCAATATACGCGTGGACACGTGTAAGAAGAAATTCGAGCCGAATGAAACGCGGTTATTTCACCAAACGTTTCCTCGACGAATCGAATTTCGAGTAGAGAGAATCATCATTCAATATTCTTTAGAGCTAATTATTTTATAAATAGGTATACAGAACAGAACAAACGTCTATGCTTTGTCTAGTTTCGTCCAAGAAAAAAGTTCACGCTTTATGGTTCATGAACAATACGTCAATTGTCACTATAGGACACCCATGGTGCACATAATTAATGGATAAGTACAGCAAAGTAGAAGTCGTATGCAACGGGTCAGACGTGCGTCCTAAACTGCGGACCAAATCCGTAAGCTGGTGCACAGTGAAGCACGAAATGAATCTATAGAGAAGGAGAAAGAGAAGACCTTGTACTTGACGTTCCGGTGATCGTTAAAGATTTGGCTTAAGGTGAAGGTTTTCGGTTTATTTATTTTTCAACCGCATAACTTCATTGCATTATAGTAAATCATCTAAACTTTTACTCTAATGTGAGTCAAGGCAAGTGCGCAGTTGTTTTCACTTCACGTTGACCCCAGCCAAAAAGCTGCTGGCAGTGTCGAGTGTGCGATTAACTAGTTGCTGGCCAAGTTGACGGTATCTTTGGAGAGCTTTCAGAGCCTGTGCAGTAAACGTCGAGTTCAACTCCCACGCAGGTAGAAATTTGTTCACCTAGAATTTAATGCTCGACGTGGGCGTAGGTAATCATTTCCTGTGCCAATGAACGGACAGTGGATGAATTGAAATTGGGCTCCTAAACCTTGTGGATTAGTCGCCCTTGCGGTTGATTCACGGTTTTGTTTTTCTAAAGAATTGTCGTAGAATTAGATCCAGTCTTCATGGACAGTCGTTAACCTTGCATAGGATATGTTGTTACAATATCAATTTCCAAGTTGTAGAATGCGTCCGAGACCAATAGCAATGAATATCGCCAACCTAGAAAGCTTTATTCTTGTCCTACATTCAGAGAATGGTAATTAACGTGTTCGTAAACTTACGCACGCTCCACCTTGGGGCGGAGATCAGGACAGCTTACCTTTCCTGACCTTACACAACGTAGACTAACAATTGATGGAAAAATATTATTCAAGATTAAAATCTCCACGCTTTTCAGTCGGTCGCTTCATATACATAGGTACCGAGCAGGTATCGAAACTGGTGCGAGCCTGTTTTGCTAAGAATTATAAAAAGTGCACACAAACATATTTTTTTCGATCTGCAAACAAAAAATTTTCAACGCAAACTCATATTTTCTCGAATTTTATTCCTCGATCTAAAATTTTGCGAATCACGATGCAGCCTTGACCGACGTTTACCGGGTTTACAGGATAAAAACGAAAGGATAAATGCCAATGCTGAATTAAAATTCGTTTTGAAACTCAAATTAGAGAACAAGGACTCATAATTCTGTGGTCATATTTATGAGCTTGAGTGACAGGTAAATTTATGGCCATGTCAAATCTGAGACAAAGTCGATAGCGACACGTATGCATACGTGCGATACTTATTGAAAGTAACAATTCTACGATTTCAGATGAATTTCGTTCAGGTATAGAACCACGTCAGTTGTTATTGAATTTCAATACATATTCTCACGTAAGGTAAATATGTTGTGATGATAGGTGTAGTTGACTGTTTAACATAGGTAAGCCCCTCCTTGAAAAATCTATCGACATGTATATATGCCGATTAGAGACAGGCTGGAAAGCTTGATTGTACCACGAACGGTCTGAAGTCTGGACTCCGGCTCTAACGACTGCAGACAAACATTTGCAAAAATGAAACAACATTTAGTGAAAATAGAATGAAAGAATGCACACAATTACCGGCGACGATTGTCGAGTACAGACCTCAAGCGCAACGTTCTCTGTAATTTAACAAAGATTACCTCGCTTATAACAGTAATAATAATGATGACTTCGTCACTTTACTCTATGCTCTTCGGTGTAGAAGTAGAGAACGACGTTATATACTTACACACTTAACTTCATCGTGATAATAATTACCGCTCAAAGGGCTGATAGCTTTTCTCAATTACCCGTTGAATTTTATTCAAGTCCTCCTAGTCGAACACATGATAGTTATTTTGGAGTATTTGACACAATTCGCATTGTAAAAGCCTGTATTTTCCCTGTTCCGTTTGATTTGGCCAAATTTGTAAACCCGGGGTCACTGCAGAGGTTGGGAAAATAAATATGTAGCTGATCGTTGGATAGTACTAAGAAAAAAAAATCTAGATTACTTGGCACAAGTACCTATTCTCGTAGTCAGTTCACAGCTGTCGACAGGAATGTAGATCAGAACCGAAGATTTAGTCCGTGAGTCTTGCCCTGTCGATCGAAAGTAGGCTTAGCAAAATTTTCGATTGATCGTTAAACAGATAATTAATAAGCCTCCATATATATTACTGTACACGTATCGTACGAGCCACTTCTTAGCCAAATAGATTCGCGAGTGATTGGTCAGAACTTACAACGTTAAACACGTGCTGTATTCGCGTAACGAAGGATTTACTATTATCTACATGTATTCTCACGCGACAGCGGATATCGACGGTGATGATAATGGACAAAGCCGGTTACACAAGGTGGGTAAAGCAATCAAGAAAAAATGCTTCAAACTTAGGGTTATAATATCGTGGGTAATTTTTTTGATTGTATATTATGGTATACACTCTCGTGTATTAAATTTCTCTGAATCGATAATCGTTACACGGTTACATAATTAATTAACTTTATAACAGTTAATCAGTGCCACTGCACAGTCTAGTCAAGGGGCAAAAACGTGTAGATCGGAGATCCCTGAGACCTGACCTTGCATTTAGTCCTATTCGTATCAGTATGAACCAACTTATCTTTATCGCTGGGTAATACAACGTGATAACGTTGTCTCCTTATAAGAATTGACGCGTGATATGATCAATGGCATCTGGATATGATATATGACTTGAACATTAAAGCCGGTACTACCGATTCTTATCTCGGTTGAACTGTAACAATATAAATGACTGACACATATAAGGACTGGTTGATCCAAGGGTTATAAATATAAATCATGAAATTAAATCAGCTGTTTTTCATTTATGAAAATTACGATACATGATTATTTATTCATTCTAAAAAAAATATACGTCGAGTAACGATTTGCGTGGGGCTATTAGTATTCATGAAAGTGTTGTTTACCAGCTTTACTGGAACTATCACTTGTAAGTGTTTCTTGGTAGTACTTGGCCATCGATACTTAACTAGGTATTACATTTTCTTGACCTTCTTTTATTGAAGTCAATTACGTTTTTTTTGTTTTGTTTCAGATTTCGAGTAAGCTTGTTGCCGTACCGTCAGTCTTCGCTTTCACGGGATCGACTGTTGACAGTATCTCTAGACGCCGAGGTGTTGATATGAAGAATTTTCAGTCCAACGGACATGGTGGGTTATTAGCCTGAATAACTATGAAATTGTTCGCTGCACCTTACAAATTGTAGTAATTTTCTAGCAGCGTGCAGGTTTTATCGTTTTCATACTCCCGAGATATTTATTTTATTTGATTTTTTCCCCTTTTTCTTTCTTACACGACGTTATGCTTTTGCAATCGACTAATTATTACACCCTGCAGTTGGTTTCATCGATGTTATAATCATTCTCGATACCATCGAGGACGTAATTAGAGTCAAGTGAAACAACAGTCGATACTTTGAATTCATTCGTCATCGTCAGGTGTGTCACTTGTTTTCGAACTCAATTTGTTTGTCACATTTTATATCTCAGAACTTTTCATTTCACGGATTTAACATCTTCGTTTTGAGGTATTGACCCTTCCATGACTTTCCTGAAAGCACAGAACCCACTCGATGCTGCCATGATCGTGATTCCCACCAATCTTCGGTGTACTTCGTTCTGTCGAGACAACTGCTTAACATAGATGGGAATACCGATCGGATAGCATCGAAAAAATCTATAGTTCGGGTCAAATTCCGTGTTTAAAATTTTATGTAATGAATAAAGCGCTATCGCGTAATGATGCAACGTCAGCGCAGTGTGATATCACACTTGTTTAATTATACATTAACGCGATAACTGCATTTAGTAAACATCTGCATAACTGGAATTTGTTTTTCCTGACCAGTACCGTTCCCATGGGGAGTGCCGAGCCGTTGTCCACATCAAACGTCAAGTATAAATGACAGAAAGAGTTATAAAACGTCTCCAATTATGCAAACCTATCATTTTATTACCCAACATTTTTACTACACCTCTAGAAATTCCTTCGGACACTACATACTTACTGCGTGTGGAAATATCATCTGATCGGATCACAGGTCATCCAGAAATACTATATCAATCGTTACCGTTACGTTGCTGATTTTTTCATGCATATTCTTTTTAATATACTTGGCGTGAGACTCTACCGAGTCTCTAGATCCTATTCAATCCGTCTTCGCATTGTATAACTGTATTTTTAACGTACCTACATATGATCGACGTTAGATCTTCAGGCGTCAATTAGCACATACGTTTATAATAGCGATCCGCGATGAATCAGAATCTTGGTACAAAACGGAACTTGCAGTCTGCAGTTGTATGAACCCGCAGACGGTTACTGTGATGGATATTAGTAGACGGACACCGTGAATCAATGGGCGGTGGTCAGTCGGATCTTCTACTGAGAAAGGGACAGGGACAGGGACCGGACATAAAGGGCTGGAGCTATAATTTTATTCAGTGAATTTGAGACACTTTAGCGCTATTAACAATAGACAGAAGGTAACCGTAGCCTCGGTCAGCGGATGAAATTCAATTAAGCCTGCAATTACGAATTGTACTTCGGTTAGCGTCTCTGTAACTTGCGTGACGGTAATAATTGCTCGCGATCACATGTAGGTACTCGAGACTTGATAAGTCCGTTGACTTATCAGCCGTTCGAAGACGGGCGGAATTTGCCAATTGAAGTAACAATCTAATGGTGCAGATAAATATCGTTAAACTATAAATTAATCGAGAGAAACTATCGGGGATCGTACTGGCCATTTTCGATACAGATTTTCAATTTTCTATACACAGACCTGATCTGTGCACCCGCACAGGTGTAAATCAATTATATAGGTACATAATGAGAGTTTCTAATTGACATGGAAAAGTTTGCTCGCGTTTGTTTGATGTCTCGATCGCGAAGTTACGCCTTTGTCAATACGGTTTATTTGTTAACGAATAACATGCGACATTAAACAAGGTCTACGAAGTTCATTGCCGACTCAATGCCGTTGACCAAAGGTCAAAGGCGTTCAGAAATAAACCGAGGAAAAAGAGATGTGAAATCTTTTCTTTTGACTCTGTGGTATTATCTGTTAAGAAAGTGGTGAAGATAATTATAAGTAAGAATATCTCGTCTCGATTTACCGTGCGGAAAAATCTCATAAAATAACAGATACGAGATAAGTTTATCCGTAATTGTAAGACATGCGTTTTGGAGTAGTTTGACCCGTTCAATTGAAGAAGGCAATAAGAGCAGAATGTATAGAATATACATTCGTTATCGAGAAATTTATTCAGCTTATTATTTTATATAATAGATCAGCCGAAAAACGTAGTTGTTCAGTTGAACAACAATTTAGTTAATTGTCGAGAGGAATAGCTCGTGCGACAGCTCTTGGAATTAAAGACGATTATATTGATGACCTTTTTAATGTTCTATTTACGTCTTAGGTCTTAAAGGCCCAACATCTCGATTGCGTAGCTTTGATACGTGGATAAACAGATAACGAGATAATTGGATAAATGATATTTGCTTTCCAAGATACGAGCCTCCAAGATCACCGAGAAAGCGAGAGTGCTGCAAAAACAGAAAAATAAAACAATAATTGACGAGTATACGTCACTCTATGACCCAATTGCCACAAACGTATAGCTCGAGGCGCGTTTGTTGTATCCGCGAATCAGCTTCTCGCGACTCGCACACCCACTTATTGCATAACGAAGTTTACAGAATTCTGACGTCACTGACACTCCTCCGGTCTTGGATTGTTGATTGTTAATTTAGCGAATAACATGAATCGGGTATCAAATGTCGATGGACCGATAACTTTGACAATGATCATTCCATTGTTGACTTTTTTCTTATTACCGATCGATGTCATCGCCCATAGGCTGCTCTCGCTTCATCGTGCATGTTCATTCAATATTTGAAGTTCATCCACGCCATGATTTATCTTTTTTTCATGGTAAGAATTCGAACTTTTTTTTCCATTCGTTTATTATCACAGATACGTCAATATAGTTACATGTCAAGTTTTAATATAAAACCGTGGTACTCTCATTGGGTCAATTAACGAAGCGGTGAGTGTTCTTCGTAATCTCAATTCCCATGTAAATTATTACTATCCGCATCTCTGATTTAATTCGCTTGAAATCATTTCAAAAGATGTATTTTCCTCGTTGGAGAACGTGCGGATATTCGTGTAAATTTACAGAAGATCGTAAATTTCCTGACTCATAACTCGCTAACTCTGCCTTCCTGCTAATTATTTTCAGCGGTTGTGCGGAGTGAATGTCTAGCTAGAACAATTATCCTGCGGTCAAAGAATGGCGCAAAACACAGGAAGAGAAAATTTTTTTCCTCAACATACGTGAAGCGTTATCTGTATCCGCATAGATATATCTGAAACCGAATCATTTACAAACGATGATTAAATGGAGAAAAATCGTCAATTGGAAATGAATCACATCTGTATGAATGTTTTTTTTTTTTTTTTTATACATAAATTTGACTTTGAATGATCAATTTGCTTCAGTTAAAACTAGAAGTAAAAAAATAAATGAATAAATAAACAAAAACGAAACCGCAAGAGCGTGTGCCGGGGGTAAATTGTTTGAGACAAGAAGAAATTAATTTTCATTAAATCGCAGTTAAATATATAGGTCGTACGTTTATTGAGACGTATATGTAGTATCATTGCATAACAGAAAAACCTTCGAACTTGCGTAGCAGTTATTAAATTCGCAAGTGGCAAACATCTTTATTACACGCTTTCGTAAACAAGCCTTACTCCAACTCACCGCGTCTTTGATTGTTAGGATTATAGTCAGCTTAGTCAGTAAATAGCATCATTTTCCAGTACATGTGGTATACGTATAATATTTCCCAACGTCCATATATACCTATACGGCTACTATATGTTCACTAATCTCTGTAGTGATAAACCGCAAAAAAAATATCCATAGCTTCGTGTAATTTTTTTTCAAAGATTCTCAATGTTGCATCAAGGGTATACATATACATTACATAGATACATAGCACCTACACCGATGATCTAACAGCTTAAAGTCTATATATAATAATTAAAGCATTGTTCAAATTTACAGAGGATTTGATAGCCAATATATATGCTTTTATCGAATCTGTAATCAAAGACTAGATCATGACAAGAATATCCGTTAAATAATTGTTGCATATCTATGTGTACCCACTACGATCGTAGTCTTTGTGTACTTAATTTGAAAAAAGTAAATTGATGAATATGAAGATTATGGGCGGCATGACTCTTCATTACGTTAAGATATGCTCTAATTATCATAGCTATACATTGATTTGATTTAAGTCGTTGTCATACCGTAGGTATGCTAAGTTATGCTAATCGTTCTTTAGGCGTCGTTTAAGTTTCAGAGAATGTTAGAATTTAAACGATTAAGTGCGGCTAATAAAAGCCAAAAGGAACGACGAAATAATCCTGAATTGCAGTGAAGCTCGTCAAGCGCTTCTGCTTATTGTTATCAACCTTTTTCGAATTCAGGTATAACCTATGAATTGCTATTTCCCAGAAGCACAACAATTTTCTGAAACGTTTCTGTGACTGCTGTATCCTTCAGAAACGTTAATTTCAACTGTTAATGAATGGCTTTTTCAATTAGGATCGGAATAGGTTCCAGGAATTCAAATTTATCTGGAAATGAAACTTTCTTCTAAAGTTCACAATCAGGGTTCTTTTTAATACAACCCCTCTGATCAAACAGACATACAGCTGCATAATGCGTGATAATTGAAGGATAAGAAACATGAATTATAGAATGACTGGATCTAATGATCCATGCCACATGCAGCAGTCTTGGATAATGACACTTTCATATCGCGTCTCTGTTAGAATCAGTCGAGACAGCTAGCGTACGCCATAGTTTTCACGATGAGTACGACTGTCAAGCGTGAAGTGGACGGGTCATTGGCCCGAACATTCACACACGTGAGTTTGGAATGTCACAAGATACCGTGCGTCTTGATTTAATCACAGACAACACGTGTACTAAATATTGAGTGTAAGATAGGATTCGAAGCGCGCCCTTAATCGTGTAGCTCAAGTACAATGGTGATCGTTTGCTGAGCAAGACTGTCTTATACTCGGTATTACTTGCTGGAAACCATGCTGGACCAGTCTGAAGCCAGGGTGTTGGACGCGGTTGGATTCTCAAGGACTGATCTTGGCATTGCTGGTTGGATACGTTGGAATGCAAAAAGAAAGTGAATGATGGCAGTGGCGCCAAGATATGTAAGCAGTTTCAGTCGGGGGCTACTGCACATCAGGGGGCGGTGACTTCTTAACGATTATGAATATATTACTATAGCTGTTAATTACCTGACATCGAGCGAGTGAAAAATCTTGAACGAGGTGGACCCGTGTGATCGATGACTAAATATCGAAGACGCGACTGTAACGATAGCAATTATCATCCTGATCGTTATCCTTATTTGATGAAAAGTGAACTTGCAAGCTTCGCTTAACATACGAGATACCTAGTATTCTTCCCCAAGACGTTGTAAAAACATAGAAGCACTCCGAGCGAGAATCAAAAAACTTCGTTACACGAGCCATATATAGAAAAACGTACTGATACAGAAACACAAACTATTATTGTGCAGCAAAAAATGGTATAACAGGTTCCAGTATTGTTCCACTATGTCGATAAACGGCCATCAGTAAATTGGTTCAAAGAAAATCAGGATACCAATATCTGTTTGAATTCAGGAAGGTTCTCAGCATTTCACTCTCTGAAATCGCGTTCAAAATCTCCCGAATGTTTCACCCTCATTGGTTTAAAGAATATCCCTTTCTCCATGGGCCTTCGAATTCCCCGATAATTTCTCTTTCCAAGTTCGGTGTCTGACTAGCAGGTAGAATCTGGAAAAAACGCAGGTGGGTTCGTGGTATGTTCTGAAGGGTTGGAGGATCAGTTTCAGTATCTTAAGGGAACCTGATCGAGGGCAGGCTAGCAACCATTAAGGAACCTCATAGAAGGCACATCCATGGTTCAGAGTAAGTCAAACGACTATGTATAAAAGCAGAGACTGAAGCTGCAGAGCTGCCAGTCGTGAGTAGTTCTTGAAATTAAAAGAATCAACGATCAACGATATACCTTCTTGTTCATACTGCTGGATCTTGTTGCTCTGTATCCAAGGACCTTTTTAAAAGTAACTAGTTTGTTTGTTACAGTTAGAAAAAGAAAAGAGAACAAAAATAATCTCTGTGAATTATTATTGCGATAGAGAGGGGCTGCACGCAAGCGTTCTTTCAGCATTAATGAGGTCGGGCAGAAACCGATTAACGAATCTTATAATTAACGAAATAGGTTTCGTGACTGGAACCATATGAAAGACTATCTATAAAAACGGTCTCTCGTACAGCAGAGCTGTCAGTCGCCGATTATTCTCGAAATCAAAAGAATCTTACAGTGAGACGAGGTCTTTTTCAAACTTCTTCTCGAGCCGTTTGGCTTTAGTCGCGAGTTGCAGGGACTTGCAATTAACGAGGAGTAATTATTTTTTATCGTCTGTTTTGTTTGGTCACGGATTAGCTCTAAGATTAACTACGGCGTTTTACGAATCTTGAAGCTCGTTATAATAATTGGTCCATATTTATTGCAGCGAGTGATATTTTCGATCGATCGTATGCACACGCATAGGGAAAAAGATTACTTGAACCCTTTTCTCGTTTTCAGTGGAGGTCAATGGCAAGGAGTTGAACGGCAAGCATTTATTATCGAGCGAGAAGGACGCCGGGGTCCTCAAGGACGCCAACAATGGAAAAGAAATTGATCCTGTCCAGAGTGCGATGGGAAACTTTGGAAGATGGCAGCTGCTCGTATGCCTTGCTATTTCCCTCGTCAAATTTCCGGTCGCCTGGCACCAGCTAGCGATCATTTTTATGGCTCCAAATACAAATATGACATGTGTCCAACCGAACGGTAGCGTTTCATCAGACACATGTACAGTCACCGTGAACGGTACCCAAGAAGACTGCACCGCATGGGATTATGACAGAGATATCTTTCCAGAGACAATCATAACTCAGGTATTGAAAAAAAAAAAAAACTTTCTCACCGTTGACACCGGTTATACGTACATTAGATATTTCGATGACGTGCATGCTGTGTAAATTATCATCAAGAAATATATCTACATTGCTTTCTTAATCAATACATTTGATTAGTGTCTGAATAGGCTACCACGCACGTATCTGAATATTCAATGCATTAACGTCGATTAACGTAGGTATCATGGATTCGATAATGTATTACTCGACTGGATGGCTATGAATAACCATATACTTACGTCCCAAAATGCTAATAAAATATAATGAATAATCAACGAGAAAGGGTGTGCTTCCGTGGGCTATTGTATAAATCGACGATTCCGTATTTGGAAAACTTTTTAAATGGGTTTTTCCTCATTTTGTTGTTCTTTATAGTGGGATTTGGTCTGTAGTCGATCAGTTTTCGCGGACATTTTGCAGTCCCTTCTCATGCTCGGTGTCCTCGTGGGCAATATCGTCTTCGGCTGTTTAGCAGACAGGTAAAATTTTTTCTTACACGTCATTTTGTAGCTTAATCAAATTCCAACGGAAAAAAACCTGCAGAGGCTTATTTGTTTTTTAAAATTGTTTCAGATATGGACGGAAAAAACCGTTGGTCGGTTCCGTGGTGCTTCAGCTGGTTACTGGCATCGCATGTGCCGTAGTTCCCTGGTTTCCTGCCCTCCTAGTTCTGAAATTACTCAGTGCATTGGCTACTGGAGGCACAATGGTTACCAGCTATGTAATCTGTAAGCCCTTTTTTGTAATCTTATAGAATCTGGATATAATATTCGATTCCGGAGATGTGTTTGGTTGACTTTTGGTGCAAACATTTGTTTTTTTTTTCTCTTCAGGCATGGAGATTGTTGGTACAAAGTGGCGGGCTCCAATTACGGTCCTGTATCAAATCCCTTATAGTTTGGGTCACATGTCGCTGGCTGGTCTAGCATACTGGTTCCGTGATTGGGAACAGCTTCAACTTGCAATAACTTTACCGTCCTTACTTCTGTTGGGTTATTGGTGGGTGGTACCAGAATCGCCGAGATGGCTTCTTGCCATAGGTAAGCAGAAGGCAGCATGTAAAATCCTGGAGAAAGCTGCAAAGCTCAATAAAATTGAGGGCAAAGACATCCCCGATATGATGAGGAAACACTGCCTTCATCAGGTAATAAAAATACACGTTATGCAGATTTTCGGTATATATAAATTTCTGTTATATATACGCTTCGAGGTAAAGACCCTACCGAAGAGTATTCGAATATATTACACATATGCATAACGTATATTGCGATTGGTTTCAGAGCTCAAAGCACACAGCACCTATCAACAAACCATCATTTCTCGATCTATTTAGGACGCCTAATATGCGTACAAAATCTCTCGCTATTTTCTTCAATTGGATGATTTGCGGGTTGGGACTTTTCGGGATGTCACAATACCTCGGACAGGTCGGCGGTAACATATTTGTTAACGTCGCTATCTCCGGAGCTACACAAATACCTGGAAATATTATTTCTTTATGGGCGATGAGTGCCTTGGGCCGAAAAACAACCCTTATTGCCAGCAACACCGTTTCTGGAATCGCTAGTCTGTTACTCATCGCAGTATCTCAAGGTATGCAAAAAAAAAAAGTCTTTAAAGAATTTCTTTCATCTGGGAATTTAATATTTTTCCATAAATGCAATTAAAACGAATCCCGATTAAACAGGATTCGAGACAAATCTAGTTAAGCTTTTATCGAATTAACTTTTGTCTCAAAGGTTACGTAAGACTCTCATTGGTCGAGAAGTTGTAGCTATTAAAACCTGGACGAGTAATTGTCTCGGAAAAATTGGTTGATTGCTACTATTAAATTGCTCTAATAAACTGCTCGACTAGTTGAACGATAATTACAAACAATTGTCTTTACTTCGTTGTTAATTATTTTATTTTCACGTCAACGATGTATGCGTTTTCAAAATTAGATTCTAATTCCTTTCCTATCTATTTCAGAAACTGAATGGCTCAAGCTACTCTTAGCCTGCTTCGGCATCGTCGGTATGTCAGTTTCCTTCACAACGGTCTACCTCTTCTCCGGTGAACTGTTCCCTACAGTGGTCAGAAATGTTGGAGTCGGTACAAGCAGTATGTGTGCAAGAGTAGGATCTATGATTGCACCGTTTGTTGTTTCTTTGGTGAGTCAATTAGGACGAATAAATAAAAAAATAATCATCACGAGTCAACAGAATGCTGAAAGATTCTTTCGAATTAGAATTTATTACATTTCAAGTAAAACGAAAGTCAAATACTGCCTTTAAGACAAAAAAGAAACGTGATTCTATTTTAGCGATGAGTGAAATCAGGGTTATCATCTAATGTCAATATCTTAACTTTGAAAATTTCTTCAGGGTAAACACGATTCGAGAACTTGGATGCCACCGATAGTTTTCGGTACACTACCCTTAATCGGTGCGGTTCTGTGTTACTTTTTGCCAGAAACTGCCGGCTGTTCGTTACCTGAAACCCTCGAGGATGGCGAGACTTTCGGAAAGTGAGTATATTGATACACACGAAACATTTTTAGTATAAATCACGTGTAGAATATTGGTTAATGACAGTTGTCCTTTTATTTATTTTTTTCAGAAAAATCAAAGATTCCGAGAGACGGAAAGATGTCGAAGCAGAAGCTGCTTTGTGATGGAAGACTGCTGTATGATTAATGATTTATAATTAATTGCGAAAATCCGAAAAGTTCAAGAAAAATTGAGAGATAAAAAAAGAAAGAAAAAAAAAAAGGAACACTCGGTGGCAAGGAGCTGTCAATTCATAATCGAGTTAAGGATAGCTAAGGTATAAGTCTTTTTAGATAGAATGTAAGAATCATTCCACCTCTCTATTTATTACACCGCATACCTTTGATGATATTAAACAATTATTTTCATAATTATCTATACGTATTATACACGATATCGGGGGAGCGAGATTTTAAAACTGATTGATATTCGATCGCATTTTTTTAATAAAGCTCGATGTTTTATAGTTTGCTCGTAAAATCAGATTCTCTAAAAAGAATTCGGACGTGATACTGCACGTTGATAATATTAGGGCTGTAAGTATGTGAGAATCTTGATCGTGTCGCGCAAGTTTACGAGTTAGTTAATTTCACCGAACGTGATTTTGTCCATTTTTATTTCATAGGAGCTAAAATTCCAAAATTTTATGCATTTTTAAAGTGACATTATTTTCTCTGTTCATTTTTAATCGTATATATAATACATACACATACGAACATGGTTCGTTCGATCGAACCTTTATACACGAATGTAAAATAAAAACATATATATTTTTATAATATTAGGACGTATAGTCACTATGATATGCATATAATTAGGTACTATTTTAATACGTATACGTGTATAACGTTTATGTTTGTGTAAATACATACGTTATGTTTTACAGTACATTATTTTCTTTACCCCTAGTTCATGATCAAACAGTTAGCAATCGATGCTTTTCAATATTTTTTGAAATTATAAATAGTTCCTGCCTTTCTACATTTATAGTGAGCCATATGTGTACATACCTGTATGTATACATGAATTTCTAATGGATATATTCTGGATTCAGGCGAAAGTATCGAAAATTTTGGTACCAGAGTGATTATCTGTAAAACAGGTTGTTAGAACAGCATTTCCTGCGATGAATGTGAAGTTTCATAACCCTGCGTTACCATTATCATTATTTTCCATTATTCCTCTATCGAGAACAACGGAAACCCATCCGCAGATTAACGTTACGATTTCGTCACAGATGACAATTAGTAAACGTTTTCAAATAAAGCGTGTTTCGAATGGTATAAATGAAATCAATACTAGACTCCTTTCTAGGTATAGTACGAAGTATTCTTATCTTCTGTATGAAATCTCGTTTCGACCTCATTTGTACTTCGTCTGTAGAATGGAAAAGAGAAAGAATCACAAATCAAAAAGTTGGGTATCTCGGGACAAATTTGTCCCGTTAATGCTGCAGGGGGTTTGCTCAAAATTCTAAACTACTTGCCTGTGCTAGATGCCAATTTTATCTCTGAGAATTGTTAGTCCGAAAGCTTCCATAGACAGAAATCGTAAGAAGAAAAATCATTTTGATATACCATAGTGAACTGAATCCTCTTATTACAACAATGTTAGAGCTGAAGCTAAACTCAGAATAACGATCGAATACCGATTTCGATGATATTGCATAAGATAGTGATATATAGAGACTTGGCTTGAACAGATATCTTCTTCGGATCGCCAGAAATAAAATACGGAAATATCCTCACTTACCTGACTGTGGGAATTTTCGTATTACGTGGTCAATCCACGTGATACATGCCTCCCGGAGATTACCTTGCACGCACGGAAATATCTGAATGGGTGTACGTATATATGGCAATAGACCATCACTATAATTATGAAACGTGGCGCATCGTTTCGTGCCATAGAACCATTTGTCGCACTATTCGATACGGCCGTAATTTCAAACAACCAAAGTTTCCAGGTTTTTTTCTTCTTCAAATGGCATTGGTCACTGCATGACCGAGCTCTTTTGATCGCGAAGTGTTGCTGGGACTTCCAATCTTTATATTTTGGCTTTGCTTGACTTACAAGTAGTTCTGAACGTACTCGTTAAAAAAATAAAAGAAAAATTTCACCACTTTTTGAGTATCCTTAACGAGTCATGGTGAATAAGGGCATCAGTTGGAGATGTTTGAAATTTAATAACTCTTCCAATTATTCATGGATATCGGTTATTGCTGTTTTTGTAACAAGGTTTTAGAGCTTAAGGTGAAAAAGAAAGTAGGATAACCACAATCCAATCTTCTTTCATTGATTCATGCCTTTTTAAAAAAGCGAGCCATTCAGCTGCAGGCCCTGGCATCTCGATAAGTGATCGAAACGCCATTTACTAGGCGCAGAAGAGTTCAGGAGGAATAATCAGTTCTGCAGATTAACTGAAAAAAATAGATCCGTGTTTTAAAATATTATCTGAAGTTGCTAGAGAGAATATGTCTCGTCGGTAGGGACGGGGTTAAACCAGATTATCCAGTCTTGGCGAGTTCATGCTCGCACCGAGGACGACTAGAGATTTCAAAAAAATATGCATACTGGACGTTCCGTGCAAAAACTATCTATTTTTGAGTCTCAGTTTTAAGATTTTTATAAAAATCCTCTTACATCTTTAGATGAAAATACCGGATCTTGTGTCTTCATCAGAAATACATTTAAAACGTGGATTTCTATAATATCGGACTACTCTGATCTGCAAGTCGTCTCGTTTGACAGAGGTCTATCCAATCTTATACGATATAAAAAAATCCAGGGTTCAAGGAAAATGGCAAAATTTGACTGGATCAATCGTATAAAAAAAGGGTAACATGCAGAAATATGCAAAAGGTGGTGAACGCGTATTCTTGTCACAGACTTTCGTACGATGATGGCGCAGAAGACCCAGGGTACTGATTTTAAAACTAGTATATCAATTGACTCAAAACAGCGATGTTATTCATCTCGGAATATCTTTGTTCAGAATACTCTGTCAAAACAATGAATAAACATTTTCTCATATGCCCATGACCTTACCTATAAATTGATTACAACAACAGAAGTTTGAGAAATAAGTACAAATTGAATTGCAATTTTTCTTTTACTTCTAACAATTTTTATTGGGTACACGAATCCCAACTAATGATCAGTATTCGAACCAGTTTCCACGAGATAGATCTCCGATTCATGATTCTGTTGGCGCCCTACCTTGGTAAGTTCAATACGTTGTACACCGTCGTAACACGCTTTGGATCGGTGCCGAAAAACTTGATGTTGTATTACGGTAGTTATGATAGTGTGTAAGTAGTCTCCTTACACCCAACGGGATATAAGAGTGGCTTAGCGAACCGTAGGAATCACTTCACAACGTTCCGTTCACCAGAGAGCTGTTTCCATCGGCTCAACCAGTGAGTATCATATTCAATTCACTTTGTAACGATTCAACCGTACGGGTATGTCTATATCGGTGCGAGAACGATTTTTGACTCATATAGATACGAAAGAGTCAGTGGAAAAGTTTTGTGAATCAAAAAACTTTGAGATTTTTAGATGATCACAGTTTCTAAAATTATTACTTCTTTAAAGACAAAAATTGTACTTTGTTTCAAAATCCGTTTTACGCTTAACCCCTTCATGTGAAATCCAAGCTCGACTTCCAACCTGGTTTATGATTATTAAAAGGCTTGAAATTTTATATCCTCGTCAGTTCAGAAATGAAAAAAAAAAATCTTCCTGTGACGTGCGGTGCGGACTCTTTTCTTCTAAAACTTGCAAATTCATCTTACTATTTTAGATAAAATTCACGCAATGATGTGCATTTCGCAAAACTGTTAAGCAAATTTTGTAAAAATACGTCAGTTACCACTTAATAAGAAAAAAAAGCCTGATCGCATAAATGAGCTGCTCACTCAAACGCAAAAAAGTTTTATCACTGCGATCTCTATCATTGCATTCCACGTTGCTTTTTTTCTATCTTTTTATAATGGTGAGCTGAAGCATACTTGTTTCTCATACTGATTTAATGACCACTTGTATTTCGAAACACTTGAGATCCAATGTCAAACTAAAAGAAGTAAAAAAACCAATACAGTAAATGTTTTCCTTCTGTCCAGAGACCAAATCACGATAGCTAGACAATCTGATGCGTAGTTTGAAATATACGGAAGTCCTCCTCGTTAGTTTGTCACTTTTTTGTTGAAATTAATCATCAATTCAATTAACATGGAATAATGAAAATAGGACATAAACAACGTAATATCTGCCCTACTAAGGTACGTTTATATTCAAAGCAATTGTGCATTGGGAAGATTTGATCGATCAAAAGAATCATGACTTATTTTTTTGTGACCTTTTCTGAATATTTTAATCAAATATGAAAAACTTTGTCACATCATCTGATTTTTGTAAAAATATTTTACTGAGGCTTCTTCAAGCGTTACAGCCGATTAATGTTTGTGTCTGCATGTGCCATGGTATTGGTATTTATGCGAATACCATACATATATGTGATTGGCCACAAAATCGGCCAAGTTCGGCTTCGAAGATGGCCCACTAAGTGGTAAATGTTAAATGCCTTTCAAACTTAAGCTTATAAATCTATGTTCATATGCAAATATTCCTACGAATGTTAATCCAGCTCATATACAATTTACCATTCACAATAACTGTCTTCTGCCGGAGAATTACCTATGCAGGTGAAACTTGAAATAACGTATGTATGTCAGCATTCAGAATCGCTCCAGGGGGTTCGCATGGTTGACGTTGTTGTAGCGAAATTCTGCCAGTCAGTGACCATAGCCTATCTATGTCCAATCGATAAACTATAGCTGTAAATGGGTATAGTGGCGTAAATAGCGGGCTATGGCTCCATAATTTATTATTCATTCTCAGAACGTGAACGCTAATTATTTTCAGCTGTAGCGTAGGATAGAAGTGTGTGTACGCTGTGTGCAAACGGGTTTTCAATGAAATTATAATATGTGCGATGCAAACCTATCACTGATTATCTTTTGTTTCAACAAGAAGTTATAGCTACGATGAAAGGTGGTTGCCTTATGACTATTGGAATGCAATTTTTTTTTTCTCCTCTTCAGTTATTGTTCGACTTGCATAAATCGCAGAACAACACAATCTTCATAATGCTTCCTAAGTAACAGTAACAAATTGATTCGCATTACCATATGAAAAATGAATTTGGTTTTGGTTATATTCGATAGAGCTTCCTCTAATTCTTCAAAGTAGGACAAATTTGATCGTGTATCTTTGACGAAGAGAAAGTGCAAGTATAAGATTATTTTTTCTCTAAGAGTTCAGGTCCATAAATCTTATGAGCAGAGATATCTAATGGATTTCACAAGTCGTGAAGTTCAACTGTTATTATCAGCAGCTTCGAGAATAATTATTGATGTATTATAATCACGTGGATAATCACATCGAATCCACGAATCGTTGTTACCTACAGGACTTGGTTTGTAGTAATGAATCTGGAAAACAAGTCTCTATATATGTATATAATAATTTGCTGTGTAATTACATCGATTCTGTACAACCGTCAAATTGGACAATCACAAGCGTCATAGTTCTCGGAAGATTGCTCAATTCATATAAAATTTGGATTTTTCTCTTACCATATCCTATCAGTGACGACAATCGTTGGCTCGCATAACTATACAATTAAAGAGTTAACATTGAATTCGTTCGACATCATTGAACCATGCGGTAACTGGGATTTCCCGTCGGATTTCCCTGGCCCGAAGGTTGTCTTTATGAATGGTTTTAGATTTCTCAGAGCATTTTACCAATTCCACACTAAACTAACTAACATGAAAATTATTAGTACAATCAATCAATCATACTGCTCGATTTCAATAGAACTAACGTATGTCGATTGATAAACGTCTCTGATTGAACCAGTTTTTTTTTTTTTTTTTTTTTTTTTTATCCAAAATTGATAATCTTGTCTTGTAATTTTCGCATTGTTTCAATCTGTTATAATCAGTCTCTTCGAAATCGAAATGTGCAGCTGAAATTTGGTTACACTGTCATTTACGCTGCGGGTTTATTGTTATTTAGAAGTCAGACCTAATTGAATTGTCATTTACCTCAACCGTGACTTTACTTACAATACTAATTCGAAATGGATATGGACAAAAAAGACACGATCTGTGTGACTTGCAGAATCTCGTGGTCCGTGAATTGCCACTAAAATACCGGATTTTCTATAATGTGTGTGGATAGAGCCAGTTTAAACAATATCACGATATTCTGAATCACCTTCAAACGAAGGACAAGAAAATTCGACATGTCACTCAATGACCCAAGGATATTTGTTATATTTATTATGATATTTCCAGTTGTGATGGAAATTCTCGTTTCAAGATACTAACGATTTTACCCCAATTACATTCCAGTGTACAAATCGGTGCAATATCTGTTTCTGTTGCTGGGAGTGGCAGCTGCCTCTCTTGGACCTTTCGAGGAACTCTACTCTTGGAAACAGCTTGACTATCAATTTCCCAGTGAAAATGCTCGTGAGGCGGCTATTGCCTCTGGTGATCTTATCCAGAAGAATAATCTACCTGTGGGTATAGAAATTTGGCAGGACAAATTGTTCGTCACCGTACCAAGATGGAGGAAAGGGGTTCCTTCGAATTTGAATTATATTTCGCTATCAAATACGACTGGTAAGAATATCTCAAGTTCTGTCTGAAAGTTATCAAGTTAAGTTGTCGATATAAATCTGCAGGAATTACTGAATCCTACATGGATTCGATTTTTTAATTATTTTGTACATCTTTCGGTAAACTGTATTCAAATTTCGACTTCGACAAAGTTCTCTTCCTCCTCCGAAGGACGTCTATAGTGACGCGACGGAGAATGTAATAGCTGCCGATTTTCCAAGTCTTGAATGAATTTTTTGAAAAATAAAAACTGCAATTCGTGGTCATTGTTCAATATACTGAGACTCATTGTCTTTGATTGGTACTTCCTTCATTACATTCTCCCCATTCCGATATAATGACGAAAATTTGTTTTTCAGGTAACAAATCACCAGCCCTGATTCCATACCCTGACTGGGAGACGAATGATATTCACCAAACAGCAAAAGGACCCATCGTCAACGTTTTTCGTATTGCAGTTGATGCTTGCGATAGATTGTGGGCTATCGATTCCGGCTCCGATGATATCTTGGGAGAAACTACTTTCGTTACTCCGGTTCAGATAATCGTGATCGATTTGAAGACTGACAAAGTTTGTACAGCCATCTATTTACTGTTCAAATTTACTTGATCTTCTTTTTTATCAAACTTATTACCAGATTGTTCTTTTCATCCTCATCAGATCATTCGGCGATATGAACTTACCGACTCCGATCAAAAGTTTGAATCATTTTTCGCCAACGTGGTCGTCGATGCTGACGCTGATTCTTGCGATCAAGCATTTGCTTACGTGTCCGACTTAGGTGCCAATGGAATAATCGTCTACAGCTGGGAAGATAACAAGTCCTGGAGAGTCAGTCACAACTACTTCGCTTTCGATCCTCTCCAAGGTAATTTTGAAGTTCTCAAGGAACATTGATCCCATGAAAAAACTCCCCCTGGCGTAAAAATTTCTTTTTCAATCGGCAGTGGTTTTACCTTTGCAATTTCTTTAGGCGATTTCAACGTTAGCGGAATCAACTTCCAGTGGACAGATGGAATTTTTGGTATGGCTCTAAGCCCGAAACACAGTGATGGCTACAAGAATTTGTATTTCCATGCCCTAGCCTCCACCACAGAGTTCGTAGTCTCGACTAGTGTTCTTCGTAACGAGGCACTGGCTACATCCAGTGGAAATTATTACCACTTCAAAAGACTTGGTTCAAAGGGTGACTTCACTCAGTGTACAGCGGCTGTAATGGATTGGCAGAGTGGTGTGGCTTTCTTTGCGGCGGTCAACAAGAATGGAGTGGCTTGCTGGGACTCAAAAAAATCGCTTGACCAGTCTAACTTCCGTAAGTGAATCCTCCAGGTCTGAATTCGGGAGTTGTATCAAGGGCATTATTTTTATTTATATAATTATTTGGGTTACAGGACTAATCGCTGAGGATCATGAAGCCCTCGTATTTCCAAATGACATCAAGATCGCAAGAGATCAGAGGCTGCTTTACGTTATCACTGACAGAATGCCGATATTCCAATATTCCGATATAAATCCAGACCAGATTAATTATCGAATCCTACGAGCACCCGTCGACGAAGCAGCTAAAACGTGCTTACAAAATTAATACGAGTAAGTCACAAAAGTGTGACTGTTAAACACTCGCGATGGTCTCGCAATTTTCCTAATAAATTGGCTTTCATAGCTACCCTTGGGGTACTCCCGTGACAATAAATTCTGGTGAATATATTTTGTGATGATTTCTATTTTATGAATTTGATACGATTGAAGAAAATAAAAATATGTTCGTACTGCAATGCGGGATACCACGTAATTGATCATTATTCCTATGATTAATAATGACACACTGATATCAAACAACATTTGTATATCTCGACCGAGCTTGACGAGATACTACCAGAGGGATATTATTTAAGAGTCATTAACGGCGAGGTCGTAGGTTCACGAATAAATTACGTAACGGAAATTTACAACTCTTGAAGTAGACGAGCCTTTCGCTTTGGCTATTATTCTCTGAATAATAAAATTCTAGGTGGTTACATATGACTGCTGAGTGCAGTAACAATACCAACAATGATCTAATCTTACATTTGCAAACCTGTGTGCGAAGAATTCTGACTTATTTTTATCCAGTTATCTTAAATAAGATCCGAGATACGATTAGATTGATTAACGATGAATATGGCATAATAATTAATAACATATTTGCGTACATTTGCGACAATGAACAAAAACTTCGTCATTGAACGAATATTATGTTTAGTGACGTCAGTACCGAAGATGAAATAAAGATACCGAACCCTGCGACCGCGATTTTCCAAATTTTGAGATTAGGTTTATTTTTATTCCGTTTATTCATATTCTATACATAGACTATTCCTATTTTCTATTTTCGGACAACCTCTCTGCTTTCGGAGTTCTTCCATCGAGATGCTTGTGACGATAATTGTATCTCGATAATTGTATCTCGTTAATTGTATCTCGTTAACGCAGCCCCCATGCGAACTCTTCGACGCGACGAGTCGGTTTGTTTGCAGATCTATGGCAAACAATAAATAATTTCCTGCATATCATAAACTCGGGATTTCGAAAACGATCATATGCGTATGATATTATAAGACAGGGTTATAGGAGCAGGACAATTGTACAGAGAAATATTTTTTTCAATGATTATTTTAGAATTCCCAATCGATAATCCATAATAATCCCTCTTTCTTGTGGGTTTTCGGTAAGTCTTGCAAAGAATTGGTCCGAAATTCTGCTAGTATATAGAGTCCCTGCAAAGTCATGCTAATCAGAATTAGCACTACGACATTGACACGAACAGTTGTTCCGAATTTTCGAAAAGAAAGTTTCGCGGAAATATTGTGTATTTCACTTAGGGGATGAAACATAATCATATTGACAGGCGATAAATGCATTTTCAATTTATGATCCAAATCCTTCCTACCTCTACTCCGATATACAAAATAAACTACCGCAATTTCTGCCTATGGTAATTCATCATCACAGTGATATTCTGAATCGTGGATCACCTTCAAACGAAGAATACGCAAATTCGAAACGGCACTTCAGATGAGTACGTGACATTTGCTATCCCATATTCGCCTATGACTTAAGATTTATCGCGAGAACAATCTTCCTATGTGTCCCCTGCAATAACTGGAAAGGCACACATTATCGACGTTGTTCGCATGTCGATCGACGCTTGCGATTGCTTGTGGACTATCGATTCTGGCTATCCGATAATATCCTGGGAAAAACCAGTTTCGTCACTGCGACCAGGTAATCGTGATTGATTATCAGATTGCTATTTTTATCTTCATCATATCAAACGGCGATATGAATCTACCGACTTTGATCAGAAGTTTGAATCTTGTTTCCCTAACGTGGTTGTTGACGTAGAAGCTGTGCCACGATCTGAGTTATGAAATATGAAGGCTTTTTGAGTTTGTTACCCACGTGGTCTGGTTGCGAAAACTTTCATGTAGTTTCGTGATTATGTTTCGAATGAAAAACGGCGACACGTCAGCCACAGTAAAAATTATTTGACCTTTTTTCTGATGTTGCGGGTTCTCTCAGTCAAGCAAATTCAGGGAAAATTCATTATTGCATACTAATTATTGCAATAATCATCCCACAATAAAGGTTACAGTATGTACCATCAATAATTTTGCATTCGCGAATATATGTACGGGTAGAATAGATATTTCTTCCCACCTAGTGATGTTGAGTAATTGTGAAAATAATTAGGAACGTTCGAGTATGCACTAGCATCAGGCATATAACATGGAACGGGCGGTGGGTCAGGAAGACTAAAAAATTTGTCAATTACCACATATAATCATTATTTCCAATACCAAAGATTTTATAAGGGTACGAAATAAGGTCACCGTGCTTTTCCCAAGTATTGAGATTAAACACCGGTGTTGGTCCTGATCCAGTTGCGGTATGCGGAGACACGGGCGTAGACTCCGGGGAAGTTGGGACGGGCACAACCCTGTCCCCAGGATACGATACCGACGAGCCGGCCATTGATGGCGAAGGGACCACCAGAATCTCCCTGGCAGGAGTCGCGACCTCCGCTCGTGTAACCGGCGCACAACATGTTGCTAGTGATGCTGCCTCCGTAAGCAGAGTTGCAGCTATTCTGAGCTACAACTGGTACTGAGACCTGTTGCAGAGAAGCGGGTGAATTGTTACCTCCCTCCCAGAGGTATCCCCATCCAGTAATAATTCCTACGGCACCGGTGGAAACGCTTGCTCCTTGAGATGGCAAACTGATCGCTCGGACGTTGGTTCCCAGAGAGAAGGCACTGGCAACTCTGAGAACACTGATGTCGTTGTTGAAGGTTCTAGAGTTGTAACTAGAGTGGTTGATCACTTGGGCGACGGCACGGGTTTGTCCACCGGACAGGCGATTGGCTGTTCCAGCGAGAAGAGACAAAGCTGATACGGTTTCACCAAGGGTGCAGTGAGCGGCAGAGACGGCCCAGGTTGCAGAGATGAGCGAGGCACCGCAGATGTGGGAATTTCTGCGACGAAGACTCAGCTGGTATGGGAAACTGCTGATGCTAGCGGCCGTACCACCAACGATACGTGTGCCGTCGCGTTCAGCTAGCTTCGCCGGGAGCAGACCTGAAAATTGATGGATATTATTAGGAGATACAGTTTTTTTTTTCACATCTGCAATAGGTTGGTGCGCTCGTATTTTGTGCACAATTATAGTTGAGGCATGGAAAGATCGGTATTTAATCGTGGAAGGATGCAATTTCAGAATTCAATATTCGTGGGCTTGAGTTAAAGCTCAGAGTAATGAGAAAGTGCGGTAATTTGATGTTCGAAATTGACAAAATGAAAAGACTGTTAATATAATTTTTGCAAAGGTATGTACTTACCGGCGTTGGCGACAGCCGCAATTGCGAATAACACTACAGCGAATCGGAACATCTTGCTTAATACTGATCACTCAGTCGATCCACCTTATATACCCATCGAGTGCTATCAGTTTGTACTGTTATAGAACGAGGATGACATCCAACTCATATCAAATCTGAACTGATCATATCAAATCAAGACTTATCGGGTCGAATCACGATAAATTTTTTCAACTAACAAGCGTATGGATTGTATTTTCAAAGCCGTGAGCAATTTTTTTTTTTTTGTTTCTGTAGTTCCCAGTCGATTCTTGGACGAACTCCTTCGAGCAGTTTGACGAAGGTGGTCAGCGGAGCGACACGCTTTTTTGTTGATGCCACTTGTCTATCATAAATCAGGTTTCCACTGAGTCTCCACTGCACGAGTCCTGTGAAATTTACTCTTCTTATTTTTCCGATCGTTAGATTAACACTAGATGAAATATTCGATTTATATGTTTGACTAATATTTTTGACATAGTTACGTTTTTACTGTATAACAGGAAGGATTTTTTACTCACGTAAAAGTAAAAATCTTATAGCAGCAGTACGTACACGTACTCGTGACTTAGTTCCATCATTCAGACAACCATTTTGGTAATAATGAAACTTTATCGTCATATTTCATGTAATTATTCCGAATACTGTACCGAGAACCAAGTTGTTATTATATCAAGTCCGACTTCAATTCTCGTTTTTTTTTTTTGTTTTTCTTCAATTACTTTCCCTTCAATCATTATCGCATAATTGTTCAGTTTTGATTTTCTAGCTGCATGACCAAATTCGTTTTTTCTCCATAGATGGCCGGTATTGCAAATAGACGACTCACATCGTAGCAAATTAATTTCTTGGTATTTATGTTAATTTTTTCTTATTTTGCGCAGTCGTAGACTTAAACTCAAGTTTACTTTATACTAGTGATCATTAGTGAGTCGTTACTTCAAAATATAGTAAGTTTAACTGCAAAAAAGACTGAAAGGGAAATCTAGACGACAGCAGCTGAAGAGATTTCTTGAAATGACTGTTTTTCCGAATGATTAAAACGCCAATTTTGACATATTTGATCGTCGGATTCCGTAATTTCGTATGTTTCAACAAATTCTTCCTTATTGAGTACATATCATACCTATAGTAAAAAAGATTTGGCATAATTCACTACGTCTGAATAGTAGCTGCTACATAGTTACGGCTATTGAAGTTTGAAGTCACTAATATTATTGGTATTTCTCATGTTTCCATGACGTAGTAAAAGCACGTAAATGTTGAAGAGATATCTGAGTTTATCATATATCGCATGATTGTTCAGCTATCGAACATTCTGGCTATTCAACTATTTGATATGATCGCTGATCAAACTGATCAGACAACAACTCCTAAAATCCCAAGTAAATTCATTGAAATCGATTACAATTCAGAGAATCATATCAAATCGGACGTCTGTCGTGTTTCTATGAAAGATTCAATGTCGAAAAGATACATTTCTTTGTATCAGAAGTAATTTTTTAATTTTTCCTCCGTTCTCACATTTACTGGATTCTCAAATTTTTGTTATTGCTGCGCTCGGTCTGCTATTAGTATATACTGCGTCTTTATTCGTATTGAGCAGATAATAAATCTCATAATCAATTTCTTAATTTCTTATCACTATCCGAGTGATTTCAATTTACTGGCGTGAGCCTATTATCTTCGGAGTACTAGATTTAGATATCTGGTTGATTTGGTTATTGTGTAAATAAATCGTACCATGTGTTTTAGATACGAATAATTACAGCCTCGTAGATAAAGAATCCATTAACAACCGTCTGGTGAGATTAATTAAATAGTCTGTGATTGATAATTACCTGATCCACCAACCATACCAGTAACTAATCATTTCACCAGATTGCGTTAGCAGTTATAAATTGTTGGTTAAATATTGGAAGAATTCTCATTTTTCGAGCCTAGTTAGTTCCACGGTGAGATAATTGTTCTCAATTTTCATAGAATATAAATATATATCTTCCGAAAGCCAGAATATCCATTCGAAATCCTCGTTCGTAGCTATAGGTATACTAATAAGACCATAGGATATTGTGACATCATCAAATACGTTTGTAAATGAAATAAATATTTAAAAAAACCGCTGATACAGTTAGTTAATTAAGCAAAATAAAATAAAGAGGATTTTGAAACTTTGAATGCAAAGCGGCACTTGTTTCCTTCAATTGAAAGACTTCGGGTTTTGCGGATTAATTTTTTTTTGTAAATTACTATCGTTTTAGCAGGCGGCAGTGGAATTTTTTTTTCAACAACCACCCTAATGTCCAGTCGACAAATTTAAAACTGTCGCGCCTAAAATAGGCTACCGAAGTTACTCCACGTTTTGTTGACAATGCTCATCTTGAGGGTCGCCGCGATGGAAGGTGAGTGTAACTCCAGTTGCCTGTTTTAGGTGCGAAATGCGATAGTTCCAAATGACGACTTTGTGGTTATAACATTTTAGCGCACCTATCCACATAATCCGTTAACATTTATGGCTGTTCATATGGAACAAATGACACATAGATATATGAAAAGATGAAAAATGTGCCAACTGTTACATAGGTATATTTATTAATACCAATGCCAAAAATTGTATAAGGATGGGTAAAAGAAGGCACGGTTTTTTTTCCCAAGCATTAAGATTAAATGGCGGTGTGCTGTCTGATCCAGTTGCGGTATACAGGAACACGGGCGTAGACTCCAGGGAAGTCGGCACGGGCACAACCCCGTCCCCAGGATACAACACCGATGAGTTGACCATTGATGACCAAGGGACCTCCAGAATCTCCCTGGCACGCGTCGCGACCTCCGGTCCAGTAACCGGCGCACAACATGTTGTTGGTGATGCCGCCGAAGTAAGCAGCGTTGCAGCTAGCCTGAGCTACAATTGGTACCCAGACCTGTTGCAGATTAGCGGGTGCATTGTTACCTCCCTCCCAGAGATGTCCCCATCCAGAAACAATGGCGTAAGTCCCGGTGGAAACTCCTGCCCCTTGAGCTGGCAAACTGGCCGCTCGGACGCTGGTTCCCAGAGAGAAGGGAGTGGCAACTCTGAGAACACTGATGTCGTGGTCATAGTTTCTAGAGTTGTAACTCGGATGGTTGATCACTTGGGAGACGGTACGGACTTGTCCACCGGACAGGCGATTGACTGTTCCAGCGAGAAGAGACAAAGTTGATACGGTTCGACCAACGGTGCAGTGAGCGGCAGACACAGCCCAAGATGCAGAGATGAGGGTAGCACCGCAGAAGTGAGAATTGCTGCGACGAAGACTCAGCTGATACGGGACATCGTTGATGTTAGCGGCCGTACCACCGACGATGCGATTACCGTCGAGTTCTGCTAGCTCTGCCGGAAGCAGATATAAAAATTGACGGATATTATTAGGGAATACAGTTTTTTCACATCTACTAATGGGTTAGTGTGCTCGTATTTTGCATACAATTATAGCCGAGGCATGGACGGATCGGTAATCGTGAATTAATCCAATTTGAGACGTAAAGTAATTTTTTGGCGAGGGTACTTACCACCGTAGGCGACAGCTGCAAGTGCGAATAGCAGTACCACGAATCGAAACATCTTGCTGGATGCTGGTCACTTAATCCCTTCACTTTATATATACCTACGTATCGAATGCTATCAGTTTGTATAGTTATCGGTATCGGAAGGATATTGAAGCATGCTGACAGCCAAATCCTACCAATTAAAGATTCATCGTTTCGAAAGGGAAGTCATGATAGAGTCGTTCACCTGACAATCTTGATAATCGTATTTTCATGCACGCATGTCAATTTCATTTACCTATTTTGCCCGCGCATGGATGCCTAGGAAAGGACCACTATGGCATTTACGAAACGGTATGAGAAAAGGATAGCTGAATCAACCAAACGGATTTTATGGAATGAAAATATGAAATTTTGTAGTGGATGCGACAGCTCACTTGTCTGTCTGAAAGATCTAACGTTGAAAGGATTCATCTGTTGGCATCAAAAGTAAATAATTTTTGAATTCTACCTCTGTTCTCACATTTACTCAGTTCCGAAATTTGTGTTATTGCTACACTCGGTCTGCCCTTGATATATCTCATCTTCATTCGTGTTCAAATTATGAGCAATCGCATATTCAATTTGTTATTTTCTTATCATTGTTAGAGTGATTAGGTTTCACTGACATGACCCTATAATCTCCGGAGTTCTAGATTCAGATATCTACCTCATATTGGTTATGGCTGAGGTACAGGGATCTACTACGTATTTTTTAAACAAATAATCGACGCCTGGTATAAGATAAAAAATACACAAATAGTTCTTTGATGGGATTAATTAATCCGTCTCTAATTTGGCGAGGCATATTAGGGTCTATTATAGGTAGATGTACGGGCAATACCGGGTAGGTTATTGGGTGATTTTCCGCGGTGCGATATTTCTGGGTGGAAATACTTTCCATGATAAATCCATGAGGTACATTCTTAGCTATCAACCCACCAACTAGGAGCAGCTAATCATTTCATTGTGTTCAATTCGTCTTCATTGAAGGACTTTTCATTTCTGCGTTAGTCCAGTTAATACAAAGAATTGAAAGGAAAGAAAAAATCACACTTATCGCAGATCTAAATTATGAAAATACTGCAGTCTGATCGTTGCCAAGAATTGATAAGAAAATACTCTGCCACGTATGCCAGATTTTTCGCATTATCTTTCCGCGAATAACCTCTACAACTATCAACAAGTGCTCTCAAGAAACGATCGTATATCTAGAAACTACCAGAATTCTGTCTTACTAATAATTAAGTGGGGATCTTTATCAATACTTTGTAAATCATTTCAGCTCTCCAAACAAGCGCCCTTCTTTTTCAATCAATTTCGGTCGTTTAGAGTACCTAGGATAATGTACCACGATTGTATGTATTTTCACGTATTTCAGCTTTCCCTCAATAACAGAGCATGGGCTAATTTTCTCCGGCGACATCAATGCATTAAATGATTCGAACTGGAGGAGTAAGCTCAAGAGGTATACAATTCATTATCAAGTGTAAGGCTGTCATGAAAAATACAAATTTGCACGTGGAAGAAACGTCTAGGTTGTCGATAATTTTGAATTGCCTATATCATATCTATATTTTCTTATCAATCTGGCTGTGGATAGGTACTCGAACGTTAAGCAGTATCCCCAGCTTGATAAGTGGCATCCATTTGAGATATAAAACACTTCAATTAGCTAATTACTTTATAGGATCACTGATTGAACGATAACTCTTTACGTCAGAATGAAAATCTATTTAATAATGTATAAAATATTCGATTTTTTGTATCTTTAGTCATTTTCTGATTCGCCTTCGATCTCATATTTTCAAGATTCCAAGATTCATGATATCGTTGCATGAGCTTAACCGTTTTCATTCAAGTTGAAGCGATAAGCAATCTTATAATTTATTTGTTGATTTCTTTATACTGGTTGAGTGATTTAGATGTACTATCATCAGCCTTATCTTCACAGTTCAAGATTATCATATCTACCTAATTTTTTTTATTAAATAATGAAATCTACCGCGCGATGTCGAAACAATTAATTAAGGCTGGGTAATTCCCAATCTACTGACTAATGGTAACCAATCATTCCACCACATTTAGTTGGTCTTTGTTGTCGGTTACTGAAATATTGAAAGACTTTTCATTTTTGAAGTTTGGCCTGTATGATATACACCAAGGTGAGTGGCATAATTTTGAATCATCGTGTAATATGGATATGTCTTTGTATACCTAATCATTTCTGCAAATGGCAAGTACTTATAAAACTTGAGAAACACGTAATAAATATAATTTAGTCAAAGTTATACCTAAATGATTTTTTTTTCGTTCATTTCATTTATTCAACTACCCACCCCACATACAGCAGAGAACATTTTTTTGCCCCCAATAATGAAGCCCGGAATGGAAAAGCCCCATTGACTTAGGTACGACATTGAATAATGAACAGGTACCTTTTTCTTACAGACATACTGCAAATTGAGTCGAGGAATAGTTACCGAAGGAGTCCGAATTGTCGGTCACTGCTGATATTGCAGTTTTCATGATAGTTTGCGAACTAAGATTTTATGCCGATTTTCGCTCTCGCATTAAGCGACTCATACAGAATAGCATGATTTACAAGATAGTTTTATATTATCAATTGGAAATTAGATTCTAATTAACATGGGACAATAACGCCAAACGAACGACAAAAACGAAAATCGATTTATTATCTTACGTCCAGTATCGTGACTCCATAATTTGCAGACTGCAGGGTAATTTCGGTTAGTTAAGGTATATCAATTCATAATCAATCAGTTCACCGATTGATTAATTATCACAAGATGCTAAAGACAGATTTCTATATCCAGAACTGCCGTTCCATTGCTCAAGAGATAATCGGCTACGTCGATGACTCGTCTGGTCATGGTAACAAGAAGGTGTACCACACCAGCTCAGAGTGCCGATGTATGTATTGGGTAAAAAGTTTCCTGCCGAATAGAGGCAGCGGGAAAATGCAGTGTAGGTTCCAATCGAAAGTTCCCCACACTTCAGCAGCGATAATTAGGATTCCTGAAAAATCAAAACGTGTTACATGTAATGTAATAAGTAGCCTGTCAAATTTTCGTACAAAATTATACAAAATTTCGAAGTGAAAGAGCGAAGGAATGGTAGCTTAGCTCTGTAGCCAACAAAAAACTGTAATTTCAGCGAGAACATAAGATTTATTTTTATTCCTCTGTCGTTTTCGCTGATTCTAGGTAAACGCATTCGAAAGAACCGAACAAAGTTTCGTTATGTGCGGGAGCTTCTGATTAATTCCAATCAGCATAACCAATACAGTACCGATACGAACAGTCATTGGGTATTTCCAGAAATGGAATTTCATGGAGATTGTGAATTTCACGAAGAGCATAGCTGTAACGCAGGATCGTTGTTCACCCGTGTCGTAAACCCTTCTCAACTCACGATTCAATCAGTATCAACCAGGAACATTCTGGGCTCGTCTGACTGGGTTGCAATGACAGTTTAAAAAGCTAGAAACCGATCGAAGCGTTTCCTTTCCTTGATCACGAATCACAGAGTGGTTTATTGCGATAGGAAACAATGCTCTGAGGCGGTTGAGTGTAAGAAGGATGGGAGAACCAGGATAATCCGCTACCTCCATTACGCTAGTCCTGCAGTATACCTGATTTATTCCCCGTTTCAGATCATGGGAGGAAAGGACCTCGCGAATGCGTGTAGTGTAACTGGATGGATATAGTCACGTATGCGCATTTGTGTTGTACCAGCGTCAAAATTACTGCTTTTCCATTTGTTACGTGACGTTGGTTGGCCGCATCCAGTTACAATCTCAATAACTTACAATATCCCTTACAAAGTATAGGCGAAACAAAAAAAATTCACTCCAGAATGCGATGAGCATCTTAAAAAACCATAATGTCACTAAAAAAAAAAAAAAAAAAAAAAACGCGGAAAAACGTACCTCAAATAGTTTATATGCAAATTTTGAGCCATACATTAATTACTTTTCTTGTCGTTATAATCGAGACTTGGTCGACCAAGTTCCCTCCGACTTGTGGTTGATCTGTTGTTGAGTTTAATACTGAGATTAGTCTCGGTGCAAGACTTTCGCGCCTTGTCTGATGATTAAAAAATGTATGTGCTTCGGTGTGCCTGGTCCATGGGCACTGCAAAGGCCATATTATAATCTTGGCTCTGCAGTACCTACGTCTCACCAATCTAAAGAACTTGGTAACGATTTACGCGTGGTTACCCGTTTTTGCTCGATGATCATTACCATCCGGTGAGGCAAAAACGGTATCCTTTTGCTGGCCGCTTTTTCATCTCAGTCTGAGATATCAAGTTGAGTTAACGCTTGCGAGAGATGATAATATTCCGATTTTATTTTCATTTCTATTTTTTTTTTTTGTTTCTTTTACTCAATCGCTACCGGTCGATAGTCTCACGATTATCAATGATTATCCTACGGAGTATCGTTGTCATCAACAATTCAAATTTTACCAATAATTAATCCCTGGAGTACTAACCTCTTATCGACCTATGAATTAATTGAAGTTGGCTCATCGATGGGCACAGAAAACGACGTCTTCGTGACTAAAGCAATTATTGCCAATGATATTATTATTCAAGTAAATTGTTTCTCAATGAACCTCCACATTTACGCTATGGATAATACAATTTGCCAGTGAATTCAGGACGTTGCTCAATATCTCGAACGAGCTAGTCGGAAGAGGTGTGTTCAGTATGATATATTAAACGGTGTCGTGTGAAAGGCAAAAAAAATTCGATGGATATACAGAGATCCATAAATTTCCGTGATTATTTAAGTAAATAAATTCTAGACTGATAACACGCGTAGAAAAATTATGTTACAGCATATATACCGATAAAGATGACACGAGCTGCCAGACAGGTGCATCTGATTAGTTAATGATCATAGCGTGCAGCAAGTCCTAGCGACTCTTCAGAAACAAGTTATTTTATCACTTGGTAATGACCGAAAAGATTGATCACTTAGGGCATCGAGTATAGTAATTTATTTAAGTGAACTCGAAAATACTCTTTCAACATTCCAAAAACTTGAAAAATTCTTTGACGGATCGATGTTTTATGTACGTCTGACCTTAAACGTACTGACGTTACTACTCAATTTGCTGTCCATAGGAAAAAAAAACGGGAAAATTTACTCACGCTTCTCTTTACTTGCTGCTTATTTTATCGCGGACGAGAGAACAGCAGATTTTTTTTTTTTTTTATGGACTTGGGATACGTACGATGTTACTTGCGGCCATCACGCGTGCAAGTTTATGCGTGATTATTAATTGCGTGGATTCATCGTCCGCGTAATAAGCGCTTATAATAAATCTAAAAAGTAACGAAACGATAATGATAGAAAATTCTATACTCGGTTACTTGCCGAGGTACACCATCACTTTTGACGACATACTGCAGTATCCTTCTCAGGTTGTCATTTCAGCCCACATCCGGTGACATCCTTTCCCCGTGTCTTTTAACCTGGCATTATCTTATTGTTAGAACGTCAGTTGCGAATTACCAGCATCGATGAGTGAAACTATATACCTACCTACCTACCTACGTTTAATTAAGAAATAAGACAAGATAGACGTACGTGATTTGAAAGTTTGGTGAAAATTCACCGTGGTAACAGTCGAGTGTAAGTGTTAAGTATAGACTTTCAGTCATTGCAAAGGAAATTGAAATCTTTTTCTTGACAAATTGCTTCCTCGCTGAAATTCTTGTCCCTTATCGTAGAATAGTTGTTAGGAGTGTATCTCGCAACGACTATAACGTAGAAGGGATAATCAAGTCGGCTACTTTTGAGGTTTGCAGAAACAATTAAGTCCACACGAACTCCAAGTTCGTGAGAAATTGTTTCATCCTACCAATTAAGGATGGCTTATACCTGGTGAATAAATTATAAAGTGGCTGCTGCGGAGTAATCACCAGCTATAAGTATCTAATTTTGAAGAAGGGATTTTTTTTTTCTTTTTTTATCTCACGGAAGATCTAAATAGATACCGGCAAATATCGAATATTGTTGAGAAACTGAGCCATGCATAATTCATCCAGAGTATCTCGCCTCTGAGGTGGCATTGTGAACGATCCAGAGGTCCGTTGGTCGAACTATTATGAATGAGGGGCGAAAAGTTGTCAAACTATCTATGAGGCAGCTATCCCGGCTGTTTCGGCTTCCAGCTAAGAATTCCGGAACAATGCGGTGTGCTTGTAGCACAGACTTTATTCTAGGTCTCGAACAATGTGCACCAGATCGCCCGCGTGTGATACGAGAGCCCCGGAGAATCTAGAATCACGCTGCCGGAGAGATACCGGTAAATCTTGGGGCTTCTACGATCTTCGAAGTTTTTGTACGGTTAAAAAATACGAGAGAATAGAACGAAACGGAGCTTGAAGTTCCCTGATCAGCTTTCGATCATATATGAACTCTTACAGATGACAACTTTATTATTACTCTGCATAAATCAATCGTCCAGAAAATTGATTAGCTAAATAATTGGATTTATTACTTCATCTCGAAGGTGGAATTTATTTACAAAACAAATTGGCGATTTAAGCTGTTGATTTTCTACGTATTAACGGGCTGTCTAATCGTTTGAGTAACGCACCCTCATCACATGATAAATTAAAAAGATGATGCATCGCATATGAATATTTAGATACGCCAGAAGCGTGGCCTTCTTACTTGTGTGAATACGTATGGATACAATGCGTGTATGAGAATCTGATTAGAGTAGCGAGAATTTGCACGGATGCAAGATGCATGCCCGACGTCAACGCGCAAAGATGCAGTCCATAAATTTTGGAAGAGTTACGACGTATTTTCTGGCCAATTTAAAGCGATAAATCTCATCCACCGACAACGTTGCTCCCCCTCCCTCCGGTAATACGTAGCGTCCTAATGTTGCCTAATTTATCTACTTCAGAAAAAAATTCCATACCACGATGCGGTTTTTTATGGTTTAAATAGTACTCGAGGGTAGCTCGGAATTTGTCGAATTAATAGCGACGTTTGGTTAATTTGAATCAGTACCATACGTACGTAACGAATTTCGTTAAAATAATAATCATCGTGAAATTAAAACAGGAAGATTGAACGGGCGAAAGGAACTGCTGTCATGAGTAATAAAATAAAATATCGAAAAATACCGTGAAAATGATCGGTTCGCTTCGAACCGATCGGTGAGATGCTCGGTAAATCAAGAAAATATCTTTTTAGATCGATTTTTTAAATGGTCGTTGTTTGTGCAAGTAACTAGGTACCACCTTGATCTCCCAAAGAAACATTATCCTGTGGTCAAGGTTCGTTGAGTCTGATCTTTTCCGTTAATTTTTCTCCTCTCACAACGGTCCTCACATTCTGTGTCTCATTCGGACCGCAAAATGTGGGAGAAGATTGCTCCTAATTTATTTTTCATGCTTCCAAAGTCGCGATTCTTTAACGTCTACACCGGAATTTATACCTCGATTCGGGTGCCGACAGAGACTGAACCTTCATCAAAATACGAGTTGATGCTCCTCCACGATCTTCTGAAGTGTTTCGAGACTCCTGCGGACGAGATCGTCCAAGAATTTTCTCTATGCCACCATCAAACGATTCGTATCTCGAATTACGAACGTAACGACGTAAGGATCGTGGTTGAGATTACCCCCGTACACAATGAAAAAACCGGATGATTTTTAAAAAGAGAAAATGAACATTTTTTCGGTGCAGGAATCCGCCCTTCGTCCCGGTGAACCAGTTGGGCCAGTTCGTCCAGTTGGGCAAGTTCGGGCGAGTTGGGCAACGCCTTACCGTTACGAGAATTGCTGCGACGTCATTTCAATGTAAAAAGTTACCGAGACTTGAGAGAATTTTGTGGAATCGTTGGAAATGTTGAGCAACTGAGATATAGGTAACAACTCGGTAACCGCTAGATCCCATTGTTGATTTAATCGAAAATCTACACGTGACTTTTCATCGTATATACAGGGTGATTCAGTTTGACCGGGCCATTTTAGCTGGGTGGACTCCTCGCGAAATTCTAAGACTAAATTTCCTTTACTAAAAATTCGAGGGACTAATAATTTACGAGCTACGGAAGATCTTAGTTGACCAATCACAGAGCCTACAGCTGCTCGAGTTAGTGCCGGGTCAAAAGTATAAAATAAGCAGTGCCCGTAGCGAATTGATTTTCATTAAAATGGAAATAAATTTTTGAAACTACTAAAATTTTTCGTGCTTCGTGGTTTTCGTCCTCCAGGTCCACTGCTACGCAGTTCTCGTCGTCCAGGTCCACCGCTTTGTAGTTTTGGTCCTCCAGGTCCACCGCTATGTAGTTCTCATCGTCCCGGTCATCCGCTTCGTGATTTTCGTCCTCCAGGTCCACTGCTACGCAGTTCTCGTCGTCCAGGTCCACCGCTTTGTAGTTTTGGTCCTCCAGGTCCACCGCTACGTAGCTCTCATCGTCCCGGTCATCCGCTTCGTGATTTTCGTCCTCCAGGTCCACTGCTACGTAATTTTCGTCGTCCAGGTCCTCCGCTTCGTGATTTTCGTCCTCTAGGTCCTCCGCTTCGTAGTTCTCATCGTCCCGCTTCTCTGCTTCCTGGTTTTCGTCCTCCAGGTCCACCGCTGCGCAGTTCTCGTCGTCCAGGTTTACTGCTCTGTAGTTTTCGTCCTCCTGGTCCACCGCTACGTAGTTCTCATCGTCCACGTAGCGGAGGACCTGGACGACGAAAACTACGTAGAGGTGGACCTGGAGAACGAAAATCACGAAGCGAACGACCGGGACGACTAAAACTACGTAGCGGTGGACTTGGAGGACGAAAACTACAAAGCAGTACACCTGAACGACGAGAACTGCGCAGCGGTGGACCTGGAGGACGAGAACCAGGAACCGGAGAACCTGGAGGACGAAAATCACGAAGCCGAGGACCTGGAGGACGAAAATCACGAAGCGGAGGACCTGGACGACGAAAACTACGTAGCAGTGGACCTGGAGGACGAAAATCACGAAGCGGACGACCGGGACGATGAGAACTATGTAGCGGTAGACCTGGAGGACCAAAACTACAAAGCGGTGGACCTGGACGACGAGAACTGCGTAGCAGTGGCCCTGGAGGACGAAAACCACGAAGCACGAAAAATTTTAGTAATGTTTCAAAAATTTATTTTCATTTTAATGAAATTCGATTCGCTACGGGCACTGCTTATTTTATACTTTTGACCCGGCACTAACTCGAGCAGCTGTAGGCTCTGTGATTGGTCAACTAAGATCTTCCGTAGCTCGTAAATTATTAGTCCCTCGAATTTTTAGTAAAGGAAATTTAGTCTTAGAATTTCGCGAGGAGTCCACCCAGTTAAAATGGCCCGGTCAAACGGAATCACCCTGTATACATAACATCATACCTCGGAATATTAGTAAAAGTAATAAATATTCCACCCGCCAGTTCAGCTCCTACTGCACTCTCAGCATATTTACATTCACATTCGTTCATATTATAGGTACAGGTATGTGAAGCGTTGTGGGACGCTTCGCCATAAAACTGTACCACGATTTGATTTATTGCCGTTTTAATGGAATATCTAATCAAAGAATTCTCCCTGCCTATTCTGTGCTTCCAAAAGTTGAGAAATTATTACAAACGCCAGCTGGAATCGCATAATGTATTCGGCTGGGAATCCACAATGATTTCTACTCTGATACATGAAAACTGGAGTTACTGTAGGAACTTCAGCTTCTAGTTAGGTTCATCAAAAGTCCATCCTGAAGAATTAGAACGAATTTCGCCGCGAAAGTCTGCTGCAATTAAGTTGAGTGGTTCTAATTGTTTGCTCGTAAATCGTGATCACAATTTTCAGAGAAAGCAAGCGAGCAATGAGAGCTTTGAGGAAAATGAAATTTTGGTAAAACTGAAACAAAAAGATTTCTTCGAAATTATGTTTTATTCAAAGTAGTATTCGATATGCTGACTCAATGCGTCAGTGAGCAAGCCTCTCATCTTAATTTTATTCTATTGAAGAGGATATTCTTGAATCAATACACCCTTGCAATATAGTATTTGTTTTTCGGGGCAAGATAAATTAGCCGAGCCTTTGAAACGCCCAATTCATGTCCAGACGAAGAATTACAATTTTAATTCAAAGGGACGAATATTTTTCACATCCACCCACAACCGATTAATTATTAGCGATTTAAATCACGTAAATAACCGCGTAATAGGCGGTAAAGTCACGGAGCCGATGATTAGCAACTAAACTGAATTAATAAGACAACCAGAATGATGAATGATGAATGATGATGAAGAGATGTCCAAAAAAATTAAAGCTAGTCTGTTTTCTTAGAAAAATAATCAAAACCTTGGATTCAACAGGAAAAAAATCACCCACCGAGGATCGACCAACTTTCACTTCAAACAATCCAAGACAATACTATCAGCAAGTCATTCTGGTTACACATCACAATATTATTAAGATATTGCACTGGAATTATAATAAGTACATATGATTACGTGATGGTCAAAGTATGGACATCGTTCATTCGAATTCAGATTAAGATTGTACGCGTCATTCCTTTTCTAAGCATAAGCACCAATACGGAAGGAGTCAGTCGTAAGACCAGACTAACTAAGATTGATTGAATGCTAATAAGCATCTGTTGGGATCATATTACGTTGTTTCATTTCTGGGTATAGGAAAAGATAATAGAGGAGAGAATCGTAGGTATGAATAGACGTATTCTTGCCCTGAAATGAAAATCAAGAAATTAAGCTAGTGGAAACTATCCGTTTCCAGTTTCCTTCCAGTATTATAAATTTCAGTTTAAACTTGCCTGTTCGATAGCAAATGAGAATTTTTTTATCATCAAGTTTAGCATTCAATTTACGGATTATTCAGCAGATCTATGAACCGAAATGAAAGTCAGCCAGTTCAGGCTGGTTCCAGAACGCGATAATTACCCGAAGTCGTGGTGAGACCCTAGAATTCAACGTAATTCATGGTGTGCTGTGAAAGTGACACGTACGAATCCGGTGTCAAGGAACCGTTTGGGCTCGCGTGAGATCATTTCGCTCTTGGCAAGTTAATGCCTAGAACTAAACCTGTTAGCTTCTTCTAGAAAGCGAAATTCGTATACGTAAGTTCTTCTGGAGCAACAAATTTTGAAAAATAGAAGTAAAATGCCAGGAGGAAGATCCTTTCAACGGATCGATTCACTGCAGGATTCGGGGAAGCCTCAAAATTTTAAGCTTTTTCCAAAGTTTTGAGAATTGAAAAGAAGTGAGGGTAGAGGATCAAACAGTGTTCAAGAAGAAAAAGCCAACCCCTCATAAGTGTGACGAAAATTTGAGATGAATTCTTGCGACGATGGGGACGATTTCAAAGCGTGACTCCGATGCAACGACTGGGTTAATTCAGCGAGTAAATACTCAATGATGTAACATAATGCGCTTAATGCAATAAAAGCTACGCCAATGCGTCGATGTATGTGCGGCCTCTGCGTAACGGGTCTCGATGCACGGTCCGCTGCTCGCGTACTCGAAACCCATCGCTTCCTGTACCACCAGCTTTTTTGCTGAGAACAAGGCTTAATTAAATACCATGGGGATAGCTCGACTCCTTGCAATACTCTTACCGCGTTCCTTTTCGAACTGTAAGTTGGAACGTTGGCATATATGCGAAGGTGGATGCACTGCGGTGGCCCCACGGTTTCACCGAGGCCATCTTTCTCCCGTGTATCCTCTTCGCTAGTAAATTACAAAATAAGCGAATCAAGAAACGAATAAATCGAGCTTCAAGAACCCGCAAGCCCAGGCATAACGAAAGTTATGATTAAACGTTGGCTTTTAGGGTGGACTAAGTAGCTGCAGTGTTTCATCTTTGAAATGATATGTATTTTCTCGACGGTGAATTTTAAACAACTTCCAAATACTTGGAGCTATGCATCATCGACGTTGCAGTTCGGGTAAACCAGTAATTTTTCCTTTAATATTATTCTATAAAGAATTTATACGTAAAAATGCACTATCTGGGAATACCTGCTTCAATCATTCTACCCGTAGATCACGTAGACGACTGGTCATATCCGGTTTTCAAATGTTGAGTAATTTGCAAGTCGTAAATTTTGAAACCTAACTTTTGCATCATTGGAACCAGTTTTCATTCCACGCGAATACGTGCCAACAGACGTTATAACGTTCGTATACCATCGTATATAAAAAAAAACATGCAAACAGCCCTAGTTAATTTCTCCGAAGAAGGTACTTCACTTTTTTGAAATTATTATATTACATTATTATATTATTTCACAATTATACTGAAATATTTTCATACATTCGTATAATAATGCGACTTTTTTTCATTTCTTACGTATAGCTGCAGGTATACTCGTGTGATAAATTTATTCAAAAATTTATACTTGTACTTGGGAGAAAAAAGAAAAAGAATTTCACTACAGTCAATCATCTCTGACACGAAGACAGACGAGGGGCATGAATTTCAGTTCAAATTACATAATCTGCACATGTAACGCGATGTTTCGTAGACCATTAAAACTTTTGCAAATTGAGCAAGAAATCTGCCAGTTGATTCGGTAAGCAGTTATTACTTTTTTCTTGATTTGTCAAACGTTTGACATATTTTTTTTATGGGCGGTGGCAAAGTCTAATAAATATTAATTAGCGCCTAATTTTCAGTTTATACGGCTAATTTCCTTGTTGCCAATTCTAACGAAAAGTATCGTATATATAAATATCGTTTATTTTCGGACCATTATCAGGTCACGAATACCTACCTCGCACCGTGATGCCAAATGTTAAGTAAATAAAAACAAAATTGACCACGTTGTCTTTCGGTTGGATAAAATAAAAAGGCTTAAAGAAGGACATTCGAATGCACGACCGGTCACCTTGCATCGCGCTATAACGTGGCCGAATTAGGCTTCGAAAATGGACTTATAAAATTCTCGCATATATCCAGGCCGGCAAGTAAATTTAATTTAATTTACAGATAGGATCCATTTTAGAAATTTTATAATCAAGATATTCCGCAAGTTGTAATTACACCAATAATTTATTATTCGGGGGTAACCTGACTCGATATTTCACTACTAAGCTATTTTTAACGGTCTCATAACGGTTTTGCCGTTCACCAAAACCAACTTTCTATACTTTGGATGTATGATACGTCGATATTCTAATCTCGATCTATGCCCGGGGTGAAAGGTAAACAAATGCTTACAAACTGTTTATACGCAGTGCGAAGCGTTCTCTATCCGATCTTACAAATTTAAAACCTAACCGAACTAACGCGTCTAAAATAATTCAAATGTTACGTTAGACACATTCCGAAGAACTCTTTCCATCCTCTTGCTCAATTCAGCATTGAACTTGGGGCTTTTCTTGAAACTTTCAATTCAGTATTTCAATCGAATCTCTGGGAATATTTCCTCGACAATTTTCGAGAGAATGTCGAAAATTTGAGGACAGGAGAGCAAAAAATGTGGAACGGTGAAAGGAAAGGAAAGGTTGGTCAAATGCAGGTTGGAAATTTTTTGCAGACCCAATTCTTCAGTGTGGGCAGTTTTTGACTGTTCCAGAAAAATACTGTATACCTACTGAAACTATATCTAATCGTGATTTTTCGCGAAACTATACATTTTCCCGTGTTTTTGCCTCGGTATATCGAAAACTGTTGAAGATATCAGGTCGAAATATCAACTGGAATTAAGAAAACATAACAGATTAATTGTACCTATAAAAACGGATCGATAATATTTTCGGGTTCATTTTTATAACAACAAAGAACTGAAATTTGTCATTTTTCAATTGTTTTTTTTTTTTTGTCTAGACGCCATAATTTATTGATTTCCTTGCGATGTTGAAGCTTCGGTGTCCAATACATACAGGAAGGCCTTGGGAGCACAAACATCTCTAGCGATTATTGAAATATTTATTCATTCTCCGGAGATAGTGTAGCAAAACCGGATTTTGCAGTATCTGACTCATTACGTTATAACGCCATTATTACCGATCACGGAACAATTTTAACTGCATTTTTACATCTCATAATGTTACAAGAAATACCCCTGAAAATAAGAACCGTGCATCTCTTATTCAGCCTAATTGTTACAAGCAATCAAACACGAGAGAATTTTCGGCAGTCCAAAACCTTCCGCATTATTAGCACGCTGAAGTCTGCCGTGAGTGCAGTATAATCTACCTCGAGAATGCAAAATTTTCTAAAATCTCTGATACATTTGGTATGCGCGCTTGTTTATCTCGATTTTAGAAATTGGCTTTACACCGAATCTACACGTGAGGCATGCGTACACGTGAATAGGGTGTCCCATGAATGAAATCCCTACCATCATCAGTATATCTGCACGCGAGCTCCTCTTGTACGCGCGGGAAAGGTGCTTTCCGTTTGAGTTTGAGAATTAGCCGCCAGGCGTCGGTCCCATGGCGGCTTGTTGAAACACCTGATCCGTCCAGTGCCGCATGGACTTGTGCGCTAGACACTTCTTTTATACTACACTAGCATTTGACAACAATAAACGATACACGCGATGGTGAAGATTATATGAAAAAAAATAAACACTCTCATTTCATTTTATCGAATAGTAATGAAACTTGGATTAACGAACGTTCGGACAACTCCACTTGAGATTATTTTAAACGTGACAGTGACCTGATATACCTACGACGCATTTTTTCAAATAACACAAGGTTCTTTCCGCGTCTACTTGAAAGTGAACACCATAGTTATTCGGACTGAGAATATAAATCAATATCAAAGTGGTTTTCAGTGGAAATAATTAAACCGAAAATTGAAATTAAATGATTGCTTTTTGGAGTCGACGATCTGTTGTTATTCATTTGCCCAATAAGACGCCGATATAGTACCAACACGCTTCTATCAATCGTAGTAATTCGGTTGATTAAATGTAGTAAGAACTTTGCAAGTGATTAAATTCACAATCGGGTATTTGAATTATCGTAAAAGTATTAAAAGAACATTTTTCAAAAACCAATATACTCGCGTTGAAACATTGCATGTTAATTTTAATTAGTAAATAGCTAATTTGATCGCAAATGTTTCCACGCGAATTGATGATTATTTAAGAACAAGAAGCAGAAACAAAAAAATACAACAAAAAATAAACCGCGGGATTCAAAACACTCATTTTATATTCAAAGCCTATTTCAATCTGACGAATCCATTAAAGAATTTATTATCCACACGTTAGAGATACCTACACTACGTTTGATTTTTAATATAAAAAAAAAAAAACACATCAAGCCGCGGTTTATTTTATGAGAATGTAATCTATCGGAGACGCGGAATTTTTAAAATGAATAAAGTTACGTGAGTGTTGATCTGTTCATATACCATCAAGATGCTGGTATTTCGATTGCTCCTCTTGTCCGTGACATCTCAGCTTGTTTACGCCGACGATGTGACCACACCAATTCCCAGTGACCTTCCGGTTCTACCGACGATCTCTCCGCATCATGATGATACAGGTCAGTGTCCCATCATACCTGGACACGGCTTCCACATTATACTCCCATCATTTTTTCTTTCGCATAGATCGATTATCATCTCTTCTGCACATTTACGTATTTATGATGATAAAAAAGCCCATTATACTTTTAAATAAATTCGAATATTTCGTCGTATTTTCTCACGACGAACGACACATTATCTAACGATATCATTAGACGAGTGGGAGTGGGTGGCCGACATTTGCAGTGAAAAACCTAATGCGACCCTGAAGGCAAACGCATCGTGTTTTCGTCTCTATTCCCTGAGGCGTATTTTGGGAATCAGGAAAAGATATGATCATAATTCGGTTGTATCCCATCGTAAAACGTATTGAATACATTTCTGCGTCATTGACCGGCTGTTGCCTCGATATTCAACACGCATCGCACGACGATTGATTATATTTTCTTGATTCAATCTTATCCTAGCTTTTCTCCCATCGAAAAAAAAAACAAAAACGTATAAAAAATTCCTTAGCAAGAGCCTCGACTTGTCTTTCAAATCGAAAATATTATTTGCAAACGTTTGTCACGTTTCTAATGATCACGGCCACGCGGTTATTGCGCATGACATTAATATACGATATACTATTTTTCGCCATATAACTAATATAATGGTTTGAGGACAATGATTGTTCGAGGCAAACCCATATATGTAGAACTGTGAATAATGGTATCGTAAATCGGTACAGCTATACCTACTCTTATTGACATTGCAGTGTTCAGTTTGCTATTGACATATTGTAATCGGTGTTGTAACGTCCATTTGCACCACGTCTCGACGCATTATATTACTTGGTTCTTTTGCTTCCTCGCACTATAGACTGTCACTTGATCAAACCTTCCATATAACTACACGTAGGCATATAATTTGCAGGATAAACACCAACTCAACATACGGTATCCTACAGGAATTGAAACGTGTGAGTTTGCGATTCAGTCTGCAATAACTATGCTTTATAAATATATAATGATGCAATAATAAGTAGGACCGTGTTGGATTGCATTGCATTGCATCGCGTTGCGTCGCGTCGCGTTGCGTTGTGTTGGAGAGGATGAAAAGTGTTACCACAGGAAACTCATCGTCACAAATAGAGTATAATTTATGCGTGATTGCTCCGACAATTGTTGCGCACTGTAATTATTACAGAATACGTTTTGTCGAGAAAGGAATAAACGAGGTATGGTATAGCATAAGTTTAAGACTGCAAGACTATTTTGGTTAATTATAAATGAAAATTGATTTATTACTCAAAGCAAGTGGCATGAGTTTGGTTGAAATTAACCCTGCTGTTGGCCTTCTTTTGCTGAACAGTAATATATTGATTCGAAAAACAATCGTAAACACGAGTCAGGCAGCAACCACGGGTTAACCAAAAGCAATTCCTATGTTAAAATAATTGCAACGGTATTCCGAGTCGAATTCTGGTGCGGGATTTGAGCGTTATCTAAAGCCGCAAGTTGTAACAGAAACCCAGAATCACAAATGAATGTTTTAAGGCGTCACTGTGCCGAGCTGCCGTTCAGACCGTTGCGTTGGGGCCATCCGGGCCGGCCGGGCCGTCGCGTCGCACCTCTTTCTGTAATAAGAAATAAGAACAAGAAATAAGAAATAAGAATAAGAAGAAAGCAGAAGAAAAAAAAAGAATAAGAAAGAGTCTGTGGAATAAAATTCAGAGGTGGGCTTCCCTCGAGACTGCAGTGCAGCACAAACTGTAAACCTTAGACCGCAGACTGCAGAGTCACTAACTAAGCCCACACATATTCGAAGGTGCTATGTGACCTCAATATGTAATCGGTAGTAAAATACATTTCATTTTGTCACTGAGACGTCGTATCAAATTAATTTTACTGCACTAATGTCAGTGTAGCTCTAGGTGCGGTGCTCTTTATTTGACACGGGCTGATTACGGTCAAAAAATCACTTTCGCTTATTCCAACGAATCTTCACATTCTCGCGGTTATATACTATCCGAAAAACAGGTTTTCAAAAAGATATCTCTATCTGTCAGACAAACTCATCGAATGATCTCATAAGTGATTTATGATTAACAAAAAAAGTCAAAATTTTACAAGATTTTGCCTCAAAATGATGGGCACGATAAAAATTCTCACGTCTCATTCAATTTTACCGATTATTTATACCAGGAAAAGATTCGATTTATACACTTTTATTGACAACTTGTTATTCTTCACATATCTGACAATATTTCCAGTAATCAGTTGGGTTCCCTAAGGTGACGTAAATTACCGTGAAAAATACTGTTTTCACATGTCGTTCTTCGTATCTAATTTAAATTTAACGCGATCGGTTCATCGCCTGTATAAGGATTTGTTTACCTGTGAATAGAAAAGACGAATTACAGCACGGAGCATAAAGCAGATGATGTGATTGTTAGTGGCGTAATATATGACGGGCAAAGTATACAGGGTGTCCCAGAATTAAATGTCCAAAATGAAAGGTGTCATAGAGGAGGTCGAACCGAGTAAATTGACCCGAAGAACGTCGGGTCTCCGAAGTCGCGTTCGCGAGATATCACAAGTTAAAAAAAAGTAGCGCTTTGCGCCACCTCGACGCGGCGCAAAGCGCTACTTTTTTTTAACTTGTGATATCTCGCGAACGCGACTTCGGAGACCCGACGTTCTTCGGGTCAATTTACTCGGTTCGACCTCCTCTATGACACCTTTCATTTTGGACATTTAATTCTGGGACACCCTGTATATTTAATATTGCCAAAGAGAGCTTCGTTCATCCAACACAATATGTCTAGATATTATACTCTATCATACTTGTCTTTCTCGTTATTTCTTTATATGGAAAATGACGATCGAATTGTTTCGTTCATTCGTTGGGTATAAAACGTGTGATATAATAATATAAGGGGACGTTTGTGGTGCGTGAATTACAATATCCAACATATTATTATTTACTAGAAAGTTGTCGGTGCAGGATAAAATGTTGAAAACGATTAATTAACCCTGATAATGATAGGAGATGCATGCCGCAGAAGGTCATTATACTATTGAGAAAAAATATACAATACCATACATCATAGGTCATTCATCTGTGGTCAAGGTATTTGTACATAACATCGCGATGAATAAAGAGGTCGCGGTATTGAGGCGCGAACGTCAACCCATATAATTAAATGTTAATTTTTTGAAACGTCGATCCATGTCTTTATACGGATTGGATATTTAAATTATTCTTGCGTTTCCATAAAAGGACCAGAAAAATATATTCCTTCGGGTTATTAGAGCCCAGATTCACGACTTTGCGAATAAAATTCCAAATAAATTCTGCAGGTAGTTCACAGCAGTTTGCCTTCTTAGAAAGGAAAATAATTGCTCACTGCAGTTATGACTAGTCTAGCAGATATTCGTACTCATCGGATATTTTTTATTCGCACCTGGGATATAGGCGAACGATTATTTATTTATGTCTCTGCTTAGGATACGCCGCGCGGGTATATTTAAGTGCGAAATTTTCATAACTCGAAAAACTAGGTGGCTATATAATATATCTGTTATTTTCTTGTCCATTACCAGCTATTGTTCAACAGCTGGTATGTTAATTGTCATAAATTACGGAAAAATTCTTTCCGATAATTACATCGGCTGAGATTATTCGCGGCACTGTTTTGTTTGATGTGTATTCTAGATTCTGTAATAAAAATCATTGGCTAATTATAAATATTAACATTCTTCTAATGATCGGTGACTCAGTATTCGCCAGTCAGTTAAACTCCTCACCCAATATTCGTTCCAATTATCACAATTTAATGGCGTCTCAATATCCAGCGAATAGTTTGCAATTTTTGTATTCGTACTGTTATTTGAAATAATTAGAAACCGTTCGTTGATTAATTAATCTTACGGATATTCTCAGGTAGCAAGGTACTGGTTCTTTACAAAGCTTTGCCAGCTCACGTACCTAAATTACAATTATTTGCATGCGTTTAGAAATGCGGAAGTGCGTGCAAGCGACGCCTCACACGTTCGAGACCATCGAGACGTCGACGGTAGTGCGTGCCTGGCTTTATGCTGCACTCAAACTTAGTTTCTCGACAGTAATAACTAATGATATCTAAACTATGCACTTTCTATTATCAAATAATCAGAATATTCTCGCCTCTGTGGTAATTGGAAAAATTTAAAGTTCTCAGGAATAATTTTTTTTCACAATTATTTAGCCATTAATTATAGGAGCAATAGTTTCAATTCATCGAGGCTTGGATTATCGATTTTTTTGTTGTTTTATCGTTTGGTGTGAACGTAACTTAATGTGAGTTGCTCGAGAAATGCGGCGATCGTTATTTCGCTACAAGCTTGGAGACGTTGATTGGACGGATCGTAGCGATCGCGAATTCCCAAGGAAACGATACCAAGTTCATTGAAAGTACAAATATAACGAGACAAAATTTACGATTCTCGAAACGTGATTCACGACTCATAACATAATCGCTAATGACTCACGTAAGCCCGATTCGGCAAACTTCTGGTTTGGGTTGCATCGCGCAATTCCTCGGGCTACTTTTTTGGCGGTTTTAATTACTCTGTTATTTTCATTGCTCGAAACCATCGACCCGAAAACCTTTACGATAATATTTCTATAAAGTGAACCGTTGAATTTTCTCTTATAATCAGCTTTTTCAAAGACCGGTCCCTGCATTATCGCACCCCATTAAAAGTAAACTCAATTTCTTTCACGGGTCACAACGCCCAGCGATAATTAGATCGAGCTTAAAAAGTCCTTTTAGAGTGCCCGAAAAAAAAAAGGAGTGGCATTATTCGACTCCAATTCAAGCCGATTAGATCCAAAATTGTTTTGCCTTCTCATTCTCAGAAGCTGACATTATGACAGGGTAAAATTTTTTTATGGTGAATTAGGGAGTCAAGATAGGTTGATGACAAAATAACGAAGACTGCACACGCCGACGAAATCAGAACTGCAGAGGTGGTGATTTTGCGAGGATGATCGCGTATGCAATAAAATATAATTACGGTATAAGGGATTAAATTGAGATTACTACGTGGAATGACTGAGCTGCTGGTGTACGCGATCATTTGGTGGAGCTCGTTCGCACGATAATTGGGCGAAATTAGGGTGGCGAATTTTTTTCTTATTTCATAAATTAATTTACTTGGCGAATTTTTAATGGGACATGTGAGTATAGTATACGTACTGCACGCAACTGTCGTTCGTACAGCGAACGTTTTTGGTTGAGATAGAAAAAAAATATACCATTCACAGCTGAACGCGCATTATATTACAAGACGTTTCTGATTAAAATTCATTGAATTGAACAGCGTGTAGCGAGCGTTTTAACGACTTGACTGCTTCATTGGCTTAGCTTTACGATTAGCACAACGGCTTGTGCGGTGGGCGAATGAATTACTTACGAACGACAGTTACGTTGCTGAGTGCAATATATACTGCAAAAACCTTCAGGGCATGTATAATATGTGCGGCTACGACCTTTATTCGCATCTCAACACATTTCTAATATACCGCGGTGTACATGTTCAATGCTCGTGTAGCGGAGACATAATTTAGGGAATACCCGCAGCTAGTTATTGGCAAGTATCTAATATATTTACTACTTAGTCTTCTGACTTATGCACACAATCAATTTTATGATAAAATGGAAACCGCATGATCATGCAAAGGCCTTCGCTTCGACCGGTTATAAAACTTAACTTTTCTCATAGGCTAGTTCAAAGTCTGATAGTTTTTCAACCCTCAGCAGCTGGTTTACGTTAAAGTGAAGATAATTCGAGTGGGATTCAACGGGCAAAGTTATACTTCTGGACTTTTTTTCTGCGTCATAATTCGTCTGGGCATCCCCCTGCATGAAATTATCGCGTATTTTTCATCCTCGTGAGGCCCTGGGGTGGAGTTAGGCTCTTGTAGTTGAATTCCTGCCTTTTATTTTCATTTTTGTTTTATTTATTATTTATCTTCTCATTCTTTTAGCCCTTTTTTCTCGTCAATGTTCAGTAAGATAAAAGATGACCGGCTGCCCCGCGAGAGGTGTAATTTTATAACCGTCATTACTTCCATTATGGTGGTGGGCTCTTTCGGGGCGTTCAGGCTCGTCTCGGTTGTATCGAACTTTGGTAAAAATGGCGCACTTTTGCACAGGGTCCAATGACCTCCAAGGTTTTATAGTCTTCTTGACGGATCTTTGAGTTCTGAAACGTAGTATTTATCGCGTGCCTGTAGCTGAAGAACCATTCAACGAATGTAAAACCCTCGGAGCAAAGACCTCGCGTTTTTTATTATTCTCAGAATATTTTCAATGCTGTCAAAAAATTATATTCCCGCTGTCGTGGAAGAGAAAAACGAAGCGAGAGAGAAAAAAAATAAAAAATGGGTAAAATTTAAGAGCTGAAAAAAAAACCGTGGCGGCAGACTGTATTATTATTATTATTTCCCGTTATCTTTTTCATTGACACATTTGCGGGGATCCCATTATACCCGAGATTGCGTCCTCGGCAAACCCCCTCCTCGTAAAAAACGATAAATTTCTTGTTTGCCCTAGAACCGTGAGATTAACCAGAGCCCAAAACCATTACGTAAGAGAATATCAAAATCAGACAACGCACATTGTAAGCCGGGAGGACAAAAAGTCGACGAAATGCTTTGAAATCTGCGGATAATTCAAAAGAACTAGACAGTATCTTATAATCTTTCAATATTTTGATGGCTGCAGTAGCTATAATCCCTGCGGTATATAAAATCTGAAATTATCCAAAAAGAGGAACATAAAAGTGGCGTCAAAACCGCAAAATCTCTTCTCTTCTCATCACTCCGACGTGATCTCAATTTTTTTTTTTTTTTTAATCTTTCTTCGATTTCACCGCTTGATTATGTTCTTCCGCGCACTGGAGGAATCTTTGCCTTTTTCTCCACCCGAGATCCGAGAGACACTGATTATCTTTGCAAAAAATGTCGGGCAAATAAACCAGAGATGCGGGAGGATGGATCAGATCGTGGATACGACTCTTCGTTCACTCGACACTTTATATTGTCAGTTTAAAATTACAGATATTAGCGAGAATAGGAAGTATCACAGAATATAATCGAGTAGTACATCAATATAGTATATTTTATATATTCTACGGAGAAGTATATAGACGGCGTCTAATACACCTTAGACTTACCTCTAATCCCAAGGTGCGATAAATAATAATTCGAAACACAACCCGCGTAACGTATAGATACGCGTGTCTTTTGGTTTGCTTAGGCATGCGAGTGGTCTGCGTAAGAGAGGAGTAAGCACACATATATGCCGAACAATTTCTACGCGAGTTGGATGCGAATTTATAAATTAAAACATAAGCTCCGGAGTGACCTCGGAACATTTAGACACTGTACATACTTAGAAACTATATACATGTACATATGGATATTTTATTCATTTTCTTTCCTTTTTTTTTTCTTGGTTTGCATTCTGGGAAGACATGTTTAACGAATGGAATTATAATTGAGTGACGTGTTCAGATGGGGGTGGTCAGATTTTTTGGGAATTAAAAAAAAAAAAAAAGAGTTTGCTAATAATAAGAACCGTGGAGTGAGTGCAGATTTCAGACTACAATCCTTGAGAGTATATAATGAATTAGGATTATGAGATTAGATTTTATTAACACTTTTTTTATAGCCTGGAACTTGCATCTTCCTCTGATCTTGGTTCGAGAGAAGATATAGGAAAAAATAAAACAAAAGTCCAACACTGATCCGACGTCCGTTTAACCTCTATATGTATATAGTGACCGGTATTCTGCCACATGAGCAAAAAATCAAAACGTGTCCAATTCGATTGGCCTTCTACCAGACCCTCGCGTGACTTTTAACATCCTGGGGCATGTCCACTGTTCTCCTAAAATCACAGGAAGCTGATTGGAGCCTGTTGCTTTCGCACGGTGTACAATTATTATTAATTGCTAGTTAAATCTCTTCGATATCCTTAATATAAACTGTAGTTTCTCACGCTCGCAAGGATCGTTTGACATTTATTCTGACGTATTAATCGGGGTTTTGGCCAATCGTTTATTATCGTTAATTGGTCGCTCCGGATGCAGAAGTATAGGAAAAAAATGCCATTCCAAGTGATCTATAATCCGACTTTGACCTTTCTGTGAACCATCTCATAGGATATGAGAAATGCATTACGAGATCTTTTACGATACAATTGCGACATTGGCACACGGATTACCAAAAATCGTTGAATTATGTATATTCAGACAAACTTCCGTTCGAACTTCATACGAATGTCACAGTTACGTATTATTTGCATATTATACTGAGCTGACAAATGACTAGGTGAATTTTTAAGGTATTCACTCCATCGCCAGTCGAAATTGCTCCGGAACTTTCTTGAAAATTCCGATCCCATATGAACCGTCGATATTTACGCCGTCCCGAGAGATTTGGTGAATTCAAAATCGACCATTTAACATATTTTAAAAATGGCGTGCATGCTTCTGCGTGATCCTGCTTGAAGGTATATAACAATTTTACCGAAATTATATACCGCAGCCTATAAAATGACATGGTAGTTTTTTTCCAAATAAATCTGCATCGCTGCATACGATTAAGTAGTATGTAAAGAAAAATAAATAAATGAAACAAAAAAAAATCACGTAGTGCTTCTTGGTAAACATTATTATACATATAAATATACCCCCGAATACCTTTGATTTAATCGCCAAGAACGATCTCCGCTGTCTGTTTTCGTATCCATTGAGACAGTTAACATCTGACAATATCTGCATGCATGTATTATAATAATGTTGAGAAAAATGTCAAGACGGAAAGAGTCCACCTTCAAAAAGATCTCCACGATCATCTCCAGGAACAGCGCCGCAGAGGAATTCATGAGATATTTGTTAGCGTGATCGTGGAGGCAATGCCCTGGTAACCCAGAAACTGACACGGACATGCACGTGCTACGCCTCGCCTCGGTCCAGCCTGGAACCTATTTTATTAGTCACGCTTAAAGGTGGGCCGAAGATGAAGAGTAAGAAGAAGATTGAAAGAATAAAGTGGGTTAGACGTGAGTCTAGTTTTACTTGTCAAGGGACACAATGCCCCGACATGACAAATTTCGTTTTTAATTTCTGTTAACAATAATATTTTGCACCGCGGAATGGGATACTGCAGCTGTGACGGGCACATGTTGTCTCGCAAATGGAAACGCTGAGTCGTAACGTTTCCTTCTTTCCTTATCACTTGATTCTCATGAAATCAAACACAGCATCCAGCTCAATCAAGGCATCTGATAGGATAGAATTACCAGACTTGTAGGCGGCGAGATCTATTCCCACATCTTCAGCGTTTTTTGTTTGACTGACAGTGCAGCGTAGGCTCAACTATTCCTCTGATATTATACCCGTTTGATTATATTCATTTATTGTTGTTGCATCGTAAGTCCATCGTATAGTGTTTTTCATTAGTTCATTTCGGTTTTTGTACCACGTGTTAACCGTGGCAGATACAGATCCAAATTTTATACGGCTTGATAATTAACGACATTTGTCATCCGCTTAACAAGTTGGATAGAATTGTGAGACTCGTACCGAATAATAAACGCATTAATCCGACTGGAAGGTCAACTTCATCCGATTCTTAAAAACTGACGACAAAAAAATCTGGATAAGCATTTATAATAAACAACCGATAAATTACCGCAAACATTGCGATCCGCTCTGAAAGTTTTGACAACTTTTGCCACTAATTGGTTCGTATGAGAATACAAAATATTCGTCCTCTCATTTCTCGTAATTAAATGGCTGATTTACTGACCTCTTGTAATCTATTTACACGCCTGTCCACGATGTTTCATTCTCTTGAAAATTTTGTTTTCAAGATCTTGCGGTTCTCCAAAACGATTGTGAGGATATCTGTCAGGACGGGAGATTTCTCTCGAAGGACCAAACTCGGCGTTACTTTTTATCCTCGTATCTTGTTATATTTTTTTATTCCGTCTTGTCGCGGCAACGTCACGAGTCTGATATTAAAATTTAACCGAATGCAAGTATGGCAGAAGGTAGAAGGCGGAAAGATTTCTTGGTAGTAATTGGAGAACGTTTGAGTTGACATCCGAGAAAGCCCCTTCGAACGATAAGCTTCTTAAAAGAGCATCGAAACTAAACCCCATGATCAATCTTACCAGCAGGCATTGACCCAGACTTTGTGGCACCAAACGTGACCTATAAGCTTGCCAGACTAGTCTAACGAGATTTTATCTCGCTCTCTCTCGACCACAGCCTTCACTCTGTCCTTTGACCAACGTACGGCTCAGAGCACGAATAGTTGGTTATAAACCTATGGCATAAAAGGTATACATGGATAACCATCGAGATGCATCTACAAAGTTATGCATGTGTAGGTAGATACGTCTATTGTAGGTAGCGATCTGATACAAACAACGTATACAAACGTGCTCTAGATTATAGCCGACAGATATTCGGTGTAAATGAACGAGAGAACGAACGTACGAATCGCGTACTAGGAAGTTGTCGGAGAGACATTGCAATATTTATTTGAAACAATCTGTGTCGATTCTTATCAAATAGTGTAGCCTCTCTTCATTGCTGATAGAAGTTTGGATAACGGTTTGATTATTTCTACGATCTGTATACAGAGATAGGCTATTAATTCCTCGCAAGACTGTTCCGGACATTTTCTTAGATTGAATTCGACCGGGTCGTATTTGGGAGAAGCGGTTGATCGCCGGGATGGTAATCGCGGTATTGATTAGCAGAGCGTAAACACACTGATTTGTTTTTTTTCTTCGTGTCCTTTGAGCGGTCCTTTTGCCTTTGTAAAAAGCGTGGCCAGACGATCGCCGAAAATTACGTTCCACCTTGAATTAGGTGGGTCTAGGTCGTGCTGGGCTCGACGGGTTACCCGATTATATTCGCGACCGCGCCATGACATCCGAGACATCGAACCACCGTGTGTCGAGTTTCACCTGGACCCTGAATCCTCCTCTAACTCCGGATACGTTTCAATGCAGTTACCGCCGTCGGCGTACGAAGGAACGGCAGTCAGAGAAGCACCATCATTTTTCAAGTGAAAAAAGAAACGATAAAAATCAACAAACAAAAAATAAAAATCAGTATCGAGTCTCCGGCAGGATACCGGCAAAGAATTGCAGACGTACTTTCAACTGGCATGTCTGCACCCCATGAAATTAAAAAAAATTCCACACAATGGAGAGGCTTTTAAATCAAAATGCTTTGGCCGTTGTTAAAGCGTAGGTGAAGAGTCAGGTGAAGAGACCGAGGGTTGGCATAAGCGTGGGTAACCATGCCCCATCATCGGATCCAATTTGCGAAACACAACACCATGATTACTCGGTACACCCGCGCCTGTTTGTCTCGAAGTGAATCTCTAGTTAACTTCCTCATGGGTCATGGGTTATGTCTATCGTATTATTTCTACCCTAGAATGGTCGAGTTGAATCCTGGTTGTGGTCGATGGTGATAATATCGGTGATGGTGGTTTCGTGTGCGACCATGAATTCAAAGATGGTGTTTAACTTCGGCGATACCCACAGGTCTCGCTCTTCGAGGTTAACCAAATAAAGGGGCGGACAGGCGTGGTGAAGGTATCGGATGATCCGCTCGAGGAACATCTCCTATACGCAGTTGTCTATGGGAACTTGCACCACGATTCTTGAAGCAAAATAAAAAACTAGAGTCAATCGTTCAGTCTGCTATAAGGAAAAACCGAATAGTATAGTGAAGAAAAATATAATAAGCGAGTAAAAAGAACGAAATGTCGATAGCTGGTTAGCGGAAGGTTCAACTAATAACAGGATGACTGTGCATGCTTCGAGATCGCTCGAGGCTATCGCGTGGCCCACTTGTAAGAGAAGCGTAGAATGACATAACCGGGCCTGGAGTAGGCGCTTAACCATGGATTTCAAGAATTCTACGCCACATTCCTGCAGACTTTTATTCTTCGGGAACAACAAGCCCCAATTTCAGATGGCCTTAGAAACCTGCGGAGAATTTTAACCGGACGTAATTAACGCCACATTTTTGCTTTATCTTATCGTATTTTTCACGTTTTACAAGACTATCGAATTTCTTGAAGATCTATCGTCTCTCACGAGCTTAGCACTTATTCGCGTCCAGAAAGTTGCGGCAATTAGCGAGACATGAATTATGACACCGAGTCAATAATAATTATTCCATGCTGGTTTAATCAACCTACCTGCGGGTCTGAACGGCGTTATCCTCGTTCGCGTTCATAAACAAGGCATATGGTGGATGATAGCGGGGATAATTTGCAATGACTCTACCGAGTTACACTCTCGGATGAGAAATACTATTCTAATAAATGTGCACAGTGATAGCACCGTAACACGCCATTGATTTAATTGCGGAATCGGTGATACGGATCGAAAACAGATTTAGAGGTTTTTCCGCGTCAGCTATTTTCCTAATCGAATTTCGTAAGGTTTGAGACGACTAGTCCAACCGCGACCATTTTTTATTTTACCTATAATTGTTCCCGTGGGTGTCGGCTGTAAAGTTGTACCTACCTGTAATCAGTGCATGAGATATAGAACTGCAGAGGTTCATGCTAATCGAATGGACTTTAGCATACCTATATAGCTAGGGAATTATAGTAGCTATAGATTACCCGATCTATTAAATATTCTAGTGCAGAATCACGATGAACGCATTTTCTTATAATTAACCTGGTCCACTAGCCTGCTTACTACGGAGGCCTCATTAAAGTATAAATCCAGTAAGTTCTCTTCTTGTACACGTTGGAATACAGCCTGGAGTATGCCGAGCTATTCGCAATTAGTTGCTATAAAGTCGCAGCATCTTCTTCCATGCATCATACGCAATTAACAGCACCGATGGTGATAGCGCGGATGGTAATCTCGTCTGCAGCAGGGCTTTTGCCAGCGTCGGCGTCGTTAAGGGCGTCTATAGTCGCCATCATTCCCAGTTCTTATATAATTATAGCCGATTAATCGATCCTAAAGAATTAATTAAGAGTACGATCTGGCACACTGATTCGAAATAAAATTCTACATGACGTGGGTATAGGTATGTCTAACGATAAATCTTTTTTTTTTTTTTCCTAAAGCCGTGCGTATGAAAATTTTAACCTGTAGATCTTCCGGCCATATACCTCGGAGGGATTATCTCCGGTATTAAATATCCTCCTCGAAGTCGGTGCACTTGAAGGAAGCATAGGGTGCTGGATGCCCATCGACTAGAACAGGTTCGCATCGTTCTGTTTCTGGCCAACTTTCAACTTTTTGCAGATATCTGCTGCCTAGTGCAACAACTGGAAGCCGAGTTCTAGGTATGCACTATCTGAAGATCTGGTCGAGGCGCTAGAAGCGGGTCGCCGACGCAAAAAAGCGAAGAAATAAGAAAAAGGGAGGATGAAGAAAAAAGACAAGAAGCTGCAAGAAAAAAGCATTAAAGAAAAAAAAAAGATGAGAGAAAAAAAGAAAAATAAAAACGACGGAACATCCCTGCTGCACGGTCGAGTACAGGTATCGGGATTATCGCGATGTCTCTCCTCGTACTTGAGACGTGGTTCTTCCCAGGAACCATGCAGAAGTAATTGCACGATAATTAGCTAGTGGCAATCAGATTTTCTCGAGCCGTTTCGACTGCCAGACATCTCGCGTGTTTGTTGAGCTTGAAACGTGGTCATGAGAACCCAGAAACGTAGTCGTAGGTATGGTAGGTATAGTAGCCGAGTGAAAGTGCTAAGCAAATATCCGTCTTGCGTGGTTAATTTAGTAATGAACCGATAAATGTCAACCGAGAACGGAAAAGGAACTGACAATGAGCAATACGTTTTTCACAAAAAACTAGTAAAAGAATCGATTAGAAACGTTTACGTAGCCTGTAGATTTTCCAATTCTAACGAATTAGCTAATTCAATGATACGGCAGTTATTTTCTGTATCTGGAAAACCCCGAGGTCTTGCAGTACTCGAGTCACATGGCTGATCAAATGATTTTTTTCCAAATATTGGACGAGCGATGATCTCTCAAAAAGATACGGCCATTGACTGTAACCTTATTATTTATCGTCGTGATGGAAGTGGCAACATAATTGAAACCATTTACGGTAAGACGGCTTGAAAAATTTTTTTGCCGCAGAGGCTTAAGCTAACAAGAAAGTCAGTTCCGACGATATCGATTCTTCGTTACGAGCGTTTACTGCCCAGGCATGAGAAGAGGCATGCCTATCCCATCGGAGGATCTAGCCCCGAGCGGTTCGAAGAGGCTGTGGTCCTCTCCCCACGTGCTTCGTGTAGGAATCTAGTCTTAATGAATAAAATTGGCTGGGCGAGTCAATAAGGCAGGTAAAGCTAGAGGCAGAGTACAGAGGTATATGTAAGAGGAGGTAGTAGCCAAGAGTTCTCTATCCCTATGTCCGTAAGAAAGATACTCAACCCCTTTTGCTGAGGCGCAAAAATTCTCTCACGAAGACCTGTTCCCTATCTGGTGCGCTAGTCCATGGGATCAGGATCTCCCCTGGTCGGGTCTCACAGTGTATTCGATGTACCTACTACCTCGGCTACCTCTAGGTATACTTGTTAGGTTGTTCTTGCGCCTGGTGGAATTACGCTGCGGTCAGCCATGTAGGCTTAAGAAACAGGAATTTGTGCTTAAGGCTTTTTAGACCTACTTAGCAGCGGAATACGACGTAGCGCACTGGATGGCTGAACGTGTTTACGGTGGGTGCAAAGCCCCGGCTTAGAGGTTCTTCGCGGTTAATTGTGGAAATGAAAATGGCTCAGTTTATCCCTAATACCTATACAACTCCTTGAAACTGATATATTATTTTTGGATGCAGACTTTTGCGCGGATCGAAGCTTTCCACATTTAATATCCGGCTCAAGTTCAGAGACCCTCTTTCGCCAACTTTTGCCAAGCCTAAACAAAATAAAAAAAAAATCACAGTGCGGGCGTCAGTCCGGATGACGAATGGAGATAGGAAATTACTAATAACTTGTTCATGCGGGAGAGTGCTGGCTTGATAAAGAAAGCCTCTCACTCATGCCGCAAATATTGCGAGGTTAATGACTCGCGGAACGACCACGCAGATGATTGGCAGAGACGTTAAACTTTTACTGCCTTTTATCGTGCACTGACATTATTCTCGTTACTACCACGTATGTGTACGTATATCTCGACCTATTATCATCATCAACAGCAGGGCGTTGCATGCCGGATGTTTCAGTGCTCCACCATCTTTGAAAATAAAAAAAAAAAACCGACCCGGGATACTCTAGACTTCTTTTGTTTTTTGAACTCACTTTAACGCTCGGTCATTTCGTATCAAAGCACTTCACGCACGTGAAATTGAAACTTGGATGATGACCGACGAACGAGGGGAGATTTGGTGCTTAAGAAAAAGTAGGAGGAGTACACTTAAGAGCTGCGTTTCGAGTTTGAAAGGGTTTGAACCTGGCTGACCGAAAGGTAAAAGGCAAGAAAAATAAAAGTTACAACCAACTAAGAAGAAGTGACGAAGTGCTTATCCGCCCGGATCTACGTTCTCGAAACTAGGTGAAGCATTGTATATACGCGTTCGTACATCAAATCGGCCAATTATAACTCGAGGTTCGGTACAAACTTTATGACCAGGAGAGAAAGATTCATATTGAAAGTAGATTTACAAGCCTGGTCAAGAAGTCTAATCCTTTCTATTTCTATTCAGCTTTTATTGACAGTTGAACTTCAGAATCGATAAAATTAAGATCCAGGGATTACTTTGACACGCGATCCGTAAACGCGGGATACCTTGGTACCAATTAGCACATAACTGTATCAATGTTGACAGTATTTAGCGTAGGTGGTGAATTCGAAGCGAGATATTTTTCGCACATATGTACGACTCTCTTTCGTATGATGATTTGACCTTTCCAGTTAAATGACGTTGCATTCTACGTAGGTAATTCCCGATAGGTGATGCTGATTTCTCTTAAATCGATTAATCGATAGATAAAAATTTTGTGATGTGACGTTAGTGTCGACCTCATCTTAGGGACACGAAAGTCGAAAGGCTGCACTGAAGTAACGTGGTAACTACTTTCCACGCTCATGTCCCACGCAAACGAGCGAACGAAAGCCTGAGGGTGATACGGGCAAGTGAAAGTGGCACGCGCTACCAAACACCTAGGAGTCGACGGACACGAAGACCGCGGCCGCAGAGCCTCGTCCTCGTATACCTATACGGGCGAATTGAGTCCCTCGCTCACTTTCATACTTTCCTCTTCCAATCATCTCGTAGCGTTTCGTTGAGTCGAGAGAGTTCTGCCATCCTTGTACCGCCATACGCAGTTAACGTTCTGTAAAGTCTAACATAAGAGCAAAAAACTGACTGAAAAAAAAATTCAACGCGCTTCTCTAACATCGTTATGCAATCCGCTGAAAAATAAAATTTGCAAATCGACTTGGGAAGCGATCGTTAAACCACAATTAAGGAAATAACCAATTGCCGAAAACGAAAAAAAAAATTAGCACTTCAGAATAATTTTGTTCGAGGTATCCGTTTCGATTGTACCCATCCCACATACCCATACCGAACGTGATATAACTGCATTGATGGTAAAACGGAAGTGAAACAGACTCTGTAAAGTCTTTTTGTAGGCTAGTATCTCTTTCTCAGCGTCTCTCTGTCTTGTTATTTCCGTCTTGGTCAGTTTCTCCTTTTCTTTTTGGTCTGTAGCCGCTCCTCGCGACGGGGATGGTCCGCGGTGACGTTGGCGAACGTCTCAATTCACGAGAAGGTGTACGTAATGACGTCTGATTTATAAGCTCCAGTCGACGCGTCTGCATTCGCCTTGAATTAAAGTGCTTGCAACAACTTGACTTGATGCACGGGTGAATGACAGAGAAGGTCAAAAAGTGAGACCTTGTTTCAACGGCGATACCACTTTGTTTCATCCTACTAGCTGTTTCGTTTAATCTATACTTATTATCTTGACGGTATAATGCTAATCACAACTCGTTAGATCTTGCCAGTCAAGGAAGGCGGTGACATCGACCTTCGACCTCACGTACCTACGAGCAATATGCCTCTCAAACCTGCTTTCACCGGGTCACCGGCAAAAAAATTCTTCAGATCTCGTCTGAGGAGTCTTTTGATGTCGGACAGTGATCTAGATGCATCCGGTTTAAGACAAAGGTCTACACATGACAGGATGGTTGATCAACGTAATGTTGAAAATGTTGAATATGTTGTCACGACCTTGATGGCCGTGATATTGTTTCAAAAGTTGGGTCGCGTGATCCGAACTGGTTTCGCTTAGCCCCAAGACTGGCCAATCCCTGACACTGACATCCTTCAAGGTTCCTTTCGCAATGATTCTGGGCCCAGAGGCGCATCGCTGGCCATGACATTGACTCGAGATGGAAGCCTCGTGAATATGGTAATACTTGAGCCAGACGCGAGTCGTTTGGTGCAGCCTTCGGTTCCTGCGTTCTGCCTTCTTCAGGGATGGTGAATCTCTAACCACTAGCTGGTTATTTTAATTGGTGAAGAATCTTCTGGACGTGGCCGTAATACCGGCATACATTTCGCAGCTTCCAGATGGACGAGACCGCAAATAATCCGGTCTCAATATTTTTATCAACTTCCTTAATCCAGGCCATTTGTTCTTTTTGTCTTCTTGCTCGTCGTGTACTCTCTTTCTCTTTTTGTCAATATAGAATCGGAAGATAAATAACGGGCATAATTGGTTGGGTCGAAAGAATTTCTTGACCGTCATCGAGGTATACCAACGGTCACCTGATTCCGTCCCGGAACCCTTAAGACTGGCGATGTTGACCGAGGTCCAGATATCGGTAATTGCGGAGCCATCAGCCATAACTCCAATAAACGTGAGCACACCTAGTGAGCCAAATGAACGATAGCTGTTTGAAAATAGGCGACGTGGTACATGAGAGCTCGTTACCGCGAGAAAGGAGAAAGAGAGATGAGTTGGATGTATACCGACTCTGAACTTCGTTGGGTATTCTATTCCTCCGGGAATAAGGAACTGCCGCTAGCCTTGTCTCGCCTGATCCCAGGCCTAGATTTATTGGCGCCGGTAGGACTAATGGTAACGCGGGCATGTCCGTGGAGTTGGAAAATCCCGAGAGCCTCTAGATTCTCTTGGTTGGTAGGTAATGTTGGTCTGTACGTGGTACTTGCTTCGTGTAGCTGATTACAAGGTTACCTCAGAGATCGGTAATTGCGAGTATACGAGAAAGCCTTCGAGCGTAAGTGCTGATTAGACCAGATAGCATTACATAGGCGTCATTTCTGAGTCCCGCAATTATCTTAGCATCAAAATCAGTAATCATGGAAGAAATCTGCGGGGGGAAGGATATATCTATGAATTTTTATTTATTAGATTCCTTTTCTCGATTCATTCAAGCTTATGATACATGATTCAGACTTTATTCAGAGAATTTATGACCGCAGGTATTACTTATGAACAAAGTAGGAAGTGGTGTCCGTAACAGGTGGGAGAGTTTCGCTTTCATCACTGTCAACTGTAAAACCGAAAGTGCTTTGCCATGTAGTACTACAATGCAAATGGCATCCTTAAAGTGTTAACATTCCGTGACGTTAATGGATCAAATATTTGACTGACGTCTCGTCGACGCCGCCTTTCAACGTTCGGTTGATAGGGACTAGTTAATGATCGCAAAGTTGATTCATAAGTTCGTGTAACGCATGAAAGGCAACGTATGTACGTACGAACCGCTACCTATCGCATCAGTGATCTAAATTAGACCACGTTGTATCATGAATCAACGTCAGTACCAGCAGAAACCGCTTGCGAACAATTTCCTGCGACTCAATATGCATCAGAGATCGGGGTAGCAATAGAAGACGATTGGTCAGGTGGTCGGATGGTCAGGTGGCGAGGAAACCTGCTAGCCATGAATGGTCGCCCACTCAAAGTCGAGATTTGCAACCGTCTCAATGGTAGAATCTACGATGTATATTTTCCCACGCCTGAGTTCAGGCTCACATAATCCACGTGTTACACCACGATGGTTTGGTCATTTTATTTCGAGAAGGTCGTACACTTTCGGCCTCAGATACCGGCTATACGGAAGACATCAGATAATACAGTGTTCCATTTCCACAGCGTATATATGATGTTGATTGGACCTCTTTGTGCGATCATGTGAGTTAATCGTGTTCAACGAATAGTGAAGAGGAAAAAAAAAGGTTATTCTGGCTTAATTTACCAAGGATGTTATGCCTATGTTATCCAATCCTCAATCATCGAAAATAACGAACACAGATGATGCTGATAATCGTTTTGCGATACACAAGCGAACGTAATGGACTCTGAAATGTAGATTGTAGTAGCATTCGTGTACTTGATGCAGAGATTGATGAATCACGATTCTCAGCAATTAATAACTGTGCAAAGGAACAGGTGCGATTATATGCAATGCTATAGGTGTGGGGGATACAATTATTGTACATTTCTGCATGCGGTATCGACGTTAATCTTCTGATGGGTGAAGTCGATAGCTCAAGGGTACCTGGTTCGAGCTACCATGTATTCACGTTCCCACATCTCACATCCTACATCAAATTGATCAGTAATTCATGGTTTAGTCCGCAGAGTAGCGGTCGAAGGCTGGTTAAATTCTATGAGCTAGACCTCTGAGCCGGTAAGAGAGTCACGTAAAATCGTTAAATTAGGAATAACAATAACGCCTTTAGCTCGTAATTTGAGAGCCACACTTTGCAGAGCCAAGTGGATGATCATGAGCAAGCAGTGTATGGAACGATTCTTCTCCGCTGAAGGCAATTGCTGCTGATTTCGCTGTAGATCGTTGTACATTTATATTATTACATAAATATATGCATGTAAAAAGGCGATGCCCCAGGATCTCGTGGCTGCAGGTATAAGGCACGCAGTAATGATTATGAATTTTGTTTTTCTATTTTGTATTTTTATTTCTGGACTTAAGGGGCATTCACCAGAGCTGCGATTTGTATTCGCAACCGTCTCGCCGCCTCCAGTCAAAGAACGTATTCCGAAGCACCTGTTCGTTGAAAATACTTGTATCGATTTACCCACAATAATCCTTAGGGGAGTCTGGACCGTGAAATGTGATTTGGTATTCAGGGACGAGAGAGCTTAATCGATTTTTATCGCACTTCGTCGAAGGTTCCGTGGGCTGACTGCAGAAGAAGCCTTCACCTGGTGAATAACAAAGTTCGCTAGTGTCGTGAGGAAATTTGTATAAAATAGTGAAAAAAAAGGAGTACCAATGCATATAAATGGCCCGAATCTTATTCAAGATAAATACATTTTTACAGATATGAGTTACCACATTACGGAATAAGAGTTATCGCTCGGCAGCGAAAAGTTAGACGTCATATTTCAGACTGATGATAAATTTTATAAATTACTTGCCTTCCAAGCAGTAATTATACCGACGCGAGTTTCGTCTTCAAGATTAACAATTCACGAATGCGAGTTTAATCGGAACGCTTTGCGAGTGAGAGGCACGTATGTGGATATTCCGTCATTTATACCTATATACCCATGTTCGTTGAGAGTCTAATTTTTCTGTGATTACGAACCGAGGGAATTGCCAAATTGGGACGATAATTCATCTCGGGTCTAGAGGTCAGGTAAAAATAATAATTTAGTTCTATGCTTCGTATACATTTGCTCAAAAGGAGTTATATAGAGATGGAAAATGATCTGCCTTTTCGATGTGCTTCATCATAATTGTAGGTATGAACTTAGCATACCTACCTACGTCGAAAAAAATTTTTTTTCACAACATAAAAATTACAGACTCATACCTCAGTCCTAAGCACAATTATACCTATAAAATCTCATGTCGATTCAAGAAAAAACTGTGTAGGTACCGTATCCATGCTCATCATGATTGCAAGACTTGCGGTCAGAAAAAATTAATAGCAATTTCAAATATGTAGATTCGATGATAACTTCCACAGGCTGGAGCTGGCCGCCCTTTTTTTCGGTTAGAAATATTCGCTGTGAGGAAATGATAATTTTTTCTCTAGTCCATTGTCCAGTTTTTCGTGAATACGTTCCGTTTTATTTCCGCTTATATCCTGTCCGAGATCTGACCATGGCCAGCAATTCTTCGGCGTACCAACAGCCGGGCAGGTATGAAGGTCAGCTTATGATATCCATCAAATCTTTATGTTATTAACACGGAAGTTGGACTACGATTCGGGGGTCACAATGGCAAACAGGCACGCTCAAGATGGGCCCCAAGGTTTACTAATTACTCAATTCGAAATGATGTCCATGCTTTTAATTATTTCGATTCGTTATCTTGTCTCTGCTAGTTAAGATCTTAAATTAGGTTTGAGGTTTGATAATTTTACTTCGCGTGCTGACGTCGAATCATACAAAATCTTAGATGAATTGATACGACGTATAATGAATAAAAACAATATTTTATGCCGGTGAACTTGGCTGTTTCCTTTTCCTTGCTATATAAGAGATAAGAGGGAATGGAAAATTACATCGAAAATCGTTAGGTCAGATTCAATAAAGTGTCCACAGAGCATTGGCCTGATAATCAAACGTCGCTTTCTTTTCAAAACACGACTTCGTTGAGTGTAACTCCGTTTGCCCCTCGGGATAATACATAAAACATAAAATTCAGCTTCGTTAACGAAGAGTACGAAAAGTTGTACGAAAAGGACGTCTGGTACTTGGTTGGTGGCCCTTTGCGGTTGGGCGAGACGAAATTGACCGAACGACTTTGAAAGACGTGCCGGACGCGAACGGCGACCGCCTCTTTAAAAAAGGTGCGCTGAATTTCAGGGCAAGCTGTGTGGCACGTCTTGAATATGAAACCAAGCCGTTTGCCGGGACCGCGTAGCCTCGAGCAAATGTGGGCGACCACCGTAGTTCGTTCGAACAAATCGTTCGGGGAAGAAAAATTGGAGAAGCGTATCTTAAGAGCGTATCTGGATCATCGGGATTTTTAATTTCGGAATCTTAGACGGGCGTCACTCCCCCGGAGGATTATATCTTAGTTTGCATCAAAATACACCATAAAAGAGTTGATATTTCTATGGAGATCATGAGTAACGCACTACAACGACAACCCTCTTCTGCTGACAAAGGATTAATGTTACTCATACTCGCATCTTGCACCGCGAGTAAAGAGCCGGATTATAGCAAATGACCTATGCGTCATTCTTAGCGTGGTCAGGTTCAAGAAGAGATTAAATACTTCCAAGCTGTCGTGCATGTTTTTATCAAATCCACCATCATTTCCTAGAGTCATAAGTTATCCTTAATAGACGATCAAATAAGAATAGAATGTCTTTGCCTGATTTATACCCTACGGAACGATGTCTTAATTGCTACCTTCGCTCGAAGTGCGCAAGAGAATTTCGCTGAAGAGTTGATATATCATACTTACAAGGAACTGGTAAGAGAGATCCTTCTTAAGGTATTGTATTGTTTTATATTGTTTTCCATTCATGAAGATAGAAAATTCGAGAGGAAGTAAACTTTTGCAGTAAGTAAAATGAAAGAGAACGAGTCAAAACAGGGAAAAAGGTTAAATAATTGGAGAAAACTTTCATCCTAAACCAGGTATTAAAATCCAATCTACCGATCTGCCAGTCAACAATCAACTCCCGAAGGAGATATTCACCGGATAATAATAGTGGGTTAAAAAATAATGAAAGAGAAATTCAAGCGGCTTCAACGAGTTCTCGTACCGGGCTACGAGCCTAGTGATCTCCAGGTCCATGGGCGTTATCGCCGATGCGATGCTTCTAGTCTCAATCCGAGAGATACAGAACTCGATTGCAAAGAGGCGAAACCGACTGTACGATTCGCAAAGCTTTTCTGCCATTCGATTTTCTGACAGCAAGGCTAAAGTTTCTCATTCTCCGTTTTCACCCGTCAGATTTTTCTTACTAATGACAGGGAGTCGCCGTCACGGGTGGATGCTAACGGCGTAAAAAAACCAACTTCTTCGGAGGTGGCATCTCCTAGGGTTGTTGATCCTCAACGTCGATATCTACCGCAGTGCGGGGGTCCGTTAAGGGGGAAATCGGGTTATGGCAAAGAGGTGCGTGTACGGTTTTACATCTAGTATCTTCTACAGACAAGTTCAGCCACGCAAGCATAACGTATAACGTTTCAATTCGATGCGACGATGCGAATTTAAAAAATTGTGGTATATGTAGAAATTATAGGATCCTCTTCAGAGTTTTGTTGCCACTCATTTCCGCGTACAGACGTTATACGATCGATGCTGCGGTGTATTCTGTGACCGACGTGCAGCGATTCTTCAGTTTCATTTCTTTTATGGTGGTCGAACGCGTCTAGGAGCTAACTTTTTTCAGTCTAATAGTAAATCTATCTCAAGTCCAATCGATTCAAAGATCAATCGACTGTGGCCACGTTACGTAAGGTCGTGGCTCTAATTTGTAGCTCAATAACGAAGCGTTTCCTCGTTACTAAGAGTTGTGGCTCAAAAAATGTTCCAGACTAATCGGAATTCGGTCAGTTTTGTTTAAAACTTTTTTAGAGTCCGAAGTTCTTTCCACTACATCGATTGTCTCAACTGTCCTGAGGTGGACGTGATGGATTCAATTGCTAGTCAAGGGTAGCGGTGCAAAAGCTGACCACTGATCGTTTCTTCCTTTTAATATGAATAAAATAAAAAGCAGGGATATTCTTCCTATGGTCTGCTGTCACACGGGGCACAGGCAGGCAATCTAATCTAACACATTCCAGCCGTCAAGGCAACTCAGACTGACTAGCCACCTAGGCACACCCTGCTCGTAATATGCAGATGAGGGCATAAATATGAAACATGAGATCACCGCACCACCTACAGTTTTCTCGAGCACAATACGCGAAGAGTAGTAGGGAAATCGAGCATCCACTATCCAACAGTATACCCACCGAGATTGTAGACGTTGGCGAGTTGTCAGAAGTTTCTTCAAAGTTTTGTTTCAAGTTGAATTGCTTATTCTTATTTTCTCATGAAAAAAAAAAAAGAAAAAAGGTAAACCGCTCGAGATTGTCTAGAAAGAAATGTTTGACTTTGTTATATTCCCTCTAGCATTTATAACGTTTCGCGCATTCCGAAAGACTTTCCAAAGCAGGTATATCGTCCGCCTCGTATACCTATGGTATATGCATATGTAGAAGAGATTGTATAACTTGGAAGAATTTTTTTTATACATTCGCACGCGTCCCTAGGTGACAAGACAGTTACAAAATATTATCGTATTGTTCTCGTCGGTATTTCCTAGCCGCTTTTCCTTTTCGTGTGAAATATTTCGTTCATACTCGGAGCTAGGGCAGTATCTATTATCTGTCTGCGTAACGGGCTCAATATCATCGTACCCCGCCACATACTTCAGAAAACGTTTTCAGGTCTTACATAAACTTTCCCAAAAGAAAAAAAAAAAAGAAAAAATTCGTACCGCGATTAAACATTCTTTGTAGCAAAATGGATGCAACACGTTTTCCCGACTTAATTATCTGTAATCATCTGTACTTAATTTTCAAGGTCGCCTTTGTGCCATGAAAACCTTGGCGAATGAAAAGACATAACTTCTAATTACTGGCTTAAATAATAATCTTTTAATGTATTCCGCGAAGTTGAAGCGGTTCGTCTACTTTTTTTTTCATTAGATTCATATAATAGCTGAACAGTTATGCTTAGATGTGCAAAAGGGTCACACCTCAGTGATTGCGGGGCTGAGTTCGCTGTCAGCATTGTGTTGACCGTCCAATGTTGGACTTTACCAACAAGACCAGTCGAGCTCCAAGTGCGGTCAAGTGCAGACCGCCCATTGTATGGGTCTGGACGTTTATCGCCTTCCTCGATTTCTATAAGGCCTTTACATGTGGTAGATGTTACGATTAAAATACACACTACTACCCGTACGCCGTTGAGGAACGACTTGGTTCTTCGTCGTCCTGCAGGTCAATGACTCGCGACTTTTGTATTGCCTTTACTGATTTCGCGAGAGTTAACGATAAGTCATCTTTTTAAATTGGGCCCTGCAATTAAATTAACGAAACCCTCGATCACCCCGCATGACAACCCTACTTTTCATTCCCCTTTATCGTCAATTTTTGTTATTACAACGCGACTCTTGAACAGATTTTTAATCTATCGATAGTCAAAAGAAAGTCGGAGCAGACTGACCAACGTATCTAAAAATCAGCCGATCAAGATAGGCCATCAATCTTGTCAATAACTTATCCTTTTCCTTCCTATGATAAATTCGGCGCTGTCGATTGGAAACTTTTGCACGCTGCGAACCATCATTGTTTTTTGATAAGCCTCGAGACCTTCTTAATTCTTGTTAGTTATGTTATACTCTTATCCCTTTGGTATACCAGCATAGAATTCACCTTAAGGCACGCTCGTTTATTAAAGCCAGTCGATACGAGCAGCACAGCAAAAAGCAATTACGAATAAATAGGAGCCTAGGCCCTCCCGTAGGGAAGAACCTCCTCCTAGGCTCTGGTCAGATGAAAGAGTTTCCATGGAGTTCTACGAGAAACTCTTCAAGAATAGTCGGGGCTCCGATTGTCAGACTTTATCTGATCGTCATTAAGAATCTTATGCAAATTTTCAACGCACCATAAGATCCGATCGCATCGCTAAGAATTTTTGCACCGACTAGACCGGTGATGAATTCGTTGCGGTATATTAAGTTGGATCGCGCGGATATGCGTAAAACGATTTTTCACGGTCAACCAATTAAAGGCGAACGAGGAATCTGTCAACCCCCTTAGGCGGACGGGTTTCTCTTATCTTTACGCTTCGCTTTTATCGATTAATTCGATGAATGCTCATCCTTTAAGACCACTTTGAAAGATAGAAAAACAGCCTACGTGCTCGCTGCAGGAATACATTTTAGAGTCATTCAATTCTTGTTACGAACAATGCGTTATAATTACTCGTCTCATCTTAATGACAGACCACTTTTCGTCAAGCTCATAATTGTCAGTATTTCGCGAAGACAATAGCCGCGCTCAACCCGGCCTTGATGCTACCGTCTGTCCGCCTTTGATAAACTCCTATTTTATTCAAAGAATCGTTTATCGTCCCATAGTCTATCGAATAGGTTATCGCAATCTTTCGTTGCGGATTCAGCCGGAATCGACAACAGGCAAAGAGAGAAATACATAGGCAAATTCAATTGAATTACGGACATACGACAGCCAGGAAAGTTACATACCTCCGGAGAGATGGACGCGTTGCCGAAGACAACGTGGCTTGGATTTATTCACGATATTCAAATACATCGTATAGCGGCAGTATTGTTTCGAGATCGGTATTATTCTTTTCGTTATATTCCTTTATTCGAAAGGATTGCGAATGAATACTCGTCCAAGAGGCTAACTCAACCAGAGAAAATAAACCGACGAAGAATTGCAATGAAAGATTTTTTTGCCACCATATTACGCGTTAAAGTGACGAGCCGTCTTCGAATTCAATATCTGATTTCGAAGGGCGAGAGAGGCCTGATGATGATGAACGCAGCTGGTTTCTAGACCCTTTTTAGATACGTCAAGCTAATTATCTTCGAAAGAGACATCGGTGCGACACACAGCACTTGTGACAATACATATAAGACTCATTGATAGTCCGAGTGCAGGACGGCGTCGTATACACTTACGCATTGGTGCGTGACGAGTCTGTTACGAATACCATCAATTTTAAATACGTATACCTATACGCACATGGATGTACGTGTGTTTATTCTACACGCAGCATGGTCTTTCATGAATCAACGGGTAACGTTTTTTGTATAGGAATGATGCACCAACGTAGGTAACTTCGAGCCGAGTCTCTGCAGCAGTGCATTCATGAGAGTACAAAAATCGGGGGTGTCACGTCACTACGGTCCTCTGACGTAGGAAAGGTCCGTCGTATTCAGAACCAATCGTGGGACAAATTCAGCTGCGTGATACGAAGGAACAGTTCACGACTGTTGATCACCGCAAAAATCGTTTTGGTTGATATTTTATGCAAGAATTCTGGGCGGGGAAGTCTGTTGCATTTTTTTTTTGTTCAACGTCATCGAATGACCTTCTGAAATCGGAAAATATATGCTAACGATAAATTGGCGGTGAATAAATGTCGCGCGATGGAGGAAAAGAATAACTTACGATTAGTACTATTTATAACTGAAAGAAAATCGTTCCACCTCTTTACATGTCACAGGATTCTCCCAAAATCTTTTAACTCTTTCGCATTTTCTTTTCCATTTTTTCGCGATGATCCTGTCTCTTGGAATGAACTGAATATCCTACACGGTATAGACGAACTGGAGTTGCATTCCAGTTTGACGAATATCGTTGGATTAGTTTCTCCAAAAATTTTTAACGAGGATGTCTTACCAATTACTTCTTCTGATGTCTTCTTCTGAGTCTGATTCACTGTTGAACTGTCGGGCTTTAAGGTGCCACATTGTTACGCTTCTGGAGTCGTAAAACTACCGTATTTTACGTACAGGTGAGCGGTGAATCATCAACTTCCTGTGTATTTAGCTGGTGAAAACTACGAAATAGCGACAGGAATGAATTATTATTCTTCACCACTTAACGTGACTAATTCACGCAGGTTGGTATCCTTCAGTCCTTCAATTTGTCCATAAATCGTTCATCTCATTAGTTCCCAAATACCTGCGGCTTCTAAGCGAGCCGATCCACTCGAAGGATCGTTCGGCTTGTTAGACGGTACAAGAGTTCACCACTTTTATAGAGTAAAAACCGAAATAGTTAGATGTACATACACGTCCTATATAATCGCTATAAACTTTAAGCACCGTGCAACAAGCGACGATACAGCAACCTGCTTTCATAAGCAGAAAATATCAGCACGTGCATCTTGCTCTTGGACCTTTTGTGCTTTCGGTACAACCAGCATCACGAGGCTGGTACACTAATTGATCGCGTCTCATGGCTGGGGTCTTGGAGTACTTATATACACGAGACCCTAGAGGATAATGAAGACGCGCTGGCACGAAGGTTCCTAGAATCGTTCCTTGCTCTTATACCACAGTCCCCTGGTCCCACAGGCCTAGGCAAGACGCAATCTGTAATCCAGTCTGCTATGAACAAGTACCGGGCATTTAATCGGCTCAAAAATCGTTATTAACACTCGCAATTTTAGGAGCGTTCGATCGGGTGATCTGGAGGAGTTCAAAGGTCGAGTATTAGCTTGACCTGCAAATTGCCAATTTGAGATCCTAATAACCTCGAGTCTTTCATTCTTTGCGGTGTAGCTGTATTCACGTAGTTTCCTGGTTTCGACTTATTTCCCTGTTATTGAGCTCAATAGTCAATAAAATCCTGGATAAAAATTTGTTTGTTGTTTCCATCCACGTATAGATACTGCAGACATCTTCCTTCTCAAAAAATAGAGGACGTTCGTTAGAAGGCTGAGAGGAACTTTTCAGAGTTCGAGGTGAGCCTGACAAGATAACGTCATGTAATTATAGCCACTCAAGAACCTTCGGATGTACGAGATTTAATACCTTGCGCATCTTCTATTATTATCTAAAAAAAAAGTTATTACAAAATATCGATAGTTCAGTTGGATTGCTTAGAATATAGCATCGATTGAAGGATTATTTTAATCAACTATCAAGGGAATATTATGGCTCATTATTCATCAATTCCATCCGCGTTGTTCTACACGGTCTTCCTTCCTCGTGTACAGGTATATGAAAAATTACGTTTTCGCTTAGTAATTAGTATGCTGAGGTGTTTATTATTTTTTTTTTTACGAATATAACTCAACGAGTCATGTTATACAGAAAATAAAAATAGGCACTTAACAGCTTCTACGGGATTCAATAACGTCGACTGTTATTAAGTGCCATTAAATCATGTTAAAGTGATGAGATTGCTTCAAAAATAATTGAAGCCGAAGCCCGATAGACCCTGGCGAAAAACACCTGATTATCGGAAGGATTGATTATCATCAAAAAGCTTTTTACTTCGATTTTTTTATTCATCATTCTATTCAAGTTTTTTTCATACGATGGTTCAATCGTCTGCTATTTTATATATTCCCTACTCAAATCAAAGCTGGAGATTACTCGGGCGTGTTTCTATCGACGAAATGAGACAGGGCTTCGTATTGCAGAACGGATATACGTTATACCTGTAGCATCCGCCCGCGCGTTTAAGTTTTGTATTGAAATATTGACAATGGATATTACGTAAGTTCGCGCCGTGTGCTACGACAGTATTTGGTCACGGACGTGTGCCTAATATTTAATAAGTAAACCTTAGCTTTCACTCTTAGGGATTTCACGCATGTCACCTTTGTCTGTCTCGAAATTTTTTTTTTTTTCAACGTTATTTTGACAGTGTATCTTTCTCTTGTTAACCCCGAATTATCTTGAGCAACGAGACATGCCGTCAACTCGCGTCGTACTTCTATTCGTCAGATCCTACCGCCTAAAATACGGCTTTTTCTTTGAATCTAAAATCCTAGAATGCCACTTGACGTTAAACTCGTCGGTGTACACGGAGCCAGAATACAAAACAGAAAAACGACCTGTTTGCACGCCGTACAGGTTTTATATTTACCCTCTACGCCTGAAACGGGCTTCTTAGCTATCCCCTCTGCTTCTTTTTACCGGAAAATGTCGAAATTCGATGAAATTTTCGTCTCACGTTCATTCGTGAGTCTCAATCGACCGAATTTCAATTCATAATTCATAGAGGCAACGGTATACGTCTCGTTTCTTGTCATCGAAATCGACTTTGCGATACCGTTAAGTATAATATTAGATATATGTCCGATATGCCACCAGCTATATTACAGAATCGTTTAATTCCCAGCAGTTGCCCCTGACTCACTAGTTGTTGACCCTATAGAAAATACGTGAACGTATTCAGTAATTGGATCAAACCAGTTTTGATACAGATGCTGATTTTCTCGTCGTTAAAATTGGTTAAATAAAAACTCGTCAATCTGGTATCGGAGTCAGGCTTGTATGAGCTAGTCATATATCCTTACGCGTAAAAACCGTTCGTCTAAGATACTCTGGATTCTCATCTAGGACGTATTAGCGGTAAATATCCTAGAACTCGATTACTCTCAAAGCTTGTGTTGTCAACCGATTGACCGATTTATTACGATCGATCGTCCCGTACCGGACCAATGTCATTACCAATTTATTCGACTTTCAGAAAATTGCCTCGAATTTACTTATTTCTTTTATGTACTTCCAACATTATTGTTATTATTATCATCACGATTCATAACTCTTTACTCAATCACCTGTGATACTTAAATTTCTTTACTTTCCTTACGCGCTCCATTGTTCCGGAAATACCGGTTCGATCGGTCCACTTAAGTCTAGCTAACCTGCTTTGACTATGGATCAACTTACTTCAGCTTACTACTTTTTTCATATCGAGTTACGAACGTTGGAGAAATATTAGGCTACGAAGCCTACTGTATAAGATTTTTGGCTTTTTCCCATAGAAGACATGATTGGAGGCTATAATTATGTAATGAACAAATTTTGAGTAAACAGCATTATTCCTTTTGAACGTAATTTTTTTTTTGGAAGTCCTTAGCAATGAGAATATTTGCAGATATGGATTTGACAGAACACCCGGTACAGTTGGCTGAGATTTGCAGACCGGGTTACCCAGTTTATTTCAGTGTTTCTCGTCTTTCACTTCTCGGCCAGAGCTGCCTTATAGCTTAGCCCACCTCATTCTCGCCACAAACTGGGCGGTTTGACGCCCACTCTAACTGCAGCAGGAACAAACGAAGATGTACTGCAGCGTTGTAACCTGAACCCTGATTTTAGTCACTTTATGAACGTCAGTCAGAAATTGCACATGCGTTACTTCACTTTGCAGGGGTATACCGATGATATTATCTTAAGGTACTCTTCCTACTCCCTTAACCTTATTCTATACCCTCGCAAAATTAACATTCGTATAGCTATAAAATTTACAAACGAAATACCATAAAAGTTGCAATGGTTCCCCTCGATCCTGATCATCAGGTACCATAAAACAGGATCATTCGATAGTGAAAAAAGGAACGTGCTACTACAGAGAATAATTCCTCAGTGTATAGAATCGTCATGCAAATATACTTCCTGGAAATTCACCCGTATTTCGGCCTCAACCTTAGTGACCTCATCCGCAATATAGTTTCGTGCACAAATCACTCCCGGCGACAGGTGGTAACCGGGAGGCATTGGTAGTCATGTGTATGATGGTATGAGACTAGGTATATAGTGTCTCTGTTAGGTAGGTATATACGGAATGTCGGTACATACATACATATATGAATCTGTCTATGTACGTGTGTACGTGTATAAACGTTGGATACAAGACCGCGCGTTTAAAAGGGCGCTTATACGACAGACGAGACAATCCGTGAGCTCGTGAAACGTTATTTTATCTTCTCTAGACGATTTATATGCAGTCGCTGGGCTTGAGAGAGCCTAGGAAATAACATGCGATGGTCCACTGCAGGTCTGGACGCATTGGATGCTGTTGATCGCTGCTGCGCAGATCCTCCCCAGACTCTCGTCCTGCACGGGCTAAGCTAATACTATACCGGACAAACAAATTCTTGAATTTCAAACAACTCGCCTATAGCGTGGGCCAAGCCGGGCTGTTTACGTCCCGTTCCAGAGATTATTGGCGCCTTGTCCTTGGCCCGTAAGGAACGTTTACTTATATCTACTTATCTCACACGAGATGTGATATCCACGCCGCTATATGGTCTCTATAATTTTTATCCAAAGATTCTTCTCACGTCTCTCAGCTGCAGTGTCTACTGGACAATAAAGTATAGGCGTTTCTCATATAAATTGTACTAATATCCTTGATTTGTGAAACGGTCTCACAGCTATTAAACCGTTGTCTAATGGGAGCGGTTGCTGTTTATTGTAAGTGTCATCGGTTGTAGGTACGTACAACATGCATAATTGTGGATTGTAGGTACGTACATTCTACGTACGCACCCTTGAATCGGTTATGCGGTAAATTGTGGCTGAGATTTCCCACGATTTGCTTGTTTGTGTCGCGTCGCGGTCGGTTCCCGGACACGCGAGGTCGCCTACTTAACTTACGGTCTTGTCTCATTCAAATTAGTCGCCTTATATATACCCGTATTACGTAAGGTGTGACACTCGGTGTAAATACTGCCTTGTTACACCCTCCGACGCATTCATCCTTTATACAATTTATTTATTTCTGTTTCAGGTAAGGAGCGTTTCACGTGTCTCACGCGTTCTCATCAACACCGACGACAAATTTTTACGGCTGAGTAAGTTTGACATAGTTTTTTTTTGTTTGTTTTTGAGTAAAAATTAATAACAGTTTCAAGTACACTTCGACCGATTTCGTTCTAGGCCGTACGAAGCTACGTGCTTAAGTGTCTTTTGTGCGTAAAATTGAGTGCGAGATAAAAAGCTGCGGGCTATCGTTAAGGCGTAAATGTCCCAAGGCATCCTTGGCACAAATCCACACATTTTTAACCACATTTCCAGCATATCGTCGTAGAACAACAACGACATGTACTCACCTCTTTGATCTCGAAAGCTAAAGTGTTAAGGCAAGGCCTTTTTGTGCACACCTCGCGAGGATAACACGGTCAGATATGTATTGTGTCATCAAAACTGAAAAAAACGATACCTAAAAAATAACTTAAAGAACAAAAAACGGAGTCATTCAATTCTCTCGAGATTCGATTCGGTTTTTCTTTCTTCATTCTTCGTCCCATCAATTCAGAAATTTATTTTGTTTCTAGGAACATCAATTTCAGTCATTTCTCGAGTCCCAGACAGGGGTATTTTAGTGTTTAAAATCAAACCGTAGGAGGTAATTCTAGTAACACAATATACTCTTGATCATCCTGTTTAATGATCGCATTAATAACGTCTCGGTTCTCGAGTGTCTTATGTAACGCGCCTGTAATATGCTTGAGTATGTGATAGGGCGGTGTAAAAACTACCTTATTGGCCGCAATTACGTGCTTGATTCATATTCATGTTAGCGCATGTTGTTCTGATCTATGCTAGTTCTTGCCCCAGAGCATGAAACGTACTGGAACGCTTAGCTGCTAGATGTATACGTGCAGTGTGCGAATATATAGTAAAGACATACCTGTAGGTGTATCCGTACGTAGTATATACAGGGTGGCTCAGAATTAGATGGCCAAAATGAAAGGTGGCCTAGAGGAGGTCGAACCGAGTAAATTGTCCCGAAGAACATGGGGTCTGCGAAGTCGCGTTCGCGAGATATCACAAGTTAAAAAAAAGTAGCGCTTTGCGCAGCCGCGACGCGGCGCAAAGCGCTACTTTTTTTTAACTTGTGATATCTCGCGAACGCGACTTCGCGGACCCCATGTTCTTCGGGACAATTTACTCGGTTCGACCTCCTCTAGGCCACCTTTCATTTTGGGAATTTACTCCCGGGACACCCTGTATCTTTGCAGTGTGCATATAATTATGAATCTACCCGTTCAAAGAGCGAATAGATTCTCCCGTGGAGCTAATGAGATATGGACAGATGATTACATATATATTACAGGAAGGTATGTTCATAACGCTCTGCAGTGGAGGAGGCTGTAAAATTAGTTATGTTGTACTTCTGATACGTTTATTATTTTTTTGTCTCTGAGAATTAACGATTATTTGACAAAATCTTGAGACTCTGAATTCCATACGTACAGTACCTATACGTAAAACGAGCATTGAGGAGAATTTAATTAAATCTTGTTTTTCGACGAGTCTGATTCTTCAGTGTAACACTTTTTTCTTTTACAGTAGGTCATTTCTACTCGAAGATAATTGCCGTGGTAATTTTTAAGGTATATACACATAAGCCGGTTATTTCGAGATCCTTTCCTTTTTTGTCTTGAAAGTTATACATACATGAACAATTTTAACGGATTTTGTTAGCCGGCGTCAAACGCTGTTCACGACTATCGGACGAGGTATTAAGAATCTCGCGGTGCACCGCGGCCGTGATGATTCGTAAATCAAGTATCGTAAATCGTGAATCGTGAATTGCGAATCGTGAACTTGGACGTACTTGACCATCTTGGCGTGAAAGTCACGCCTCGTGCATAAAGCACCTTCTCTCCTTGGCGCTAAAAGCATTAGCCCGCGATGCATAAATATACAGTCGTGGTGGTAAATCCAGGAGCCTTTTCTTTCGCACCGTTTCGCTACAATGCCTACAACTTCAACGAATACTTTAATTTACACCTTTTCTTGTCTAAGTTCACACAGCTGCTTATAGTCGTGGTAACACCCTTTGGCGATGTTGTACCAACAGCTGCGTGGCAACCGATGCAATACGGTCTTAAAGGTCAGAGAATATCTTTCGTTAAAAACGTAATCGAAAATAATTGAAAAAAAAAAAAAAAAAAAAAAAAAAGAAAAACCAAATGAAAAATGGAAAGTGACGACAATGATTCATCTGCGCGACGGCTCCTCGCACAGGCACTGATCCTGATCTCGTACGTTACACGTCTTTGCAACGTCTTGAAAAATGCGAACAAGCGCTATTAGTGGCAGGTGAACGCGATATACGCAGTGTCTGGTCTCAGAGAACGGATGACGTCTGGTCATGAAAATGAAGGGTTGATACTATGAACATCTCGCACAGAAGTAAAAGGCTGAAGTGTTTTTTCTTCACTGATAATTTTTACACGGATAAAATTCCGTTCGAAGCATTCATTTATTTGCAATGACAGTGTAATTTTTTGTCAAATTAAATAGGATGCCTGGGAATTGTTCATGGTGCCACGTTCGACTGGTACCGAACAAAGCGCAATTTCTCTCGATATGAATTATTATCGTAATTATCAGCAATCAGCTCGGAATCATTAAATTCTGAAACGTTTCTACTTGAGTGTTGACTTTCACTTAAAGTCCTTCATTTCTTTTCTTTTCATCGTTTCTTGATCGTTGACAATGCTTTAAATAGACGTAACATATACAAGAGAGCAGAATTATCGATCGTATTAAAGATTCGACCGTTTTCGAAATTCCCTTTCTCACTGCCCAGCCACAGCAACGATCTCTGGTGACATGATTTATTAAGGCTTTAAAATCAAGGTGGGGTGATTCGAGCCGGACGGAAGCTAATTCCTTGAAGTATTTAAGCATCTGAGGACGGCATAGAGATATAAAACTAGATTAGAAACCGAAAGAATCGATCAGCTGATCGTAAGAATTCTTACGAAATAGAAAGCGTGTCTAGATCAGATTAATTGCAATCATCCATACGTAGATCATAATCGAGAATTTTTATTAGGATTTTGGTGATTCGATGCCTTCCGGACTCCACTAATGGGCTCCATGTTTCGCGATACCAGTGTACCATCAGTTTCAAATAGACGAGACTAAAAAAAACTCGTTTAAAGACACCCAGCGGTCTGACGGACGTAATAAATTAGAAAAATAATTCTACGATCATCGAACCGCAAGGTGTGTTGGTGTTGAATTTTAATTAAATCAAATTCTACACAGTGGCAGAAAATGAGTCTTAATTTGTAAATCAACGGTTTCTCCCTGGGCGAAAGGTATCTCTAGTAGGTATATTCACTGCTATACACTGTTCTGCATTCATTATGTAGTAAATATATTCGCTGGACTTGATAAGTAATTAAAGAAAGTTTCGGATGCAAAGTAACGGCGTGTTACTCAGAGTCAGAGTGAGATGAGTGGATGTAATACTCGGCGAGGTAAACAAAGATGAAAAGTTATTGGACGGGCGTTAACATGGATTTCTAGTGCCTCGGGCGGAGAGAGGACCGGACCATCGAGATGTGGGTTGCGTCCGGAGTCTGTAGTCCAGAGTGATCTTACAATCTCGTGATCTGAGCCGTAGCAAAGTGGTCGATCAGTGAAATTACCCCTTCGCGTATACTGCAAGCGGAAGGAATAGAAAAATTCACATTCCATAATATCGGCTGTATTCGGTATTTCACAAAATCATCGAAATCTTACGCCTGTAGTGGATCGTCTTCTCCGAGATGTTGTGTAGAAAGAGAAAATCAATTTTCTAAAACCATGTTTCGTATATGGACCAGCTGGTACTTATAATTATTCAGTAGAATTCCGGGCCTTGTTAACTAGAAGCTTTCCAACACCAGCGATACGGAAGGTTAATTAATTTTTTTTTGTTACGTTTTTCTGTTTCTTCAAACGTAGAGCGTCGAGATCGTAAACATAATTAGTTTGCAAATTGTTGACTCGAACTTAATTAAAACTGTTTCAGTAATTGAAACACTGTAGCAGTAGAAACTTGAAAAGAGTTGTGACTTTAATTAAATAACACCGACGTTCTAGTCGTTCGAAAAACAAAAAAAAAATTAAAATTAAAACTAAAACAGAGACGAAGATGTACACTTACATTGCAAGCGAGAAAAGACAAACTAGTTCAAAAAAATTTGGAGAAATTTAGAGACTAAATACAAAAAATTTAATATACCATATAGTCATCGTGACGGGGTTTGAGCGTGAATGACGCGCTTTCAAATATCGTTGAGAAACTTTAACGTACTATACTCGTACAAGCCGATAGATTTATCTCGAATGTAAAGTGTAATATTCGTTTTATCAGATAGTGCTAATCTCACTTCCCAGTTACTAATGGGATATACCTAACGGTGAATTCGCTGTTAGTTGGTTGTCTGATTATCTCCTGGAGCGCGTGTAACGGAATAAATTGGATGGATAGATCGAAGAATCAATTATCGCCGTTAGTCGAGTCGTTCTTATCGATATAGGAGCAAACTTTGTTTCTTTTTGTTTTTTTTTTTCACGTTCCTTTTAGCACGGACAAAATTTTACGTAAGACTATGAATAATAATTTATCTCTAAGGATGGCATCTCGTAATAGGTTATAACGATCCTGACCACTCACCTTTTGATCGGTGAACACAAGCACAAGCACCTACCATTCCTCATCCTAAATATCTAAAATTCGTTCGAGACTCGGGTGTGTAGTGATGAACCGCAAGAACCGGCTCAGCTCGAAAATCGATTATGCAAAAGATAATAACGCCCTTACGCAAAGGATAATAACATCCTTTCTCGAGGCCCCGTCCCAAAAGGATCAAAAGATCTAGGCCCTCGGCAGCTCCCCCATCTGACCTTAAGTCGCCCTCACGAGAATTTTTTCAGAATTGCGTAGTAGAACGATATTTGGAAAGGTGTCTTCGACCCTACGAGATAACTTTCCTCTACCTGCATCGCATCTTGTTTACCACTTAGTTGGAACAGGGAAACTTTAGATGAAATTTACACGTTGGTTCCTGCAGGTTTACGATACGGATAGTCGTCTCTTTTCTCTCGTGAAATTTTTTCAAATTCACGTATAGTTTTACGACGTTTATAAGTGGTCATTTGAATATCGTATGTGTTTAGAATCTCCTCTCATCTTGGGCATTATCCGTATGTTACGTCACATAAACTAAGCGTTTAGAGCTACCGTAATTTTCTCTGTATAGGTATTTCAGATACGGAAGAACTTCCTACTGGATTCAGGTTAGGACAGATGACTCTGCCTGTTTAGAATATATATACGGTATAACTAGATGCCGAGAAGTATAACTTTGAGCGTAATTTCGCGAATACTTGTATACTTGGTATTCTTTTCTCGCTGAAAGATAAAAGCGAATATGGAACTCGCGGGGCATAAATGCGCTTATCCGCACATTACTTTTAGCAGCGTACAACTTTCAACAACTTTACCGAGCTGGTTGGTAAAAACCGTAAGTTCGCTCGTAATTACGGTCGTTTATTTTCGTTGTTGTAACGAGGGCGAGCCAGAAACGTCTCGCGTGCGAATACTACCGCGAAGAAATTTCAAAAGGATATAAAACGTATTTTTTTGTAGGAAAAAGAGAAATTACATGCCCCATCTTCAACGCGGATCCTTTCTCGTACTTCAGATCCTTTGTAAAAGCAAACCGAATGGCAAACTCTATAAAGACGTAACGAGTTTTACCGCGGGGCAACATTCTACCCATCAAACAACCGCGGTGAAATCAAATTCAAATTTTTAAAAAGATACAGATTTTTTGATAGGTTTTAAACGAATTTATCGTTCAGTTATAGATCATAAATCAAAATTCTTCACTTGTAGATAGAATAGAGATTCTGTTGTTTCAAGTAGGGCGCAGAAGTCTGCAGGTATAATAAAATAAATAGCTGCAAACCATCTCGCTGCACCGTTCTGTTGATATTGAACTTATAGTTTTGCATCGCTCGTTATATTCAGTGAACGTATTGTAGGTAGAAGATACTAGATGCATAAATATATCCCCTTTCTCCGATCATAACAATGGTACGAATGGTCACTGCTCAGGTAGACATAAGGTACTACAGGGTGTCCCAGAAGTAAATGTCCAAAATGAAAGGTGTCATAGAGGAGGTCGAACCGAGTAAATTGGCCCGAAGAACGTGGGGTCTCCGAAGTCGCGTTCGCGAGATATCAACGGTTAAAAAATATCGCTTTGCGCCGCGATCGTGGCGCAAAGCGATATTTTTTAATCGTTGATATCTCGCGAACGCGACTTCGGAGACCCCACGTTCTTCGGGACAATTTACTCGGTTCGACCTCCTCTATGACACGTTTCATTTTGGACATCTACTTCTGGGACACCCTGTATAATCCAGGAGTATCCACAGTAGAATAAAGACCGAACGGGATGCAACCGCACAACTAAAGCTTACGAAATTTATGGCGATGGTAGAGTCGGAGGTAGGTTCGTCGGTCGGTTTGGTAACGCTAACGGAAAACTTAAAAAATTCAGGCATTCAATGCTAATTTTGTGATACAGAGCGCGGATATATTTAGGCGAGGAGTTCAGAAGCCTTGTGCTCAGGTAGCTAATTAAATAATTAAAATTAACACCACTCTACGTTCTGATTTGCAATTAAAATCCCAATTCCGTCGACGAAAAATGCAACTTGCTTTTTATCTTTCAATGTACAGTGTGATAAATAATTGAAAAGTCCTCTTTTCCCTTATCAGTGAATCATTTTTGTACTTGCGGAGAAGATATTGCTCGTTCCGCTGTAATATATCTTGAACAAGAGATCTGCGGTTACATATATGCGTTTACTCACTTTTACTTTCATATAGATTCTCGGATTCACCTCCTGACATATTAGGTGTAGAAACATGCAATGGAAAGTCCGGTAATAGTCTTTCGTTCGTGGTCAACTTCTTCTTCTTCTTTAAACTTATTATCTCGACTTTTCATCGCGTTAAATTCTTCCTAATTACAACGTAATTACGAACCGCAGCGATATCTTATATACGTTGCACAATTACAGAAAGCCAATTTCAACTCACGTTGGTATAGAAATTTCATAATTAAAGATTGATGAGAGGCAAGAAGAAGTATAAATAAAAAATTAACGATATAAATAACGTCGTAAATTTTCGCGAATATCCTGATTTCCTACTGCTAACACATGGGTATCATAAACTTACGCCATTCAACATCAAATTACGAAAAAGTAGATATATAACCACGCGATAAATTAGGAATGAAATAAAAAACGGAATCGATTAATCAAAGTAGAATCAACCACACCCAAATATCAAAAATTAACAGTTACATGTTGAAATTGGGTGCCTGAGGCGAGACGGCTATAGCATCTCTGTAACGAGCTTATAATTATACTGTTTAATCATCGATTTGGAACAGCATGTGATTTTCTTTGCTTTTGTATTCAAATTTCTATCAATAACGTATATGATCTACGCATATACTATAGAATCATCGAATACGTTACCCAACTGCTTTCATCGGCTCCGATCAGTAACCGGTAAGGTGGGATGCATAAGTATTTTCATTAAAGCATTCCTGGAGGACGGGAAGGTTTGAAACGAAGGCGCGTACCAGAAAAAGAACCAAATTTCGAAGTGGGAAAGAATTTGATCCTGAGATAAAAACGCTACGTATAATAGGCATCAATTATGTTATAAATTATTGTGATTTCTGGGCCTTGCAATGCTACCGCGTGTCTATTCAGATGATAGACTAGATAAATTGGATCAATAAATCGCAGTATAATCTCAGGTTGAAAATATTCCAACATATATTTTGTAATGAATACGGTCTGACGTGGAATAAGGGAGAAAATGAAGAGAGAATTGAGGAAATTGAAAAAGGCACGTTAAATTGGCAGTCGATCGGAAGAAGCGCTATCGCGCTTTTTGCCTCTCTGCAGTACCTTATGATTTATACGCATTTATACCCTTTAACCGGTCTACATTTACCGATAGTTTTTGAAGCCGCAGATTATAATAAGCCACGAATGGAAAATGTTTTGCACCCAAGTTCGAACCGGTGGCTAACCGCAACGTCGATAACTACTAAACGGCGATCAGATTGGGCCTGGATCAGACCGCGAAATAAGGCACCGATGCGCAGCGTAGATCGGTTACTCTCTTGTATGATTCTCGCACGTTTCTCCTCTCCGTTGATTCACACCAGAGATAATATAACATCTGATTCCTCACAGAAGCTGCCTGATCGTCAGTCACAAATGATTGGTCTACATCCTTATGACATAATCAAATCGTCATGTTAGTCAGCCCGATCGAACTATCTTTCTATGTGTAGAAACATCGTGGAGATAAAGTTAGTGTCCTTTTTTATATTCCATCATTTTTGGGTGAAATGAGAAATGGTTTCGGTCGAAAATGACTCTTTCTGATTACGAGATTTTACATTCAAATAACGTGCATCAAAAATTTCCATACGTCGCGTTTAATTTGATCGCTATAGCTTCTACCGAAAAAAATTTGACTTTTTATTTTTGAATGTCATAACCTAAATTCTGATCATCCTTGACAGTAATTCCGGTAATTACACAGGTTTGTGGGTGAAAGAAAATTACCGTGAGAATCCATTTATCCTTTTTTTTTTTTGGATTTTACACAATTTTGATCTTGATCGCGATGTGCAATTACTTGAACACGTCATCATCAGACGAAGTTCGCATGTTGTTTCGATTCTGTTCCTATTGGCACGCAATCTCGTGTTTTTGATCGTATGAAAGATCGACGATTTAAAAAATCATTAAGGGATAGTATCCCGTGTATCCCACGCGATATGTCGACACAATAAATGCGGGAATGGGTCTGTTCCGTCCTCAAATCCGTCTTTCACTTATGTCGTGTCGGAACTTGAGAAAATATATTATGAAACCGTTCGAGCTTAGCACGAAGAAGATTTTTATCAGAATCTAATCTCAAAGATTTTGCCTTTCTAATTGATTAAAGACTCGAATTTGCGGTCAGCAACGACGCGTTACTATACAAGTCTGGCAATATGCACGTCAGTCATTATCTCAGTCTGAACTATGCGATGATGTGAAAGAGATCATCCTTGCCAAGTATAGCCGTACTATACATTACATTTAAACGTAAACTTTCACACTTTACCTACTAACTGACAAGCGTGTAACATCGTATTTCTTCATCAAAATATTTCATAACGTTTTCCAGAAAAATGAGTAAACGCTGAATCCACCACTCTTAGGAGATTTCCTGAACCCTTCTCGCAATCTTGAGACCATTCAATTCATCTTACGTTCATATTCTCACCTGTTAGTCGTGCAAACCATCGGCAAAATCATATTACCGGTAATGGACCCTTCGTCGTTTCTCCTGTCTCTCGACTCTCCTGTCTTCAACCGCATAGATATATACACCTACCCAGATTTATTAGATATGCGAGAACGCGGTAACCCACACAGTAGTTCAGTTTCCTGGTTGCCTAATAATCTACGAAGAGGATGACGTGGACATTGAAGATTACAACAGTTTCTCAGCGATGCAGCTACCGCAAGATAAGGCGTGGTCAGCGAATAGCGCGTGTCTCGTAGTCCGTATAACGTTCTCACGGTGAGAGTTAAAGATAGCCAAAGGCCAACTAGTAGAATGATCGCTCCATGTTTATAGCAGGTAAATTCTGCGAGCAATTTCTCTTCGACGCGTTTTCTAAACTCATCACTGCACACTAGTCGTTCGACTATATAAGTGATTACCAAGCATATAAGTTTAGAACAAGAGTTGGTAATAGAACAAGTTTGTATAGTATAGCCCAGGTCGTGGGTCACATGTACGTCTATATACACACATATGACCATGGAGATAAAGGTTTTTATCTTCATTTTACGATCTAGCTTTGCTCTAGGGGATTATGAAAGCTGAGAACGGTATAAGCACACGAGTATAAAGCCACCCAGCTAGGTATGCCACGATCTTAAAAGATACCCACATACGCAGTAACGCAAGTTGCATAAATGAATTTATAAACTTGACTGTTCTATACATAATATAGGTATATATATATTAGGTACGATTTAATTAACAGAACTGCTCACTTTCGTATGATCGTCTATCGACGCGATAATATGTTACATATATATGAAAAAAGAAGGAATTATTTTTTTTCAACGTTAAAATATAATAACGTGGGATTTCACAAACCGTGATTACTTCATATTCTTAAACGTATCGTGTGTTATACGACCTGCAAGTGTTACATGAATGCACATATGTGTATATAATGGAATATTTAGGCCACAGATAGTAGCGGTCTTTTTCCCATAGATTATGGAGGTAATTATATACTCCGTATATAAAAGATACTTTACGGGTTGCCGGAACAAATTTACACCTCAAGATTTTAGGTAGCTAGTATAGTTGCGCGTTGTTGTCTGGTTCAACACCTACATGCTTTCATTTATAGTGCAAAGGTCCGCCTTTCACACGGGAAGATCTCTCTCGCGGATTAGTTGCAACTATTGATTAGACTTGAATCGATGGTTTCTCTATACGCGTTCCGTAATCGATATCTAAGATTATAGATCAAAGTGGGCGGAGATCGATAGAGATTTTTCACGTTATTTGTGGCACAACGTCTGTGCATATCTCTTTCCCTGTTTGAATTATTTCTCTGTTCAAGTAAGAAAAAATGAAGAAAAAAAATCGTGACATCCGAGACGATCTCCTATATTCTCGTGTTTCGATCTAGGAGCTGAATAATGTGCGTAAGGAGGGTGACCTTCGAAAAGATAGCAATCTGACGTGTGACAAGTGCGCGAATAATCAAACTCCAAGTTTCTCGTCCTGGTCGTAATTCGCTCGGTGGTTGTTATCCGAGATCATATATGAGGTAAAAGTCCACGCGTTACTCTGGGTTAGGCGGTGCAGGTACTCTTCGTCGCGGTATAATACCTTTTTAGAGCGACGTACGTACTTACGTTGGGCAGTCTAATATTTCGTAATTCTCTGGGAATTCTTCGCCTATTTGGAAATTGAAGCCACACGCAGTTATCGCCTTAGCTCTTGGGTCTATTGTTTAAATATAAATTCCAACCAAAGCCAAGAACTATAGCTGCTATTGCTTGGGAGTCTCGGCGGCTCTCGTCTCGAATTACGTAACCCATGCGGTGCCATATTTGGCACGAGGTGTCTAATACAATTTGCATTCGTTCGATCTAAGGCTTGACAAAATCTGACAGTTAGATCCTGCCACCATATACCACCCGACCACCATATACTTTAACAAACCATCTACTACTTTCAGACCTAATAATTCCTGGAAGGAATGTTTTTTTTTTTTTTTGTCCCTTTCGTTTCTTGTCGTAAGGGATTATCCCTTCGAATTTAAGTCTCTATGTTATACGTAATCCGATAACGAGGTATAAGGAATACGAGGAACGAGATAGCTAATAAAATTTAATTGATAGCACAAGCCTATATACCGGTAAATTAGATGCGTTCGCAAAATAGAACATCCGTTTCACGGTGGATATGTATAAGTTGGGTTGGTTCGGAATGGCTTCTTTGGAAAGCTTCGCCTCGTGTTAGCCCGATGGTAGCCACTGGCGTTGAGATATTACCGTGTTAATAAAGCAGGTGTAGGACGCGCACCGCTTGCCCGCTTGCCTGCTCGCCTGCTTGACTCCCTACGTCGAGGCTGCGTGCCCGCGTTAGTCTACGTCGGTGTTAATGCACCCTCGCATGAGCGATTGCGCCCGGGTTTCATGCGAGAATAATTCTTAATCTCGGAGCAAACAGCAAATAAAGTCTTTAATCCTTTTTACCCTTTTTTCGAAGATAAATTTTGCGCTACTTGGGTCTTTTCCCGTTTTTTCTTTCTTCTTTTTGCGTTTCTATTTTTAATTTTACGGCTATACGTCTCCACGGCGAACATCCAATAGCTTCCGTTTCGAAACCGCCCTTGAATTTTAATTATCATTCGATTAGCTCTCCCTCTACGTATACAAAAGGTCATTACACAGCTCTGATTACTCGGTGAGAATGCAGTTGGCCCATAACTCAGTGGGCGCCTAGAGCCTCGGAGCCATCACCTTCGTCATTGCCGGACACTTTTGCAGACGTTATACCGTGGGTACGTATACGCGGTTTGCTAAGGTGCCGGACGTCGAAGGTCTTACCAATTAGAGTTATTGAATATTGCAGCAGCCTAGCCGCGGTGTGGCTTAATTAATTGCTGCTGTATCCCGATATGGAGCAAATTAACGGCGTCGCCTGCGCTAACAAGCGATAATTTTTCACATTTATATATAATATAATGTACAGAGTCTTTGACTATCTTCGTGTGACTCGAACGTCCTCAGGTCAAAGATCCCATACTTCATCCACGAAGAACAAAAATGACGCAAAAAATTCGTAGAAACTTCTTGGATCGATGGTATCGGTGAAATCGATGCTCCTTAAGAGAAACAAAAACTGCAATCGTAAAACTTTTGAGTTTTTTCTTTTTTTTTTTTTTTGCTGTAATGAAGATGGAAATATTTAGCAGACTCGAGACTATAATATGGTGGGTAAACTTGCAACGGGTTAAGAATACTACGGAGCGGATGCAGTCGGTGAAAGCTGACCTGCAAACCCGCGCGTGGTATAACGCTACATACTGCTGAGTCCATCCATCGTATAACTTGCGTGCAAGGTTGTTTGTGAATAAAATCTATGCAAACCTATATATTGAGAGAGTTGATTGTGATTACTTCGCAAAGTTTGCCCTCCAGGTTGTAAAGTTTGCGTTAGGGCAGGTTACGGTTCGCGACTTTACGACGTGAACAATATATACTATATTATATACCTATACACTGTTTTATAGATACGCGGGTGAAAGTTGGGATGCATTTTGCGTTAGGATACTCACTTACATGAATGTGATGTGTTTTGCGTGGAAAACGCGGAAGTGGGTACTTTCGCGGTGTAATAATCCATCGTGTGTGTATGTTTGTTAGTTAGTTAGTCAGTTCGTTTTCTTCCTCTTCTCGCCACAAAAGATATATGCTTCTACTTTTTAATAAATTCCTCAATTCCACCGAAGAATGTACATACATAGATACATACATACATAAAAACTGCAGGAAGTAAAGACCGTTACCTGCACGTTGCAAGACTAGGAAAATCATTCACACCGAACAATCTTATCGTATACGTATAATTCCAAGGTGTGTATAAAAGGTCGTAGGACTTACATCAGTTCCAGTCCTGGATAGCGAAAGGATCTATTTACAAGCTATTCGCGTTCGCGTTGCGTTATTTATTTCCGCAATCGCGTCGCGCCGGTATACGTGGTTGTAAACTGTTCGCTTTTCCTCCGTGTTAATACTAGCCAATTGGTTTAGTGGTTGTAGAATAATATACACCCCCCTATATACCGTCTACACAAGGCGTGTCTAGACTCATTGCAGTAATTAAGCTCAATAAATGAGCTTTCAGATAGAGCTAACTGATTACCTCTCATAGTTACCGCCGTCTAGTCTTGTCCATAAATTCAACCCTTTTGTATATAGTTTTGCGATTTTTATTTAAAGTAGATATATTTTATCGAGTACGCCGGTCAGGATTCGCTGTGTATGTATGTACCTTATACCAAGCTTGTGTCTTATAGAGTAAATCCTCTGTGTGGTCATTCGTATCGTTTCGAAGTCGTTTTCCATCGCCCTTACCTCTGCCACGATGCGCTTTACAGTCTGCAACGTTTTCTTCTCTTCTCTCTTCTCTCTTTTTTTATTTTTGTTTTTTGTTTTCCTTTCAATGCGGTTTAAAAGTTGACGTTCACCTACCTGTGCGCAGGTTCCGAGCTATTTCCGAAGACGAGTATTAAAATCCCAAGGTAGATAGTTACAGGTGTTGCCCCGCTCCCAGGAGATAATCTTCGATTGAATTTTTACAATTGATACTTGCGGTGCTCACGGGGTGTTCGAATAAAAATGACTCCAGACCACTTTTGGAAATTATACATCAACATATAACGCCAGCGGTTTGCGTATAAGAATTACACCGTGTATATATTTTTCGTTGGATTTTTATAACAACCTACTTAAATTGACCACAGAAAAGTATAAATTGCACAAAGTCTCTTCTTGCAGTTAATTTTCTGTTCTTCATAGAGCAACAATGTTACGTCTCCCTCTCTACAGATCATTGTTCGCGTGGCTTTAGTCCCTGACTATAATTAAATTCACTTTGTGCATTATACGTTCCGTAAATTGCGCAGTTTCCACATACATTATAGTCAAAGGAGAAGAAAAAATCATAATTTAGTTATGACGCAGGTACCGCATATATAATATCATCAACATCTTACCGCAATTGGAAATTCTAGAATAACGTCAAACCTCAAATGTCAATCCTGTTTATGAAAGATTCAGCCGAATCCCCGCCCGCATTCGAACAAGGTGAACCAAAAGAAAAAATTTCCATAAATTATTAAAAACTTCGTCCAACTTCTTGTGCTCGTTGAACACCCCGTAGATATATTCTCCAGGTACGCGTACGCCGGCATGCATGTGGCTCATGGGATGCAAAGGTACACCATTTGCATGCAAGTTCGTAAGCGGCGTAGTCACAATTTTTACTATTATTATAAACTGCATGTTCTTAGTCTTGCGTGCGGATGTCGGTGTGCTACTCACGGTTACTCCTTGGTCCTTGCCGTACGAAGCCGGGTCGATCGGTCACGGATGGTCAGTGTGGTGGTCAGGGCCGAGCCAGTGGTCATCGTGATCTAAAAACCGGCGTATTACATGAATAATTATACCTTTTGCACCGAGTTATCCGCACAAAAAAATGATCCCGATTCTTCTCCGCCGTTCGAAACAGGATCTCAAAGAATTACCACATCCTGCAGATCAATTTTGCCAATTTTTTTGAACGATTATCAGACGAAGGAAGTAAGTAACTCGACTTTCACGAAGTCAGGAAACCCTTAGATCGCATATTTCTTATTATATCTCTTCGTTTCACATCATCCCGAAGAACAGCATATATACGTGCCGATATAACGTGTGTACCGCATCAGTGTGAGGCGTGTGCTGCGCGGATATGGAAGAACCAGCTAGGCCAAGTAACTGTACCTTGCGTTTGCGATCACGAGAGGTTGAGTTTGTTGGTGGAGGAATTAACGACCATAAATTGATCATTTGAGTAAACGGCGCAAATTATACGTCGAAATTTTAGACAGTTACATAAGAAGGCAATAAAGACTTACCGCTAATCGATAATTAGCCGTTTTATCATTAAATCACGATTATCGATGATCAAAAAGTCCCGGAAGATGAAAGATGTTCACTGCTGGGTGATAATTTCTCGTTTTTTCTTTCTCTTTTTTTGTTTTTATCGATAAATCGTATCTGTATAAAAAATCAGTTGAATGCTAAAATCGATATTGACGAGTATACTCGAAGCGGTTCAAATGTTGCCCTGGGAGAAATAATATTATACATAATTAAACGTCAAAAAACGATAGAATTGGGAGTTAAACGAGTCTAACTCGGTCTCTTAAGACCAGTTTTCGCTTCTAATATACAACTTTTTGAAATAACATCCAATTATTTTGGAAGCACGTTAATGCAGAGTCTTCGAGAGGTCGGTGACTTCGATTGAAATCCTAACGCAACGCGCGGTTAATGAATGGCCACAAATTAAAAATTCCAATTTTCGTTTTAATCAAATAGAATGTAACCTATTCGACTCGGCTCTGGTTGATGTGAAACGTTATTAATAAATAAAAAATAATTACATACCCAGAGATCGAGTTTTTACAGAATTTTTTTACAAGAGCTGGGCTATAACTGCGCACTGATTTGAGCTTCTGTCAGATCGAGATGAAAGATGAAACGGAAACTCTGCAGAGGTCAATATAATCCTCTTTCTCTTTCATATATCTAGTGTATAAATATACAGGGTGTCACAGAACTGAATGTCCAAAATGAAAGGTGTCCTAGAAGAGGTCGAACCGAGTAAATTATCCCGAAGAACGTGGGGTTTCCGAAGTCGCGTTCGCGAGATATCAACGATTAAAAAATATCGCTTTGCGCCACGATCGCGGCGCAAAGCGATATTTTTTAATCGTTGATATCTCGCGAACGCGACTTCGGAAACCCCACGTTCTTCGGGATAATTTGCTCGGTTCGACCTCTTCTAGGACACCTTTCATTTTGGACATTCAGTTCTGGGACACCCTGTATATTTATATACCCTTTCCCGATCTTAGAACAGATTTTTAAGACCCTATCCAGCCGGTTGAATCGTAATAGTACAGCAACTGCTGAAATAGGTGGATAATATCCTACGGCTTAGTAAATTCCCACCCATCCCTTGCAATCAGTCGTCCGGCACTCTCTAGCCGCTATCCTCTCTCATTTCTGTTCCTAGAGTCCACTTTTAAGCGCGGAACCTTTGACTCTGAAATGGGCCTTCTATACTTACGAGAGTCGTAGACGTAATATAGTTGGTGCCTCGCAGCAATTTGCGAATGCGCAGTCAACCCTGTTCTGGCATGGACCAAGCCAGGGTTGTCCTTCGGCAGACGTGAGGTGACGTGTAATTGGCATGTTGCTTCTTGAAGCCCCGCGGCTCGCTGTTCAAGCCAATAATGGATTCTACGTGGCTTATAGGCACGTGTTACGTCTACGTCGGCTTTTGCGCAGTGAATTTAGCTTCTTTTAAGCCTACCGCATCTAGCCAGGCCCCAAGCTCAGGTGTATTGGCTTACCTATTCATATAGAAAACGATTATACCGGTAATCTTCATGCGTAAAAAAAAAAAAAAAAAACTGGCTCAATTATTATTTAGACTCATATCGATGTAATAGTTGTGCTTATGGGCGATCTTATTCTCGTTCTTTGGCAATGGTATAATTTTTACATAACTAATCATTGCAGGAATCGATTATCTTCGACGGTAATTTGGAAGTAATATGTTTCCCTTTTGTATACTTTGTATGAGGTAATTGGCTATTGGAATGCACGAGTAATGCTCGTCGGGTGATTAGATAAATAGGTACATACGATATACAGCTCGAGTCTGTCCGCGGAGTCATTAAATCATCTTTTCATACTTAAAAATGCTGTAATTTGCTCATTAGTCGTTAAATTAGATGATTTCATCGGGCTCCGATATCCATAAAACATATCGGTAAGGATAACCAATAATAATGGTACACAGAACATAGAACCACAATTTTTTGCTCTCTTCAATCGTACGGGGATTTTATGCTGTATATTTTTTATTGGCAAGTATGAGTTTTAAATTTCCCATAAATTTGCTGAACAGCTACAACAGCAATAAAGTACGTTTAAACGAAGATAAAAAATTAATTACAAATTCTTGTCTATCGAAACACTACAGTAGGTACATCGTGATCGTCCATTCATTCAACAATTCGTTTATGTATTCGTTTCGATTTTTTTTTTTTTCATAAGAGAAAAGGCGAAATTTGAAGTCAAAGTTTGAGTTGAAATTGAAGTTGAATTTGACACGGCTGTTAGATGGGAGCAGTCAATCCGTCCGGTTGTAAGTAAAAGTTATTTGGCGTAGGTAGATAAGCTGGCGGAGTGTATATAATCTAGTCTTAGGATACAGCTGTCGCGTGGGCGATTCACGAGGGCATTGCGAACATCGCGGGTCTCGAAAGTGAAATTAAAACCGTTATTGTAATAACCAGGTGGCAGTTACGGTGAGATTCATTCTAAAATTTGTCATTCTTATAGATATTTCGACGACATACATACCTAATCGGATGTATACTATACTCATAGTCAAAGCCTGATTAATTCGTTCCTCAAACTCGGTAGGGAGTTTGGAAGCTCTGAATAACTTGCGTCTCTGGTTTAGATATAAGATTCTGATTTACGGTCCAACATTATTGCGAAACTATTGAGATGCAGGCTATAAACTAGACATGCAAAGCTGAAAACTTTGTATTCAGGGGTTGTGGACAGCCTGGCGAACGTGGGGGATATTCATGTCTTTGGGATTTTTGCTACTGCAGAAAAAAATGACCAAATTTATATCCCCCTGTCACGCGAACAGATATTCATTCTTCGAAAAACGAATCAACGAATTTTTTTTTTTTTTAATTTTTTTTTCTTTGCCATGAACGTTTTTTGAGCCAGTGATCCTTAATTCTCGCAATATACTACATACCAACGTACAGTTATAATAATTAAATAATTTTATTCCACCCGACCCTCGCGACAACGAAACTTCCGTTATTGCATTACAAGTAGCTCTCAGTTTCACTTGCACGACACTAATTTGTTCGATAATAATCTGCAGCCAGAGAGTGTGTGTATGCATGATGCCTTTTGAATTTTTTTCTACTTCCAACCAGAATAAAGTAAAACAATCACCTCCTTATGCCATTGTTTTATTATAAACGATGTAGGTATTATATACGATGTGTACTGTAGTGACTCGTGGATAATTGGGAATTTGTCCCTGAATAAAAAAAAAGAAATACATTATTTTGACACGAATGTACATACCTATGTATGTATGTACGTACTTACATACGTATGTATGTGCATACATATGAATATGTTGAATAAGAAACGCGGATGTCGCAAACCACGTCATTAGATTAAGAGGCTGGTTTATCCGGTCTCTCTGTGATACAGAGATAGCAACACTTTCATATAATTAACGTACGATATAAATAATCCATTAAGTACCTACTCACAACTAAGCCTAGACTCCTCATAGTCTCGATCTATCTAACAACTGTCAACGCGAATTTTCATCAACCGTTAGCATTCGAGCGAAATATAAGACACCAAATTGTAATCGAATCATTGCGTAAACTAGGGCAATGGGTTTAGTTCCTTGATGCAGGTCAATATCCTAAAAACCTTTAAAAAAAAAAAAAAAACTTCAAAGGCTTGGCCCGCTTTTCTCGTCTTTATTCATTTTTTCACCCTGCTATGATATTATTTGAAATTCTAATTAGCTGAAGTTTGATTTTACTTGACTCATCCGAAAGTGAAGATCTCAAGATGATGAGTAAATATTTCTCTTCTGGAAAATGGAAAACCACTTGGCTCTGAACTCTGTCTCGTATGCAAAGTACGTGTAAGTGATTCCCTGGCAGGAGTCTTTGTCCGGTTGTCGTCGAGGGTCAAATGTCTGTCATAGTAAACTCGTCGTCAAGGATAACTCAATACAAGTTTGATAAACAATAAATTGTAAGAGTTATAGGGAATCAACGACATTGGTGACCATATGGTATAAATGTCATGGATATATACGAGAGATATACCTAAGTAGTTACAGCAACAGCATCCCTCTTCTTATTCTTAATGCTCCTGCGCACCAACGTGGCAGGATACTGGCATAGAATGTTTTGTTCTTTTTGCCTTTCCTTTTTTTTTCTTTTTTTACAATAAAGTATCGCTGCAGGGTGCCTCATCGACAATATGAATATAACCGAGCCATTGTCGACGTGCGAGAGATGGTGCGTAACCGGAGGTCGTTTGCATCAATTATGTTAATATCTCTTCGAGTCTTCGAGGGTCTTTGAGTGTTGGTCTTGGTCTGGATATAGTAGATACGTACCTAGTCGCCTACTCCACCTAGCTGAGTATAGGTAGGTAAGAGCCCCACCCGTTCAAAGGGGTTTGATTATCGGAGGCTGCAATCGGAGGCTCGGTATACCGAGGTATAGGGTACATACGTAGGTACGTACATACATACATACAGCAAAAAGAAATAACGAACACATGTATAAGCCGGCTCGCGCATTGATCGATTAAAATTAACCGAGGTATAGACGTCGATGGAAACTTGACGATAATTTAATGCCACGAACGGATCAGGACGATGGAAAAATTAATTACCTGTAATCATTCGACTTCCTAAGGGGAGATTTCTAACCAATATTTTTTCATCTTGAAATTTATTCATCCAAAGGATCATTTACATCGAGTATAATACACGGGGTATATTCGATCCTAGAGATTAAAGGGTGTAGAGGAATGCGGCTTGATTTGCCGAGGGTATAAAAATCGCGTTTATTCAATCACGATCGTCTCTTAACCGTCGTATACATATATACCTACTCGCGTCTGGCGTACGCCGCAGGATATTGCGGATGAAATGCTGTGGCAAAATGCCTGTACTGACCACTGGCCATAGGATTCAAACTCTGCACGCCTGCAAAAATACGCACAATAGGGGACCATTCGTCTTTGTTATTTCGTTTATTTGGCGCTTATTAATTTCAACAACAGGCCCAGGACCCTAGTGATAAAGTATTATTTGCCGCACGCTGCAGCCTCTGCAGGTCCTGCGAACTAAAGGCTCTGATGTAAGGCCCGAGATACAGCGGAATACCTACCGCTGCAGGCGCAGATGCTTCGTTTGGCACAGTAGCATGTAAGGGTATCCAGGTACCTGCGTCGGGATTCCATGTATCTTTATTTTCGATAAAAAAAAAAAAATAAATAACACCCGCGGGCTGCTTTGGTCTGGACCGAAATTTTTGCGTCTAGTATATGGGATTTCTCGACTTGGGGCCTAGCTTAGTCGTGAAATTTTTTACAAGGTTGACCACTTGATAATGAAAAATATGTTAACAACAGGATAATATGGACTTAGTAGAAAAAAAAAATTTGAGGAAAATAATCGCTGACGCATTTGAATAACTAGTTTAAATTATGACCGTGAACTAATATGCAAATTTCTGTTACGAAATAGCCGCGGAACATTTTCCGCCTGTGATTCGATCCGTTTGTGTCTTTTTTTTCAAATTTTTTATTTCATTTAATTTGCTCTTGTCAGATGAACTTTTTCGTCTGTTTTCATTCAGGAATTAGTTTCTGCTTGGTCGTTACGAAGCGGTCTGAGATTGTATAATTTCTTTCCCCGTTGTATCCGTCACGTATTATCGACTTTGTGGGATTCCTGTCGGACGCAATGCGGAGGATTTGATTTTCACAATTCGACCTCGGTACTCAATTACGCGGGTGTTGAGAAAACGAGTAGGTATTCCTAATTTATGAAACAAAAAAAGGAAATTAATATATCTAATAGAATAAAAACACGCACGCATGCGCTTATATGCCTATTAAATTTTAATAACTAGATCCCCAACGATTACACCTTAAGACAGACCATTTATTCTAGCCTTGCGATTCTATAAAACAATAGTAGGTATATACCTACCTACAGCTATCCTCACAACGTAACTTACACACAGTTATGTGAAAGTTTACTTAGATTAGCTCGAAACTACATAGTCTGTTGGCAAACACCGCAGCGATTGTCTGTTCGACGACTTTATTCTTATATTCTTATTCGTTGTTTGTAGAAATAAATTGTTACTTCGTTAGCGGTAGAATAAAAAAACAAGAACAGAAATTTTTTGTTTTTTTCTTTCAAATTCTTAGCTATTCAAATTATCGTTTGAGTCGGACTTCGATATGGTCATTCGTCTAATTTCCCCTCAACACTAGCAGACTCGAACCTTAATTATCCAAAAGTGGTTGTATATTTTTCTTAATGTTGATTCTACTGGACCAAAGACGAGTCTGTAAGACCCGAGGCAGGGTACCTAACGGTTAACCAGCATTTCTCCGCCATTTTTTGTCTCTCTTATTTAAAGAGCGAGACCTGTATCCACACGTGCACCGTGTGCACTCACACGGTCCCTTCATATTCACTCAGGAACCCAAGAGCCAAGAGGAATCCGTAGTCGATGTATCAAAAAATTAACTGTAAAAGTTCGACCGAGGTCCAGGTGCGAAGAGACCAGGAAGCATTCTCTGCGCTGCAAGGAGCAGCATCACCGATAACTGTACCTACCTGTTACTGCAGCGGGCACAGCGGTTGGTTAAACTTATCGGCAGTATCTGCTTGTTAGCGTTTCAAAACCTGAACTTTTATCGTTCAACACATTGCATGTGGATTTATATTTTTCAATTTTTTTTCATTTCTCCTTATAATTTTTTACTTCTTTTTTTGCATATTTCGTGATGATTTACTTGCGTGGCGACTCTCTCGGAAGCATTCGAGATTTTCATCTTAACGGCTGTCAAATCTTTGTACAATTATAAGACGATAATCAATTGCGAAGACATGTGAGTGACCTGCCATTTTTTTCACAAGGCTAAATGTTCGATTTTCCGACTCGAATACGCGGTGAACGCTACGGGTTATACCACCTTTGACGTTCGATGATAGATCACCGCGTACGCTTTTGTAAATCAAATTTTTTTTATCTCCAGATCGTCTTGTATAGCTTTTACGATTATTTGACCATGAAATTAATAGTAATCGATTTTTCGACCGAGCTGTTTACGCGGGCGTTGTAAATTTCCGAGAATCTTTCACACTGCAGATGTTTTGTACAGTATAAATTCCATAAATATTATCTGTTCGATCCGTGCCGATCATAAACTCGTTTTAAATTCCCAACTTAATAAATTCCAAGTAAAACCAACGAAATTATCGACAATATATTCAATATTACTAAACCGCATTATCAAAATTATGCATTTTCCCAAGTTATTCAGATTAACATGCAGCTCGTGGTTTTTAATGACTGAATACTTTTCCGCAAACAAATTTTACTACGATTATTATCATTTTTTTTTTTTTTTTCTTTTTTCAATTCGTGATGTTTTCCTTCTGCTAGTCTATTACTTCTCTGATGGTTCCTTGTCTTATTCATCAAATAGTTTTTTTTTTTTTTCACGTTTTCTTCTCTTAATTTTTTCGTTCCATACCGCGTTTCGTATACGAGTGTGCATCAACGTGTGCACGTATGTATATGGAACGTTGGATTATGGTTGTGACGACTATACGAAGTCAGTAGCCTCGTCCCACTTTCTTGACGTTCGCGCAGTCGCTGATTACCATGATAATTAGCCCAAGAAAAAAGGAATTTTTTTTTCTATTTGTTCAGTTTTTTTTCTCTCTCTCTCTCTCTCTCTCTCTCTCTCTCCACACACACAGAAAAAATGTGTAATTTTTTTAATTGAAACAAACGCCTTATCCAGTGTGTTTTAATTGCGTCGTTCTTTATTTGCTAATCGTAAATCCACGATTGCGAATGGTAGGTAGGTAGGCAGAGAAAAAAGTAAATAATAATAAAATAAATAAATACTAGAGATATGTATGTATATAGGTATATATCTATGTTCAAGTTCTCTTATATTTCATCTCTTATTTCAAGCTGCGCAGAAGTTTTTACCTCTTATACCGCAATATAAACGCTTCTTCGTTGTTATTGCAGCAACAAAAGTTTCCAATTATAAGTTTCTCCTTGCTATATGATATTCACCTATATCTATGTATGTACGTATACATACATATCGTACAGATTTTTCAAATGTCTCTAACACACGAATGAAAAAACCCCCTAAAAAAAAAAAAAAAAAAAGAAGAAGATAAGCTAAACCCATAAATTGAACCTTCGAAGACAGTAACGAAAAATAATCGATACCTATACGTATGTATACCTTGATCCTTTTTTTTTCCATGTTCAATACTCTTTTTTGTTCGCCTCCAACCGCGAAGGGGAGATGGGCCGACCCTTAACCTGAAATCCCCGCGTATCAAAAGGTAATTACAGGCTTAAGGGCAGTACGCATTAACCGAACAAATTTTATACCTTCGAAAGGTTTACTAACTCCGTCTGCTCAGGCTCAGGAGGACCAGTATTCACCGCCTCTTCTCGTTTTTATAGATGGGCGTACCGCGAGTACATTAAACATATATGTAAATGTATAATACCACCGGTATTACCGATTTCTTACGACGTTTCAAAATAATATCCTACTACTGCGGTAGGCACACGATAGGATTTTTACCGTTCGGTATACTATACAATGCTGCAGTTTCCGTTGTCTAACCGTCCTACGTATAGGTACATACGTAAATACATTCATATCTAAGTCTCATGATTTCTTCACAATTATAAAGCCTGCGGATTAGGGTATAACAGTTGCCAGTTTATCGTAACGAGAAAATAAGTATCCTCAACTATAATACATTTCTTTAGGGTAAAACTCTGCCGGAGTTTAAATTCCGAGATGATGGGAACTCCTCGAGCTGTGTATAATGATAATCAAAGTTTTTTCGGACTTTGAGAGAAACGAAACTCGACGTGATTAGAAAATACAGTTATACCATAACTACCTTGACTGTGAGGCTATCAGTTTAACCGTTTTATTATTTTACTCAGTTTTTAGTCAAGCGATCCACGAAACACATTCCGTCGTACTTCTTCCAACAAAATTATGGTTTCTTTTTCAATAAAAGTTTACTAGTTTTTTGGAAACGAAGGGAAATATCGTGTGAGGTATAATACTCGTATAAGAGCTTGTAGCTATAGTCGAATCCGACGAACAGAATCACGTCGAATCCGATTTATACTATTGTTAACGCTTTCATGAAACTATTGTATTATATGATACCGATTTTCAAGCCGCGCTGGTACGAATCGAAGCTGCATATATTTTAATCTCATAGCGAGGGAGTAAAGCGTCAAGATTGCACCTAGTGGCGATCGCGGAAGTACTTCATCCGAGAGAGACACGTCTGGATTATAATAGTGGTATGAAAGCGCGAGAAATAGGTATAATAGGAACTCTCAGGAGTTATAGAACACAATATATGGTGATATTGAGAAAAAAACCATCCATGGTAATGATGCAATAGTCTTTTACAAACTACTATAATAATACCACAAGGTATTGACGGGACTATGTACTTATACCGTATCTCTCCGATACCTTATACTCAGAAAGGAGTTTCTACTGTAACTAAATTCTCACTTATAGAAAACCTTTGTTGAATCAATTGCTGTAAGTTTTTTGCAGGTTTCTATATCTTTCGGGTTTATCCTCAAATACTTATATCGCATACTTTTATAATGTGAATCTGATATATTTTTGCAATTTGAATTGGATAACGTATGTACAACTGTAATAGATGATACCGAGTCGTGTTATTTTTATTTTATTTATTCATTTTTTTGTTGTTTCACTTGCACAGAATGATCGATAATAATTGTTTTACAGGACGTTCAACTTTGAACGTATATAGTTATTTCACGCACGATTTTGTTCCGATAGTCTTTTTTTCGCTATTAAAATGTACCACTTCGATGGCTATACTCGACTACTATACCCTGTCCCGTCGATATTCTCGTTTGATTCAATTTTAAAAAATGCAGAAGACAAAAGAAGGGAAAAAACAAAATTAAAGACAAGAATTCAAACAAACAGATCATTTTCGTCGCTCTTACACGGTATACACTGCCTGTTTTAGCTATGTATAAGATACAAAACAATCTTCATGAGTCAATGATCCGAGACAAATTAACTTCACGTTCGGGAATCTTCGCTATGTAAATCCTCGTAAAAAAATGATTTATTTATACTTTTCTATTTACGGGTTGTTATCCTTCGTACACACATACGTGGAAAAGATGCTTAAGAATCTTGCGTCAGATAATTGCCGCAGACGAGAAAGTAAATCTGTAATACATGCTTTAGATGACACTGCACGATCAGGCTATTCGTTACGTCAGCCTCTCAAAAGGTCTTTACCACTTCTGCTCGTAACTGCACTGTGCAGTTACCTGTTTTCGAAATAATTTTTGCTTTTTAATCACGTCACATTCGAATCGTCGATCGAGTAGGTAGTCCATACCTACCGAAATGCTAATACAGACGTTTGTGAAAGTAGCAAAAATATCGATACCTATTTTGATCCTCAGTGTGTAAGTGACAGTCTGACAGATACCAGTCAAAGAAAGGCCTCTACTTACTCCGGATAACACAGATCGTTGGACTTGTTCGTTGGAATAATTGAAAGTTCGACTCCGGTTTGAACGTAACAAGCGAGTTAGGCCTTTGTGCGGCGATTTCACAAGATGTACACTGCATCTCTTGAGAGTCCTAATAAGCGACGATCCACTAATGCCATAATACCATAATGCCATAACTGGTTTTGAGAAATCGGTAAAGAAAATATTTTACTTGCGGGACAAGTGACACACGTAGTTTTGCTGACAAGACAAGTATTATACCTACTTCTCCGCATTGTGGATGGTACCTTTATGTATTTCATAGAACATGGAACACGCACCTACCAATCACAGGGAAATTACTAGTTGACAACATAATTTCTAATACGTAGTTGCGCGGCAAAAAGCAGAAGAAAAAAAAAATGAAACCATGATGAAGAAGTAGAAGAAAAAAAAAACGTCTATGAATAATTCACATTAATTATTTCGCTACGATGATCCGCCGTATATATACCGTCGATAAACTATCAGCTCGTAATATACTCGATAATTTTGCGTACAGGGTGTTTCAGAACTAAATGTCCAAAATTGACTGAATGTCCAAAATGAAAGGTGTCCTAGAGGAGGTCGAACCGAGTAAATTGTCCCGAAGAACGTGGGGTCTCCGAAGTCTCGTTCGCGAGATATCAACGATTAAAAAATATCGCTTTGCGCCGCGATCGTGGCGCAAAGCGATATTTTTTAATCGTTGATATCTCGCGAACGCGACTTCGGAGACCCCACGTTCTTCGGGACAATTTACTCGGTTCGACCTCCTCTAGGACACTTTTCATTTTGGACATTTAATTCCGGGACACCCTGTATTCCGCTAATCATTATGATCATCGACAAAGTTTCGTATAGCATCGAAGTTCACCAAGTCAAATTTTTTTAAACCACATCCCCATTTTTTTTTATTTTAGAATTCTTATATGTGCACATTTTGTATGCCTTCAAAAGTATCGATGCAAAACTCGATGCAGATAAGTCTAGGGCGTGCCCTAGGAACATCATGCGTTCGACAAGATTTAAAAACGCGAAGTTCCCACGCCGATCAACAGCGAATATCGAAGTTGTGTCCCCCGTTATTACCGTAGTTGTTACTTGTTAGTTTCTACTTGTTATACTTCTTACTTGTTACTCGTTACTGCAGGTTACTCGATACTCGTTACTAGTTACTGCCGCGACTCAGACGCATCTCGGTGCAGCTAAGACTTTCGCATCATAAATTCATGATATACATTTCCCATACTACGTTAAATAGCAGCTCTTCATCCGGTGGACAATATTTTTGCCGTAAATTGAAGCTTTAAAGCCGTCCATAATATAACCACCGTGTACGCTGGATAGGTAAAAGTTGTGTCCATAACATACTAACACAGTTCCAACTCTAGTCATCTCTTCTTCTCCTTATTTCATTTTTGCTTTTTTCAATTTTACTTCATTTTATTCTTTTTGTTTTCAATACCTCTACTCGCGAATGCTGGCCGCACATTTATCGTCTCATTTTACAACGCACTCTGTAATTAAACGTACCGAGATAACCAAAGATTGTGGCCTAATTAAGATTATCAATTTTTGTTACAGGTTCGTATTCATGCAGCTATACAAGTCCCATATCTTATAAGCTAAGAATGTGATTCCTTGGAGGCTTGATTGGTGAGTTTATATCGCCGTTACCTATGCAGCTTCGATTATTTCCTATCGAAGGATAACATTAATAAGAATTTTTCCACATCATAGCTTATAGTAGTATACATTCTGTTAGTTAGCTCTTCGTCTTCGAGTCGATCTCTTTGCGGCAAGCTATGGCTCGTGTACCTATTAATTATTTGGAATCTCTTCCACCGTTGAAAATCGGTTTACTTATTATGGAATCAATTACCGTGCCGGTCCAGAGGGTGAATGGTACTAGCAGGATATAGTTTCGAACAAATTGATCGCAGTTCCATTATCACAGATAATTTACAATCCGTTATGGCAAGTCAGGAACGAGCTCTTATAGTATTGAATTCGAGTCGTCATCGTTTCCGATTTCTTTATTCCGAATTATAACCGGTTCTTAATTCGTGAATGCTTGGTATTAAAATAATATATATCTTTCTTTTGTACCTACACGACTTCAACAAAATAAATTTAAAGTACAGCTGGAAACCAGTCACAATTTTCAAGACCTCAAACCACATTAATTAACTTTCTGTCACTTCATTAATTGGCCAATTTTTTACCACGTCAAATTTCCGCCCAGTGTAACTTCATATTATATCACTCGGCTCGTTTCTCTCTGTGCTTTATACGCGATCACACATTGGACTGTAGGCCTAGGTACTCAGCTTTCATTCATTAACTTCAAAGATTCGAGAACAGGAAATTCGCGGATAGATCTGTAAGTCTTGCAAGGCAAGCTCTCTTCTAGGTAGACCGAGAGCGATTTTTTATTTTCCTATACATAAGCATCCGGTTTCTGGGTGTAGTTTAAGTGTTGAACTAGGTCGTAATATGCGTCGTCTTTAAAACCATTACTCGATACATCTATAAAGATTATGGGGCAAAATAGTAGTAGAGTAAAGATAAGAGGCAGGTCTTTACTATTACACTTATTACACCTTGCCGAAGTAGGTATATAATATTTCTAGCTTCGCTTCAACTCTGTTCATCTTCATCGCAGAATATTCTAGTTCGCAACAAAATGAACCTCAGAACCGCGATATTGATCTAAACTAACACCCTTCAAGCAACAGTTCTGTTTTTTTCTCCTTTTCTCAGTCTTAGCGCGAAAAGAGAGAAAGAGAGGAAACTGAATTTTGCAGTTTTTTTCGGATTTTGATCTATTCCAGGAAGTCTATAAAACCGGGTGTTTGTAGGCTCCACACTGTAACCTATCCTATGACCGGATGTGTGTCCGAGATCGTGATCATGATTGGTTTATTCACTGGGAACGTTTGAAGCCTCCAGGCACTACAGAGTCGAGTCTCCTTGGTATCCGTACTGATTCGTTGTAATACCGTCTCATCACACCGAGATGTACCGGTTACGCTTTTTTTACGTTCTAGTTATTGATGGGACGGAACGTGATTATTATACTAGCTTTGACAGCGGAAGCATGGCGCCACCGTTAACAGGCAGACTGTTCACGTTCAATGCTTCCGAAGGGAATAATTTTGCTGTTCTTTTCCGATTTATCATTATTTAGTAACCGACGATTCTCGCTAGTCTAGTTTTTTGTTTTTTTTTTGTTCTTAGGGTATGCGTTTTTGAAATCTGATTGTTAGTCAGCATAAATTAGTATCAATCGATGTAGAATGTCGACTAGATTAGGACGGTGCGTGTAAAGAAAAGATTTGATGCTTCTCACTGTATTAAGAAAAAAAAAAAAAAAACTCACCCTTATGCAGACACGTATTTTTGTGTACCTTGACACATTCCATGGTGTCGATAGAGCAAGAAGAAAACCGCATACGTGGCCGATGCAGCCTTAGAATAATAAAAAAAAAAATAATTGATAAATGAAGATATGGAACTGCAGGGAGGAAGAAGACGCCTCGGAGGAAAAACGACTAAGCAGATGTGCGAAAGATAGTAATGAGCCGTATAGAATATCGTTTGGCGACTGATCGCGGGGTCCATAAGTGCCGTGGGCTAATCTTGGCAGATAACTCATGTCGCATGTACGTATATACTAGCTTTTAGTTACCGAATGCTTTGCGGCGTGTTCATAACGCCGTTTGAAATAGAAGATCTCGCGTGATTCTTATCGAATAATCTTCGCCGTCGGTGTTAAGATTTGACATCGGCCTCGAGGGTTGTCAAAAGTAATTTAATTATAACAAGAAGACAGTGACAAAAGTATGGGGGAATTCTCGTCGGACACCGTGACCGCAGCATATATGCAGCAAATTTACGAGACAGTGGGATTATTTATGAGGGCAAAATGACGCGCCACGAGGTCCAGCTGAAGATGGTAAAACGAGAGAAAAGATCCTTGATGGGTGTCTCGAGTGCGCGGTGTCTTTAAATAAATTGACTTACATATAGGTAATACTTGCGGGTGACGTGAAAAATCCAAGGCACCATAGTTGGTAGCCACCAACGTCATGTATAAGACATGAGTTCTTGGCTCGGAGATGCAATGAATAAATGTAAATTTCTGCCTCGTAATAATTGCTGGACTGGTACCACCACTGTAATCACGTTAATAGCTGCCCCCTTCTATCTCCCTTTACGCCCCCGTGCCCCTAGAACCCTCTGTCAAGCGTGATAACTGCCGGTGCCATTAATGGCACTTTTTATGAGTTTCTATTCTCAGGTCCGCGCCGTTGCGAATAAAGGCAAAATCGGGAAGATCCGAGAGTATTTGGTCAGAATTTATCTGTCGTAATTACTCATGCGCGAAGGTGATTGCGCCGCTTATGGTAATGAACTTATTAGGTATGGTATGCAAACGGAGAATATACATATAATATAATATGAGGAAAAATAATTCATGGACGTTTCGTTATATATACCCTTGAAATAATCAATCGTGTAATATGAAGATTATTTTTCAGGAAGTTGTATATATATGTATGTATGTATGTACATACGTGCCTGATAAATCAATCGTGGGTCGCTCTTAAGCACTTATTATATTCTGAGATCGAACAGCCTTCTGTGTTTTTCCGGAAATAAAATTCCACGGTTTATTTCAAAGCAGTGTGGTGTCGAACGCGGCGCGACGTCAAAAAGCTAATTAGTTTAATCACACTTGAAATTGATTTTTGGAGAAACAATGGGTGGGGAAAAAAGTTGGCTGGCATTTCTCAACGACGATTCCAATTAAAATGAACTATAGTCGCAGATACCTTTTTATTTCCAAAAACTTTTTGCCATCTTTCCCTTTTCTCTCTCCTTACGGCTTGTGACTTCAGCGCGGGAGTCCCGCGCTACCTACACATTCCTGTGGGCTCCTTTGATTATTACGCGGATTCCTCCGTGGATTCCTTAACTCTTAGCGAGTTCTTGCGAAGCGCCGTGTGTTGCTGTTGCGGCTATTGAACTCGATGAAAAGGTTGAGAAAATTCAATTGCAATTTATCATGAAAAAGATTTTCTGCGATTGGAGTTCTTAAGTTATCAGGATGTCAAAATCTCATATATAATTAAACAAATCATTGAACTTGGCCAGGGCGTTATAACTCTTTTAAAAATGAAAGGATATTCCTTTCGACGGATCTCAGTCGCTGTCGAAGTACCTGCATCTGTAATAGCAGCGAGTAAATCGGAGTTTTCTGAGAGATTCATGGAAGAAATCCTGCATAGAATATTGAAGAGGATCAATCTCGTGAAAGTTGTGATGGTCAAGGGCAAAGGATGCTTACCTATAATACCAGTAGGAGCATTCTCGTCTGCAGTTTCGAGGAAAGAATTACTGCATCTTCACTTCGACTCAAAGACGTAAAACCCGATGCTTAAAATTATACGATCAACCGTGGCGTGGAAATCATAAATTCTGGAATCGACCGTCTACAGCGATTGGGAATCCGAAATCATGACTGGCAAGTCTAAAGTCTCTGAAGAGGATTGTAGTGTTTGTGATGTTTGAGACGGCTTGTGGTGGTGAACACTGGCTGTTGGCCATGTCGTTTAAATAAACATGAAGCTGAGGGATCGGTTTGTCCCAACTGCTAACACTCTTCAAAGTCACGTTTCGATTACAAATCACAGATTCAAATTTTACTTAAACGTGTAAGTTTTTCGCAGACTTAATTCGGAGAAGAGAACTCCTGAGTGAAGCATCCGGTAACAAATTATATCAGAGTAAAAAAAAAATGGGTAAAATATTCGCAGAGAAGGGTGGAAACAAAAAGAAAAAAAAGAAAAAACACGAGATCGAAAGTACCCAGGTTTTTGAATCTTCTCGTTGCGAGTCGTGGTAGTCAGCTAATTGTAAGTTAAACATATAAACGTTGCAAAATACAGCCCTGCCGAGTGAGGAGGTAATCAAAGCCGTTCCTTTACACAGGATAAGACGTCACTTATATCATTCGTCACTGTCAGAGCCGCTACCGCAGTCTATGTTCAGCAGACATACCGAAAGCTCTTCACGTAGGTATACCTAAGGTATACGTACCTACGTACAGCGAGAGTTTCGCTCAGTGGTTATCGTATATACGCGGTTGAATTTTCTACACCGCATGACGTATGCCGCAAGCTGGTTCGTTTTATTTCCAATTTACGACAGGAAGTCATTACCGCATGGAGATTCACCGTGCAAAGGGCGAAGGGCAATTACGCGCGCGAAAAGAACACGAATTGCCTTCCGTTCGAGGTAAAAACGTTGATTGTAAAGTAACGCTGGCGACCATACCTGCCGCTGCAGTAGAGCACAAAAGGCTTCCAATCAAAGATGAATCTCCCAGCTCAATGATTTAAACTACAGTCGTTCACAATGACGAGTAACTTTGCACGCTTTCGAGTCAAGTTGTTTTTACTCTTATTTTCATTCAAGGCTAAAAACCATGCCAAAGAAAGCATGGAAAGTAACCGATGCGTAGCACAATGCCCCATACATTGCATCAATACAAATTATTACATTTTTGCAGTAAAAAAATCGAATATTGATCTTCCAAGTTAAGGGACCGTTTTTCTCGCTGAAATCTCATGATCTATGGTGAGAAATACAAAGCCTTCCCTGTTGGAGCTCCGGGAATGAGTATCATGGGAGTCTGAGAGACTGGCGACAACAGCGCGTAGATATTGCGGATAGATAAACCTTTGCTTGAGCCTGAAATACTGCGTGGTAAAAATTAATGGTTATAGTAGTAGTTTCAGACGAGTAGGTAATTTCACTTTTTCTATCCTGACTTATAACTCACTGGTTAAAGATATGAAAGAACTGAACTGAAATAAAGGAAATAAAAAGCTTTAGTTTGGAATGCCATGCCGCGTACCGAGCCGCACGTTTGTCGAAGATACTTGCTACGTTGAATATTTTTTATTTCCGTTGCTCTCGCCAGTTTCCTTAGAGAACTACTGCTGCTATTTCTCGTTGTTCCTGTTTTTCTATCCCCCATAAACCCTTTATCTGCGTGAGAATTGACGTGCTGGCGAGGAGATTGTTAGAACGTATTGCCCTCTTAAAATTACGTCCACAATTAAAGAATTTCACCGCATTTTTCGCATCCTTTCAGCATTATCTTTTGCTCCTCGCGCTCCCCGTACGAAAAAAAGTAACCCTAATGGGAATGTACGACGGTGTGCAACCCGCGCACATGATAGTTGCGGGATGTAAGGCCTTATAGGATGGTGGTAAAGAGGCACATGGTGAAAAAAAAAATCTCTGACAATGGTTAGCACGAAGAAGAGAGAGCAGATGGCAGCGGAGGCTTTGGGTGATTTACGATTTTGTCCGTGGCTTCGGTAACTAGTACCTCCCCGTACTAAAGCCACCAGTTCATCCTCATGGTTCTTCTCCCGATGTTCCTCAGCCGAGAATGCGAAGCGATTTCTACGTGATGTGTTTTCCGCCCATACTGCAGCTGCGCAGCGAGTATAATATGGAAATGAATTGATACGATTATCGAAATTGGCGACATTAATTACTTGGCTTCGTTTGCCCGGGGTCCAGAACTAACCTTGAGGATAAGATCTGGTCGACACTGCAGCGGCGGGCGACCCAGCTCTTGTATCGGTACGGGTATTGAGTTTGTTGAGATCGAGAGATTGCGGATGGAGAGAAATATGAAATTTTTATTTCACCGCGTAGCGATAGCTCGACTGGCATTTGCGAATCTCAACCGATTACTTGCGCTCTTCTCCTTTGTCTGCAGGTGCGGTATAACGTTGGTCCAGACTACGCGGGGACGTAGTTCCAATCAACGACGATCCGAGAACGTCGGGGTACATACGACGCATTCTCTGGGTTCCCGCGGACGAGTAATTAGAGGAGATTAAAAAGTATCTTAACGACCGTTTATTGTACACCGCGGTGTAATTATCTATTAGTGAGCGAGACTCCACAGCGGCAGAGAGCCGAGAGTGAACTCCAGGGAATGAAGAGGAGAGGGACGTACCTACGGGTCGTTGTATTCGAGACAGACTCCTTATAGGACCGAACGCTGCATCGCGGCATTGTCCAAGTCTTTTTTTCCCCCGTTGAGGTCTAGGAGAATCTCGCGTGCAAGTTATATAACAAAATGGCTGACTATGTGGTGAGACGGTATGCGTGTACAGCAGTCGCACGTAAGGAAACGTAGCTGGGTCTCAGCTTCTCTATGCACGGGGCTTAACGTTAGGCTAGGTTAAGTCGGTTGGCTCTTGGGTCTATAACCCAAGAAGCCAAGAAAGAAGAAGAGAGCCAGCAACCGTAAGCTTGGAGGGGAATGCCAACCAACCGTGGATGCATAGAAACGGGTTATCATCCTATAGAACAAAGATCAAACGAAAAGAATCCAATTATTACTCACCCATCATTTCCGGGACTACTTCCAGCCCCCTCATCCGCCCTCAAGAGTCTCGCGTCATCCTCAGGAGCACGAGACATTCGCTAAGTTCATGGACAAACGCATCCTCATACATATTGCATTCAAAATATACCCCGCGGATGAGAAGAGGGAACAAAAAAAGGCCTTTCATTCTGAGTCAAGCTCGAGGGGATGCAGAATGGTCACTTCTCCTCGGACTTTGAAGATCTAAGAATCTTCAAGACGGCAAAATTTCACGTTGATATACAACATTCATTCCAGATGAGACATCCTTTATTCATTCAATGAATCAGATATGATAAAAGTATTATAGTCTCTATGCTAACAAAACATGCTTTGCAGCTAATTCGTAAGTGCATCGATGGAGAGGAAATAATTTGTTGATTTTAGTGAGACGTTGAATCGACCCGATCTTATGAGAGCTTAGAAAATTCACTTGACAACACCCCTGAGGGACCGTGAAAATGATTTTGCAGACGATGAGCACCCGTAGCAGATATTCGCGTGTATCTAGGTATGTGGCGTCCGGGACTCTGTCTTCCGTGGGTATTCTCCTCGAGCACCGTAGAAGTAAGGAATATAACCATAGCTGGTCAAGAGCCTGGAGGCTTCTACCGGGTAGTAAGTGCCGTGCGGTGCGGTGCGGTGCAGCAACTACGGGAAGGCATGCGCACTCGACTAGAATATTTTTTATTCTCAATTCTCTTTTTTCATTCTCCTCTCCTCTAGTTTATACCTTCACGATTCCCTGAGGCAAAATGCCGGTAAATCAAGCCACGACGTTTTCCGGTACAATATTCTTCTCCGGATGCCTGGCGGTTCGCGCGCCAGACGACCGGACACGTCCTGCATAGATAGGATCCGCAGTAAGTTGTTTCACCGCGTATTATGTATTATGCGTGCGCCGTTTATGTTTCCTTCCGTAAGGTAGCCTATCTAACCGCACGTATCTCCAAAACGAATTGAGCCGTTTACTTCCATACCTGAATATTACACATCTGCACATGCATCCTCGGGTCCCTCGGCAACCTCTACCTATCTCAATGGTCAAGTTGAACGATGTTGAAAAAATTCCTACCTTCTTATTGAGAGAAGAAGAAGAAGAAGAAGAAGAAGCGGGTCTTTATTCAAGAAAAGCAAAAACTCTTCGTCATCCTGCCCCCGCAGACGATGGGACCAAACGAGGTTAACAGGCCCACAAAACAAGTCTTTGGATTCATTTTGTGGTGGGCTTCATAAAGACTGAACGCGTCAGCGTCCCGTATCCACCACCGCAGACGCTATGACTGTGGTCTGCCCACGTTACCCGATGGCCCATTGTGTGCGTACGATACTAAACACAATACGCGAGACAAGAACAGAAGAAGTTGTCGGTCCCTACCCAGTATTACTGTCCCGCGGGATCTGGCCAGCAAATGAATCAGAACCAAGGCTTAGCGATTCTTCAGCAGACCCATACCCCGCCAAACATTCTAACTGCACAGTTTTTATCCTCGACGAGATTCACGTCCTCGTCTTTAAGATTCGAAGAATTACTATCGGGGACAAACTTTGTTCGAGATTATTGATTCGAGACGTACCATTAAAATCTAGGACAAAAGTCATTTTCCAGTATAGGAATTGATTGGCTTTCACCTCAGGTAAGACGAGAGGCAGCGCATCATGTCACGGGAGATTAATTCGCACTTGGATTACTCGGGGAAGGCTAGAGGCAGTTTAACGCAAGGCACAAGGTCGCTTGGCTACTCGCTTCGCGTTCAACTAAAATATTCTTCCTGTGTACCACCGATCCTAGAGACGGCATGGCCGCGCGAGAGACTCCCCTAGAATATCAACACACCGCCATAGGATAGTGCTCATGGCTATCAGTGTGATCTGTGATATCGGGCTGCTCTGATCGATTTAGTACGAGTGCGTATTGACAGTTGCACAAGGTGCACCGTACGTGCGTTAACCCTGAAAACACTCGAGTCTGTCAACCCCTGGCACCATCATCATTACTTAAAGGTCCCCTGGAGGCTCTTCGAGGATGTCGCCCTTCGTATGGATGCGGTCTTTCGACTTACGACATTGCTAAGTGCTTAAAACGACCAATGTTTGTTTTCTAGAGATATTTTTTCTCTCCTAGGCACGTCTCAGGTACGTTTACACTACCGGATGGACGGGCCTCTTCTTGCTGGAGATACCTGCCGAGGCAAAGACATTGATCCGAGGTCACAAACCTCGTGCAACTATAATCCGTAAGCGACCCGTTATGCACTCAACAGGTTTACATCGCAAGGCCAAATGGCTATTTGGATTTTAAAGTGTTCTCAGAGTCGTTCATCTTCTAAAACGGTATAAAAAAATCTCTCAAAAACGCCGTGACTTTTTTTTTGAACTGAAATATTCTACACCAAATTATGGCTTGACCAATCCTCACCAATGTCCAATTTATCAAACCGTCTGCCCCGCGAATTCTGTTGCCAGGGTTTCAGGACCTTCTGACCGTACCTCCGACTTCCTCCAATCTCCTGATCTACGGATTGTAAGTCAGACCTTGTGCCCACCAGACCGAGTTTGTGTATGAGCCATTGTGCAGACTTCCCTTGTACCTAACCCTTTGATTCCTGACATATACCGGCGATTAATACGCCAACGCTGGTGATGTACTTTGTTTAACTCGCACCGTTCTAGTCAGGTGCGTCTTGTCGCCAAAGATAACGTGGGCTGTTCAAGATCTATGGCAGGTTTGCGTCTCTTGTTTTCTCAACTCGAGTTTATGCGGCAGTGCTTATGAGCAACGTGTTCGCAAACAACGACATGGAGAATGAGAAATTCAATTAAACCCCGAAGAACAAACTGTCAGAATAGTAATTAATAGTATGGAGAAACACGGTAGGTAGGTAGGTAGGAAGGTAGCTGCAGCCATGCGCAGCAGATAGCTAACAGCTAGGTGTATTGATCTCTCCCGTTTATTGTTTCTGCTCTATCCGAGGTACATGCTGGCATGCTTTTGCCTCCGTCTCAATATAGCTTATATTTTTACGAGCCGGATCGAACGAAGGGTTCGAAAGTTATCGGCTTGTTTCTAGAAGCGAGTTTACCGCAGGCTATCCCTTGAGGAATTCGAAGATTCTTAGCGAGCTTATGGCGAACGTCAGGGAGTACACGGAGCCCTAACTGTGCTCGCCGCATAAACAACCTGCGAAGCTTAGAAAGGAAATGCGAACAAGCCGATCGCCGATTCGGATACTATATTAATTGCGATTGCTTTGCAGTATCTGACACTTTATTCTCTCCGGCTTCTACTATATGTTTATGTCCATTTTCCCAACTTGGTTGTCTCCTATGGGGGGTTGTAAATTCAGACCAAACATGTGGGTGGTAATGCCGGAGATTTGCACCTTCAACACTTTGAGACCTTCGATGCAATTGTCGGCGGTCAGAGGAAAACCTATCGGCCATAGAGGCTGTAACTCAAATCGACAGTAGCATCCATTTAGTTAAGGCGGCCCCGGGGAGATAGGAATCAATGATTTACAACAAGCTGCTAGAATGCGTACGGATCTCCGTGATCTGTGGCGTTCACATTGGCTCTTATATTATGCATCGAAAATACACGATGAAATTTTACGACCCACGTGGCACGTGGCCTGCTACGTTTTTTCATCTCCTTTAAAATCTGCGGATTCTTACATCATGTGATTTTACTGACAATTACGGTAATAATGTCATCGTACGTAATTCCCAGAGTAACGACTCGACCAGCATGATTTTAAAATCGAAAAAATCTCAAGAATCACTGCAAACGCTCCAACTAATTGAGGATCAATGAGCCTTAAACCTTGTCAAAAGCAGCGGGAAGCATGAAGATGAGACAAACGTTGCTGTAATACTGTTGCGCAAATAGATAGTTAATTCCGACTCGTCTAGATTTTCTATGTTGGCTCAAATAATTCTTTCGGATTAGTCACACCAAGGGCGATTGATCTCTGCTTCTATTTACATAGATACAGTTTTTTTTTTTGTTTTTTTTTTTCACACACTTTAGTCGCGGTTTAGTGGAGCGTAGACGAAATTGAAACTCGATTATCCGTGTCAAGTTCATAGCGTTTATCCAATTAATTCTAACGGGTAATAGCGAGGACGTCATTATGGAAATTTGTGATGAAACGAAACGCAAACTCGCAGGTAATAAAAAATGTACAACAAAAAAAAAACTATTTGATAAGAAGTTGTTTAATTAAGCGACTGAACTACTCGCCCATCCTTCGAGCTACTGTGTGCCGGTTACTTGAGGAACGTTGCACGCTATATTATGACATCCATGATACAACTCTATTTTTTTGTATCGTTGCACAAGCTGGCTTTACCGCGGTTACCTTTCAAAAAATTCTTCGTCCACTGCCGGACCGGAATACAAATTCGGTGGGTTGAATTTATTAGCTTCTTACACCGTCCAGGCGATTATGTCTGTTTTTTAAGAAAGGTGGTAACAATGACCGTGAAAAACAGGAAAAAAAAAGAAAACTAAAAAAAAATCTGCTTATGAAACCGTCCATCTGAGTGTAGTCGAAGCGAACACAATACTATTGGTATTAGTAAGTGCTAAGTAATGTCTGTCTGCTCGGAACGGAACGGGAGGCTACCAGGGTTCCTTTTTCAGGAAATCATGCTAATTAGACTCTTGCTATTAACTTACTCGGGTGCAACAAGCTAAAGCCTTTTTTCACACCTAGATGACGGGACAAAACCCTGGTGAAGTTGCTTCTGCGACGGTAACTCCGTAAAAAAATTTTTGGTTACGTAATTTTACCGTTACGGATATATATCTACGCCTCGGATTTCATGCGCAAGTAATATCTTGCCACTGTAGTCTTCATTCCGTTCCGTGTATAAAATAATAAGCTTAGATTGTCTGAACATCGAAAATCTAGTCTTTAGTTACCATTGCCTGAAGGCAAGTCGCTTGAGATCACGGTCAGTAATACATGGGTTAATATTCTCCGTAAACCAGCTGGTAAAACTTATTCTCAGTCCTTCTTTTGCTCGGCACGAGCCACTTCGGAGACAGACAGGGTCAAAGTCTCTTCAAAAACAAACGCCACAGAGCATTCTGTTTGTATTAGGCGTCGATGAGCGAGTCAAGATAAAAATTCTCACTGAAGCTAAGGCAAGAAGGTTTCTATTTCAAATGAGCTGTGTATTATTTCAAGGAGCTACATATTAACGAAGAAAAAAATCGACTCGGAGTTTGAAAAGACTTGTATAATTTTTTTTTTTTGAACCATGCTGGGAGCTACTTGAAGCTACCGTTCGCGACTTATCGTTTCCGTGAACCTATGCGACAGAATGCTGCCGTTGAACGTGACAAAACGTAAGTGAACGCGAGCTGAACCGCTCTTGTTGCAAATAGTTTCCATTAGACGTGACGCAAGGCATAGAGAGCTCTTAAACGGTTACGCCTTTAGAGGTTAAGCGTTCGTTTTGTTTTGCCAAGTTTGCGGTTGGTCACTACTCTGCAGTTCTTGGTTGTGCGTTCTGCAGGTAGCCTTGGAAGAGGTTAAACGCGTGAACAAGGCTGTCTTGAGGCCATAGTCAGAATGTTGATCATTTCAAAAGAATGTTTGCACGTGCATTAACATCTGTCCACAGCTACTATACTAAGATTTTTAATAGCTTTTATAGCGGGAAGGTATCAAGGTAGAAGCTTCATTTAATACCGATATACCTACTTCAAACGGCGTAACAATTCCATCGATCACATTTGTGACATGGTCATATCCTAACAACAGGTGAAGCTATAAGTTGCGTAACGATTTGCAAATCACCTCACGAAATGACTTTAAACAAACGTCATGCGATAAAGGAATAATTAATTCGGGTACTGGTTATTATAATAAGCCGAAGGCGAAATGACGCTTCGTTAATTATTAATTTACATCATAGATTTTAATTAGAACTTCCGTGGTAGAAAAATTGAGAATAGTAATTCTTTGAACACGATCATAAATGACGTGCTAATACTTAAAGTGTCCGTAGAAATTGTGACTTGGAGCAAAAAATCATCTACACGGACAGCATATGTATAGTACCCGATGTTTGGCGTGAGAATTACATCTCACGTGATAAAAAAAAAAACAACCCAGGTTCTATATACGAGCGCATAATATGTCAACGACGTAAAAGCGCTGTGTATACGTATAGCGAGACTATTTTTGTCTATAAGATACATTAATCACTGACACCGATAAAATCGTGACCACAATTATTCGAAATAAATCTAAGCCTCGTGATGCTTGGTACGATTTCTTAGAAACTATAAATGAACAGCAATCGGCTGTCTAATGTACAACAGATATTTGCTATTTCGCATTGAATGACATCCATTTATAGTTATCAAGTACGTAGATGTCTTGAACCGTTTCTTTCATTACCATTTGTGAAGATATGATTAGGCTGAATAACATTACCAGTTTTAGAATTAAACTCTCCTCCCGCTCAGGTGCCTCAAACATAACGAAACACATTGTGCGCCTGGTAAAGTAACAATACATCATCTTGTACCATATGAGTGCTTTGCCAACCGACTTCAAGGTCTAAAACACAGAGCTGTGACCCGACATCCCAAGAATACAATACAATGGCTTCTTTTCGTGATCGTTGGGTACATAGTCATCGGACAGAGTTTGATGCCTTGAGCTTCTCTGCGATCATATACCCCGGTTAACTTGAACGTTCTATTGATTTCTGTATGCTTCGAGTCTTTGTCCTGCGTCGGAGGAACAACCAGGGAGACGAGACGCCTTGCGAATAGTAATTAGCGTCATAAGAACCATTAGCATGTCTCTATTGTTCCCTGGGACGGCCACCCGTCCCTTAGTGTAAAAAATTTTGGCAAACAAGAAAATAAAATAACGGGCATCAATGAAGCTTGTGGCATGAAAGGCATGGTGACTATGATCACTGCATGAGTAACGAAATTTATTAGCGTTTCAGGAGCTAATTCGAATTAGACAAATTATGGTTTTTATGAACAGGACGTTGTGCAGGATTTGCGTAAAGTGCTTGAGGATCTAAGAGACTAATTAATGACTATGACCTCCGATGAAGGTCGATAGTTAATTACCCATAAGTTCGACATATCGTATTGTAACTTGAAAATTCCAATTCCAATCGATAATTCTTGAGCATTTATCATACGATATAGAAATTTCTACCGCATAGAAACGACCCTGAGATTAGATCGAGAGGCGCAGATGGTACTCGTGAGTTTGCGGAGCGTGTGGCATGCGAGCAATCGGGAATTACTTGGAAACAATCAAGGTAAGCTTGTGTGTTCGTCTTCATTATAAAGATCTTCTAATAATTAACGCGAGTTCTTCGACTTAATGGCTTATTGTAGCTGCACAGCGGCAGTGACTGCAGTTATTATCATCATCATTGTAAATATCCCCCACGCACGGTTGTTTGTAAGATGAAATAGAAAAAGGTCTACAAAGTAAAACAACAGCTGATACACGAGTCTTGAGAAAGCAGTACGCGAATAACGATACGAGATCAAGTAATTAATTGATAGGTGAAACGAAATACGCCGTGCTTATAAGCCGCTTTGACTAGTACGAAGACGTATGGGACTACGGTTGATAAAAACAAAATGAATAAATATAAAAATAACGAAACAAGGACTGTGCAATAGACAGACAAAAATTACCGGTGATAAAGTTCTTTGTACGGGTATAACTTGTTCATATAAATCAACATCTCCCGTTGTTCTAGCTCAGAGACGGAGTTGATTAGTGGCCATAACCGCGGATAGTTTTGACTGTTACAAGTACCCTGTGGCAGGGTACACGGTTTCTCGATAGCCATCACATAATTAGGCCTATTACGAGCTTTTGCAATCAAGAATATGCTCTCTCGTACGGATTTGATATTCCCATTAACTGGCTCGTAAATCAATAATCAATAAACTGAGAATCATGACGAGAGCTCTCCTCCTTATTAGCATGTGATCAACTAGAAGTGGAATATCACTTAAATTTATTTCTTGCGAGTTTAGGTTCAACGTTCGACGTTCGATGTTGATATACCGAAAAAAAGGGATGAGGAATAAGACGGATGTAATGATAGACAGGAGGCGGAACTTCGTCTCTTATTGCTTGTCGAGTCCAGCTAATTGAACACCATATGTGATGACCTTTATGGCAATAGGGATGAACCTTAGCTCTAACACAGTGGAAAGGATATTTCCCACTTAATAATAATGCAATGTAAATTCTACCGTCAATGTTCAATATTTGACGACGATCATTCGGTACAGAAAGCAAATAATGTACAGAAGTATGATTGGTTTTCTATGGTATTCATTCCTTCATTACCTGTTGAGTAACTTTGATGAATATATTTGCAGACATTTTAAGTAGAGAAAAAAAAAACTGCTTGGCTTGATCGTGATATGCTCATAAAAGCCGTCTACGTTGATATCTCTCAATCGTGTTGTCTTTTCATGTAACAATTCAGTCATCATTCGACTGGGATATTATAGCATAAACCGAGACTGGAGGAGATGGTGATAGTATTTTTGTAGTCAAGGTATAATACTGTAGTCCGATGTTTGATGTAGGATAGAAAAAGTGAGATACTGAAATGGAATAATAGGCGGAAGAGTGTAAAGCTGGTTCTCTCGCATGACCTGTCAAGTAATTCTAATTGAACACCACGAGTTGACATTTCCAGCAATGAAGGTCCACGATGACTCCGATACCTACACAAAGGAGAGCCGCTCAGGCATTGCTGTGTCTTGGTTATTTTGCACGTGATGATTCCGTGAAGATTCCACCGAGTTCACCGCGAGTCAATGATCTTGATCTTGATCATGAAACATGGGAACTTGCCTGGAGGCTTTTAGATCTTTACGGGGACCGAACGTTTCCGTTTCGTACTTTTAATTACGTCAGCGATTCTCGTGCTGGAAGATAATTACAATGTAACTAATTAGTTACCGCCCCTTGGCGGTAAAATATGACCTCCGCAAATTTAAAATCACAACTTACTGTCGGGAGGTCACGACTCGCGAGCATTAATTTAAAATACTTAGTACCCGTACTGATTTGTATTTTCTTTTACGAACTTGTCAAACTTCAAAGCGTACAAAAATCACGATTCGACATTCAAAGACGAATCTATTGTCAGTGGACAAGAAATCACAATAAGACGGTCGCTACTTGCGACATGTAGGAAACGTTCGCATAGTCCATAGTAACGACACTGGGCAAGGAACTACGCGATCTATTCACCTATTCCTCCTTGCCCATTGTTCCATTTTACATTTGCATACGATTTAATGGATCCCTCTGGCTATTGTACGATTCAGGAAAACCTTACATAACGGCCTCGGGGTCGATGTAATCTCGCAACGTAACTGCAGCGTCGACATCAACTATACTATGCACTCCCGCGTTCCCTAACCCAGAAGCAGTTATAACTGCTACATGTATGTTACATGATACACCATATGATACATATATACCTATACATATATATATCCATCTCATATCTCTAATAACTGCTTCACTTCGTAACTTTTAATGACACACCCTGCGCGTTTGCGCGATATTTAGAAACTACTGCAGTCGGTTTCGGGTCACATAAGATTTTACGAAATGCAATTTTCACATCAAAGACTTCACATATATGTATGTGATATGCGGTGTCATTTTGAGTAATAATGCTTGATGGAGTAGGATTAAGTTTACGAAATATACCTGTACATAATAAAAATAAATTGCAGAGCAGTCAATGTCTTTGTACGCATCAGAAGCGGCTGACTAATTCGTATGGATGAAGGTATCAATCAACCATAGAGTTATTATCGTTTCTTAAAAAGATATTATATTCTAAGAAAATGGGTTTCGCCATATTGTGATTTAGAATGCTATTAGCAAACGACGCATTAGACAGTGTATATGTATGTATGTACATAGATAAGACTGAGTGGATATTGCGATATACAACAAAAGTGAATTTGGTAAATCGCGTCATTACGATTGACGGAACAACACTACAACAGTCATTTTTATACCCATCTAGGTACGGTACGCATACCTATACTACTGATACGTCTAAATATACAAATTATTTTGCAACGTTTACTGGAAACATCTGTTCATTGAGAACAAGGACGTCCGTTCGGACGTTGCTGGACAGGATGACGGATGGGTCAATTTTCCATGTCACAAAGCAGCTCGACTATAAATGGACAATCACAAACGTTTGATGATGATTAGCCCGAAGCGGGGCAGGTTGGGGGAAGGGTATTTTTTTTCGAACTTTTTCATTAACAGTATAAATAGGGAAATTGCGGCATTTTATATTCCATACGATTCATCGAAATTCTGTACAATTATACATACGTAAAGCTAAACTATATACATTTCGAATTGTTTGTCCGTTACATAACTATTACCGCGAGGTTGTGCGTGCGCGATGACCGGAGTGTCCTCTGCCCGGCGGCGCTACCACCGGAAACGGATGTACGCTCCATGGAAGACCCACACAACGTTAGTTCTTTCGTTAGTTCAGATTGTACGTGTGAGCATGTATAGCATGATGTTGATGTACTCTACGTTCCGCCTGCACTCAAATGCATTTCGGAGCAATGCACGGTGAGTGCAAAATATGAGTTGAGAGACGACGGAAAAAAATTTGTATCGTCGAACTTGAAGTGTAACTGTAAAAAGCTCAACATCTGAAATGTATTGGTATATATTATATATTGGTGGATATTTACACGACAGGGTTTGATTCATGCATATATATTCTGGACAGCCAAGCAGGTTTGAATTGTCCCGTTTCTGATGTCGCCAATTACTGAAAGATCGAACCAAAGAAAAAAAGACAAGAAAAAAAGTTTACCCAACTGATCAATTAAGTCCATACGGCGTTTACACCTGCGATACTGCAGATAAAGAAATCCAGTTTGAAACATTTACACAGTGGCACGTAAGATATCCTTTGGCAAGGCTTGGCGTTTTTTCTCCCTGTATCCATCCGTAATAATTAAATTGTTCTGAACAATGGAACAATTAACTTGTCGCTTGATCAAAATCAAGTCACTGACTTTAATGGGAAATGTTTCTTGCCGAATCGTTGTTTCACGTACATACATGTGTACGGCAATCATTTTTTTGCTATTATTTCTTTTTTCTGCATACTTTTTTGAGACGGTGCTTCTTACCGGCTAAAAAAAATGCTGATAATATTTTTTTAAGTACGTAGTCGTAGTTCTATAAGTATGTATAATTTTTGAACCAAGTCCTTGAATTATTTTCTTATATGCATCTTCGCGATATGCCGTAGAGAATCTCCGGACGCGTAGGAACTCGGAGAACCGTGTAACTCTGCAGGTATCTCGACAATCGGTGCAATTTGCATTTTTCAAGATATTATTCAGATTAGTTACGCGAAGACCTTGATTGCGTCAAATTGGCGGAACGGTGATCGCATCTTGCTTACATAAGGCGCCAGTGCACGCTGGCGCAAAGGAGGTTTAAGTTTTGTCTAGAAACCAGGCGCAATCTCAAGTCCGACTTACTATTTAAAACGGACAAATTTCTTCCTGGCAGTAGGGATTTATTACAGACTTTTAGACAGCGGTGAACTAATTTTATTATCGAAATTCATTCACGGGCAAACGTTTAAGATTTCGTTCGCGAAGCGTTGAAAATTTCAACCTGATTGCTACTCGCGTCTCAAAACTTTCTACACAGATTGCCTACACACCCTGTCAAAACATATATTTGTACACAAAATACCATAGACTTTTGTGAATTCGATTACTTTAATTAGTTCTTCGGCTTAGAACGAGGTACTACCACCGTGTCTAGTTGTAGGTGCATACGTGTACTTTCAAGACTTAAACGTGTTCAACCAGTTTCCTCTCGGTCGGCATCCATCAGCGTCGTCGATGAGGTTCAATGCCGTGATCAGACCCGATACTTTTGCTAAGGATTGTACAATTTCTCTGATAATAATATTAAGCCGTCGTCGTGTGCAATTGTCGTGACATCTAGATCTTCAGGAGGCCAAGGCCTCGGTATAAACTATCAGATCATATTCAAAGATAGAAAATAACCCTTCTCTTGGGTTATCTCTTCTTTTGCCCATACTTCGAAGAACTATAGAATATTATACATAACAGCGAATCTGTAACAGTGAAAAATTCTTCGCTAATAATAATATGCATCCATTCTATATCTCAGAGAATATCCCGTGACACGCCACGTTTTGTCTGTATGGGACAGATCATCTCGCAACAAAGTACTGGCTCGCATGTTATCGTGGCTATTTTTTCTCTAAGAAATGATATAAAACCACGGCTGATCCAACCGACTGAATTATATTCGGTCCCAGGATATTCTGGTGCCCGTACAACATGTGATAGATCTGCTAGATCGCAGAGATGACATCGCTGTTCTCTCGACGGTAGCTTGTTGGTCCCGTGGAGATTTTGCTCCAAGAACAGAAGCAGAACTGACCTTCCTTATACACGTGTTGCGATAAAATATTATGAGCTTTACTGTACGTGGTCACGTTGCAGACTTATGCTGGGGTCAAAGAAGGCAACTTCGAGGACCGACTGACCACCGAGAAAAAGTGGAGCACGAAGCTCGGCCGTGCAAGAAGATGAACAAAAAATATAATCGTATTTATTGGGCGAACTTGAGCAGCTCGATTTCTAAACGAGACAGCCGAACCAGGGCGATATTAATTGGCAATTCGCCCCGAAGGTTGTAGGTTTTAGTACTGCTTTTACGAGGAAATACGAATTTGCCTTGACGGGAATTGACACAAATCATTTTTTAACCTGATTCAAAACAAGCAAATACACCGGGCGCATACCAAGGCCAAGACGGAGTTCTCGTCTTCGAAAAATAGTACATCTAAACAGTTTTAGGACCGAACTGGTTATCTGAATAAAAAAAATTCACTTCGGACAAGGGAATATATATCTCAATTTTACATTTGGCTCTTTGATTTTAACGCTGAACTTTATCGCCATCATAAATCATAAAGTTTGCGGGTTCATTATTCGGGGATCGTTCAACCTCTCGGCTTGAGGGTGAACGAGAAATTCTCTCGCCGAGATAATGTAGTCAAACGGTTACCGTAGCTCGAGAAATGTCCGACGACCAGAAGACCTTATCGCTTACGTTAACCGCACGCCTGTAGTAGTTGGACAACGTTTTCATTCCCTTTATTTTCTGCGAAATGGCAACTCAGGTGCTAAGGACATGGTTACCCGTCACACAACTATGATATACGGTCACAAGACCCTCTTACATCTCAAATGTACTCAGGGCCGAGCCACAGGTCATCTTAAGAAACTCTGAGAAAACAGCCTCACGAAGACTCGTCAATACTTGAACGCGGTATGACGTAGTTTTCTACCTCTTCACGATCATCAAATAATTATGCGTATCGGTTCTCGGTATCGAAACTCATAAATAAAAGTTCCGCGAATATATTCTGACGATCATTAAACGTCGCGATACAAACCCGTGGTCCAGTTTCGATAATACGTCGTGGAGTCTGTAATCAAAATAAAGCGTGACAGAAGCAATCGCTCCTTTGCTCCTGTATCGTCCACGGGCCTGATGGTAGTGTTCTTACACAAAGATACTCATCCTGTACGTGAGACCTGGTGTAAAGCGTTCTGCGATCTCTAGTAACGCGAGCAAAAACCTGAGTTATGGCAGGACGTGAATCTGGTTACGTTGCTAAAGCCCCTCGGCGCAATCCACACTCGGTTTAGTGGGGTTATACATCCGTCAAATGAACGTGTGTCTTCGACGCTTCTCAGTCAGTTATGTAAGTAAAATATTTAGCCGATTATTGACCTGTGATCTGACCCTTGCCTACATATGTGCCGAGTCACAATATTCGAGTGAACGAGCAAAAAAAATCGGCCGATTTTATCGGCATCTATAATTACTGCTGACTCGCACTGACTGAGTTCCGAGTGCTTTTATTTCCGAGCTTGTTCTAGTTGACCATAATCATGAGTCATAACATATCGACGTAGACACATTCTTGCTGATTTCGTGTCGTGTTGAGTTTTGGTAAGTTGTTCGTGCGTCGACTCACGATCTGATCGGTACAAACCTAATTTGACAATTCATCTATAGAGGCGGTTAAGAACCCAAGATCAAAGAGGGAATTTGCCTTGAACTTGGTCGCGTGATGAACAAGAATATAGTACCAGCATCTATAAGTCGATTAAAGTCACGATCATAGATAAAGCGATTGGAATATGTACCTACTAAGAAAGATAAATAACGAAAGAGCTTTAAGAGGTGGTAAAAACGGACACCATAATATGACTTAGTATGCAAATTAGCCGAGTCGCACAGCAGCTGGTCTATTGGCGTGTAGAAATATTCAGCGAGTCATTTTCGTGTTCAAACCCACCTAATAGATGGTGGATAAAAATCTCTGGATCGCGATCGGTCTGCTATGGATCGCTGTGGTTGTAGGTACCGAGTTGAGTGGTTCTTGCTATGATTCGTGATCCATGATCCACGATCTGCTTCCATTGACAGTGATCAAGTATTCAAGCTCCATCGTGCTTGGATAATATTTAAATTTAAATCCATGCGCAGCGATTCCGCGTCTGTCCCGATCGCGATCTCAATACGAAGAGTCGCTGCCCGACGTCTACCGGGCATCTGGTATTAAAGTTTTTTACACATCGATACAGACTGCATGCCATTGACGTGCAGTAACCTCTGAAACGCGGTATGACTTCATTTATATTAGTATTGGCTTGAAATTTGAACTAGTATCTTATTATACCTACGCGGTGTGTTGTGCGGCTACCAGCACGCAGTGACACAGTTCAAGATAGATACATGCTGGTACTAGACACACATCTGGCGATACCTGATCAAGGACTTGATTCAAGCGGTCAGAAATGGGCGTGGGCAAACTAGTCGCATATTATTATTTGATTAATGATTTTAAACTATGGTCGAAGCAGTGGCTGCGGTGGAAGTAGATGATGTAGTTCTTGCCGTATATGATAAGCAAAATTATCCATGTTGTTCAGACAATTTAGTTCCAAGGAACAAAAAATACCAATTTTATGGTTATTGTTCCGGTTGTCGGGTAGAAAGAAATAAAAAAAAAAAAAAAAACAAGGATGGATGTGGCCGCGGAGAACATCTCGAGCATGACGATCAGGAATGAAAGAAACAAACGAACAACGGGCAAGAGAAAATTAACGGTATAAACTGTCTCGCGTCAACTGAACCTTAAACAAGCCCGAACAAACGCCAAGTTTATCTCTGACCCTGCATAGCATGATCGTTATTGTTACCGGACGGTTATTCTCGTTACGATCTGTCATCTGATATCCGAAAGCGATCAGTGACTTCGGCGTATGAATTAATTGAACTTTTATTTACCCCCACTTATTATGCCAGGCTATTCGAGCCTTCTAGCCGTGGTCGTTTCGGAGGAAGCCGTTATTAAACACGTCCTATCGTCAAAACTTACCGTTACTTCGACATCTTGATTTGAATTAATCAGTACCGTATTCCAAATGTCAAAACCGATGTTCGTTTACCTGTGTGAATTTGCCTCAAGCAGTTTAACGCTTTAACGATAACAAGATTTATATTTTACGACGTGAGATATATACCTGTGAATTAGTATTAATTTTTTGATTTTTTTGTTTCTCTGCAGATTCCTCCGGTGAGAATCAACGCCAGGGCCGAATGTCTTTGCACGCAGAGCCGCCCTCGTCGAAGGCCAAAAGGGAACAAGCCCTGCGAAATATCCTGGCAGCCAGACGTCGCCAAGTTCTGGGACAACGTCCAAGTGACCAACTGCGAGGTGTTACTGTGCCTCGACTACGTGGCTACATTCCAAAGGACATAACTGACGTCCTGGAGGTCCAAGAGTCGAGACACGGCCTCTACATCACGGCTCCGACCGGCGGGAAGGCAGAAATCAACGTCGAGGAAGAAGCTCCCGAACCGTTAACCAAAAGTTTTGTCAAAACGGCTCTGGAGGAGTCCAGTCTCGTTGAAGGATTCGAAAATGTGACATCCAAGAATTCGGAAATCGCCAAGCAAACTACGGAAATTAAAGCTCTGGGCTATGATGACAGGACTACAGTTGGACCAGAAGCCAAGCACAAACTATCATCCGGGATTTCGAGAACCGGTTACTCTTCCACGAACAGAAATAACTCGCAGTATCTGCAAAGGATTCTCCCTGCGAAAACGACGCCTATCAATGACCCCGATCCTCGAAAGAATAACAACACGGTGATCATGTCTGAGAGCTTGTATAAACACTTTAGGCCAGTGGAGAGCAACGTTCCTATCGAAGAGATGACGCAGTTTTTGTACTTTGGTCAGAAATTGAGCCCTGATACGCAGAATACTACGAGCAGTAATTCTTTGGAGATGACGCCAACCCTGCCATCGATTGTTAGCTCGAGGAGGAGATTTTCTATGAAGAGATTCAGCACGACGACTCCAGTCCCGATCCCGAAGCTCGAAGATATCATAAACGAGGAGATGAATATCGCCGTGGAAAGACAAACCGTGGAAAGGAACAAAATCCCAAGAATAAAAAATGGGTTCAGGAGCCCGAGTGCCAGTAGTTTATATTACAGAAAGAGTCCAGTCAAACCTGCTGATCCCACGATCGTCGCAAACGTAATCGGCCTACCAGAGACGAAGAATGTGTCGGAAAGGGACACTATCTCGAAGAGCAAAAACGTTTCCCGCAACGATGAACACCCCGCAAACCCGTCCGCTCACGCGTCATTGCTGCACCAGGTGCGCGGCGTAGTACTCGACGATATGCAGGGCCAAGGGAAAGGAAAACCAACGTCCCACGATTCTAACGCATCTAGGAATGCAGCCAGAGAAGCCATACCGACCCAGATATCGAACGAGACGACCGATCACGGTTCCCTGGTCACAAGGACCAACGACAGAACAGGAGCAGGGGAAAACAAAGTGAGAAAAGTGATTTCGAAAAGTGATGATATCGAATCGCAACGACCGATCTCAGGGGAGGAAAATCGCCGATCAATCAACGGACACTCGTCGGGCTATCAATCGGGAAATTTGACGTCCTTTGACTCCTCAGTCCCAATTTCGTCAACGGAGTTACCAGAGATAGAAAAAACGAGGACAATAGAAAAAATTATTAATAAGACTTCGACCGATGAGATTCCGTCAAAAGTCAACAACGATCGCGTTAACCTGGCGTCTCCAGGTGGTTCCCCACCTGTCGCCCTGCCGGCGCAACAACACGTGTACGCGTACACGATAACCAACGTGACGCGACGGTTGCGCAACTACTCCGGACCTGGGGTAAGCAGCAAGGAGGAAGGCGAACAGCAGGGCCCCGCACCAGCCGGGACTGCCGAGATAAGCGACGGCTCGTCGAGCGGTATAGTGGCGACGCGGTCCCGGTCCGATCTCAGTGCCGGCTCAGCGGCTGAAGGAGTTACAACATTGGTGGGGGATCAGGTAAACCATCGTAGTGGGGATTACGGTCCCAGGTCAGACGCAGACGCAGCATCCCGCGGTGCAACCTCGATACGAACGCCACTCGAAGTAAACAAGACTGCGGTAAAAGTCGTGGACTCGGAAGTCGGTGAGAGCATTCGTGCGGACGCTCTGTCCCAGAGTATTGGGAGTCGGATTTCGGCCGATGTAGAAAACGAGAAACACGTTCAAGAAGATCTTCGGGACGTGGATCAACGGATGCTACAAAAATCGGCCAGTGCTGTGCTGAACCAGAGACCCAGTGACGAGGATCACGTTATCGGTAAAGTAACACGTCGTCGCGATCAATCCCGCGGACATCACTTCAGAGTGCTCCAAAATCAGGGAAAGAATACGTCAGTGAAAAACGAGAGAGGTGACTCAGTTCCGAGACAATCCATGCCAAACGAAGAGGCTAATAACTCAAGTGGGACTCGATCGAGCACGTCGAAAACCTCTAATGAGTCATTGCAGTCCATACCCAAACCCACGGATAATGTCATGCAAAATCATACCTCCCCGCGAAATTCCGAAGATCCTCAGGGAGTGAATGGAAAACGTAACTTTGAGGAAAATAGCGATAAAATTACTTCAGATATGCTCGCAGAACAGCCGTTAAAAAAGTACTCCGATATGACGGATCGTCACGCTGCTCCTGACATTCAAATCTTGGATGTTACGATGACACCTTCGGAAGTGACGACCCTGCAAGAAGGCGGTGAAAATATTGACAAGTTGAAAAATGACGGGGACGATAAACCCGGCAATTTTAGCGAAGTCAGCATCACGACCGCCAAAGTTGAGACTAGCAGTAGTAAATCTAATCTTAGTGACTTCGGTGCTGGCGCGATACCTGATGATCGAGATAAAGACGTTAGTGGTTCGAGTCCAGTGGAAGCAAAAAGTGGAACGACTGATGGGAAATTAGAAACGTTTACGACCTCACCCAAAGAAACTATAACAGTACAAAGCACAATGCCTCCGTCGCTTTTTCCGGTCACCCCGTGGATGATCTCGAGCGTAAACAAAGCTGCGGATAAAGATGGTAATGTTGTAACGACCGAGGAGTCTATAACCGAAATTCCAATGAACAGGACTACAAATCTTACCGAAGCAAACAGACCGTTCGGTATCGCTCAGGATCTGAGCCCTTCGGAAATTCAAAAGATGTATAGAGCCTCTAATACTATGAGACCGGAAGTGGTGACCACCCTGAAGCCAGAAGTACAAATGTCAACAAAGCAGTCCCGAGATGAAGGTGAAGGTGGAGGTGAAGTTGAAGGTGAATCGCCGATGAGAGAAACGAAATTCAACGCTTCGGTGTCTGACGAAAATTGGAATGGTCAACGAACCGTAAGTGTGGAAAGATCGCCAGAAGTCAGAGGGAGAAATTTATCGGACAAGACGAAAGATAAGGATGATATTCTGCCCATTATGCACCTGTACAATACCACTTCGATCTTCAACGAAACCAGTTCTATTGCGACAAGCCCGTCCTCCCACGGAACTGAAACTCAGCACGCAATACTTCCGGATGTTGAGAAAAAGGACGAAGTGAATGAAAAAGGGTTGGATTCAGTTACCACGACTTTGCCAACCGCAAGTACAGTACTTGGTGAGGAAATAGCGAAAACTAAGATTCACGATAATGCTTCTATCCCCGGCCACAATCCCGGCGCAGAACGACTTCCTGATTCCTTGTTAAACAAGCCAGACAATTCGATGCGACACAAGGAAGATCAAGGCTCTCGGGAACCAGCGGGGCCTTCGTATTCCAATAAAGGAAACAACTTTACGACCAGCGCTGATACTAACAGAACTCGGTATAAGCACGCTCATCAAACTCCTGTAGCCAAGTTGAACGCTTCCGCGTTTGATCCTACAGTGAACGTCACTTATTTCGGGTCCAGTTTGGTATCGCCCAGACCTAGAGACCCAGTAAACATTAGTAATGAAGTGGTTTCAAAGATACACGAAGGAGATACCATTGCCACTCAGGAGACGGTTGCTGTAGTCAGCTACATCCTAGTTACTCTTGTCGTCTTCCCAATCGCCGTTGGTGTTGGACTGATCTTGAGACGACTGATTATTAGAAATCGCAAGGTAAATGGCCTATGACATCCATTTCTTTTCTCTTTAACAAATCATATGAGTCACAGTAAGCATTTATCTTTTTCGTTTGTGGTACTATTAGAGAATTGAAGGTAAAGTACCAAAGTATCGAAGATAAAGAGCAGACCACCCCATTACCAACGCTGTAACTCTAGTTTATGCATTGTACGTTCCCCTTCACTTGCTACGTCGATATTTATGATACATTTTTCATATTTTCTGGATCATAAAAAAGAAACCAAAAAAAAAAAAAAAAACCTCCACGCTTCACGAGGCACAAATTCTTCTCTATATCTCGAGGCTCTGTGTATGCCTTTATTTCATTTCTTTTCCACGCTACTTCTCTGGATCTTCTTTCCATGATAATAGCTACTCTGTTTTATAAATAATGAAAGCATGAAGTTTGTTGTGTAACGCGTATGAAGAGCTGGCTTCCAATTACAAATATCTATTGTCGATTGGTATATTACGAGTATTCTAAACGGACTCTATTCAATTTGGCAAGAACAGGTGTACTACTACGTCAATGCCACAATTTCAATTGAACAATTCGCGTCACTTTCTTAGCGTCAACAGATCCATTGACGTCCGTTGCAAAACTAAACAAATAGCGAAACGAAACGAAACTGCGTCTTCAATCGCATACACCTGTAATTCTTATCGTTTAATTATTTTCTTTACAAAATTTTATGTCGCCTGCGAACGAGCGTAAAGCTCGTTCAATTCACCTTCTCATTTCAATTGAATTTATGTACGGATACTTTACGATCAGATTCGTCACGTGCTAAAGGGTTTCACTCACCTCCGTCTCGCTAACACACGCTGAAGTATATTCGTTCTTAAAATTGACGCGATTTTACTACGACAAATGCATCGTACACAGATTAGTATATGCGATCATGTGTAATGTGGGCGATGAACGATACTTGCGTCACTATCACGTTTACTATTATAAACGAGGTGACCGAGTCACCACGAAACACGTGTGTCTTATTAACCTGTTCGATATGTATGTCTTAAAATATTGATGAACGGTGACCAAATCAGATGATTCGAAGAAATTTTTTTTCCCTTCTTGTTCATAGTAGTTCTTTGAATTTCTAGCCGCGAGAGTGCTCGTTAATTATTTTCCGAACAATAATTGAAACGCTGGAAGCGTGTACCTATATATATGCCTTCTCGGTAGCCCGAGGCAGGAATTTTTTATTTTTTATTATATTTTTTATTTTTATACCGTTACTGGATTACATTAAGTTTATCTTTCCCGCGATTCTTAAGTACCACTCTTCAAGTATAAACCGCTACACGAAACTCGGGAAGGTAATTTAAAACAGAATTAATGAAATAGTGAAGGCACGTGCAGCGGATCTATGATGAGAATTTAAACTTCACTTCACTTCACTTCACTTTACTTTATTTAACTTTGCTTTGTTTGGCTCGGCTTGAACAGATGCTGGAGGAGTCAGATACGTCGTCAGAGATAAGCTGTAGGAAAGACGCATTGAATCTTGAAAATGGGGACTTCAAGACGTCGATCGAAAAGGCTATAACAAAACTGCCTCGAATACAACACTTGGTAAGCCGATCCTGTAGAGTTATTTTAGTAAAAAATTCCCCAATGCATTTCATTTTGTTTTCATGGGGTAAAAAATCGGTTCCCTAACTGTTGCATCGTTTCTCTTCTGCAGTGTCACGAGGCGGAAAAACCACCACCACCTCCGACCCAGGAATCTAGGTGGGAATTCCCGAGGGATAAACTTCGATTACAAACAGTCCTTGGTCAAGGAAACTTCGGCCAGGTAAATTAAATATGCCTGCAATCACATAAAATAGAATAATTTACCACACAATTTCGAGCTGATTCTCATCTGCATAATGATACACATTTTGATATAATGTATGCCATTCGGTGGGCAACACAATTCTTGTCAAGGACTGAATTACAATTCATTCAATATTTGGGGTCTGAGGCCCCAGGGCGTATCGAAGCATTAGGTCAGACAGAAAGATGCATAGTATAGTATATGAATATGAAAATTGTATTTCATTCTGTGGCTCGAGTAGAATTGTTTATAGAGTAATTTCTGAGCGATGATCCATTTGTGATTCAAATAGGATCATATTAACATATACCTATATACACAGGTAGTTTAATCTTAGCACAAAGCTGCAAGTGATTCGTTTAATTTAATGCTTTCGCACCTCGAGCTGATTTTCTACAACGTTATGGTGTTTATTGATTGAAATATCAGAGCATCGCGTTACCAAGGTACATACCTACCTGCATACTTTGAACAGTCCCAGGTTTACATATCGTGTACATGTGTTGATAACTCCGTACGCTAAGACTGGTCGTTAAGTGATTATGCAAAGTGCACTACGTACATACGTTGGATATAACTGTGTATATGTATTCACTGGGTAATCGGGCTCGGGTTTTATTTTTCACCAGGTCTGGAAAGCTGAGGCCGATGACCTGACGGGTCACCAGGGCACGACGCGACTCGTAGCGGTAAAGACCGTCAAGGAAGGTGCCTCTTCGAGGGAGAAAGAAGATTTGGTTAGGGAACTTGAAATCATGCAACAGTTGGGTAACCATCCGAACGTGGTCACACTTCTGGGCTGTTGCACGGAGGAAGGTATGTGAAGATCCCATGACCTTGATTATAAATCTCTAGATTTTCTTCTTCTTCTTTTATTTTTCATCCTAATACATGAAAATCATTGTCATTATATTCGCGTGTACACACGTGTCATGAAACCGTGATCAAGGAGTTATACCAAAAGGAACCGACGCGTTCTTCGAAGCTCGGTGCAGATGTGCATCAGGAAAATAATTACAATATTCTTGCACATTCTCATTAAGCCGTATACGTTCAACAACTTGACAACGAATGTGTTTTATACCGTATGGCAAATGCTCAGCTAATCTACCTCCACTTATATGTTAATGTAATGACAATATTTTCCTAACTAAGGTTTTGAACACGACTGCGGGTAAGTAAGCGGGTACCTGTACTACCCGCGTCACCTGTTTCAACAAATGTGCAATACCGTCGATGAAAACCTTTGTTCAATGTTAAACAGACGACAAAACATCTGCCAGTTCATTGCTATAATGATTTGCCATCGGATAAACAAGTTTTGAATGAAAAATAAGAAAAAATTAAGAAAAAAATAGAAATTCAATTTTGATTGTAAATAACGATAACGAGACTCATAAATCTGGTTATTATAATAATTGTCAAAGTGGTATAAAGTCTCGTCGAAGCTGCCACGTCGTAAATGACAGAAAATTATTGTGAAAAATGTAAGTTTACTAAAAAAAAAAAAAATTTACACTCGTGCGGTACATCCTGTAATTCGATATCGGCAATATTCGAGACCTCGATATCTCGCGCATAAGACGCGAGCTAAGAAGTTTTGTAAAATAATAATGAGGATTATACGAAGAATTTAATAGCATTGACAGTACAATGAGTCGTCAAGAATTTACCTTAACGATCAAGACGAATCATAATAATTTTGAATAACTTCAGTGTAAAAATAAAGAAAAAATAAAATGGAAAGGAAAGGAATGGAAAAAACAGAATTGCGTAATTCTACGAATGATAATTGCCACAGCAACACTATCGAGCAGTCTGCAGCATCTGTGAGGAACTGTTCGTCTCATAATTCACTAATTTAGTTAATTACCTCTGCAGTATTTACAACAGTGTTAGATCATTCGGGGAGTCAGTTTTTGCCGAGAAAAATTAATCGCTAATAAATCCTGATTCGCAAATCGCATCATCGAGCGAAAATATGTTTTCGAAAGCAATGAGTCTTCGATTAAATCGATTCGTTACGTGTAGTTCGTATTAATACCTGTACAAGCAAGAATATAGAATCATATACGCCGTTATTTCAAACTCTGAACTCATTTTTCATTGTCATATTTGTGACCTGGGCCTCGCCCATACCACGAACCTCTATAACATGATTCCACCGCGATTAACGTCGGCGGGATCATACTTTCAAATTCACGATCTAATTGTGCGCTGCGGAGAAGCTCCATTGTCAAAAAGTCATTCTCGACCTCGTGAAAGCTGTATTTGAAAGTTTGCCAACAACAAAGGGTTTCCTGTGCATTATTTTATACAGCTGTGTATATGTGACTGGAGAGCAAAATTTATGACACGTATTAAATGTGTTTTTTTTTTATAACTTTTTTGACTATCGGACCATTTTTACACCACGAAATCTTGGTCGTCTGGTTCAAATGCCTCCGGTTCTAAAAAAAATTCCGCATAAAAACCTAGCCAACTGCACATTGGAAGACTTTTACTATCGTTTCAAATTATTCACTCAACTTCCTTCAGTCATCGAACATTTTTTCGTATTTTCAGATAAAAATTGAGATTTTATTAGCATTTCTCAGCAGTTTTAGCAGTCGTTCCGTATGGCTACGACCTACATTACCTCGCACCTACTCATCGGCACTGTACCGTTAATTTGTGGCCCGAATTTAGGGACCTGGTTTGATTTCGGTCAGAATTTATTCCTTTCGCTAGTTTATGGCTTACATTGAGAAGCACTGGTCTAGACTTGACCGAGTCGCAACGGAGTGGGCGAATTTTTTTTTGTCCGCAATCGGGTTTTGACTCATTTCAACGGGCGCCACTTTTTTTCTTCGAAAATGGACCCGGAGAGAAATACTAGCGCGGGCGGTTCGATTGTGTCCCCTTTACTGCCATCCACTATAAGTCCGCGGAATTCTGGTATTTCAGCACCACAGGGCCTCCCTTAATCGCCTTCAAATCATCGAAAACTGGATGTGGATAATATGGAAAGAGTTAGTAGGATCGCGATGACAAATTTCAGCAATTCTCGCGTCGTATTTTAAGGAAAAAAAATTTCACTGCGATTGCCAGTGATCGCCAATCGTAATGGAACGTCGTTAGCGCTCTTCTTTGAGGATATTTAGTCTCTAATCACCATGGTGTCGACGCGAGAAGAAGTTCTGGTCTGAATTACCTTTCGGAATTCCAGCGATTAAAAGCCAAATAAATAAAAAAGAGTCGAACGTGAGGTGGGAAAGAAATCATAATGTATTCCGTAGGAGGGGAAATTAAATCATTCCTATGATGATCGTTATGGTGAGTTTGTTTCGTTGGACTTCGCTGACGGACGACGGAAATCGCTATCCGTCAGGAAAATGATAGAGAGTAGAAATAAAAATGTACCTACATTTTGTTTACTGCAGCATCGATTCTAAAATGTCTGACCTTTCGCAGAATCTCTCACACTGTGGGCGTTGAATGCTATTATTTAACATCGAACCGAGAGTGAATATATAAATTTATAATGTTCCACCTACAAGCTTCGCGTCCGCAGGAAACTCCGGACTAAGCTTTTGCATAAGTCAGCTTCAGCGGACGTACTCCACCGCACCGCACCGCACCGCACTGTATGTCCAGACGTAAAGAAAGACGAGGTGTTCAAGGTGTTTCCATGATTCTTTCGATTTCTATCAGACAGACGAGCGCCCATCTTTAACCGTGCAGAACTTATACCCGATGCGATAATATTTCGCAAAAATTTTGAACCGTGAAAACTTCGCTACATTAACAACGTAGATTTTCTTACTCCGGACCTTGGACGTAAAAATTTAAACTGCAAAATGTTGTTCGTTCATTTTGCATCTTTGATTTCTTCTCTACCAAGTTTTTCAACATTCTTACTCACGCGTTTATATACTTCAGTATAATTTATTCGTTGAACGTTCAAAGATGATAAGGAATCGATAGTAATATTACTTCCGCTATTGTTTCGCATTTGTTACGATTATTGTTCGATACTTTCCTTATCGATCGCCAATCTGAGTCACGACCTTGATTTTTTATGATACTACTAAAGTCACACGCGCGATTCACGTGACGCTGTACTCGATATTCAGTTTCAAGTCATGTTAATTTTTTATTTCAAGTATTTTACTCACGATCTTTTAGTCATTTTCTTGAATAAACAATCCAATCAAAAGACAAACAAAGATCCTCAAGATTTTCGAGTTTTTCGAAAGCAAATTACAATATGATCAGAAATCGTTGTGTAAAGATATCCGTGTCTCGCATGTTTGCCTCTTCTAATAGGACGTTTAGATTTGAGATTATTGGGAGGGTAAACATCGATAGCAAAAAGGAAAAAAAAATAAAAAATTATGCGGATAGCCTATAACCAACCCGAGTTATTAGCAAGCGGAATATAGCCTAATAAAGGAGTTATGGTGGAGGTCTGAAAAGCCCCGACAAAAGTGCTCTCATAAGATACAATCAGGGCGTACAAACCACAAACCCACCAACCCATTCGTTGGGTCTATAATGTTCGTCTTAAAACACCATAAATACGCCCTTAATACTTCCAGGAGCACCGGAGGGGGTTCCGCATCGTAATCTTCTAATCGTAGCCGCATTGTTTATCGATATTACCTACGTATCATAAGAAACGACACGCGTAGATCAATTTCGCGTGTAAAACCTGCGTCGATAGTATTCGATAATTCATTGTTATAGAGGTTTCACGTGCGGAGTCCGCGTTTGGTTTGAGAAAACGAGGAAAAAAAGTAATAATAATTATAGGCATGGGCATAAAGATACCGTCGAGTGATTTTTATGCGAAACAAATTTATGGGAATATTGTAATTCAAAGTGTTTAGTTAACGATAAGAAAAACTATATGTTGGACAATTATTTACGATATACATATATGCGCATGTGATCATGATCGTGTAGTTAAAATCTCTTGAGAATATCTAAGAATAACATGACCTCACTCAACCATCAAGTTCATTAAAATCTATAAAATGGAACTCCGACTTTTCTCACGACAAGACTCCTGCAAGGTTCCAACGATGGCTGATTTTTTATCAGCTTCTTACACCTGAACGTGTTTGCAATGATAGCGACCGTACAGCCGCGAATTTCAATCCCAACTAACAATCTAATTATGCAAATTGACCACCCTGAATTAAGTATGCAAGCCAGATCCTGAATACCGAGTCGTCAATTGTTTTAAACACGCTATCATTTTCAGCAATTGCTTCGTTCACGTTGTTAGCATTTTCAACTTAATTTTACAGAAAAATAGTTGATTATCGCAACAAAAAAAAAAAATCTGCACGAATTAAGTATAATCGAACAGCCACGCCGTATATATGCACAGTGTCATGGAATGATCTCATCAATACCGGAATGCATATACCTAGAGACATTTTTAAATACTGACTAAGTTTCTTATCTCGAAAGTTTTAGTCATATACTTTGTGACATTATCGCCGTGAAACATAAACTTCAAGTTGCACGTAGTTTCTAAAAAAACGATAAGAAACAGTTTTACTTTCGCGGTATTTCAACCGAGCCTCATACTAACTGCATCACCATATTATACTGCATCTCACGTTATAGCGTGTTGATGTATTAGCTTCAAATTACTTGATGAATTCTAAGAAAATTTTACCTGATCGATACTCTCTTAGTCATTAGATGATTAATGTTTTATTTTTTCTTTTTGATCATAACAGTTCACGTCAGCCTGCAGACAATGAGCTAAATTTCGAATGGTTTTGTTTTACAGAACCTCATTACTTGATACTGGAGTACGTGATGTATGGCAAATTGCTTGCTTATTTACGAGATCATCGTACCAGACAAGACTTCTACAATTTTAGCGAAGATTCGGCTGCTCTGACGTCAAGAGATCTCACGGTCTTCGGGTACTGTGTAGCCCGGGGCATGGAATACCTCGCATCCAAAAAGGTGAGAAAATATATATACACAGGGTGACCCAGAACTAAATTTCCAAAATGAAAGGTGTCCTAGAGGAGGTCGAACTGAGTAAATTCGCCCGAAGAACATGGGGTCTCCGAAGTCGCGTTCGCGAGATATCACAGGTTAAAAAAGTATCGCTATGCGCCGCGATCACGGCGCATAGCGATACTTTTTTAACCTGTGATATCTCGCGAACGCGACTTCGGAGACCCCATGTTCTTCGGGCGAATTTACTCAGTTCGACCTCCTCTAGGACACTTTTCATTTTGGACATTTAGTCCATTTTGGACATTTAGTTCTGGGTCACCCTGTATATTACTTACACCTTGTGTCTACAGCTATAAGTCTACACGAAGTTCTACAACTAAACTAACAATATAAGAGAAATCGTTACGCTGTCTATTATCTTCTTCGTCTCATCCCGCATTAGGCACGAGAAGTTTGAACACGCGTTACTAGGTCAGTACGACTCGTTTCTAGTTACTTCGTTCAAGGCACACCTTATTTCCGTATATTTAAAACTCATTTATTCGGGTTTAACATCGTGTATTTCGTCTGAATATTCTATACCTACGAATAAAATTAGCAAACAGGAATGTAAATATTTGAAGTTTACATTTTCGACGACTATAATAATTCTCATCTGTAGAAACATTGGCATCGAATTATACGCCAGTTCAAATGAACACGTTGTTAATAAAGAAACTAGTGTCGTAGTAAATACTCGGTGTAATTCTAGCATTAATTTGTTCAAAAATTAGACACGTATGTGTCTACGATTGTAGAGAAATAATGAAACGATATAATATACTTAGATATTGGAAAAATAAAATTCCAACGAAGGAGCTTTACGGGGAAAGGATATTTGCTAAAAATATTTCAACGAACCGCGATAGTTTATTACCTCGAGTTTTTGAATGTGTGTCAGTCGCACTGCATCGGCCCTTAACAGCTGCCGTTTTGGAAGACGTTACAAAGGACGTCAAATATAACCGTTAAGCAGGAAGATCGGTACCAAAAAATGTACCGGTATAAGAATCGCGGTACAATTGGTGATAATTGCCAAAAAAAAAAAATCGGCAATAATTATTCTGCGATAAAAATCGTATCATTGAAATATACGCCTGGGTATTCGAGCAATTATGTAGACAAAAGATCGTCCATACGAATGGAAAAGTACCAGTGTGTTTGAACAAGAAATCGTTTTTTTACCATTTACGATTAGCATTTCCATGCAAATAGATATAATAATTCGAAGACTTGTCAGCGGAGTTTCTAGTAAACAAACTACGCGGGTGATATTCATCTTCATACACGTAATTACCTGCTCGAAGTTATTATGGCTGTTTTGCAAAAATGGAAGAAAAAAAAAATTGAAATTAAAAAAAAAAAAAAAAGATATTTATAGTTAATATCGTTTACTGCACACGATAGATCAACGCGAAGAATGAAATACGTAAATGCCAGCCGAACTTTATACCTGGTACGATGCTCGTTTAGTCCAGGTATATAATATCCTATATATGCTACGTTCAGAAACTGTATCCGCAGATTTTACAGTCCGCCACTTGACGCCCCCGCAATACACGATTCTCTGCCAGCTAACGATAACGAATGGCTCAACGCACGGCGTTGATTAGCGATATTTGTGTCTCGGATGACATAGAGGCATCGATTCGCGTCAGCTTTGTTGGTTCTTACTTTGACGTATATGCATCCTGCCCAGGACGCGAGAGAAACGTATTACTCGAGGCGTAGAATCGGTATCCCCGTAACAAATTTAAGTAATTAGAAAATTGAAGAAATTTCATTGTAAGACTCGGTGTCTGGCCTTGAAATTGAGATTCAATGATCCCTATACAAGATCGGCTGTATAATAATAATTCGTTTCTAGGAACAGAGAGGAAACAAAACAGGAAAAGTAACGAAATTATAATTGAACGGAATTGCAATCGAGTATTGAATTTATTATTTTTATTATATTCCGATGACAGGACAATCAAGGCATAAATCAATTTAATAATTATTAACTCTATAAGGAAAAATTCGAAGAACCATTCGCGGAAAAAACAACTTCCTGGGTTATCCACGAAGGGGGAAAAAAATAATATATCCAACAAAGTTGGATTCTAATTCTATGCTGCTTGAGACAGGATTATACCACTGTGTACCGTATTCTTTGATGAACAAGTACTCGGACTTTGAACCGTATTTTTCTGTACTCACATGCTTTACGTTTATATAAAAGCTAGGCTCGAGACATGTAAATATAGACATGCGATATAATATTTTCAGAATTTACGGAATGAAAAAAAAAGCGTGCAAACAAAACTGGCTGCAGGTGCATTAAAATTTGCATCACAATGTCCTGAAGTGACAAAGCCAACCGAAAACAAATTGACCTATGACTATTTACCAATAGCTGTTATTGTGGAATTGACATAATAAATAAATATTAAACCAAGGAAACAATCATATGATTGACTTATTTGACTCTTTTCGTTAATTTTTCTTTTTTTATTCTTCTTTTTCTATAGATTATTCACAGAGATTTGGCAGCGAGAAATGTGCTAGTGGACCACAATAAATTATGCAAAATCGCGGACTTTGGAATGTCCAGGTTTTCGAACGAGGATGGTGAAATTATTGAGACGAGACATGGCAGGAATGCTCTACCTATACGATGGATGGCACCAGAGTCTCTAATCTATTCACTCTTTACCACAAAAACTGATGTATGGAGTTTTGGAATTCTGATGTGGGAAATCGTGACCTTAGGTATAATTCCAGACTCGTTATTTTTAACCAATGAGAATGATTTCTGCACATGATTTTGACAATTCTTGCACGGATTTCTTTTTTTGTACCGGACGTTTATGATTTTTGAACAATCTCTTCAGGTTCTACGCCGTATCCGGATATGACGGCGAGAGAAGTAATGCGGAACGTACAGAGCGGATATCGTTTGGAAAGGCCTTCGCACTGCCGAAGTGAACTCTTCAGGGTGATATCGAGGTGCTGGCAAGCCGATCCCGACCGAAGACCAGAGTTCCAGGTCCTTAGAAGGGACTTGGCTCAGCTACTTGAAGATAACATGAATGGACATTACGTTGACTTGGAAAGTTTTGCCTCTGAATGCACAGATTGAAGTAAGGACTGTTATGGGTTGACCTGAACGACCTTATAAGTAGTTATCTTGCTTGATCTGGTACCTCTGCATTCTGCACTTCATGGCGGCGTCGTTGAAAGCGACTTGTAATTGTGAACGTCTATAGGCAATGCAGATTGGTTGATTAGTGATTTATGCGGCGATGAGTATTGCTAACTTTCCTTTCAATCATTTTTTTTTTGTGATTTTGTTTTTTGGTATGTTTTGCAAATATTATAAAGGGACGAGTGTCGACGATTAATTGTCCGGACAAGCGCATGTACCTTTTCTTTTAACTCGATTATCGATACATGCGACCAGTGCAGAGAAGATTTTCGAAAAAAAAAAAAAATATATCCAATCTACGCGAGAACGGAAATTTCTTTTACTTTTGAGAAATCAATAAAACAAATTATCAATGTGGTTTGGATATTCTGAGTACCTATATGCGTTTAGCAGCTCTCGTCACATCGAGTAAACATTATTTTACGTTTTGGTGACGTGTTTTTTCCTTTTTTTTTTTTTTTTGTCTTCTCACGAAATCCAGAAGTTGTTTGAGCAGTGATGCTACTCAATTTGATCATTGAATATTTTCAAACTTGCCATTCAAACGATCTTTTGTCGATGACCGCTCACTTGTCCGAATTTTTATTAGCTATTTCCATTCTAGAATCACGAGTACCCAGTTAAAAGTGCAGCAGATACTCATGGTGTTAAAGTACGATGAACGTAACGAAGTTATAACAGTTTTTGAATCATATTATTATTATGATTGAAAATTAATTTGAACAAAAAACAAAATCCAAAAGTTTTTTTCTTATACGATATATAATACTGTTTCGTTGGTGTAATGATTACAAAAAAATTTTAGGTGATAAAAATTGAAAAAGGCTGCTTATACGCTCACTCACTCACGTTTTTTTTTTTTTGATGATTTGAAAATACGCTAGAGAGCTTGACGAGATATTAGTATTCTATTTAGTATTATTATAACTATGAGAAAAAATAATAAAAAAGAATTTAGGTAGTCTTTCTGATGATATTATATATAGTCGCCGTCTAATCGATATCTGTCGATACGCTTTTCCTATACATACCCATTGACAAATGTTAATAAAATTAGATGTTGATGCCAGCTAGCAATATATTAGGTATAGTATAAGACGTGCTACCTATACATTGTCCGATTTTGTAAAGTGCTTAAAAAAAAAACTTTGAGAAACTTAATTAAAGATGATTGTGGGTAGAATTTCGAATCTTTGTAGGATTAATGTTTAATTTCTTTTGTATTTAATTTATTTAATCCATTATATATGAGCTGATCGTCTGGCATCATTCGCGACGTATATATAGAATATGAAAAAATAAAAAAAAAAAATAGAAATAAAGATACAAACAGAAGGGGAAAAAAAACTTGTAAATATATTAGTATATCGTAAATCAAAACAGACAAAAACTATAAAGTTTTCACGTTATTTTTTATTATAATAGCTTTTAAGATATATAATAATGTAAGTTTACATTTTATGTTTATTTTTAATCATTCTAGTCTTTCGACACGTCTGGGGCGGTGATTGGCTGCGTACCCTGATTATTATATAGTAATAATAAACAGATTAATTAATTAATTAATTAATTAATTAATTAATTAATTGATCGAAGAAAAGTATAAAATAATAAAGATAAAATCGGTTGGAGTTATTATCTGGATGTGACTATATATGAATATATATTTATAATGAAAAAAAAAAATTTCATATTATTAATAATAATATGTCAGAAAATTACTCAGATGTGATATTTTATTTGTTAAAGTGTCTAATAAATTAACAATATATGTATATCGATATATTTAATGCCAGTCAAAGCTCCACCTTTGTCAGTTGATATTTTATTAAGTTTTTACGTACCTATATCATTCGATTTCTCAGTTTATTTTTTTTTATTTTCTATTTTTCATTTTGTCAAACAAAAAAGAGAGAAATAAATAAATAAAATAAAAAATAAACAAAATTAACAATGTCATATAATATATTATATACCTACGTATATGTATACCTATATATATTGAATAGAGAAATTAATTGTGAAATTGTCTCGAACGCATTTGATTTGAATAACGAAAACAAAATGAAAGAAAAATAAATGAAAAAAAACAAAAAACTTTACTTAGTCTCAAATAGTGTATTAAAAAATTTTCAAGTTAAAACTTATCGTCGTATTTTTTAAATTTTGTCTCACGTCTCTATAATTCCTATCCCTAAACCTCTAGCTGTACCATTTCTATTTTAATTCCTAGCCTATTAGTCTATTACTTGTTTCTAAATACGTATATCATACGTGCCTCTGAAAGGATCGAGGTAACGTTGATCAAACGTATCACCAAATTAGGCTTTATACCTAATAAACGTATATGTTATCTCGTGATTGTGATAGTCGTCTTGGAGCAAGGTAAGTACATACATCATACGTATCGTACACACAAATACACCCACATACATAATTATGTCGAAATCTAATCATTATAGTATTAATTCAGATTTTACATCGAATTGAAGAAACTCTTGAGAGAGTTGCACTATTTCCAAATTCTTTTCTATTATTAATCGACGATAGTAGAAGACTTTATTAATTTAGATCTGAGAAATGAATCATATACCCATACCTATACGTATAATCTGGTTATTCGTGAATTGTGCTTCTTGAATGGATACACATACATGATACATACCTATAATTAAACAGCTGATTATAAAATCTAATAAAGACGCTCTAGATTTGAATATTTTTTTTTTCCATAATATTATCTGCAGTGGAACCAAGATCCGCGTAATTTTAGCTAAGAACGTACCTACTCTTAATTAAATTAATTATACAAACATATGCAATTACTTCAATTTAATTAAGATAGAAGGTAAATAATTACAATGGCGCACGTAGCCCTCTGCAGTCTTCCAGATTTTTTACACCCACATCTTGATATCTGTATAGGTATACCGGGTCTATTCGTGGGTGAGACCCATAGGGCGCCCTATTATATGCAATTCATAGTACAAGTACGCTCTGTGCCATGAAAAACAAAGAAAATTGTGACGTTTAACTCTCAATTGTCGTTGTTTTTTCGGTAACAGAGCTTACTTGTACTATGAATTGCATATAATAGGGCGGCCTATGGGTCTCACCCACGAATAGACCCGGTATACACACGTGTTTGACGTATACTGACTACTTATCATTGTATAAGTTTTCGTCTTTCTACACGTTCTCGCTCTTCATTACAGTTGCAGGTATGTCATTCTGCACATGTTTTAAATATGTAGATCTGTAAACTCTTCCTGTTCAAGTTTATAATTGAATTTGTTTCAAGAATCCGTCAGCAAGTTTAATTATGCAACAATTAATTTACGTAATTGAGTAATAATACAATTTCGTGTTAATTGTTAAATAATTGTACTGTACGTACGTACAATATAAATTATTTATTTTTCATTCCTACGGATTAATTATTCAATTTACGAGAAACCTTATTGTTCCACGTCGAGGTAATAACGCAATTTTCAAAACTAAAGATATGTATACATAAAACGTATACGTAGGTATATAAAACGCGCAGTTAATCTCCCGGATGTAGAGTGTGCATATATGGCAGCCTTGTTTCTTCAATGGTTTATGAATAAGTAATGGGTACAATCAGAGAAAATTCAACTAGCTTAAGTTGAGTCAAATAACGGTATCAAAAAGGATGCAAAACACTTTCGTTTATAACTTGAAGAGAAATTGACATGAAGCTGTATATGGTAAGACTTCTTGGCAAAAATATAAGACAAGTAAAATATCGAAGTTTTCGTTCAATTTTTCCATTTCGAAACTCTTTCGATAATTATTTCGCCCATCTGTATACCTAGATACCTGTATTTATTGCATTATAAGACGTGCACGATACATTCGTTAAATAATAACGATGATAATAATACTAGAAGCCGAAGAAGTCGAGGCCGTATATCAATGGTTTCTGATTCAATGGGGGGTACTTCTTCTGGCTCTCAGACTTAGCATGTTCGCATTAAAGCGCGTGTTGTACCGTGGGACATTCCTTATGGAATAGGTAGGTATATAGAGATATACGTGTGCGAGTACACTGGCCCATACCATACAAACTTTAGCTCCTGCATAGTATATTATATTATTCACTCTGCACCAGCCATTATTTATTTTGCATAAAAAATGAATAAGAAACGAGTCGCAAGACACTCCCGGCTTCGCGGTGCGTATCCACAGCTCGCACGCAACCTGTTGCCACAATAGACGCACTTCGCACAATTCCGACGTATCACAAATTACGTTGTTGTTAAGACAAAGTGCATCTTGCTGGGTAACGAAAGAGATAACAAAAAAGAAGAAGAAACAAAAAAAAAGGAATAAGAATAAGTAAATAAAATCAGCAAACGAGGAGCCTTTGATTTCGATGTCCTACTTAATCTTATTCCACTGCAATGTCCGAGCATGAGGATAATTATTCCGACGTAGACTTTTTCCACTCTGCCACAGCAGATACCTTTGCGGAATTTCTCACCTCGCAATTAGTAGAGGCGCAAATCAGCTATAGATTATGCAGATTAATAATTCTACGCGAATCTGTTAATCGTGCCAATTATGCATATATGTACATGTAGTACACGTATACATATAAGCATATCGTACGAGACGCCAGATATCGAATAAGTATTGATATGCTAATTTTTTTTGCGCCTTTAATTTGAATTCCAGTGACAAATAAATTCGACAAAAGTGATTCAAATATCTCCAAGTAGCTATCATCGTGGCTAATTATTTAAAGCAAAGTACCAAACACATATCATAGGAGCGGCTAATTTATTTCTACCGCCCGGTTTGAATTAGAAATCAGAATTCATTAAAAGATATTTCGTAGAGACATTATATTGCACAGAATTAAATTTTAACGGGTGCTGATAACGGTACAATGGTATCCTGTACAGTGTTGATAAAATAACCAGTTCCAGCAGACGTGTCTCGTACGAATTGATATAATAATTGTGGAATCGGTGACCAAATGGATACAGAAATAGAAAACCGTAGTAAACTTAGTTTCCGAGAGGGTCTTAGCCCTTGATAAAGCACGGTATAAACTTGACCTATGGCGACCTAACGAATAACGAATAAACATCTTGTCAGCAATGTCTTATTGTAATAACAAGTAATTCGGACAATTAAATTACGAGAAAGCTACAAAACAGACGACCAACTTGGAACGGTTCAACATTGAAAGATCTTTGCTGGCACGGAGTAATGTCCTCGACAGTCAACATAATTGTGTATTACTCTGCGGTGAGCATTTTATAGGCAATTTACACAGTGTAGGTACGATGTAGTGGATTCAGAGACATTGAGATCTGAGTTGAAACTTAAGGAGAAAGGCATGAGGAATTTATTATTTAAATTCCGAAGATTCAACTCACAGAATACGAGTTATGGCGTGTACAAATCAATTCTGTTCACTATGCAGGAGGGAGAATAATTTTGAAAGGAATCCGAAGGGAGGTATGACCGGTAATCAAGTTTTCTTAGAAACGTATATTCATTACCGATCCCCTTTGACGACTACGCACTAGGTCAGAGTGAAAGACTTTCCCCTCGGAGATTATTCGGAGACCAACGGATCTTGCGTGTCTAACTAAGCGGCAGTCTTTGCCACACATTCACCGGCATCTACCTACACTGACAACCTCTTCTATATTATCGTAACGTGTGTGTGTGTGTACCAGTCCGGTCCAGCTGGATGCTGGGAGGCACTCATTCGAACTGGGTCAAATTTCTGTGCTCAAGTTTATATCTGAACATTCCATCAAGAGACTATTTCCAAATTTTATATTAACTTGTAGGAAATTATTGTGCCAGGAATTATTTTGAGAGCAGGATAAAAGCGTATCTAACGAAGTGAAACGTCTCAAAAATTATTTCACTGGCTCAATCGCCGGAGCTTAATCCGGTGCAGGAATTGCAAGTTCAAGTATAACGAGACTGCGCTTATATTGTTGCAGTCAAAACCCATGAAGTTTATTTGGAAACACTCACGGAGTGAATCGAATCGATGTATGAAATGTGATTCCCCGTAAACACGAAGAGTTTCTATTGCAGTGTGCTACTTACTCTGAAGAGCTCAACTTATTTGCGTACGTAAATCGGACGTTGGCTGGTAGGCAGGCAGGTATGCCACATCGCGCTCGACTACATCGTTCTAGATATCCTGAATCACCTTCGGAATCAAATACACAAAAACGAGCTTATACCACTTTTCCGCTTTCTCGATGGAGAACGCGAATGGGATAGAACTAATCGGCAATAATCCTTTCTCACATTTTATCCAAATCATGGAAGCTATAATCTTCGCTAACCGTGACCATTGCGGACACTGCAAACAAATTAACGTACTCAAAAAATCTCATGCACTGACTGACTAATACAAATTGAATACTTCCTACCTCACTTTTTTGAACACGACTCATTTTCTCATGATTTATTGAAGAACTCACTAATAATTCGCATAATTATTCGGGTTACTAACCTGAGATGAATCACGTTACATCAATTTGTTTTACCATCAATACAGAACAGGCACAATTTTTAATCGAAGAATGGGGAGATATGAATGCCAACAGTCGGAGCGATTAGTCGTTCACGAATGTTTGCCGGAGGCACATGGTTTCAGACCAATTATTTTTTAATGAAAAAAAATTATTGGCCTCGGCATAGATTGAAAATAGAGACACTTATCATGATCGTCGAGGTACCTAATGTATCTAGAAATAATGACAGAACTTGTACTACCTCAAGGTGCTAACAGATTCCGAAAATTAATCGAGTTAGTTAAGCCAGTATCACAATGGAAGAAAATTATTGCTTAATATCCCATCACTATAACCTTGTCCTTGGCCCACTACGACTTTCATTTAACCTTCAGTTATGTCTGCGGGCTAAGGTACAACTTTAAATATTGTTGAGAGGAGACCTGCAGGTGAACAGATCGCTTTCACCCTCGTCTGAATTTCAGTCTTGTATTTATTTTTAACATCGCGGGTCGTTTGACTATCGTGACATTTTAAGCCCACCCAATCAATCGAACGATGTACGATTGCATACGAATCACAAAAAGTATGATAATCTATGGAAATTGAGCTAAGTCGTTAAGTCGACGTGACGGTTCAGACATCATGAGGCTGATCGCGACAATTGCCTGGAGGTTGGGTAAGAATGACAAATGCAGGAATGAATTTGATATAAATCCTCAGATCACACTGGACCAAGTTACTAATACCGGTGCAGGTATACCAATCGGCTTAAATTTTGATAAGAAATCTCCTATAATGATCCTGACGCAGAAGTGACACTGTATCAATCCACGAGCCACGTACTCTCTCAGCTATGTAGGATAATTTTTTTCAACAATCGAAAAATAAAAAGGGTATACACGAAAAGTCGTGCCTTTCTCTTGAAACTAGATCCTCTGAGGAAGGTTGAAGCTGTACATACTAGTTCCAAGATCCGTTCGTTTCCTAGCGATCATAAATTCTTTCAATTTTTTATTTTTTTTTTATCTATCCATCAAACCCACAATTGGCCAGACCACAAGCACCGAAAACGCGACGTTCAATTACGTCGGCTAAAATTTTTACCGAAATTACCTAATTAAATTCTTATACTTGCAAAAGATTCGAAGCAAAGATCATGTGCGTTCTCGTCGTCAGTGGTACGCCAAACGGGACCGGGCAAACAGGTAACCGGCAGCGTGTGGCCGACTTCCCGGTAGGGCGGCCAGCCACCGATGTGGCCAATGCCTCTTGTTTTCTCGGTCACGGTTACGGACACTTCCTTGTAACCATACTTGCAATTAACAATTGTAAGACAACGCCTGAACAGTATTTGCCATCAAAGAATGATAAAAGGTGGTACCAGGTGGTATAAGAAAGAGTGGTCATCATCTTTTTGGCTTTTCAAATCCTCTTCAACGCGGTTTTGTAGATGCGCGCGCAATTGACTGAGGTGAAGGCTCCGGAGTGACGACAACGCGAGTCTCTTTTGACCCACAAAAACAAGCCGACGACTACGCCAGCGCGTTTGACCATTCCTCACAATCATAAGAGTCTAGAAGGACGGGAGATCAGAAGATGCAGATGAACACCGATTGTCAGAGATCTGTGCAGTGAATTTTCAGTATAAAGTCTTCACCGCGATAACGTGGCTTTTTTAAAACTAGTGCTGGAAAATAGTGTAAATCGATTTGTTTTTTTTTTTGGTTTTTTTTTTATCGGTGATTCATGAAGAACCGGTAATTTATAATTCGGAACTCACAAGTTAATAGTGCGCGATAATGAGGATACCTAGAGAAATATGCTTCTTCGTGGTGAGAAATATTGACGTATAAGAATATTACTTCTTCCACTATCAAAATTTTCCTTAATTACATTCAAAATTATGCGATTTATCGTATACAAATGCGTTCACATGCAAATTGAACCTAGATGCCACGTGGTTCGTCATCAATAAAATGTACAACCAGTTGATTCCAAACCGGGAAGCAGCTGAGTATTATCGAATGTCTCAAAGCGTAGTTTCGTTGACCTTTACTCTCAAGAGTATTGTAAATTATTCTTAACCACTCATGCGGTTACAGTCACTGATATGTAAATTTCTCGCCTTGAGCAATTTGGCTTCACTAAGTCGAAATTTTTATTTTTATTTTTTGCAATTCTTTTGGAGCCTACAACTGCGTGCTATGCTAAAGTATCCGCAAGCATATCATCTGTCAGTCAATCGTGTCGGATGGTGTGTTCCATTTCTTGGCTAGTAGGTCATCTTCGTATTCGAGTTTTGCGAATAGTAGGTAACATCATATACGAGCTGGTAGAGGAAATACTGAAGTTTCCATTTTACGACTATTTACAGCTAACACATTAAAACCGACTCTCATAAAATATGCGTCAGTATGTTGAATATCGATATCACACGATTTGTGGATAATTTATTTCCGTTCCTATCAATCGGCGTACGGTAATCGGAGCCCATTTCTTACACCGGAAGAGTAACACATTCTTTATCCAAAAGTTCGAGAGACAAACTTTCTTAATGAGTTTTCTCATATTATAGAAATAATATTCTTGACTTATACAACTTGCAAAATTTTTTTAACGCTTAGTTAGTTCTCCTGGTCGCCGTCACGATCACGAGAGCCGACGAAGAGGATCTGGATGATGTTGGTTTCGACGAGGACAATGAATCCAGCGAAAAGATATCCACTTCTTTGAACGTTGAGGGTAATTTTTACAAGAGAAAAGAAACGGAAATACGCAACGCGGTTTCTGCAGTAAGTTGATGACTTATATGATACGTTGTCGATAGTAAAGTATATGTAACAAATTATTATTAGCAGCACTTAAATTTTGACGACGTATATTCACCTCGGACACATAATTTGGAGACACGTTTTGCGTAACGAATAACGAAAATCAAGCAATTAGTGTTACTGTCTCTTCAGGAATGAGCTTCCGTCATTAAAGCAATAAATTTTTAATAGGCTGTAAAGGCACCGGAGAAGCAGGTACAGCTGAGCCAAGTGATGCCGATAATTCGCAGCATGTCGCCACCGCAAAAACGAGCTATGGCTGTTTTGGTGTCCACCAGGATGTCTCATAACGACACATCTTTGCCTTTCGATCAAGTTGAAACGCTGTTCGGTGGCGATGATAAGAAAAACGTATCCAGGGATCTTATGCTACCGATCAGCATGGACATTGCCAAAATCATTGCCGATGACATGCCTGAGGATTTGCCAGAGGTAATTATCGCGATTTAAGTCAAAACGAACGCGTTTTCGAATATCCAGTTAAATCCCAGATCGAATATTGGTTGGCAATCTCTTTCGCGTAACAATACGATTTTTCCACACCAATAGAAAGTTCGTTGCTTTCAGCATCGTCATCTCTCAGTCAGTGCAGCGTTTTCTCTGAAAGCTTTATTGTCCACGGGAGTCCAATTCTACTCGCTGTTAAAGATGTTTATTTTTATTAAAATCGGATATTCCGTTATACCTACTTCGAAACGACAAGAAGAAGATTCATTTGTAAAAACGCAGCGCTACTTCCAAGCCTTGACGTACCTTGAAGAGTTTAATGAATAATGAACCGCTAGTTTATCACGCTTAGGGCATTTTTTATTTTTATTTTTTGCTCTTATATTGCCCCCGTGGTTAAACTGTTTTCACTCCTCTTTCAGCGTATGAAATTGAGACGCTTTCTCGAAAGGCGACTGATTCGTCTGATCAAACTTCGATTAATTCGACCTCCTCAAGGCTGACTGCGCGATTATCTATACCCAATTCTATACCAACTATGGTGCAAAGACAATAGTAATCTGATCTAAGCGCAATAATGTTCAAAAATACCTCATTTCGCTTCACAGGCACAAGAGTTGAGGTATTTTCCGCCTGGCAAAAGACGACGTCCTTTGTACCAGGTGCCACCGCGACGCCCGTCTACAATGAATCGACGAAACGTGCATCCTGGTATGAGACCAACAAAAAGTGCAGATTTTTTGGAAACTAACGATCTTCAGTGGCTGGATTAGATATCAGATATTTTTTATTCACAGATGGACCGAGACCCGCATTTCTCAGGCCAGCAAGACGACCTACGGAACTTAAGAGGGGCCCAACCGAACAGGAGTGCACTTTTTTCTCACCAACAGTTTGTCTGGAAGCCATGGACTATCCGCAGTTAGTAATTTTTTATTTCATTTATTGAAAATGGACCGCAATAAGTATGAAATAATAATTCATTCAATTCATCCTTACAGCGAAGCCATAATGAGAAGCATCAGAGGTAACAAGGAAATGATCACTGCGCTCCTGGCTGATTACAAATCTCAGAATACTGTAGAATACAAAGAAGAAGGACTTCCCCAAGCTCTACCCTTGGAGAATAAGTACGAGAACCGATTCGAAAGTAACGAGATCAAAAGGTGGGTGATACTTGAACGTTTGAACAGAAGTATACTAATTTTAAAAAGTTTCATGAACCTAAAAGTATATCTATAATTTTTTATCATGCGTTGAGTAATTGGAATTGAGCAATTGCATGAATTGTATTTAAACAAAAGTTCATTTCTATACGACTACTGTCATAATCGTTTCTCTCGAGTGATTATCAACCGATTCCCAGAGTCCGAGGTATTTATTCGAAAAACTAGCAAACTATTTTTATTTTTATTTTTATCATCGTACATTTTGCAAGCTTGGGTTCGCCTATCGCCACAGCGTTACGCCCGCGGACAAACGGACAAACGATATTGCCATTGTGTAATTGGAAATGTACATTTCGTTCTAATACTATAAATTCTGGGAGGCAATGCAATAGTTAGTGAGATACAAAGCTGTGTGACGGATTGTGAGTTATTAGAACGGTAATATTAATCGCCGTCAATGATCAATGAAAATTAATTAAAAATTCGAATTTCACTGTCTTACTTTATTCTATACGTACAGAACTAAGTACCGGGAAGTTAAACGGTGCCTAAGATCTATCAAAGTATTGGCCTACTATGAACATCGCAGAGTTGATTGTAGCGGCAGAAGTTATTATACGTAATTGGAAATTGGTACTTCGTTAGGTGAAAGCTTCGCGCATAAGATCGGATAGACGAATTGACAGGATCTCATGTAGTGAGGATTTTCACACGAGCGTTGAATCTCTCGAAAATATCGGCGAAGCGAGACCAAAAATTAACTACTTTCTTCTAGTTTCTAAATTCTTTATTTACTTAACGACACATTCGATGGATCCTGTTACTCTTCTCTTATACCGAAGTCCATCGCGTGATACATCGTACAGATAAAATTTTCTCACGTACGAACAAAGGCGAAAATAAAATGTTTCGACAATTGCTAACTCGATTAATTCGTTTCAGAAGATCAGACAACAATTCTCCCTATTCAGAAACCGTCGAAGAGGGATTCACCTGTCCATCTCAGGTCAGATACGCGCGTCCACAACTTGCTAGAGCAGCTTCAGGTGCCTGGAAGTACATCATTAACACTGGTGAACACACGCAGACCCTGAGGCTAGAGAAATGCACGTGAGTTGAATGGAACAGTTTAAGCTTACATAAACTAAGGTGCACCGCGCACATAATCACAAGGTATTAATAACGGGTTACGTTTGCAATAAAAATTACAACTGTCTATTAATTTTTGCCGGCTAACGAGTCGCGATTCACCTATAACCTGTTGAGCCAGCATGTGAGCTAAAATCGTTTGAAAGCAGCAATTAACGAGCCAATTCTCTTCAGTGATAAAAACTTTGTGTATACGAGTATTTTCTCAAGATATTGTCATTACTCAATTGATCATGTCAACAGAGGCGTCAGGATTCTGTAGAAAATTGAATGCGATCAACGCACGGTGGCTCACGTACTGGAATGGAGCGCAAAAACTAGTGCAAAATCGTGCCTCACCGTCCCACAAACCGTGAATAATTGTTTCATGAATGTCCAGTAATGTTGGTGAGCAAAGGCTCATGGGTGGTCAAAAGTAAAAGCGATTTATCGAGCCCGTTCATTTCGCCGTTAATCATACTCCGAGCAATGTCTTTACGTAAGCAAATAACATTACGTGGCAGGTGCAGGAGTCGATTTTTGACGTGAGGATATGAAGGATAAATTAATTTAGAGCTGGGCCAATATCCGAGAATCCCCTTTCCTCTGATTTTAGGAGTAAATCGATTTTTATTCAATGCTCTTTCAGACGTTTTAGGCAATGCGAATGTATATTATTGTGTGATGAGACGTTTAGGGTTGAAGTAGACCTTCGTTAATTGCAATAAAGAAAATTGTTCGACAGGAAACCGCAGAGCAGCTGCTCCTTCGTTTCTGAAAACTACAAATCAGCCTGCACCCAAGTATTCAACTACCACCGTCTCCTCACTTGGGACACTGCGCTCGGTCTTCACATGGATATCTTCAAGGTGCCTACCTGCTGCAGCTGCCACGTGCTCGGTTGGTCGGACATTTATCCTCCGCATCGTAAAAATCCGCCATCTAAGTTAAAGGAGAATTTCCCCGGCGCAGATTTCATGAGCGAGGATCAGCCGGACAATTATCGCGACTTTAGCAAGCCTTCGAACTTCATTACCAAGCAAAGTCCGAGCGTGAATTTTGACTCGAGTTTTTTGAACAGCGTTCCGAGTCCCTCGTATAACGATGACGCGATTGATAATTCGAATTTTAATTATTTTGACAAAAAACCGTTCCCCGATACACTACCCACTCGGCCAAGCTTTATCTCACCTACTGTTAGAAGTAGACCGAAAAAACAACAGGGCGGTACTTCGAGACCCTTCGATAATCTGCCGCAGCAACACGCCCCGAATACCAGAGCTCCTGGATACACGGGGCCGTCGAATAAGGTCAGATCAAGACCGAGCAGACCCTTTCGAAGGGAGTCTAGTGCTCAGCTAGATTATCCAAGCAACGCGGAAACCGAGACAAATGGAAATCGGTGAGTTTTGAATTATTGAAGTTTGATATTAAGGCGATTGACAGGTAGCTTTTATAATTTGTACCGATCGCTAGATCAGCGATTTCGCTTTGACGGTATTATACCAATTTATTACGTTTGTTACGTAATAAATTTGTATAAGATTCTCAGAAAATTTACGTCAACTACAGGCTGATTAAATTTGTTTAAAGTAGGTCCGAAAGATTTTATGATCACTTTTTCACCGAATCGATTTAAGATTTTATGGTATTTAGAAACGCAATTATCCGGACGCGACGAACCATGGACTACTTTATTACGTCTGCAATTTATTATAGTAACGATTATGAATTTCAACCTTAAAATTAATTAGTTTTCTCACGGTTATTTTACGGCTTGGAGCAGGATTCTCAGTTTTATTAATGGCTACGGGTATCGTCGAACGCAAAACATATAAAAAAAAAAATGAATATAAATGAACGAGAGTATCCATTTCTTCATTAGACTAATTGACCTCTTCCTAATTCTCATAATCTATGATCATTTTTGCCAGATACAGTCAACAGTTTGACCAAGACATAGACGCAACGACTCGAGTTCAAGACGGGGCTTTCGACGAAGAGTATAATCAGAACCCTCCACGGCGAGTAAATTACAACTATCATCCGATAATTGATTTTTTCAAACCGGAAGCATCGATGCTTCAATCAGTTCAACCGCAGATGGCTACCCAGCCGGCGCCAGTGCAAAGTTCGAATGCTTGGAAGCCGATAGTTTCGCCTTAGAAAATGACCAATACTTTTAACCGTACCTGAAAATTTTTTTCCATAAGATATTTATTGGCGATTCAATCATATTTCTCATGAGGCTTTAAACTACGTGCAATCATGTATGTGTCGATTGATACGCGAATCCCAATCGCGTTGAAACAAATGAACATTCATTAGCGAAATTCTTACGTCATCTTGTCATATTGATCAATGATCCCTACCCTGACCCGAGTGGGATGATGCAATTGGCTCGTATTCATTTTTTTGATTCGTGTTCTTAATATTTATGTACTTACAGCTATTCATTGTTTGTTATTTATGATTTAATTTTAAGTTATTTCAAATTTGTACCTTATAATTATATTATTAAAAAAAAACTCGTTGTTCTAGTTTCTATTCTTCACCTGACGATCTTTCTTCTCCAAAAATACCTATACATACATCTCGATAATTAGATGCAAAATCTGTGTGAAATAGAACAGAAAATAATAGGATAGTTTCAATTTAACATGATAAAAACTTTTAAGGACTATGTGCAGTATGCTCTTAAGAAGTTAAAGCTTGATTATCCATGCTCATTTTTACTAAAGAACATAAGTCACGCTGACAACGTGTGAAACTAACACTGAAAGTACGCTAGAAAACTTTCTCTGGAACATTAGAAACATTAACCTCTGCCATAGATATACTTTAATGAAATTGTTGCTTTAGGCATTTACTTATACCCGCAGTGTACTTCGTGTAAGACATAAGTGAACGGTACGTTGACCCTAACCGACTATTTATTTCGTTGGTGAAAAGTAGAAGATAGAGTAAAGTAATGAAATTACTTGATGTGTATAGGCGATAAATCAAGTCTAAGGTTTGAGATATCGAAATGATATAATTTTCAAGATTTTTCAGCGATCAAAAGTTATCGAATGCTACTGGCAAATCGGTTATGACCACTTTACATTATGCTTCTGACCGCAAAGGGAATATACGACATAGTCATAACCATAAAGCATACTTTAACCAACGATGTGTAGCTTATTGATGTTTTTATCTATTTCCTACCGAACCGATGCAAACTTTATGATTTTCTGTCTTTCCGGCTTGATTTGCCAAGCGTATCGTTCGCAATCGTTCTCAATCGCTTGTCGTGGACAGTATGACTTTCTTCTGTGTACAACAGCTTAGGTGGTTAGTGTATTCAAGAACCGAGTCTTGTGTTCCGTTATTTGAATGCGAACGGTACGTAGGTACGCGGTGTAATTTGACATCTTGATAAGATTCACATTTGAGAAAAAATTTTATTCATGACGAACTGTTTTCTGTAAGAAAAAAAAAAAAGAAAGAAATGTAATTATTACTATGAATCTCATGGAGCTGAAGTAATGGTAAATTATTTATCAGATTCATTGAAAATGGTACAGCAAATGAAGAACATTGATTCAATCAAGGCTATAAGGTCGTCGAAACTTTTAACAGTAAAAAAATTTGGAGCTGGTCAACAAATGACAAGATCAACCGTGAAAGAGATTCTAAAACGGTTTCAATTGGTCCACATCTAGTGGAACGCGGTATCGTTCCGGTAAGTAGAGATAGCGCTGACGTTTTTCATCTTACTTCTCCCTTTCGAATCCTAGGAAAATATAAATTAGGCTGCATTGATCGCGCAGCGAGCAGTACTCTCTAGTTGTCCGTTTGCAAAACGTTGCAAAACTAAAACATTTTTGACAGTGAAACGTGTCCCAATAGTTTCGAAGTATCGCGTGAGTGAGAGTTGATATGCCAGGACATTAACGCCAGATAACCATTCGCCGTAGATGTAAATGAAACTTTTGGACCATCAAGCTCAATTAATTACCAGTGCCGACAGACTATTGTAAAATAATTAAGCATCCTCCTACGGATTTGAGGAGTAGCATGCGATGGTCTAATTCCTAAATTTGTACCCCCTTTTGTGAAGTGAATAAATTGCTGCAATTAGTTGTCCCTAATTACTTTGTTAGCAATTATGCGGCGGTGATCAGATCTGACAAAATGATTCGAAAAGTAGTCTGGTGTTTGTTTATCTTGTCAGTGATCAGAGGAAATAATTGCTCACAAATTGAACGCGATCTCTACGCCTTTTCGACTCTCGCGAATGGAGGAGAGTCGACCATCAAGGAAAAACCCATCAATGATACGGTCCAGGATGCCGAAACGGCGGAGACAAATACTTACTCAGATCCTTACAGTGGCACGACCGAATTCATGTCTGACGACGTCACGTTAGAAAATTCTGAGGAAGACCCGCCTGGTCCTGACGATCATGTAATACCATATTCCGAGCATGAAAATCCTAAGGGAGTGCCCACGAAACCCAAGTATGTAGCCCCAGGGACCTGGGCAAAGCCTGATCCAAAGAAAAATATTCCCCTGGATTTTGTGCCAACAAAAACTTTGGCACAGGTGCGGGGGACGCATACAGTTAAGGTATTGCCGCAAAGTGAAGCTATAGCATCCGCTCGCTCCGATGAGGAGAGAGAAAATGCTCCTAGACTACGAGAAGTGGTTAGCAAAAAGAAAACTAATACTATATACACTGAAGAAGGCTATGAGGATTCGGCGTACGACCATGGTGGTCATATCAGAGATGCAGACTTCCATGAAGGTTATGCTAGAAAATTGCATGATGAACGTGGCAGCCAAGCAAGATCTGGTGCTGGTGGGAAGAAAAAGTCGAAGAAAAGGAAATCGAAGAATAAAAATTCCAACCGTAGACCAGAAGAATTTGAGGAATTCACAGATGATTACAGCGACGAATCTGCACCCAGTGAGAAGTACAAAGCTGAAGGATCCTCGAATAGGAAGAAACAGAATTATGGTAACAAGATTTACAAGGAGATGTGGAAAAAGCCTGATGTAAATCCGAAAATTGTTACGGAAAATGAAATCGAAAAATTGGAACATGATCTGAAGAGGGAAACTGAAGAGGCGGAGAAAGGTTCGGAAAATTACGAGAGTGGCACCGAACGGAACTTCCAACGAGATTATAACGGCGAAGAAACGAACCCGGATAAATCTCAATATTCATCGAAAACTCAGAGCGATATTGAGAGGAACACAGGATTTCCATCTTTTGGAACAAGAGAAAATTTCTATAAAGAAAATTACGAGGCCACTACGGTTCAGTTTGAAACACCAAAGCCAGATGAATCCGATAAATACGAAGCGTCTACCTCCAACTACGAAAATCCGACGACGACGAATAACTATTATCTTCCCGATGGATCGGCAATTCAAGGAAATTACGAGGCTACCACCTTTAATTCCGATTATGGAAACAGTCCGCAGTCCGTTATCAGCGATACACCAACTACCGCAAATTACGGTGAAATATTTTGGAAATATTTTCAAGCAAATCCAAACGAAGCTACGTCGGCCAGGTCTTACTTACAAGAACAAACCACGATTCAGCAACCCGTGCTAATTCGAGAAACCACGACGCTCGGACCGTTTGAAGAACAAAATCCGTCTCTAGCTTTGGCAACGATCAACGGCCATGGCCCGTATTTGCTAGTCTCTGGAAATGGAGAAGTAACGCAAAATCCTAGTCAATTCGGAGTTGGAGAGTTATCGTATTATGGAACACCGCAGAACGGCCACCAGTACTCCAATCCGAATGCAATTTTGAACCACGACTATGATTTCGGGAATGTCCAGGGGATAACTTCTCGTAGTGGAGAAAGTTTTTCTCCTTTTATTCATTCTAATAGACCTGAAGAATCCGGGTACGGTAACTGGGGATCGAATGACGGAGTGTATAGAGTTCAGGAAGAGCCACCAGCTACCACCAGGTTCTATGACAATATCGCATTTTCCAGCACTCCTACTTATTCGTTGATTACTCCACCACCGAATGAATATAAATCACCAACGCTGACGTTACCGAAGGATTCACCTTACCGGGGAAATCCATTTCTGAATTCAGCGGACGAGAAAGTCCGGAATCACGACAGTTATAATCATGAAAGTTATGATGGATGGTACAAGGGCTTGCCTACGAATGATAAACATTCTTTAGTACGAGATAAAGAGCTGTCTGCCTCTGTAATCGATCCAAATAATGGGCCAAATCCCTTGAACGCAAAGTCTCATGGTAAGAAAGGAGAGTCTTTTTTTGGATACAAGCCGAACTTGGAGTACACTAAAATGCTGAGTTTTATTAAAAACCACCAAAATGACAGGTACAATGGGCAAAAAAGTGAGAGTGCGGACTCTGAGGATTTCACTATCATGAAGCCGCCAGCACTAAGAGAGTCCGTGTTCTCTGATTTCACGCTGAATTCATACCCCAATGTCGCTGGTTATTCGAGCGTGACGCAGGAAAGCGAAGCAGCACAAGAAGCCAATGAAAAAAAGGTCGACGCCAAAAAGAACGGTACGAAAAACAACGGTTTATGGCAGAAGGATAGACATTTCAAAACACCAACATTTTATAGAAATAACCCGCCGGCTGGAGTAAATCGTAAAAAATTATTCCCAGCTTCGAAACTTTTGCCACCTTCACCGAACAGCAAGAACAGCTATGCGGACCCAAATTTTTCACATCGAAATAATGGACATTACGGATTTTCCAGAAATCCAAATTCACAGTATAACTATAATTCCGGAAATGGCGTTCGAAATTACAGCCCAGATCCTGAACAGTTGGCGCGTTATTTGAACAGTCGGAAAACACCTTCAAGATACACTAGAAGTTCGGAAAATTCGGCGATCAGCGAAGAACGGATTGCCAATGCTCTAATTGCGCGAGAAATAAACGCACGATTCAATTTCACTTTGGAAGATCAAGGATCAGCAAAGTACCGTGACGTTGGGATACCACAAAAACGAGAATTGAGAGTGAAAAGAAATCTAATACCTGAGAAGAGCCAATCCGTAACGGAAGATTTACCGCGATTGAGGAAAGAGATTGTTCTAAATAAAGAGCACATTAAAGTCAGCGATGATGATAGATTGCGAAATAAGAGGAGTCATCAAGATCTGTTAGATGCATCGCATAAAATAGCCGGAGATGTAATCGACGGAGAAATCGATTCACGATTTAAAAGCAAGGATTACGATGCGGTAGACGAGGAGGACGACGAAGAAGATGAAGAAGGAGATGATGAGGAAGCTAGACGTGAAAAGCAAGTTGAGGTGGATGTTCCAGATTTGGATTACCTCGACGAAATTCAGGACGTTAACGACATCGAAAATATTCCTACAACCACGGTCGCAAGTATTGATTTTCAAAAATATCCTTTTTATAAGAATTCCAAAGTTTCAAATTCTGCACTGAGATATATCATCAACCCAGAAGACGTACCGAAGAAAACATTTGGAGGAATGGAGTTTTATGACTCCAGAGATAAATACGTACAGTGTGATGAAGTGGATCCGGATCTAGAAAATGTTGCCCCTGACGGCGAAGAAGAACCTGTGCCAAACAGGGGTCCTAAGGAAAATTTACCTCGGCTGAGAGGTTTGGGTGATAAATTGGATTGCTTCAAAGCAAAATATTTTGGAAAAAATCCGTTTGACAATCCATTATTTTTCGAAAGGAAAATTAACCAGCCTACTCCACCGACTGAATTGGATCCCATGAAATTAGCAACGAGAATCTTGACATTGCCAGAGGAAAATAAAGATTATATCGTTCCTGCACAATCGAGGAAACCGGAGACTATGGAAATTAAGAGAATAGACAACAGTCGTCGACGTACAAAGAGCCGAAACTTTGCAGAAACTTCTAACGTAAAATCGACAGTTGAACCGAGAACCAGAAGACGTAACAATGCTAATCATAGTAAAGTCGAAGAATCGTCGACAGGGAAACCACAGACAGGATCACGAAGAACTAGGAAACGCAGGCCTGCACGAACGCAATCTACAACCACAACGGAATCACCTGAAATCAATTCCGTGACACCGTATCAAAAAGAAGTGTACGACGACGTTATGGGGACTATAAAGAATTTAGCGAGCTTGTACGAAATGTTTGGAGCGCAGACTGCATCTCCGTTAACAGAGGCAACAATTGTTTCACCAAACGCAGATCATGTTCTAAGCGCGCCGAGTATTAGAAATGTAAAAATGTTAAATCGCGTTCCAACCTTCAACGGAAAAAGAGAAAAAGACCTCCATTCGTCAGGCATTCCGGAAGGCCCTTTCCACGAAGAGATCGAAGGCCTGCTACCACCTCCTGAACTCAGCAAGAAACCTAAGATCATACCTTACAGAACTAATAAGGTTTCGTATAATACTCGAGTTAGGACTGAAACCCCGTCAAGGAATGGTGATAAAAAAATTATTGGTTATTTCAGAACCGTTATGGTCCACAAACGAAGTTTAGACGACTACGCTGGCGCTCCAATTGACCCAGAGACTGAAACGAGCATACATACCGTGAAAAAACGCAACGTCATGGACTCAGAATTTGAGGAAACTCAAGCGAATCCTCGATCTGTTGATCCTAATGCTTTTTCGTCGACAAGCGAAAAACCTAAACGTGGAAGAAGGCGAAAAACAAGTCCTGTTTTAACCACAACTACAACAGTCGCACCCGTTACAAGCGAGGCTACGAGTCAGACGACGGATAAAACAAGAAAACCTATCTACACCATCAGAAGTCGATCGAAAAATTCTAAAGATGAAAAAAGTACTGGCCGATACGGTTTGTTCACGACCACGCAACGGCCTTCAGAGACGGTTGATAGCAGGAGGAATGAGCCTAGATACAGCGAAATTATAAGAAGAAGAGGTCAAACAGCTGTAACTACTACGACTACACCGGGATTAGAAGAACTGTTAGAATCTAATAGCTCATTAACGGCAAATTCTGAGATACACGGATCTCTTGTTTCACCGGTAATGGAAACAAGAGAAATTTATGAAAGTGAGAATTCAGTCCCTCGTAGAAGAAAAGTTAGCTTCGATGAAATCGAACCTCCCGGTGAGATCTACGAGACTATAGCATCGGACTTTGAACCAGATCATGTAGAAGAAGGTAATGAGGATAGCGAGAACTACGAAGAAGAGGAGGAAGAAGTAACTACCGACGAACCGGTAAAAAATATCAGGAAGTATGACGTCCGCGAAGATGTTCAAGAAGACACGACACCGATTGCAGTCGATATTTTGAAACCTACGAAAAAATCGGAACACTTGGATCTGGAGAGTTACTTATCGACGGATCCTCCGGGATTTAGTAAGGCTTTCGCCGATGATCCAGGACCTACGGTTCCGTACACATATGTGGACGGGCCTCGGGATGAGAAGGATAATTATCGCAACGAAGAATCTAAAGAAGAACAAATTGCGGAGGATGACGAAGAACGTGGCGAAGCACCACAGAATGCTTCTTATCAAGAAGAAGAATCTTCTGAGGAAGATGGAACTGAATCTCCAAGATCTTCGGAATCGTACAAAGACTCTTCGAGTGAGAACGCCGACGAGTCTGGAGATGAGAAAAAAAATTCAGAACAAGAAGACGCCGATGACAAAACTTTTTTTAGGTATAATTCTCGGCCGGATTCTCCCTTCGAAAGCTTTGAGGATGATAAATACACCGAATTAGGACCTCGCGTTAATAAACCAGCTTTTCATCATCCTCCTTTCGAAGCCCCAAAATATGAACGACATTATTTCGCTGACTCTGAGGAAAAGGAGAAAGACAAAACTGACGAAAGCTCGGAAACAGGGCAATACGTGTTCCCATGGGCTCACGACGAAGAGGACGAGAAAGCCGAAGCCCAAGAAGGATATGTAGATCAAAGTACAGAAAAGTATGAATATCCTTGGGAGAAACGCGAAAGATTAGCCGAGGAGCGGGCGCAAAGACGAAAGGATCGCGAAAGGCTGAAGAAACTGAAGGACTTCAGTTTCCTTCACGACGATGATGACGACTACTACGAAGATGACGAGAAGAAAGGTTCATCCTCTAGAACAAGCGGAAAACGTGCATATCCTTGGGAAATTTACGACGTACCAAGCAAAGCCTACAAGAAGAACTTCTGGAAAAAAAAAGAATCTGACAGTGATGAAACGAGCTCGGAACTTCGACCAGTTGCCAAATTTAGCAGCAAGTACAGCTCCAGTAAATTCAAACTACCGTTTGCGGGAAGTGAGCCCATAACAACCGCACAGCCTAACAAAATAAGGGAATCTGTGCTTAAATATTTGAAGGAAGCGGATGAAAAAACTTTCGAGCCCACCGTGGCGTACGAAAGTGAGATATTGACGACTAGTAAGCCTAGAGGTCTGACTGATACACCTGAACCCGCAGTAAAAATCGAGGCCACAAAGGAGCCGGTGTCTTCTGGGTCAAAAAGTAATAAAAGAATATCGAATTCGAGAATTATCCCTGAAAATATCACCACAGCACCGAGGAACAAGAGTCGAAGTAGGGTGACGCCTCTCAGAGATCGAACTACACTCAGACCAAGCGTAAGATCTACTACCGAAGCAGTTGTGGTTGCAAAACCAGAAAGTACAACGACGCCAATATCGACAACGAAAAGACCTTCGAGAGTAAGAGGAGGACAGAATAGCGTTAGGCGACAGCCGTCGTATAAGATACGAGAATCTCAAGCCGATTCGAGTGCTGTTGTGCCAACGCCTGAATCGACGACCACATCTACAACCGTGGAACCTGTGAAACCGTTGACGAAGAGTCCTATGAGATTTGGCGTGAGGAAACGTGGAAAATCAAAGAGCAGTTCTAACGCCGTTAAGAGCCACGCTGAAACGAATCGTCAGAGTCAGGAAGATGTTACAGAAAGATCAACGGAGGCGAGTACCACGACTCGTCGCAGAACACGGCCTACAGTCAATACTCGTTTAGCGACGACAAAAACGATTCAGAAAAAGTATGAAAAACCTAAGAGACCTTCGCGAGTTGACACCAAGAATTTACGCAAGGAAACAACGTACGATGAGTACAGAATTCCTACAGTGTCTTCGATAAATTCTGGAGATCGTAACGTTGAAGATTCTACACCGACGAGTAGGACTGTTGAACATCGTTCGCGAGTTTCGAAGGAAGAGATTATAACGAAAACTTCTTTCCCTGATCAAGATACCGTGTACAAAGTTCAGAAAGACAAAAATACGGTGAAAAAAAACAGTCCTTTTAATGGTAAATCCGAAGATGAATCGTTGACCAACTGGAAACCGAAAAAGTCTTACTCGAAGACACCGGATCGTACGAGGAATCCGTTCGGTGAAACAGATGCTGAGAATGAGAATCCAGTGAGTAATGAGAGCGTGGAAAAATTGTCTATAACCACAAAAGAGACACCGGAACATGTTTACGAAAGGAAGGAGATACTCGATAAAGATGGCCACAAGGGGATGTTCATTTCAATCATCCCTAAAAATCGTACCGTCGGACCATCGGCACTGGAGGACGAGCTGCACTTGAAGAAAGCGACAATGGAAGAACTGGATAAACCGAAGACGCAGGGATACGACGACTTCAATGATACCGAGACACAAAATACCGAATCGAATGGAGGTATCGGAAGTGCCTTATCGGATGATGTAAGTTATCTTAGCCGTCGCCCAGTCACCCACTTGACCGAGCACGTCTACCGAAAAATATTTACTTCTACATCCTGGATTGCAGAAAACTACAATTACTAAAAGTGTAATTATTATTTCTGACAGATCTTTCCATCCTTTTTTTATCGTGGTTGTATCACAGAACTTGCAGCCTTTTTTTTTTAAACTGAGAACCAAAATAATTTGCTTGTCAAAATCAATCGATAATCAAGCTTCGAACAATCTGCTTGAACTTCAGTTTAGATATTAGTTGGAACTCGCAAAGTAATAAAGTTTATTCTACATTTCAGAGTTTCGTCTCGGACCATGTACTTCGAGAGATTCCTCAGCGATCGAATCAATTGAAGGAACCTGAAGACAGTTATAGTGAGGATTACTCAAGTTCCGAAGAAGATTCAAGCACAGAATCCGAAGATCGTTACAACAAGTACGAAGACAGCAACGAGGGTAAAGAAGTCGACGAAACCGAAGACGAAATTCCAGTGGTGACCTACGAGAAGGATCCAAGTAAACGAGCGTACTATTACCTTGACTATAAGAAATAATTAGTCGAATAGCACGGTGATTATTGAACCCATCACAGAAATCAATATTTTGTTAGGGGTGGCGAAAAAAATAATAAGACTTATCTGCAATAAGGTGAATCGATCGGTGACGTTTGACCTTGAATAATTTCATCTGGAATTGTTTCGAATTTGGTCATGTACGCTGTGCTAATCAGATTAGTGGTATCGCAACAACGTTATACATTTTTGTATAGAACACATTTTTTTTTTTCCGTACGATGTTGAGCGACAGTTCCACCTGCTCATTTTTAAATGGCTCTGAAACATTGCGTGCTTGAGTAGAACGGTTTTCAGCTGAAAATTTACGTAGAATTGTTGCACATGGTGATAAAAAGGTCGATAACTGTAATCCGACCACCACTGATCTGATCAACAAGCGGCTACAGGATTCGAGTTTCACTTATTTTTGTTACGCCGTTTTACTTGTTAACTTGTTACGTTTATTTATAATCTTGTACATAGAGAACACTGTTTTGTTATAATTAATAAAGTACGTTACATAAATATCAATCTTATAACTTTCATCGCGTGTGCAGCACTCGCAAATACACGACTTATGCATGATGTACTTTTTTTTCCTCAATCCATTTGAACAAAGAGAAATTCTTAGATTTTCGCCGAACGTAAAATAACCGTTATGCAAGCCGCATAGTTATACGAGATCCTGTAAACTGGCCGTTTATATACGGAATTATACTAACAGAAATGATTTTACGATTGACTTGACCACGTTATGACTATTTGTGGTACAGAATCGTATCTCATTCTTAGTACCAACTAGGAAGTATTTTGATGTATGAGCAGTGGTCCGCTCAAATTAATCTTCGATGGATCAGATATTTTCAATTACGGAAAGATTTCTAACGACACTCGGTGCCAATAAATTACCACGCAAGTCATCTTTCTAGAAAATGAGAATTTACTGTCTTACGTTTCGTATACCAATTATATTGACAATTGTGTTTCAGGGTTTCCATTCCCAAATACCTTTGTAACAAGTTCCTCAGAAATATTTACAGATATGGACCACTTCTTGCCTTCTACTTCGTACGTTTACAATGACAAGCAGAACTTGAAACCCGTTGATGACTTTCTCTCAGAACCTAAACCAAAATCATAAAAAAACACATTCCTGAACCCTTTTTAGCTGTCCTGCAATCCCAAGCAGAGCGAGCAATGCACAGTTCATTGAGGCTCTTGCACTTAGGTACATGCAAATACTTGTAAGCAACTTTTTAAAATTCTGCGGCTCCCCTTGACTCAAGCTGTCTTGTACACCTGCGTATTATTACTGCATTAAGATATAATTACAGCAGCAGGTAATACTTTCAGCAATGATGCAATTGGGTGACACTATAGTGACCAGCCAGAGAAATTGTGTTACAAGATGCAGAGCCATGTGGTTGTACATTCATTTCTATACAAAACGATCATGCATGGCTGACTGAATATTGGCTGACAAAATTTTCGGATAGTTTTTGTCCCGCTTGTAATGGATAAGAAACTTTTTGCAGATTATGAAATCTGGCTTAAAGGACTTTTTAATTACCTCTTGATGACTACGATTACTAATCAATTCTTGCCGGAACCCAAGCGTAACAATAACCGGTCTAACGATAAATGAATAGTGCAATAATCGAATGGTAGTTTAAACATTTCAGCACCTTGAACCAGTATCGATTTTGTCCAGTTAATAACCCATCGACTTGCAATCCCTGACCTGGTTCTCAAGACTCGAAAAAAGTCGTTAATTCTCATTATTACAGGTACCATATACGAGGTCGAAATAATTTTTCTGTACAAGTTCTACGAGCGGAAGTTCCTGGCAGAGGAGATCGACGTCACGAAGACGAGGGTCAATCCTCTGATAACATTGAAACTATCGGTTTAATTCATGTGGAAATAATTCAACATGACACATTTGCAAGTTTGCTTCAATTGCCAGTTGGCCACGCTTCTAAATTTTCATTGGCGAACGAGGGACTAATAGCCCGACAAACCAGTTCTGCGATTATCATACTCAGTCATCGGATAAAATATGAATGTTGCATGTATAAGTAGGCACAAAGCTCGATAGTGAGTCGAGGGACCTCGATTATGAAGTATGGTAATGAGCAAGAGGCACTTCAATCATTCACAGTATTTGAACTCGGAGTATGATCGTTTCGATCTATCACTGACTTGTTCTACGCTATTTTAATTATTACCATAACCATATTGAGTATCTCGAGTTGCATATAGCGTACATTGGCTACGTCGAATAGGCCAGCGCTGACACAAAGAACGAAACCTTGATGTATACCGATAGCTGATACACAGAAACCGAGAGTAGCTGCTTATGAGACTTGTGAGAGGAACTGGGCCTGGCCCAAGGTCAAGGAAGCCGGCGCAATAGCATGGCGAATAAAATTCTAAGACTATGAATAACACCTGATCTTGAAGAAAAAAAAAAATTGCTTTGCTTTGATTGGCTAATAACATATGCTCAACTGGTATATAATTCGAATCAGAGTACTAACTGCGGATTTTGCTCTCGATCAGTTGCGGTGTGAAATATGGTTTCCAAGACGGTAAGTGGTTCTAACTCATCAGTGAAACTGACACTGAAAATTATTATCTCTATTTCTGTGAGTGGGGACTTGTGAAAGTAGGAATAGAAATACAAAAATGTGGGTGATAATGACTTAACAACTGAGGTTCAGAATTTAAAAAAAATCGAAATTTTTCCTGTCAAATTACCCCAAACAAAATTATTTCAGATTATTGTCTTCATCGCAGCATCCGCTGTCCTCAAACTTGCAAATGCTTTACCAGATAGTGCTGGGATAGTCGAAATGACGAACGGACTTGCCTATGGTAAATTCTTCAAAAATCTTTGATTTTTACAAGTTAATCATAAAATCATTTAAAGTTTTCTGAGAGTTATCTGCTTGCTCGGCCAAGCTTGTGTTCAGAACCAGCGTTACATGGTTCTTCAACAGATATCGCTGCGTTGCTGGATCCTTTCTCTCATATGAATATAGGCAATGGGTATAACATAGGTACGCAGAATAGCTCGTTCGAATTGACTTCTACGAATTGATTGGTAAACCGTGACATGTGATTTGAAAATAATTAAATTCGCCATGTAATAATTAAGTTACTCCAGCAGCATACTTTTGGAATATTTTTATTCCAATCAAAAGTTGTCGCATTTGATATCCATGCTTTAATTAGTTTCCATAATATTTTACAAAAAAAAAGAAGTTTTATCCAAGTTCATCGATCTATTGATCACTGTTCGTGTACGCATTAAGCTATCAAATTTAAATATCTATCGTCGTATGTATGCACGTGATAGGTAAAGTGAAGGTTCACTAATCTGTGTTAGTCTAACCGTGAAATGGCCGAATTTTTTTATATATTTTTTTTTTTTTTTTATCCACGTTTTCTTAATTACCGAATAACGTGAGTGACGTGAGAGTTGTTGCATTTCTTTTACTGTCATTATTTGCGAAAGAGCAGGAAATTCTAACGGAATTATAGAGTAAAGACTGCAGAAACTAGGCGGGTCGAGTGCCGATTGCGTGAAGGACGGAGACAACTATTATCGAAAGTTGTTACATATTATAATCACAGAGCATGACTTCGACCAACTATATATTTTATCCACAGGTGGAATACCGTACGGTAGCGTCAGTGGAATGGTCGCCAACTACGGGAACTCAAAAGCAAGGCAGATACCCAACTATACCCAAAATATCCATCAGACCCCGGAGCTAGTTCTTGCCCAAACATCAAGGAGATCAGTGATTCCCTTGTCTCGTGGACCAGGATCTGCACCCGCAGTGCAGATCTTCAGTCATCCGGGCGTCGTGGCGCCTGGCGTCGTCGGAATGATCCATCAAGTCGGCTACCAGTGACCCTAATTGTTTAGTTGATGAAATAAAATTATTTATTGAATATAAACCTCTTTTAAACACTCGTATCCACTTTTTTCCTATTTTATAGTCCGCATTTTGGCACGTTAAAATTTTTTTTTCTTTTTTTTTTGCTATTACGACACGAGTCATCTCATTTTTAGTAGATTCTAATCTGATCCTAATTATCGAGGTAAGTTATACAGGTCCTGCTTATTAATTTGTACAAATTTTACGATCGTTTATTATCGTTTATGTTAATTGCTTGATGATTTTTTTTTTGTTTATTATCAAGTTTCGGCATAGCATGACAGGCTGCAATTATTATCATTAGAACCAAAGTACCCAATCGGACACATCGTGAAGGTTGACTTAATTGATTGGTTTCTCCATATAGAACCCCAAAATTTCTTAGAATTAGTAAAGATTGAGCGATTGAACCAAATAGACAGCAAATTTCCGTAAGACCTTACTCGATAAAGTAAGTCAACGGCGAGAGCAGGTTGGTTTCATAACAGATTCGCATTAGGAGGCTGCCACGTTCCAGCTATTGCAGTAGGTACAGCGAGTTTATTGAACTGACCGAGTGAACGATAAACGTAATAATTTGATACGTTTCCTTCCTCACTTGAAAATTATGCAAAAGAAAGTCCTTCATATATTACGTCAAAGAAATATCGAAAGTGGTAATTAGACATAAATTTTTCGCGATGACTTTGGTCGAAATAGATCTGCTTGATAATGGTAAACGAGTAATTGTTTAATTAATACTCGGCGAAAGCACAGCTAGATTTTAAAAAGTTCCTGAAACAGCTGACTCATGTTAATTAGAAAAGTATATCAAACAGGCTAGACGAAAAATGGTAGGGAAAGCGGAGCAACTCATTCTCGCGGATGGTAACTCATTCACTTGACCCACCGCAATATCCCAATATAGGTATATCCCAAGGACACGAGTGAACGATCGACCGTAGAAATAGAACGAAGAGTTCAATGCGTTTTTCGAGCCCTAACGAATGCTGTAACTTTTAATTCGCAATTCCGGTCGGCCCACTAACGTCCCGTATCTCCTATGCCATACCTCGTGTATATTGCATGAACGCGTGCAATTCCTCGTACAGGAGGCTAGACTTGACGACAAACAACATGCCGTGTCTCCCTTTCCTTAATCCAGATAGACGTTTACAATCAAGGGGAGAAAGTATAAATGACATCCAGTGAGGAGTACACCCTTTAGTCTTTCGCAGAGACAGCATCATGCATTACGCACCACAGGTGAGTAACTGTCACCAAATAGTTGAATATTTCTAAACTAAGTGAATCAAGTGATTTTGTGTAGAACGTTAACTTATCGTTGTTGAAAAACGTGATAGAATCCATCGCATTGAACGTGCTGTGTGGTCATCTGCCCTTTTACCAATGTTAAATATCAATCTATGGATCGAATAGCGACACTTGCAATTGCACATCTTCATAATTTATAGAATCACATAATATATTGCACAAGCAGAAACTTTATTTACATACCTATACTGATCTAGGAGTAGAGTACGTGTATTGCCAATCTTGTCTATAAAATACATAAAACCCTGCGCGATTCGTGCAATTAGTGTTACTTATTGAATATAAATTGTGAGGCTTACAATGATTTTTCAAATTTCAGGTCATGTTTTTTTGCACGGCGTGCATAAGTGTCTTCACATCTTGCCTGGCAAAAGAACCACCGAGTAAGTCGAACAGAAATTTTTAACCGCGGTCCATCAGAGTTTAAAACATCATGGTGAATCTGTATTCGTTAATTTCTGCCCTCACAGATCCGGAGCTGTTGAAAAAATTCACCAAAGATGTTGAGTCTGTTCTGTCACCGACTCTAGTCGATGAACTAGAAGGTGCCCAGTCAAATCGTTCTGCCGTCAACGTGGAACAAACGGCACCAAGAAATCCGGAACAATCTGTACACACTAATGACAAAAATCCTGAAATACATTTCGATAATCAGGTTCATCCTTATCACTACGAGAGGTCCTACCACTACCAATATCCTCCGAACCCGCAGAGCGATCCCTCCAGACTCACAGGCGACTCTGAAAACTTTTACGAGCCTCGATTTAGGCCAAAAAGCCATGTAATCGACAGCCACGATCCAACTTATTACAGATCTGAACTGTACAACCCATTTGGCAATGGCAATCCGCTTCTTAACTCCAATTCAGAAGCAAACTCGAACACGAACGGTAATACAGCCGACAACGGGGATGTCAAACAGACGGACAATTCTGGATCAAGTGAAGTATTCAACGGACCAACCCCTCTGCCACCCAGTTCCTTCGCACATCCTGATATCCTGGCGTCACCGCCGCAGTCTAATCCGTTCCCAAGTCCAGATCTTGGCGGTTATGGGCCCGGTGGTTTTGGCAGACCACTAGTTAACCATAACTATTTTAGACCCAATGGAGATGCGGGGCAATACCCGAAAGACCCATCCGGTCATTACTTGCCGCAAGGGGAGGGAAGATTCACCGAATCGTTTCACCAGAGACCAGTTGAATCTTATCAGCCTTTGCCACCCTTAGACTCGTTTCAGAATTATCCTAGCAAAGAATTTCAAGGTTATAATGAACAACGTCCTTCTCCACCTTTCCTTGGGTCATTTTTTCCACCAGGTTATCAAAGTCCGTTTTACAACAGCTATCGTCCCTCCGAACACTTTAATAGTCTCTTCAGCGACAATTTTACCAGAAACTTTCCTCTCCGACCGTCTTTTGGTGGGTTTTATCCTCATCATAATTACCTTCCTCCACCACCTCCACCGTCCCCTTCGACTACTGGAACACCAGTGGAGAACAAACCGGAGGAGCCTGTCCCTCCAGGAGGACCTTCAAGTCAACCGATTCCTACCACTAAACCAGCTGATGATCCAACCCCAGTTGCTGCTGCCTCAAATTCTGAGTACCAATCAAAGCTGTTCTTTCCAGCGAGAGATGACGTTGATCATAGACTGTAGCCCAGCAGCACTGAAGAATTGACGTTCGTTACGAAGAGTCTTCGGTTTTGAAATGGAGATTCGTTACCAAAAAGTTGCTTAGAAATGAAAATAGAAAATAGAAATAACCAAACGTAAATGAGTTGTTGAATTATACTAAATTTCATGTATATAATATACTATTAAATAATTCTATATGAAATAATTGATATGACGTATGTACATACATCTCCCTCCGACTTCCTTTTCATGTTGAATAAATTTTATCTGATGGTTGAAAATCTACCGTGTAATTTATTTATTATAGATATTTAAATGTAGACATTAGAGTACGGTAGTCCATTATTTCATTTCAATACCGGTTATATTGAAGGATATCGAGGTATCGCAATTTCCGGCGAAACGACGGAAATCAGCTGAAATGATAGAAGAGGCATTCTAGCAATAAACTCTGTGACTATTATGAATGTAAACGCAAAAGTGTAGAATTGGCCCGTGTGTGATCCGCCTTGCATAACATGCTACTGCCCATTGATGACAAATGACGGTAATTATTTAATGTCCCTAAATTCTTTAACGACTAGTTACGCGAGCTAGCGCATTATTTCTATTGTAGAATGAGACGTTAGATATGCGAGGATAGCTCAACAATTGATTCGTCGCTAAGTGATGGGAAGATATTTGGATGTCAAGGCATTGGGCGGGGCAACTATGACCCCGACGAAGCTGTACTACGCTTTCATAATGCACATATTCACGTAACTTTTGCAATCGCTAACAATGCACGCTGTCATTATCGCAAATAATTCACAAGTACAAAGGCGAGGAAGAAAAAAATTTTCTCAAAGAATGAAGAGGGGTCTGAGGGATCGAATCGGTACTATAAAAGAACATACCATCGTTGTTTTCCGTCACTGGACATCCGAACCACTACCGTTGGTCAGAATAACGAAGAACGAGTAAAACAGTGTGGAAAATTCAAAGACTCAGACATGGATCCATTTAAAATCGTAAGTGCACCGAGCGAGTGATAAAGTGTAATAATAATTCATTACTTTACTTAAGAGATAAATTCTTACTGAATTTCATTGATAAGTTTGCAGTCCTACTACTGACTACCATCATCGGCACAGTCATGGCTCGCCCTGGTCACGGCGGTTACTTAGGACACGGACACTCAGTTCCTATCTCCTATACCAGTTACAGTTACCCAAGTTACAGCTACCCGAGTTACAGCTACCCAAGTTACGGATACGGGCATGGCTTATACTCGTCTTACAGTAAGTTTTCACCATAAATTCATACACCGTTGGTAATATCTATAACGTTGACATCTTTGCCTATCTTTCCACTATTCTTGGACTGACTTTCCGGTCGTTTTTCTGAGATACTGTTCATTGTTTTACCCTTAGCATCCGCTATTTCGTGCAACACTTATTTGAACGGTTGTAATATTTCCTCAGGTTATCCTTCACATGGGTATGGTCACGGCGGTGATGGCTTTGGAGGTTGGCTTGGAGACTACTGGTAAGGACGAGGATGATCTATCGGTTCTTACGATTCGGTAAACGACAATCCGCAATGCTCGAGGACATTAGAATGCTACGGATGCTGCGGACGATCTTTTAATTTTGATTAATTATACGTATATCACCGTGTACACTTTAATAAATGCATTTCTTTATTAGATGTAATGTAAATCGAACATTTCTTTCCTCCATATCTAACGCTTCCTGCATTTACGGTGTGTTATAACTGTGAGACAAACTGACGAATATTAATTAAGTTTTTCCACATTCTGGTGCAAAAACAGCAAGGCCCCTTTGCAGTTTTCATCATTTGATTCATAATACCAATGTCGTTTCTTAAAGTGACTTGTTAACGTGTAGTTTTTCATCGCATAATCGATTATCACGGGTCTCGGTACAATAGAGCGATCAGTTTTAGTCTGAGAAGCAGAATTCTTGTTAAAAATGCATTAATCAATCATGAATCGATGCAAATTAATTCAGTTATTGCCGTTATACGGTAAATGAACTGTAGTTAGACTAGTTTTGCCTATCCAAGTCGATCCGGAGACATAAAGCGCCTGTTTGCAGGCAACTTAGGAACGAGTAATATTTAGATTCGAAATTTGAGGTCGAAAAATTGCTCCTGTATCAGGAGAACATCTGACCCGAGGAGGTGTGCTGAAATTTTTGATTGTAAAAACCAACAACGTTTCCTAACTCGCCCAGTCCCAATTGAGCGCATTTCCAAACTCACCCAGGTATCAGGAGAACATCTGCAAGCCGAAGAATTGTGCTGAAATTTTTAGCGGGAAACACCGACAGCGTGCATGCAAGGAGGCATGTTGTTGTCTAGATATATGTCTCTATGCGAGTCTCTCTATGCTTAGAATATTCAGATGCCTGCCTTTTATAAGCAATTTTCGGATTTGAGGCCCGTGAAAAGATATAACGGGGCTTTATTTCTCCCAAATTTTTTTCGGAAATAATATCAAGTTATCTTTACGCATTTTTTGATCAAGCTGCCGTTTTATTCGCAACGTTTGCATTGGCAGACTATTCATGTTATTCATAGCGGAAGGACAGGATTTTTAATTTATATAGTCGGATATGAATATGCCTACCATAGGTGTACAAGAAATTCTTCAAATTTGCTTTTCTGTGTAATAAAAAACAGCAATAAACGCAAGCATCAGAGTTTCGATGTTTCTCCATTCATAAATTGTTCTTCACCTGCAAGTGGATACAGGCTACAATTCATAGTGATTATAACATATTTTTGGAGATTCGTTATAAGCATGTTTATTTTGTATCCGTATATTGAATCTGACATGCATGTATAAATTCGTCCTTGTTTCTAGAAACTCATCACGTCATGGTCATTTATACTCTTATGGTTTATACCAGATACTGAGGTTAGCAAGTGAAAATATGAACAAGCATATGAGTCTATTACGCCACGAAATCTATGGGTCAAATGATTCAGATATAATCGTATGGCAAAATGATGATCGACTCAACGAGTTGTCTCTGGTACTTAAGATACGTATTTTCTATGTATCAGAACCGTATCTACAGATACCTATACCGCTGAATGAAAAAAAAAAAAACTATTTACAAATCAAGCGTGGATATACAATCTTTTGAAAAAAAAAATGTTCATCAGACTGTTGATGATCACTGTGATTCAACATAAGTTATACATGATATTGAACCGTGTTGAGTGCAGAAATTTCGTGATTCGTAGATTTTTGCAGATATTTTTTGTTTGTCATTCTACACATTTTTGAATACAGGAATAGGCGTATATGTTCGGAAATTGTAGGGCAAATAGAATACCAAAAGTTAAACACCATCATTAAAAGTCGATTAATCCCATAATTACCCAATCCGCTACATAATCAGCATACTTGTACAATAAGCTAATGCGCGAATATTGACCTAAAATATTTTGAGGGCTGGGTTTCTGTACAGGTAATTTTTAAATAATATCCTTTGACCTTTACTGCAACCCTGAAAATGCTAGTACAAATCATTGAGGACAATATCATATCGTCCTCTTGTTAGAAAGTTCGGTGTCTTAATTCGAGTTTGTTCGCCTTCTCCAACAGCTGTCGTAGGTCTAATTTCGAGGACTATAATTTTCATAATACGATAGAACACCATAGATACTTTCGGCACGAGTGTAATAGTCTAAAAATAATTATCGAGTTTATGAGTTAGATGCTACTTATGGTTGCACCATCAACATACAAAAAACCCTGGACCAACTATAAGGCATTGCCTAATTTGCAGTGGACAAAATAAATTAGTCGATTTCAAAACGCCCTCTTCACTGACAAACATCGAAGGTACATTTTCACAATCTTTATACGTCTTCGTTGGACACCAAGGCAATTTGAATTTATATTTTATTTACCTTTCAACTTACGTTGAGAACATTTGAATAATATATTGATTCCAAGATAGGTATATTATAATTTCATCTCTCTTTCAAATGATCGAAAATTCATTTTATCTTGCTATAACACATATTTATGCCGTTTTAATAATCATTCATCTGATAAGGATTATGTGGATGTTTGTGGCGTTCGATGTTTCACATTAATATTGACCCCTATCAATAAAATGATCGAATGACATTAGCCACGGACACAAAGATATTGCAATGGGTCAAACGAGTGCTAACTGCAACACAGTGATGATCGATGAAGACGTAATAATTGTGTTTAACACCCTCAAGAATTAGAAGGCTTGTGAATTGTGTGAAATAGTTCGCTGGCTCACAATATTTTGGTCCAATAGAAAGATTTCACGCATATTGCCAATTGCATAATGATAGTTCGTGACTTAACAAGCAATCGGTTAACGTATAGCTCTCACTGTATATGTACTCTCACTCTGACTCCAATGAAAATAAACAAATTTAGTCAGTGTTCAATAATTAGCGTAAAAAATTACGCTGCACGTCTTTATATATACATAATTCTGAGGATATAATAATTAAATTGCTCATCTTATACAGTAAGATAATATCCAAGATCCGGACCATCCTCGGATTTATTTTTTGAATTTTTAATTTGAATTACGGAAATTTCAACCAACGTGATCCACACAATTCCTTATAGAAAATTTATAAATTTTTGTTACGATGTTCGAAGTCGTAGCTATTTTTTGATTTGCTTATTAAACGTTCTTGTTGAAACGATTCGTTGATTTTTATTGCCGGGTCCTGTACAAGCTGAAGTCATCGAGAAGATTAATCGGAAAATAAAAAATGATTGCCATGCAATTAATATCGTAGTAATTCATACTCGTATACACGTAGCTGCTACATCGGACTGGGGGCAAGCAGCAAAGTTGAAAGTTGAAATTTAAATGTCACAAACGTTAGTTTTTAATTGTAGTTTTGAAACCAGAAATGAAAGTTAAACGATTAGATGACTGGATACATGTTCTACCGCACAATATTAACGATAATAATTTTTCACGCTGTGGACTTAGAATTCGATAAAAATGAAGTTCTCATAAGTCAGTTAATTACGTACATTGATAATAAAAATAGCAGCGATAATAATTATTTCATAATACGATATAGGTATGTAGGTAATGACAAAATAAATAAATAAATAAATAAATAAAACTATGTAAGGATCGATATTATAATCATCTAAGATTGACTCGTAATTCTCTATGAGTAAAAATTCTTGCGCTACTGCAGCAACTGCATAATTAATGTGCTGGCTATGCAATTGCATCGAAGAATTGATACTGCGATAATAATTGCATGGTAAGAAAATTTGTCATTTCCATTGAAGTGATAAATTTCCGAGTCACTTGCAACGATGTTCATCTAATGTGTACATACATGTAGTATGAAACGCGCGGTGGACCGGTCCACTCCAAGACGATACGACCGACCAGAGCTCACCTTTCCAGGTCAAGTCTTACCGATGTATTGCAGCATAAGGGATCGGCCAGCTGCCTCAGGTCGTACTTCGAGTTTGAAGTAATTCAAAACGTCGGTGTAATTAATCATACGCATCGTAAAAATAATAAACGTTTTGATAACATGGTATTAATATGTAAAATGAGCGTAAAATTTGCGATAGTAATAGCGTGGGTGTTCCTGCAAGGTTCCTGCAAAATCAATTGAATTTCAGAAACCGAGAGTTTGGATTAGAATAAATGTTTGTTAATAATAATTGATGCGCTGTGGTCGAAGCAAACTTTGTCACATGTTAGTTGAAGAGTCTTGGATCTAGGATCGAAACGATTCATTCAAGGCATAAAAAATTAGGAAGCTCGAAAGGTACACACAACTAACATTTCACCTTGGCAAAAGTGTTTGACGAACAAGCAGATCCTACTTTCCGAAGTAAAAAATTCCGCTGGAGTCATCGATTAGAAGGTCGTATAACAGGAGAGAGCTTAATTTTCGATTGTCTGTAATGATCATCTGTACATACCTACCTACGTAAATCGGCCTTAAACATATACATAGGTATAGAAAAAAGAACCAGAAATCCGTTTCGAAGATAAGAATCGATGATTATCTTATTACGTGCAACTTCATTTGTCATTCGATTTAATCTGATGTTGCCACTCGAAAAACGCCTGGAGCTGAGACACCGAAAAAATTATCAATGGAATAACTTGAATTTTAGCATTTACGCTATGGTATTTCACGATGTGATTCTTGCCTATTATTTGACCATTTCATTTTACAGTTATGGTCAATGTTGATGACAAAAATAACGTTCCGGAAGCCATTTATCTTTATTAATTTTTCTCTATAATTGAAAAGCATTTTATGAATTGTATGGATTGATTGGATGAAAATGACAAGAGCTGACGATCAAAAGTTGTTTTTGCTCCGTGGCCTCCGAGAAACGGTAGTTATGGGCAAAAATTTATGTATTTGCAAAACAATAAAAAAAGAAACGTCCACCTAAAACGTGATATATGTAGAAGATATATATTTGAAAAATAAACGTATTTTTATGTTATACTGTGTGAAAATAAATATTTATTATATGTATATATGTGTATGAATTCGCACGGGTGTGAAGTTGTATATTTTATTAGAAAACCACATGTCCGAACAGCTATCAAAATTCTATTCGATTAAAATTAACATTATCAATTGCTCTCTCAAGGTTTCCAACAGCGAGCACATCGCGCTGTTAAATATAAATAATTATCTCCCTGATATTAATGTATGATCATTAACGGCGTTACCGAGCAATAATTAGTCTCGATATAAGTCGCGAAATTTCGCAGGACCTAACTTTGTTGACTCGCCGAAATAAAATATCAAGCCTTGTTCGAAACCTGCAAGTATCGTCGAGCCAATCGAGTCCGCAGACGACAGAGAAAGGAATGCATTTATCTTGGCGTTAACTGTAAATCTTACGGATGCACTGGTTAACCCTGAGGACGATCTCACAACAAGAACTGTTTCACTTTCATCCACCAAGAAGATCGCTCAGTGCAGTTTATAAAATTATTTTAAAATGGTAACTTAAACGGATTTTCTTGCTTGCTTTTAAACCTAACCACTTTACCGGATACTCAGTAACGTTCTAGAAATGGCAAACGCATTTGTTTGTGTCATCACACTTACGCAGTAGCTCGTAGTAGTATAATTACACCTTCTTCATTCAATGCAAAAAGTTGCGTACAAACGAGTCACCCTGACTGCATAACTATTACATGGTAATATCTTTTCAGAATAAGAACTCCTACGATAAAATTTCATGGAAATTTTACTGCGATCTCAAAGAGAAGTAGGCTCAGGACCTTGTAACGTGAGTGTAATTAACTGATCCATTCCAAAATGGAAAAAAATATGATTTTAGTGCAATAAATTTCAGAATCGATTATAATTCGTTGCTATAAAACATCATCAAGTCTGTGAGTACATATATTTCGATAGTTATAACTACATATAGCTTGCGATAGAACTGGAAGATCGGTTTTCCTTGGGCTCTGGAGTTCCCAATAGATTTTAGATCTTGTATGCCCCTGATATCTGTATGAGCCCAAAAAAAGTTCATCTATCTCGCCGTAGCTGTGGATATGTCGATTATAATAATTAGCGAGTAATTAAATGGTGATTGAATACATCAGGGAACGAAAGATCACGGAGTATAAGAAATAATAATAATAATACGGTTCGTTTTGCTGCTCCAATGTAACGATTATTGGTAACCATCGCTCGCGAGTTACATGCTTTTAATAATCATTGCGCTCATTTCGACACGATCGGGTCAATAATGAAGTAGTGTATCCTGACATTTTACACCCGACACTTTTGACACGTGACAATGATCGTCTATATAATTTTTACCATATTAACCATGAACGCCCTCGGGCTAATACATGACTACCATTTGTCCATTGCAATTCCCATACGATCCATCTCCGACAAGACCTTCGCGGTTAACCGAGAGCTCATTGAATGGACCTTTTGCACGCAGCAGGACCATCCATCCTCCGTTTCTCGGACTCTCTCGCTCGACGACTGTGTCCCTTCTCACACTCGTCGTCAGAGAAGTCAGAGAAAAGTTGCAGCATCCTCGAACCCTGGAGCTCGGTAGAGTCTGTTCGATTAGGTTCTACCAGGAGATGAATCCTCCACCATGTTCATCTCACGAGACGTTAATCCCTCCCCTCCCTGCTGCCCCTCATCGAAACCCCTTCCATTTACAGATCGATCAGGTGAATCCTATAAATGCCTGACGGTGTCGTCTAAGAAGAAGTTTTCGTGTGGGGCACCTGGTCCCGCGAATACTTATCGTTTTTAAATAATCTTCAATATTAGTGCTACGTGAGCGATGGTAAGTTTAGTGTTGAGTTCGTATATACCTAGATAGCGGCTGGGTACGTGCGTGCGTGAATCGATTTGAAAAGGTGCTGATTTTATTATCTTTTTTTTTTGTCGTTATCATTTTTTTTTTGATTTTATGGAACAACGGATGCTGCATCTTAATTTTGTATTCGGATATGCAACGGCGTGACCTAATCGCACTGGCACACTCGTGCAACGAGATCTATTGACGACCTTCGATCAGAGAAATTTCGTGAACATGAAAGTTAATTTTCGAGATGTTATTATTTCGTGGATAACGTTATTAAGTAATACAGAGGCTCTTACGTTTTTTGAGTGAGAACGTCCGTAACGAACTTTGTAATAGGATTCTAATTGCTATTGCACTTTCACTAGCTGTTTGTATATCGGTTACATATGCGTCAACATTTTGAAATCGTAGAAAAATTTTTGAGTCTGGAATTCCTCAAAGCTTTGGAATTCCAAGGCTTTTTTTCGCTATGGAATTTTCAAATCTATTCGTAATTAAATCTCACATAACGATACAGTCTGACGAGGATCTCCAAATCGTTTCGAAGTTACGTCAACCAAGTTCCATTTTAACATTTCAAGTTTTCTGGCATAGATATATACATCTATAATCTATTCAAAATCGTGGATGGGTGGTAAAAATTTGTTTCTCATAAATTTAGTTTAGTTTTTGCCCCACCTTCGTTGCGTAAACTCTAATTGAATCGATAGATTCAGTATCATAGTGCCCAAGATTACTTGATATCTATTTCTTACTTCTAATCAAAGAACGTGAGATTTAAGATGAACGAAATTCCTGCAAGAATCGCTTGAAGATGTTTCTGAAAATTAAAATTTCATTGCAAAACTGAATACATATACGTATTGTGACAACACTTTATATCAAGGACGTTCGCTTTTCTAAATTATAAGAATTCGCGACAAATTTATGATCAACCTTCAACCACATTTTTTGCCAATCAAAATATAATAAAATCAGACAATGCATGGCCTGGTGGCCCGAATGCAATCTACATAAATTAAAAGTGATTATGCACTGACCGGTCTATTGTACGTATAATTAATAAATAATGCACAAATACAGGTGCTAATGACATCATATTGGGGTTTTTATATTCCGAGGTCCTTCACTCTGTATTCTTAAGTACGTGCGAGGTTCTTTCTAATCATAAAATGGAGATTCTAGCATCGCGCCTGTTGCAACGGGTCAACAGACCTCTAGATACCTACTTATACTCGATGTTCAAAGAGGTATAGGTTCTTCTCAGCCAAAGGCTTCGCCTCATCCCAGCCACGACATCATCATATTTGCGCAATAGGAACATTCTTCACGTTCCACGTTTGTCTAACGCAGTGATGAAACCTGTTTAAAAGCGAAGACGGTTCGTTGAAGGGAGTTTGTCCACCATCGTATCACAGTGACTGGATTATAGTTGTATAGAAATTATGAATATGTAGAAAATATTTATTATCGACAATTTTAGCGAACTTGACAAACCCGAAAATCAACCCACGTGTTTCATTCCGCTTCTCTGTTAGATGAACTTCTGTGTAGTTGATTTCTAGAGAGTTTCTACGCCAAAAAATCATAAATTAGAAAACACGAGCTGGCGATCTTGGCAGTACGAGCGTAACAACGCTAACCACACATTTGGAAAAGTTTTAAATGGACTGTGCTGAAAAAAATTTGCATGTGCTGAACAAAAAATTCATTTGCAGTTTGATGACGACATTAGCTGGTTTTGGTTGTAATGACACGTGGGATAAATTCATTTTCTTACTATTCTATATTTTGAAAACTTTCCTAGATCACAAGAAAAAGAAGAAAAAAAATCTTACCTCGAATTTGAATCGTTAAATCGAACAATGACATCACTTTACCGCGATCTGACATTTCGGCTATAGAATCCGGTTAATCTATAATCCGGTTATATTTTATTTTTCAAATTAACAAGGAGGGCCTAAACAATCTTGAGGCAAGCCTACGAAATTATTGATTCCTGATTCCAGAATCAAGCGAGGTATCAAGGTCGTCATAAAATCGTAAAACTACTAAATAGCAGTAGCTGACAGAATAGTAAACAGCTTTCGATTTCCTCTGAAGCAGATCTTAGGTTCCCTCGGGCTATTTAGATTCAATTTCGGGTTCGACTCTTGGCTTGTGTATCCTCTTCTACAAGCTACCAAACTCGTAGGTAGGTATATGTATGTATGTATGCGTGAACGATGCGTTTGCATGTGTCATCGCACTGACTTCAGTAGTAGTTCAAATTCGGAAAAAAAATTGTAAGGCTAGAGTGATGAATGAAGTTATTAGATTTGTGTAATATCGTTGTCCCACTTTTCGAAAAATTTGATGTCAATAAAGATGAGAGCAATCAGTAATTAATAGCCTTCGTTAATTAGCTCATTCTAGTCTTTACCACAATAACAGTATCGAAATTCGTATTGCGATGATAGATGATGAGCAGATTATACAAGAAGCCGAATGTCAAATTGGATAAATAGTCTTCAGTTGACCCATGTCCTTTCGAAATGATGATAAATACCGCCGAAGCCTCCGTCTTTCGTTCTCGGCAATCGAACGGCCGAAACTCACAGCGTCCAGGAATTCTTCTTACGTAAGGCTCGGGAACTTTTACCTTCACCAAAACTGTTGTGCACAGCCGTTTATTTACACGTGGTAATCGCAAGAAGACGTTCAACTTGTTTCAGAGGATTACTGCAAACGAAGTGTCAATTGAATTCAAATAAAACTGTTTAAGAAAGTCGGGAAATTCAAACACAGCATTGATCCATTCATTCATTCATTTAGCACTCAATGCAATCACGTGTGGGCGACAACTGCGGTTACTTGTTACATCAAGCTAATACAGTGTAATTTTTATTCGACACTAAAGCCTTCGTGGCAGTTTAGATTGTCGTACAATACGCATAATGACCAGTCGAAGGAAATATGTATGAATAGAAAAAACACTCTTTTGTAGTCGAAACTTTCTTTTGGCGAATATAACAACGATCAGCAAATTTTTAACGCGTTTAAATTAGCTGAAGTAATTACACTGCCAAATGCGTCGTTTATTACCTTACAAATGCGAGAACGTGATCCGCCAGTTAGTAAAGGAGGTTCATGCACCTTCACAGTTCACGGAGTTCGAAGCACGCGTAATTACAATGATTTCATCAAACGGTTCCTAGTCAACGCGTTTGGGTTGTAGGTCTACAATTTCCCGAAAATGATCACCGGAGGTCACGTAAATACCGTAATTGAATGATTACAGAGTAGGTATTCGAATTTAAAAATTGATGCTTTTCTCCCCACTCTTGCCGTATTTTCAACACCAACAGAATAACGGATATTACACAATAATAAAACTTATTGCTGATGAGTCGACTCTTAAAATTATCTTCTGGAGACTTATAGACAACCAAATCGCTCGGAACAGAAAGAACAGGTTTAGGATAATCAATCAATCAGAAGTTATCAAATTGACCAGAATTAGCATAATCCTTACAAAAAATCTTTCAAACTTTCGAAGGTCTGATTCGAGTTGTTGCATGTGCACTCTTATGCTGTTCTGCATTTCTTACCACTCAGAATAGTTCAATAGTATTACCACTCTTACTGACAGTTAATATTGAGAGATAAGTTATGTAAGAGGAGTAATTAACACCTAGATTTTAGCGTACATTTGGCGTTAGTAAACCAGCAACGCAAGCAGCGACTGTGATATTGACTTCCTATTATCATCGTTGTCCCCACAAGCGGACAACGCTTTCTCTCGCGGAGATGTAAGTGTGACATCATGTGGGAGAGCCAGTCGGAAAATAATTGGGCAACGTTACTCAATATTATTATAACGCAGGAACGTGAAAATAATTACAAGCAAGATTTTGCCATATACCTATATGCGCCGTTAAAATCGCTGCTGTTTTTTCATTGGCAATAAATTAGGATCAATTTCAGTGATTTTGAATTAAATACACCGTCTCATTCTGGAGCATTGAAAATAATTAATAGGCTGACGGTCAGCAGTATTGACCCCTGAATTTTGATGAAGTGAAATTTTATCGTGCCAAGGCAATTGACCGTGGCTGGGCACGCTCCTGTTCCGATTATAATATTCATTGTAAAATGAAAGTTACTTTACGTTGAACATGTAATTTAATTACTAGCTTCCAAAATGATCATCTTCATACTTTATCGTTGATGTTCTGTTAAATAATTGTTCCTAATTAACGAGGCATAAAGTTACGTAGTTACGAGTCTTTATTTTTATTAGAAACCATCTCTAACCTATTCGAGAATTATTCACTATATGCAGAACTCCCAGAATATAGCTTGCAAATTTCCAATCGTTTGTGAACAGAGTTTATATTTGTATCGTAAGTTTTCAACGAAATTACATAGTAGGGTAGCCTAGAGCTGTTCAACGGAATGATAAATCAGCGTAAAAATTAATCATTTCATTCCTGAATCCGAAAACATAAAATGTATGTATGGACTACCTTCTTATGCAACATGCAGCTTGCACACTGAACGAAACGTGTGGTTTTGCAGTGCGAAACGTGATATAACAATAATGCAAGCGGTACCACCATAAGCCCTAACCTTTCACATGACCATCGGCTGTATTCTTCTTATTGCCAGTATCTTCCATATAAATTAAATCTAAATGTCAGCGAATGCTACTCTTAGCTAAAACGATCATCTTGCTGGTAGTATATAGTTACAAAATTAAATGATAGTTCAATTTACTTGAAACTCTGATTTCTTGGAGAGTGGTCAAAGAAAATTACGGACACACATAAATCGTTACGCGTGATTTTGCGTGATCATGTTCAGCTGAATGAAACAAACTCACGCTGGTAATAAAATATTGCAATTACGTAAGCTCATGTCGTTATGAGTGAGCCGTGAGATTATCCCACGGGATAGCGCCGAAGATGTGAGTTACGTCGAGGTAGTCATGTAGAATTTCTCGAAAGGTGTATTTCCCGCGACAGACTGCCCTGCTTTCCAAAGTCAGTCAATATGATTGATGTGAAAAATTACATACTGCTCTAGAGTACCGTGAACAAGAATTTTGTTCATTATAGAATATCATTCGATGTTGAATCTGCGTAATATTTCTACTTGTCACTAAGGAGGAACTTCATTGTTTGTTATAGTGGAAGCTTCTGTGGACCGCCACGCTGGTGGCGGCCCTCTCCGCGTGTCATGGACACGAGAGAAGCAAAAGAGCAATATATGGTTATGCACAGCCTCAAGCAACGTTCGAAGGCTACGACTACTCCCCGCCTAATAACGCATTCCCTCTTCCAACCAGGTTAGTGATAATTATTCGTCAGCTCCAATGACTATCATGTTCTACAATTAGTAATTAATTAGTAAAGGTTTATTCTTAGAAATACTGAACTATAATCCTGTTTTAGGCTCTTGAGAGTAATTTATAACGTTCCGATGTTGTTATCTAATTGATAGTAATGAGCAAGTAACTGCGAAGCCTGGAATTACTGGGTACGAATATCCAAAGCCGGAAAATCCGTTTACTTTGCCATCAAGGCCACCGCCGCCACCACCAACCAAACCGACGCCACCACCAACGAGACCCACACCACCACCAACGAGACCGACGCCGCCACCAACGCCTGAAGTAACTGGCTACAAATATCCAACGCCGGAAAATCCACTTACTCCGCCAACAAGGCCACCGCCACCACCACCAACGAGGCCAACGCCACCACCAACGAGACCGACGCCACCACCAACGAGGCCGACGCCACCTCCAACGAGGCCGACACCGCCACCAACAAGGCCGACACCACCACCAACTCCTGAAGTAACTGGATACTATTATCCTACTCCAGATAAACCATTTCCACTCCCACCAAGACCGACACCACCACCTGTTATCCAAACGAGACCTCCACCACCGCCAGTAATTCAAACGAGGCCACCACCACCACCAATATTCCAAACGAGACCACCAACTCCGATTACAGAAAAGCCTGGATATAATTATCCAACTCCGGATAAACCGTTCCCATTTCCACCAAGACCGACACCACCACCGACAATCCAAACGAGACCTCCACCACCGCCAGTAATTCAAACGAGGCCACCGCCACCCCCTGTTATCCAAACGAGGCCACCACCACCGCCTGTTATCCAAACAAGGCCACCAACTCCGATTACAGAAAAGCCTGGATATAATTATCCAACTCCGGATAAACCGTTCCCATTTCCACCAAGACCGACACCACCACCTACAATCCAAACGAGACCTCCACCACCGCCAGTAATTCAAACGAGGCCACCGCCACCCCCTGTTATCCAAACGAGGCCACCACCACCGCCTGTTATCCAAACAAGGCCACCAACTCCGATTACAGAAAAGCCTGGATATAATTATCCAACTCCGGATAAGCCGTTCCCATTTCCACCAAGGCCGACATCACCTCCTGTTATCCAAACGAGACCTCCACCACCTCCAGTAATTCAAACGCGGCCGCCACCACCACCTGTTATCCAAACAAGGCCACCACCAATATATCAAACTCGACCGCCAACTCCTACAACAGAAAAGCCTGGATATAATTATCCAACTCCGGCTAAGCCGTTTCCATTTCCACCGAGACCAACATCACCGCCTACAATTCAAACGGGACCTCCACCACCGCCTGTAATTCAGACGAGACCACCACCACCGCCAGTAATTCAAACGAGGCCACCACCACCACCAATATATCAAACGAGACCGCCAACTCCGACAACACAAAAGCCTGGATATAGTTACCCCACCCCAGTAAACCCGTTTCCATTTCCACCAAGACCAACATCACCACCTGTAATTCAAACGAGACCTCCACCACCGCCTGTAATTCAGACGAGACCACCACCACCGCCAATAGTTCAGACGAGACCACCAACTCCAATAACAGAAAAACCGGGATATTATTATCCAACTCCGGATCAACAACTAACCTATCCAACTAAAAAGCCACCACCTATAATCGAGACGAGGCCAACGCTGCCACCCACTAGATATACGCAGCGTCCACCAATCAAGATTACAACACAGCCACCTACTTATTTACCTCCGAAGACAACGCAGTCGCCAATATATACGCCTCCAAGTACAACAGCCCGGCCAATTACTTACCAGCCTCAGACTACACCAAGCAGGCCGTATACTTACCAACCCCCGAGTACAACGACCAGGCCGTTTACCTATCAACCCACGGGTACATCAAGCAGACCTTTTACATATCAGACTCCAAGCACTACGAACAGACCATATACTTATCAGACTCCTAGCACGACCAGCCGACCATTTACCAACCAGCCTTCAACTTACTCACCTCCGCGTCCGTCAACAACGCCTAAGCCATTCACCTATCAGACTCCAAGTACAACAAACAGACCATTTACATATCAGACTCCAAGTACCACGAGCAGGCCATATACCTATCAGACTCCAAGTACAATGAGTAGACCGTATACTTATCAAACTCCAAGTACAACAAGCAGGCCTTTTACGTATCAAACTCCTAGCACGACTAGTAGACCATTCACCTACCAGTCTTCAACTAAGGCTCCTACTTACCGGCCACCAAGTACCCCATCATCGTTCCAGGGCTCCACTTATCTGCCTCCATTCGAAACAACAACAACGAGACGGCCGCCATATCAGCCCCCAACTCCAACACGACCTCCATATCAACCCCCGACACCAACACAACCTCCATATAAACCCCCGACACCGACACAACCTCCATACAAGCCCCCTACTCCGACACGACCTCCATACCAACCCCCAACACCAACACGACCTCCATATCAACCCCCGACACCAACACAACCTCCATATAAACCCCCGACACCGACACAACCTCCATACAAGCCCCCTACTCCGACACGACCTCCATACCAACCCCCGACACCAACACGACCTCCATATCAACCTCCAACACAGCCCCCGTATAAGCCATCAACTCCAAAACCACCCTCTTATCTACCCCCCTACCAGCCTTCAACTCCGACTCGACCTCCATATCAACCCCCGACACCGACACAACCTCCATACAAACCCCCGACACCCACACGACCTCCATACCAACCCCCAACACAACCTCCGTACCAACCCCCGACACAACCTCCGTACCAACCCCCAACACAACCTCCGTACCAACCCCCGACACCAACACGGCCTCCATACCAACCTCCAACACAACCTCCCTACCAACCCCCGACACAGCCTCCGTATGTACCATCATCCACAAGACCACCCCCTTATCTACCCCCTTACCAGCCATCAACTCCAACCCGACCTCCATATCAACCCTCGACGCCAACACAACCTCCATACCAGCCCCCGACACCTACACGACCTCCATACCAACCTCCGACTCCAACTCGACCTCCATATCAACCCTCAAATCCGACTCAACCTCCATATCAACCACCAGCTACAAGACCACCACCATACTTACCACCCTCCACAGAAAGACCAGTCTACACTAAAATTGATGTACCACCAAATCCCACCGTGCTTTATAGCATTACGCCTAGCACTTCTACCCCGCGGCCTGTTACAGGGATTCCATATTCTCCTCCGACGGTTCCAACAGCCACAAGCCCAAAAGATGATGGATACTACTATCCGATTCCAGATATTCCATTTTATTAGCTAAAATTTCGAAGATGACTGGGCTGATGACATTGTTCGTATGCCAGTTGATTCAATAACCGAATCAACGGTCCGACAGAAACGTACGATATTTTTTTAAGAAAATATAAGAAAGTAATTACCGTTTTTAAATTAATTTAGTAATGAGACGAGCACTTTTTATACATCCATGTTCAATGTATGTGGTTACAAAATAAATGGAATACTTATATTTGTTACTAAGTTTTTCATCGAAAATAGCACGTCTATTTTATTTCATATTTAATTCCCCACATATTTCCTCAACTTTTTTTCGGTGCTCCAGATATTGATACACTGCAGAATATAAGAGTCAGCAAGAATATTGATAATCCTGAAACACAGTTCGTACAATTTCCTTTAAGCCATAGCCCTCAACTAATAAGTGAGAGAGACCTAGACCCTGACATATACCGAGGACACATTCTAGAGCATACATGTATGTGCCTACTTAGGCACACTTTGTATCCCACCGGTCAAGCCTCGTCTTTTGCTCATACGAAATAAGTAGTCCATAACAACTTGCATTGCCCCCTCTTCAATTAAAACCATGCAACTGAACAATAGTCTGCGTTATTCTGCCAACCAGGAGCCGCCCTACTGTGTGCGGAGCAAGAAAATTTCTTCGCATCAGATACAATCGCTGGAGAAAACGTTCAGCGTGAGACAAGAATTTTTAGTCTTTGTTCAGGCATTGAAAGAAGAGTACATACGGTGTCCTTGGAGAAGATATTGAACACGTCGAATGGATCATAAGTCCGCGTTAGAGAAACAGTGGTGTAAAATTTCATGGTCGTATATTTGATGCGACAATTTTTCAAAATTATACGAAATCAGTAACAAACAAATGAATTTACTTGTTGTCCTTTACAACATTATCGCGGGATATTCTTGAACGTTGTTCTATTATCTACGAAGAAAATAATGTTTGAAACTGGTCGACGATCTGCAACAAGTACATCAGAGCTCGGACTCTACTCTGATCGAACCGATCATTATCATAGGAACCGTTACGGTATTGGTGTACGAAAATACGTCATTGGTGTGATGGTGGTCCTAGCCATCATTTTGGTAAGAATTTTTTGTCTAATTTTTTCGGGCTGAATTGCTTTGTGAGCTAAACGGTCATGTAAAAAATGTCCAATCCTACAATTTGTTGAAGATACTCAATTAATCAAAATTTTCCCAATTTTTCATTCATCCCTGTATCATTGGAATACAGCACAATATATTCTAAGCTCCCAACATGTGAACAACCTAACAAATTATAGAAACAAACATCGGAAAACGGCAATTGATATAGTGCATATTTTATAAGCGATGACTAAGAAGCAATAAATAGCTACAATCATACTCAGCATCGTAATGACCAATAAAAGCAGTTGTACAAATAATACTTTAGCACGAACTGATGACTTCGGTGTATCGCCTGTGCATACTATACTATACTATGCAAGGCCACGTAACTTTAGCATGAATGAAATTTCCGATTAGGAGAGATTACCCGACATGGTGCTGCGTCGAAAAATACGTTCACATTGTAATTTGCGGTTGCAATTTTCGAGGCAGATGAGAATAACCATTATGCAATTCAAAATTCAAAATTTATGAGTATGACGGAAGTTCAGAGCCTTTTGAAATGCACACATCTTTGAATTCATCTATTCATTATAGTGAGGTATACCATGAAAAATTTCACAGACATCAATTTCTAGTTTCATTATGGTTCAGCGTGACCCAACCAATTTCTACGCGGCTTTATAGATAGCCAACTTAATTAATTAAGAGTTATATCCATCAAGACTGGATGTACCAAAATAACTTGATGGAACTGAATCTGAGAAGCTATTAATCTATCCTCACTTTCACGTCTTAATCTTGGGGCAAAAAGTCAAGGTTACAGCATGCCGGACGAAGATGTTCTCCTCGCGTTGATTGAAAATGAAAAAAAAAGTGTGATACATTGATGTGTTTCTCGTATACGTTCTAGATTAATAGTCATCCATTTTAGAACGTAAGTTCTTCGTTGCTGTTATCAAGAAAGAGTTTGATTGCCCCGCAGTAGCTTCATTATAACAGATCGTCGTGATTCTTTAGACTGATACAGTTCGCTTGGCAAGTTCTAATTAACAATTACCAGATTTACAACTCTTTCGAAGTAGCCTTTCAGATATCAGCAATTGTGCTAAATTCACCAAAATTTCGCGGACAAACTGACCTCGTGAAGTAAGCATCATCCGTATATAGTCAATTTCTTAAAAGACCTTACGCAATGATTTGTGAATCATCTTCTATACGAAAATCTCCAAACTGCTCGTTACATCGGTTCAATTTATGTATCACGTTTCTAGTTATATCGCATTACAGATTGTCATTAATTACCTTGATGTACCGTGATGTAAATTACCTACCAAAATAGGAATACCTTTGTAGAGTGTAATAGGATTCATCTCACTTTTCACTACTTTTATTGTAAAGATTTATAACAAATTGTTAGCATGGCCATAAATCTTGGATGTTTTCTCTAATGATTAATGTAGTAGGAGTAGGCGTTACAAACACTACCAGATGCGTGAATAAAAATTACATTTTCTCCTTACACTTGAAACACATATACAATCACGCCATGCTATGCATGTCGCATGCATGACAGCCCAAGCATCACGGGTCAAGCAGGAGATTTCTATATGCTTCGCATATATGGAGCATCGAGTGTGTTTTGGCACGGATTGTCTCTCGCCAGTGAAAGAATAGCGCTATTAACAACGTAATTAATGAACAACAATGACTACAATAATATGCTGTATCGCAAAGCGCTCTAATAATTACCTGATCACCTCGATTGGCCTATACGAATCTGTTTCAATATTTCGAATTCTCAAGCAAATTATTTCTGGTTCCCAAATACGGTTTCTCTTTTTGGCAAGGGGTGATCATTTCTGCGATATCATTCACCTATCCAAGTCAACTCCTTACAATGCGTGGTCGCAATCAATCAAACAAAACTTTGGGGCTTTTCTCCTGAAAAGCCCCAAAGTCAAGGCATGACCTCATAAGATCAAAATTTTGTCCAGGTCTCAGTTCTCTTGTACGACTTCACGTCAGGTGCGACCGTGATCAACAACGGAGCTAAAGAAACGAAGCACATTTACATTCTGCAAAATGCCTTGAAGAGACCAATAAATTCGATAAGGAAAACCACTACCACCGCTAGTCCGTCCAACCATGACGGTAATAGTACCGAATTATTGAAGATGGAAGATCGTTCAGACGGTAATTACAACGAGGAAAAGGATACCGGGAATTCTGAAGATCTGGAGGACCAGATTGCATCTGAAACACGTTCAATAACAATAGCTAAGCCAGATCCGGAATTCCGAAGTCAGAACTTGAATAATTTCAATCTACGGAAAAGACTGCTATCGATGGATGAAGATGAAAGTGAAGAGAAAGTTCGGGCCAGAGAATCGTTCGACAACAACGCGATGGTTTATCGCCTGAGACAAAGGTAGGATATCTATAAATATTTTCGGAAACCGTTGGGGAAATTCTAGGTCAGAGTATTCCGTTTTCGAGTTAAATTTTCGTTCGTTCTTACAACTTTTTCAGATACAAATATCCCGTTTCCGAGGAAGATACTAGTCTTGAAGAGTCACGACCAATACCATTTCACTTCGAGTACAAAACTCCGATTCCAACGTCTTTCAAACGATCTAAGTATCCTCAACTGGCGCAGTACCGTTATCCTCAGAACTCAAACAACATCCAGGATATCATAAAATATCTTACCAAAGAGAAGGAGAAATCTAACCGAGGGATAAAATTCTCTGGCGTTTACGTGAACCCGAAAAAATTTGACTTTCATCCCGAAACTGGAGAAATGATGTCGAACAGTGATAGATCAGAGGAAGAGAATCCCTCGCCGATTAGTTACTCCTTCAACTCGGATCCATTCTATCAGTATAAGCCAAAAAATCCTTCCGACGTAAACCTATTAGCTACTCCGAACGTCAGGTACGAATATGCTATACATCAAAACTTTCATACAAATGATGATTTCGACTTCAGCTTTCATTTCCTCAACGTAATTCTATGTGGAATACCGCAGGTTCTCACCGCCCGGAGTTCACAGATACAATCCCAGCTTCTATGATACATATTTCCCGAGGCCACCGATGAATTTCAACACTCAATTGTCTTCTTCTTCCGAGTCGCAGTACGATAATTATGGCTCTCATACCACCGCAACATTTGGCAAGAAACGAAAACCGAAGCCATTCAGCGTAATGCTTGACATTTATCCGATCCCGGACTCTGCTGATCCCAACAGGAAATCGTCGAGGCCAAGGTCTGGGCTAAGTGGACAACAGAACCAGAACCAGGCTTCACCCGAAGAGTACGACGTTAGAAGACCTATTTCGCATAACAAGGGATCAAAGTATTCCCATTCTCTACCACCTTCTCAACCTATCTCCCTAGTGGCAGTTCCTAGTCCACAGAGCACCCTGGACGATGAAGAGCGGCAACAGATGATTTTCCATTTAAATCTTTACCCGAAGAGGAGGAATAAGTTGAATAGGTACCGTTTGACAATGAGACTCGTCTCTTTTAAAGCCGGATATAAAAGATTGTATGATTATTACAGATGTGCGAGTAATATTTGAACAGTCAGAAATGTACGATGGTCAAGAATGTATCTGATGAATTACTGATTCGATCATCACACAGTGATATACCAATTCAGGCACACGATCATTTAGATGAAACTTTATACTGGTAGAATTTTGTATGATGTCAGTGGGATGATATGCATATTTAATATCATTTTAAAACTTTGTCTAGACAGTATAATCGCGGCAATGGCAGTTGCCAAGTTGAGGAACATCCGTACCCTCAGGGCAACCGGCCCTGAACTTAAAATAATATTCAGAATAAAACTATTTATGTATGCATGTTGGATATTTCCCAATTAATACGTGTACATATCTGCTCTCTTTGTTCTTTTTTCTTTATTTTATGATTGCACAAGCTCAGCAGAGAGCCTTGTCAAATTCAAAGTGCAAATACATGTACTTCAATTCGTTTGACTGATTGTCTTGATTTATTCCAGGAATGACATAATTCCAAGATCTCACAGGATTGAGGAAGAAATGGAAGAAAAAGTTCCAACACCGTTTGACACTGTTACGAAACATCTGACGGATCACTCGGCTATTCAAGTATCAAAGTTTGAGGACACTCAGCTTTCTGACGAGGCAGAGGATTCTCATATCCATAAGAATCCACGACTAAATCGATACGAAGAAACCGAATTGGATGAAAAAAGTCACAGTGAAAGATTGCCCCCTGACGATGATCGTGATAATAACCGAAGGGAAAAGAACGACAAATCAGAAGACAACCGATCGATTCCTGAAAATCACAGACCAGACTTCACCGTTGCAAATATCACTCGAAAATACTTCGAGTCTTCTGATGAAAAATTTGACACGGTATCGGAGAGCGCGTGCAATAATTGCAAAAATTTAACCTTTGTAGACGAAGACGCGAAACTCGAAGATACCGAAAAAACTATCGAAGCGAAATTAGACATTGATACCGTGGAAGGCTTCGAAGACTTTGCAGACGGTCTCTTGGCTACGGATTGATAGTCATTCCTGAAATTTGCATCAATGACTCGATTTTACTTCGCGATATAGAACGTGAATCAGTTTGAAATAACGCTTATCGAATTGCAGCTAATTTTCGACGATTATTATCTTAGCAATTACTAATTCTTTCGTATTATCTACTTAATCATTTTTCTTCGAATTGTCATAGAGTGGATTCAAGTTATAGATATACACACACGTGTGTATATAAATACTTCGATATTTAAGGCCCTGCGTCATGTAGGCCATTATATATGATGAATTTTTATATTCCACCTTGACATTTTCATAGTTAGCATTCAAACATCTTGAAAGATCTTTTCATTGGAACCAAAGAATTGGTTAATAATTCAGAGATTACGAAACCTTATTATCTCAAGATATGAAACAAAAGATAATTATTTTCAGAATTCTAGAAAATATAAGTAAGTAACAACGAGCTGCAAGGTCATAATCTTTGTTGTACAAAAAGTTTTTGAAAAATAAAAATAAAAAAATAAAAAACAAAATTGGCATGTAAAAGATCGAAGAAGGTATTTTTGGACTCGTGATCAAAGTATAAAACTTTGAAAACGATGAATCAAAAATTCGTTTAACATAAATATTGTAAAATATAACTTTGTATTCATTAAAAATAATTTATATTACAAAAGGGCTTATGACGTATTTTCATTTTTATTTGCTAATTATTGTACGACCTAATATCCTAAAATTTGTTTATTAATTATAACAACTAAATCACCAGATGGCTCAGAAGACAGTATTACTTACAAATAACGCATTTACATTCAGCGCTCCTATAAAATATTCTGAAAAAGCAAAAATTGTTCTTCTCGTACGGATCTTTTGTAGACTCAGATTGTACACGGAACTTATAATTTTCAATATCTTCTAAATAAATAATATAATTTCCCTCTGAGATATTCACAAAACATTTTACACTATAGCACCATATCTCCTTTTTTTTTTCTTTTTGTCTTTTTTTTTTGCTCTCTTACATTTCTCAGAACTTTCTGTACACCGAAAACAAGCAAGACTTAAGTCAAAGAGACTAAACGTAAGCCAAACGTCAAGTAATTGAACTCTCACTAATTACATTCGAGTCCCACAATTGTTCATGCTGCTGGCGTCAGATCAGCCAGAAATTTAATATAAAAAACCACTCTAAGCTCTGGAAATCGTGCTTGGATGATAAAGCGCAGCATCCGGTCCCCACTCGTACGGACCTTCGTGTGGGCCCAAAGGAACCATCGTTCCTGGACCTAAAGTCGTGTGAGATCCAGCATTAACCATTCCTGGACCAGCTGAGACGTAGCTCAAGGCTGGCCGCGGCTGTTCCCGGAGACGTGCATGTTTCACTTGCTTCTTGTACCTGAAACAGAATAAAGGATCGTGGATTCAATTTCGCGTAATCTGTTATGAAGCAGCTGACTCGATGCTTCGGATTGCTTCTTAAATCTTGATTTTAATTATCGTGGCTTATCACAGGAATTGCATTTGCTGATATTAACTACCGTCGTTGAAAATTCCGCCAGATAATTCGTAATCAGGATATATCTAAGCCGTGCGAATTCGCTGCAGACGTGATCAGAATAAATTATAAAAATTATCGATGTGTGTTTATCGCATTGATGCGTCAATCACGTCTGGCATATCTCGGCATATTAATTACAGACATTTGTTGCCTTGAATGCTTTGTCAGAACTAATATTTTGCAAAGCGTTGTCCGTCGCTCATCGCAATTTAAGGATATTAAATTTGATAGCCAATGTAAGGTCAACGGACTTTCGTGATTAGACCTACTTTTGAATGTTATCGATTACTAGATACTAATTTTCAGCTAGCTCAATCGCAGCTTTTTATTATATTGCTAAAAATTATCTTGTCAATTGTAATTTTGTGAGTCCTGGCTGATACCGTAAATCTTGAAAATGAAAGTATTCACTCTTTTTCAGATCTTTCTTTCTACGTCGTAAACGGTCAATTTAGAAGTAATGCTATAGAAATTTTTGTGCCACTTGGCATTCCATAAATCCTGGCTAATATTGTAAATCTTAAACGAAAGTTCTCATTCGTATTCAGTTAGAATCTTTCTTTCTACTTACACTCTATAAATGGTCAATTTTAAAGTCATTTTACTCACTTTGCGTGCATGCAGCAGAGCGTGCAACTGGAAACAATCGCAGCAACCCCGACCAGAACTGCGATAGCAAGAACCCACATCTGTGTCATAGAAGCATCAGCCCTTGCAACGAGAGCAGCACAATGCTGTACCGTGTCGACGTGATACTGTTGATAGACTCTCTTCAATTCGTCATTCTTCGAGTCTGTCAAAAGAGTTTTCATCTCGCCAAGATCGTAGGACTCTTTTCCAACCATTTGAAAACATGAACTTGTCGATGAAAAGTCCAAGGAATTATCTTCCTTTGAATAAAATTGGGTATCGTAGACGTTGACGGAAACAGGAAGTGACAAAGCTTGCTGTACTGCCTTCTCAAATTCTTCCAACGATCTTCTTACCTCCACCGGAGGTTTGGAGAATACAAACTTCAACATGTCCCGGTCTCGTACCAAGAAAATTTTTACAGTAATGTTAGTTTCTCTTCCTGGTGTCACAGAATTATTAGCCGATACTGGAACTTCCATAAAGCCATCGGCAAAACCTGCCATTGAACTGGTCGTCCTAAGTTCTCCAGTTTCTGAATTCAGCGAAAATAGAGACGGCATTTTTTCCCGCGATATTGAAGGATCGACTACAGAAGTAAAAGACACGTCACCCATGTTATAGTTCATCGGTAAAGCGTCTGAATCGGCATCCGTAGCTTCCAACGTTAAGAGGCTTGTGTCAATCGGTACATTCAATCGAACACCCAAGGTGATATTTTCCTTTTTAAACTTTGGCTTGTTGTCATCAATGTCCAAAATTTTTATCAAAACTTGCCTTTCGGAAGGATCTTGACGATTGTACGGTTTCGGTGTGACCTCAGATTTCTTTATCGGATACTTAAAGCACTTTACAGTTAGAAGATGACGACTAAATTGTTCGCGATCTAATCTTCCCATTGACTTTATTATCGCGGAATTATTCCCTGATCTTTCTATCGAAAATAGACCAGCCTCATTCCCATACACGATCACGTAATCGATCATTCCGTTCTCCCCAATGTCCTCGTCAATCGCTTCAACAACTCCGATATCCGTGCCAATCGGCACTTCTTCATACGTGCTCAGTTCAACAGGTGGACTGTCCAAGCTTCTTTTAAAATGTGGTTTGTGATCGTCAATATCGTCGACGATTACTTGAAGGACACGAGTTGCTTGCTGAGGAGGTTCTCCAAGGTCCTGAGCTACCAGTATCAGTGTATAACTGTCTTTGGTTTCACGGTCCAAAAGCTTTTTTGTCGTTATCAAGCCAGTGTCGCTGTTGATGCTGAAGGAGCTTGCGTCGTTACCAAAGTTTCCATCTTCGAGAAATTTGAACGTTATTTTCCCATTCGGTAAGTTCGGGTCATCCGGATCAGATGCAACAACTTGAAAGACCAGACTTCCGATCGTTGAGTTCTCCGCGACATGCGCCACTTCTTCTAAGGTCGGCCTTATGAATAGTGGGACACCGTCATTGCTGACAACATCACCGATGTACAGAATCAAGGCAACATCCGTGAATAGAACTGGGTCTCCTCTATCCTGAGCCCTAACTCGCATGTTATAAGGTTCTGTCCGTCCTTTTCCAGTCAGCTCTCCGGCAGATGAAATTTCGCCAGTGGTATGATTGATCTTGAAGAGACCTGCGCAACATAAAATGACATACCACGAAGATTATACGACAGTCATAGTCGACGTGATAACAACTTCTTATAGGTATAGTTGAAAAATTACTCACCGTTAGCTTCTCCTTCGTCGATTATATCGAAATGAATCATCCCTCCTTTACCCTCGTCAGGATCAACCGCCGTGAGATTCACAACACTGATGCCTGGGGGTGCATTTTCTGGCACTACTGCCGTGTAAGACTCCTGCGGGAAAGTCGGAGCGTTGTCATTAACGTCTAAAATATCGACGGTAACTAATGCCCGGGTACTTCTTTGCTCCGCACCACCCTGCGGCATGTCCGTTGCGACTACGTCGAATCGAAGCACAGATTGTCTTTCTCGATCGAGTGTTGTGTTGGCTGCAATCTTTAGAAAGAAATGAACGATTAGAAGATATGTGATGCGCGATCAGGGACAGTGATTGAATAAATTGACCATGACTCACTAGAATGTTTCCACTGATCGGATCAATTTCGAATAAATTAGCATTTTCACCGGTCAATGCGTATCTGACTTCGCCAAATCCCCTTTTAACCTCTTGTTCCGTGTTCGAGCTGTCCATATCCGTAGCTTTGACATTTAGCACGATTTTAGATGGCGCGGATGATTCCAGTACAGAAATTTTGTAATCTTTTTGATTAAAAATCGGATTATTGTCATTTATGTCTTGCACTTCGACAATTACCCTGGCCTCGGACATGCTTCGGCTTATCTCGTAGTCTCTGGCCAAGGCACGTACTTTGAAACGAATAACCTACGAAGGAACCGAAAGAAAGCAAATAACTTGGCATACGCAGTCACTCATTGAATTGACTTCGATTCATGTTCTATACCCATTTCGATCTCACCTTATCACTGAGAGTTTCATAATCAAGTCTCTTATTAAGCACGACGTTCCCACTCTGCACTCCAACATTGACGTACCCCTCATCGTCATCCTCACGAACCAGTTCAAATCTTCCAACTGATCGTCCAGTGGCTGGTTCCTTGGCAGACAACATAAGCAAAGTTGTTCCCACAGGCTGCTCTTCAGGAACTGACACTCGAATAGTTGGATTGTTTGGAGACCATCCGGGATTTGTGAAGATCGGATTATCATCGCTGTAGGCTTGAACATATATCGTCACTTCAACCTCAGCGAACTGTTTTTCTTTGTCAACAACAGCGTTCAGGTCTCGTGCTTCGACAGTGAGGATAATAACTGCGGCAACTTGGTAATCCAGAACATGATTTACGGTTATTACACCAGTTGTAGAGTTGATTCTGAACGCAGTCTTGTAATCGTACGGTGTCGTGCTCTTCAAAGCAACTCCAGTTTTATCGACAGCTCTTATCGGCTCGATCAATGAGTACTGAATGTTTGCATCAGAATCTGGATCAGTGGCAGTTACCCTCAATACAGAATCACCTATGAAGCGAAATGTGTGTAAGACAAGGATTGAGGTTTACTTTCGTGGAGTTTTAACTCAGCGAACCAATACTCACCGATTGCAGCTCTCTCCGAAACGTACATTAGATACGTAGAGTTGTCGAAGACAGGGGGCTTGTTGTTTACGTCAATAATTGTCACAGCTACTGTCGTAGTCGCAGTCTCTCTGACTGGAGTTCCAGAATCAACTGCGTACACAACTACATCATACTTGTCTCCCCCAGCCTCTAGGTCGAGTCTTGCGTCTAGTGAAACCGTAATGATTCCAGAGCTACGTGAAATATCGTGTTCGATCCATTAGGAAAGGAATAGCTTCTGCGTGCTTATTTTTCTCTTCATACTTTGGCATCACACATACCTCTGATTAATGACAAAGTTGTCCTTTGCACCACTGGCGATGTAGTATTGAAGCAAGTTGTCCCTGCCGTCTGGGTCGTTTGCCATTACCCTGACAACTTCAGTACCAGGTGTCGCGTTCTCCAATAGTCGTGCCCTGTAGCCGTTTGGTCCTGGTGCCCCAGGCTTGTAATTTCCCCGAAATATGGGTCTCTGATTACCCGGAACACCGACACGGATCAGCAATTTGGTTTCGGAATATAGAGGCGGCTTGCCCCGATCTGTAGCCCGGATACTGAGCTCGTAAAGACCGCGTTCCGTGTCTCCAGATCGTGCTGGCTTTTGCATAGTGACTTCCCCAGAGTCTGGATCGACCTACGAATGAAAAAATGTGGAAATTAGAGAACCATGAATTGTGCTTTTGTTTTAGATGATTTTTAACACACAGAATTGATTCAGCAGTTCACGATCCAGTATACCTTGAACACATGCTCCGTCATGCTGTTGTGATGACTAATTGAGTAAGTAACTTTCCCATCTCCCTGGGTTGGCCCATCGACATCCGTAGCTCTGACAAATAGCTGTGGTTCGAAGCTTGTGGCTTCTTCACGTACAGTTCTCGAGTATTCTTTCTGTTCGAATACCGGTTCGTTGTCATTAACATCCTGGACCTCGATCAAAATGTTTACAGTTGAAACTCTGCCACCACCATCTTTGGCTTCCATCGTCAAAGAATAAGATTTTTGGATCTCGTAATCGAGTGGTTTGATAACGGAAATTCCACCTCTCTTTGAATCAGTCTTAAATTTGTCGGTACCAAAACCGCGAAGATTGTAAGTTAGTTTTCCAAACTCTCCGCTATCTTTATCGATGGCAAATACTTCGCCGAAATGGGTACCTGGGGCAGCATCTTCAGGTACTGAGAGCTTGTAGACAGATTGGGGAAATTCTGGGCTGTGATCATTCGCGTCCATGAGTTCAATATGTACTCTGGACGAAGCAACCTTGGGAAAAATACCAAAAACAAGAATAAGAATCATTTATATTCGGATTATTTGTCATGTTACTACTTTTTCGAAAAAGACCATGTGACTTTGAATAACTCACCACTTCACCGGCCACAGAAGCTGTGACATCAAACTCTAACGTTCTCTTAGTCACATCTTCAACGTCGTAATCGAGGACCTCTTTATTAGTCGCTCTTACAACTACAGGAACTCTTCCTTGAGCTTGCTGAGGACTGACGGAAAATGCCTTACTGATTTCTGGATAACCAGGTGCATCTCGCAAAGCCAACGTGAATCTAGCATTGTCGCCGACATCACCGTCGCTGACCACCATATTGAGACCTGTAAAGCGATTCGGTAGAAAAGATACCTCGAGGATCACATTTCTTAGTATCAAATCAAACAATGACATTGAAACAATTTTTTTTTTCAGGTTGATCAAGAAAATCTTACCTGGTAAAGGCGTGTCGGTTCCAATGTCCTCTGAAATTTTGATGGCAAAGTAATCAGTGTTAAAGACTGGCGTGAGATCGTCTACATCAGTGACAACGATGGTGACAACCGAGGTTGCTGTATCAGCTGGAATCTCATTGTTTATCAGCTCGGTAGCTTTGACTTTGAATATGTAGATCCCTCCATTTTGCAAAATACTCGGATCTTCACGATCGAGAAAAACGTCTGTCGTCAGTAACTTTCCAACTGTGACATCGCCTTCTCGCGTAACCACAAGCTCAAAGTGACCTGCGTCTTCATCCTCCAGTCTGAGCAATAATGGTCTTGGTTCTCCGGTATCACCATCTCGAGCTCGAACTGTCAGGACAGTGTGTCCTGCTGGGGTATTTTCTGGAAGAGCTGCACTGTACGGAGCGTTCAAAAATGTCGGCGGTTGATCCTGTACGAAAGTGAAACCGTTTAAAACATCGAAATAGAATATTTAGGGCTCTCAGGTCACCTTTAAATAACGTAGACCATGTTTTCTGGTTTGGAGAAAAACTTCAAGTCTTATCAATCCTTGAAAAATTTACCTGAACATCCAGAACGTCTACAGCGACAGTGGCTCTGGCGTTGAGTCTCTTTGCTGGATCACTGGCTCCGTCAATAGCCACAAGATTGATAAGGTACGAATTTCTCCTTTCGTAATCCAAGGGGCTCGCCAACGTTATGCGAACCTCGTACCGGCCTTCCGCTAACTTATAAAATCGACAATTTTGATTACAGACTGATCAGGCGATGAAATTCATTCTTATTGCAATTAGTTTGACACAGTTAAAAAAATTCCGTCAAACCTTTTCTGTGGCGATGTCAAAGACCTCGCATACATCGTCATCACGTGACGATGCAACACACCGAACTATAACGTCAGCGTTGACGCCTCCGTCCTCGTCAGTTACGGTTATTGTACCCGGAGGAAGAAGCATACTGCCCACTCGTGCACTTTCGGGAACCCTGGCAGCGTAGGGACGCCCATGGTACACCGGAGGATTGTCGTTCTCGTCTAGGACGGCTATTTCTCGGCGTAAAGACACCGTGTTTGGTTCAGAACCAGCTATACCCTCGTCTGAAAGTTATACCAAATTCATCAAATCGGTAATTGCCGATAAAAAAAACTCGGTCAGTCTCTATGAATCAGATTTCAAAGCCTCGCATGACAGGAAATCAATTCTAGCAAAGGGTTTGGAGCAGGAGACTCCTTGTACATGAGTCCGTTCATACCAATTTAAATACCGTGCATAATCGAGCAGGTAGATACGTTGCGTTTGTGACACGTTACACATGATCGAGAAAGGCATGATTTATTACCAGTTATGCTAATGATAACTTCTATCAAGTCCTGGGTCTCTCTGTCCAGTGCCTTCCTCAGGGTAACAACGCCCGTTTCTCTATCGACAGTGAAGTACTCCCCACTGATGGAGTAATGCAGTCTAGAATCCTCCGGGTCTTCACCCTGCAGGGTGTAGACCGGAACTCCAGGTGGTGTGCTTTCAGAGACAGCCAGACGTGCCATGTCACCACCTTGGATGAAGTGCGGTGCTCTGTTCACCACTTGTCCTCGCACCGAGGAACAAGTGGCGATTAGTAGAGCCAGAATTTTCAGCATCCTGTACCGACGAAAAATTTGGATATGTAGATCTTGCGTTTTGTTTGAAACTTAATCGGGAGTGACAGAATATTGGAATTGGATGGTTTTGAAAATGTGGCGGATCTGGTTTCATTTTTCTGATCGAAGTCATGTGGGTATGTGCCCATACCTACTCCGGGGCGATCTCTACGGCGTAAATATATTTAGATGCCAGCCCGTAGGCAGTGACTAATAGAACGTGATTCGTGAATTACTTCGTCCCACATATCCGCGTTTTGCGGTGCAACTGAAACTTCTACCTGACGTTGAACTATTCGCTGTTAATAGACCGTCTATATAAGGTATCCAACGGTCTCATGAGGAACCCTCGTATACGCGACGTATGGTAGCATCAAGAAGCCGTTAGAAATCGTTTTCCGTTTCAGGTATAAAGAATTTACCGAGTGGCCTATACCGTAACGCCGCAATGTCGTTCAGTTGCAAAAAAAAAATAAGAAAAAAAAAACAGTAATAATAAAATAATACGTATATAGGTATAAGTCATTAAGCGCGGTTACGACGCACTTTCTGCCCGCAACTTTCTACCGGGTGGTACTTATAAAAGGATAGTACAAAGTACTACGAGATGAAAAAAATAAAGAGAGAGAAGGGCGAGCTATTCATAATCTCTACGCAATATGGATACACGACTCAACGAAAATCTTGCGTAACATCCATTGTACGAGATAGATCCCGATAATTTTCGCTATTCTGTTCCATAACTACGCAGAGAGGTGCGCCTGGCTGCTGGATCAACTCTCACTTTTCGTGTAGATACAGATTTAAGATCTCAGGAGTGGCTATATTCTCAGGCGCAGCAACGATTCGCTCGCTCGTTTTCTCATACATCGAATTATATTGCATCCAAGTTATCAGCTTTCTGATTTATTTGTCAGTTAACACTTGAGAGTCGAATAAATCAGCGCGAAAACAAGCGTTAATTTCTTTCCAAGTTATTTTACCGTTTCAAGACCTGACGTTACTGCCGGTTATAAAATCTGTAGAGTAAACATATCTACGCGTATAATTGCCAACTATTTTCAAGATTTACTGTACAGATATGAGAAAGACTTTCCGGTTCGTAATAAATATTTTCATAAGTAACGGTAGGTGTGTTACACCTACTTTCGAAACTTAAAATTCATGTAACGATTTTATTCTCAAAATTAAACGTACAAAATTCATCCATATAATTATTATTAACGAACCCGATACCAAGAATAGATTCTGCGGTAAAAATATCCCCGTTTCGATTATCCTCCGTTTATAATTCAAATTGAAGGCCGTCTGTATCCTGCTCCGCGTAGGCATATTCACAAAGGACCTTGTGCCTAGTACCTATATACATCGATGAAACATCTATAGTCTGTATCCGACTACATGTCAGAGTCCGATCTACAGTTTCGATTATTTCCTCGACTCAGCTCGTGTTTAAATAATATTTTTCCTCTGCTAAGGACATACGAATATAATCTTCGGATATAGAAGAGAGCTGAAACCGAGTGGCTATTGTTAAAGTATACAGTGAGCGGTTTCTCTCAACGTGCAATGCGGAAAGTGTTGAGCAAATACCGTGACGAAGACGGTGTGCTGGTACCTGGTTTGAAATCGTTTAAGTCTCAGATATATACAGCTACGTCGCGTAATAGAATCAAAATCAAAACGAAAGTCTAGAGCAATAATTGCACTGGCTACTTACATGCTAGTAAAAATATTACCCACCGGCTGAAACGACCCCTAATTCACGCCAATTAATATTGTGCAATGTAGACTTTGTAACGCAACTGTGCCCCCGGGTATACATAACATTTATATAACTATATTTGTAAGGTGTTATTTCATACGGCAGAAGTCCAAATTGCATTTGAATATAACTACAGTTACCGTCGCGGTGTCTACTTGTCTCAATGATCACATCACGCATGCAGAATATACCTTTCAAATTCTAACCGGTGTTTCAGTGTCACTTCTTCGGCAGTATAGATAGGTTAGGTGGGTATAGGTACAGTTTTAGAATACATATATATCAAAGGTCAAGATTCTAGGCCATGTGCACGCTGTGCAAAACGTTCATTGCGTTTCAAAACCGTGGAGAATTTTTTTTTGCGAATTAGGAGTGAACCAAAAATGCGGATTGTAGAGATTCGGAACATTTCATATTCCAGCATTGAAATCTCCGAGTCTGAAACCCGTTTCCGCGCGGTTTTAGGCTGACCGGAGCTCCATGAAAAAAAAAGTATCAGTTTACTGACCCCGAAAAAACTCTCGTCCGTATCTCCGATTCCTTTTGCGACCAAAAAATAAACCCCTTCAGTTCACGGTCCGTATTCTTTGTTCAGGTTCTCGATTATTTTTCAAGTTTATCAGAAAATCAGACGATTGTAATACAAAATATGTCTGCGGTTCCGGGAGAGCAAATTATTCTGCAAATGAAATACAATTCTCAGATATTTCTATGGCCGCTATAATATTCGTCGATTACGAAACGAATTTGTTGTAAAGGCGGATGAACACAGCGACACTGATTATTACTTTGGTTTAAGAAATTAAGTTTGCAATATTTCGGTACATCTTTGAAGTAAGAAGCGAATGCGTGCGTAACGGACATTAAATTTAACACATAGCTACAGTTTAGCGGTAAGGAGCTACTCGACCGTAGGAAGAAAAAAAACACCGTTATCACCCGGTTACCTACCTACTTTACACGTGCGGCATTCTCGGCCCTACCTTCCCCGACTCACTAATCACCATAACACCGCGAGTGGACTGGAATTTCCATTTTCTTACATGAGTCATTTCTTTTTCTATATAAGAACCCCTGACGACATTTCGAAAAACGCCTTTCAGTCTTTCACTGAAATTTTTCACCGGTTAAATCACGTTTTCATTCGTCGTTTGCGTAATTTTCGGCTGAATTATAAATGAAGGGATTTATTAGGTATAGAGGAAAAGGAAATGGAATAAATTCGAAGCTTACCTAATGAGTTAATCCAACTTTTCCGATGAGTGAAAAATTTTCGATTGATTTATAAATAAATAAAAAAACCTCAATGAAATCGCACCACGACACACACACTTAACGTTTATCTCCTCATCAGATCCCCTCATCTTTAATCACTATCGAGCACATCTTAGATGAACTATTACATCATTTTATCTGATTGAAGATTTGAACTTTTAATTTGATGTAAAACCTGTATTTTAATGTACACATATGATTGAGTTAACCGTGGTCTGCTGCGAGACGACGAGAGAACAAACACTGCATCGCAAGACGAAAGGTATGCGACTGCCACGACCGCCACGAGTAGAAGGAATGGTAGTGCCCCGCCGGGTCTGCTCCATTCTATACTCTCTTCGAGTTAATTCTCACTTTTTACCTGTAAGAAAAATGATGATATTTTTTTCGTTTACCTACAGCTACCAAATTTCTAGATTTTTTAGCAAAATCTTCGCAGCTTCGATCGTTAGTCAGAAAATAAGGAAAGAAGAAAGGAAGACGGTCAAGTTTGAAGGAATCTTTTAATTTTTTGTAACTCACGAAGGTTTTTTTTTTTGAAAGAATAAATTTATTTGATCCATATCCCAATTTCTGAAAGGGTAAAAGAGGAGCGCGTTGCTCCAGCTGCTGGAGCCACCCTTGTAGTACATACATACGTTTTGTAATTATTTAAAGAGTACCAGTAGCTCTGAAAGAACGGCGCAAAAAGGCTGAAAGGCTAACGGCGATAAAAAGACGTGGGGAATTTTTCGAAGAGTGAGGAGGGCCTGCCTAGCCCGAAACTTCGTGAACGGCAATACTCCGCACGGTTAGAGAATATCCCAAAGAGGATGAAACGGCGACCCCGATCCCTGGGGAATGACAAAGACGGGATATCCTTGGCAAATGCACCCCAGAGGGAAAGATGGCGGCTGAATGAAAGCGACGAAGGGGGGACAGGTACAGTTACCAAAGGCTGGTACCATCCACTACAGACATATACAGCTATACCACCAGCCACGAGAGTGCAGAAGAGACTGTCTTGACGATGAAAAATTATTGACCGATGATATAATGTTATTAAATATCTTACAGCACCTAAAAAAACGCTGAAAAAAATTTTTTATACAACTTTAGATCCGATATGATTCGCTCTATCGAAACGTTCTGAAAAACGGCCGTTAATTATTCCGAAATAACGACATACTCAAGTGTACAGTCAGTGTCTACGGGACATCGATGATACCGAGGTAAGAAAGACATTAGGTGGATCACTGCTGACCTACCTCAGCATAACCGATTTGTGTCAATCGGTCAGATATCATGCTCGAGCGGACGAGTTCGCACGCTTGTTAAGGCTGCATATACTTAAAGTATCTAAAACAGTATCTACCTGCGAGCATTTTGACTACAGAGTGAAAAGAAGAGAGGAAAGATTTTTTTTTAAATGAGACAGAAATATTTCTGATAGATGTATACATCGAAAATAAAATTTTTATACACCTAGGTATTGGGAATAACGGAATCGCGTACGATCCACGCCTAGAGCCTCATTTCGTACGCACGGTTACACAGGAAATATTGTTAAGAGTTAACGAACGTTGGTGTAAAAGTAGGTAGGTATGTAGGCACTTGAACCGTACACGGCACATACCTATGCCTACTTCACCGCTACCATTCTATGATCGAATAATATATATATCGAGGCTGTTAAAACCCCTTCATATTGAGTAATTGAAACAATCGAATTCGTCAAGGCCCGGTATTGAGCGGAGAGTTGTATACCCCAGTATAACAGACCGTGAGACCAACTGGGCCTGGGCTTACCTTTTGCGAAAATTCTCTCGCCTCTTAAGCAGCGAGCAATATTCTATCCAGTGCCTATCCTGCAGCTATGCAACATCGACTGGTGAGCCACTGGTTGTCTTCTCATTACAAATACTAATTAGCCTTATTCCCAGGCAAATGGTTATTGCAAAAGTCTGAAATTCTCAACGTTATTTTATTTTTGTTATCTTGGTATTATCCTCGCTAAGAAATTTCCGAGTTCACTATATAAGCAATTGAGCCATTGAAGCTAGAAACTGGAAAAAGTATTTGGCAATTATTTAAAACTAAGTGCCTCTAATTCCCACGCAATTAACACGCACGGTTGATACTAAAATGTCAGAATTCCTCCTGCGCTAATTGCCATTAAATATCTAAATTTAATTTCAAGATAACTTACAACTCGTTGTTTATCTCTCACGGCATGAAAGTCGAAAGAGATCGGAGCTAACCTTCGCTATTTACGGCAACGCTGTATAATGTCATACGATTTATCACTCAGGTGCAAATAAATGCTTTTTTCCCGATATGGCTGACGTCTATTGCGAAAATGTCCGCGAACTATTGTGTAATACATCGGTTAAGTAGATCCGGAGTATAGAGGCACCTAAGCCAGCCTGGATCGCCAATAAATTATTCAATTAGACCGAATCGTTCGCGTTACGCAAGAGCAGGGTTAAAATCAAACCCCTTTCGGCTCAATAACTCAAACCTGCCGATATATACCTACACGCCCCTTTTTTTTATTTGATTTTCGATTATCCACGCACGAAAACCAAATCTTTCGTGTAATTTTTTTTATGTCGGTTTATCGTCGGCTGGAACATGTGACCAACCGTTGCGATTTCATGCTAAAAGTTTTATTCACGATCGGGGAAAGGATTCAAAGTGTGAAATAGCGCCGGAGGGAAATACTGAATACTTTTTTTTTTTTTTTTTCTTGTTCACGCCCCAAATCGGAGGTAATATAAAATTGGAGGTATCGATTTGTGTGCAATAAAATTTGTACGAAAAACGGTAAATATCGTCTGATAAATATCGTAAAGATCGTCTGTAGCTAAATTTAGCTGGATGACATCGAAAGACTTCTGGTTTCTTCGAGTTTTAAACTGATCACTGTAGTTAATTATTCGTATCAGATTGAGCAAAAAATCAGCTGGAGAACGGCGCGGTTTTTCTCGTCTAGAATCGCGACATTACAGGAATAATTACTTACTGGCAGTTGCGGAGAGAAAGTGGCTTTGCCTAAACAGCGAGAAGTAAAATAACGAGTGGGTATTGCAGTTATAAAACAACAATTGACAATCCATGTTCGCCGCAGTGAAGATGTCATTATATCGTGAGAAGTGTCTCACGGGATGATGATTTTTATAGAAAACGACAGCAGCTTTTTTATGATTCGCGATTAAGACAAAAGGTTATTAATACGAACAGCTTTATACGATTGAAAAATCATCCTGAAGACACGGTTGGCGGTCTGATTAATTGCTGAAGAATTTTCAGATGTGGGATGTTGGTATGAATCGTAAAATTTTGCAAAGGGATTAGGAAAGCCGTTTTCACAACGAGAACAAGTCTGTACTATAATATGCAACCGTGTCCTGAGACCGCTGCAGTTGCGAAAACCAAACCGCAAATAAATAAAACGCGTAACAATTTTTAGAAAAAAAAAAAAACGAGATTAAATCGAGCGTGACATGTCTCCAACCCTTTTTCAAACACGGCATTCTTGCACGGGTAATGTGTCACCCTCGATTAGTCACAGTATGTCGCAGCTTCAGGAGGCGTAAGGCTTATATACATACATACATTTGCACTATCTATTGCTCCGGGGATACACGTGTCAAAGAAACACTCGATCGAACATGATCAGTTCGAACACCTCGCCTTGTTATGTAAATGAAGATATTTATAGCGCATCCTTATATCACTCAGCCTCATCTCGAGTCACTTGAGCTTCTAGTTTCCCTCTATAACAACCGTAAATCGAAAAATAATAACCCTTGCGCAAAACTGACGAAATTGTATTTCACGCATCGCAAATCTGGCGACAGAAACCGAGAAAATACTCAAGACGTATCGTTCGAAATTTTGGCAGATTGCATCGCGTCAAGTGTAGGTACTCAGAGATAACGGACATCACCCACGAAATCACTAATCATTGCCAGAAAAAATTTTGTCACGAATTCTGGTCACTGTGTTCGATAAGTGCAGCTGCTGGCGCCTGCACATTACTAAATCTTTACACCTTGGCCTGGAAAGAGTCGCTTCAGGAGTATTCGAGATTCTAGCAACTTTGGAAATTTTTATGGTGGTTTGAAAAATTCAGAATTTTTTTTTCGTCAAATTAGGACGTTTTTATAACCGAAGAGGGTACAACTTAGGAACGGATTTGGCTATCGCATAAAGGGATTCGAGGAAACGGGTTTATTTGACTGGACAATCATTTTTTTTTTTTCTTTTTGGGTGGTATAAGTACGACAATGGTTTTTGACTATGTACAAAATGCGAAATAATGATTTGTGGGTTGTTTGTAAAAGAATAGAAACGATTCGCGTTGCTCCAGCACGTGACTCGTAACCCATCCACACCTACGGAGGTTGTGCAGTGTCACCGAGACGTCTATTTGTTCTCATTGAACAAATTATTGACAGTACACTCAGAATGCGTGAATATACCTTGATAACGAATCGTTGAGCAAACATGCCACACGTGGTCCCAGCATTTTTTGTTCCCGTGTATTCACCGTTCAAATGGTCTTATTTGTCACAGATCTGTGCTGCACACGAGAAGCAGGTCCCATCGACCGTTGACAGGTACGCGTCTCCGCCTGTTATTAAACTTCATATATTGAAGTTATTTGTTTAAACTGCGGTCAAATAACTCCTAATATTGTGATCGATCGAATTCGATAGACTAGCTCATTGCTTTTTATCCTACAACTGGTAATGATCATTCCCAAGCAAGAAGCAGGTGAGTTAGCTCAAGATCCCACTAAGAAATATGACTTATCCGTGAAATCTTTCTCTGGAAAGAAATATCACTGCTAAAATGTCTTCCTTTAGTCGCCCCACGAGTCAGCCAGTTGTTCATAGAATCTGAAACTCGTGGTACATCCTAATTCCGTACGTTAAGCTGAAGTAATACCATAAAAAGGGATATTAAAAAAAAAATGACCTAGCTTGATGGTCATCAGGATCAGCATGGAAATTTAGCAGACTTTTCATTTCCGTTAAACTAATTATTTTATCTTATACGGTAAAAAAAAATTCTCTAGCAACTATACGTGTAGAGGTTTCTATAGCAATCCGACAGCATTATCAGCTGATTAGTGGATGCGACATATGGCCACCGTTAGCTTTATTAGATTATCGTCCACTTTTACTTATTTTCATCCTGATATCAGCCGTGATCGCTCGCCGAGAGTAAAAGTGTGTAATTTTATGAGAAAATTATTCGACGTTAGTTCAAGCCAATAGTTCAAGGTAAGAGGTGCAGTTCGTATCTAATTATTACAAACGTATAGAGCCATCACCAAATCTGATGAAATAAATCTGTCAAATTTGAGACAAATATAAAAAAAAATTCAATGCATATCTGTGTTGAAAATTATTGGAACGAAAGTTCAACAAAAGATTCAATTTTTGGAATCAAATTGCCTAATCAAGATTAAGAAATCGTGGTCTCGTAATTCTTCGCCACTGTCTCATAAGGAAGGTCTGAATTTTTGTCGTGATATGCAATCGCAGAATCTCTCGTTTGTGTAGTTTTGGAGTTTTCGATATTTGGGCTTATCGATAAAACAAAAAAAAAATATATTGTGCCGATCTTGATGACCCGTCAGATCGTGTGTTAACATAGATAGCTACCGTATATAGCTTCCGTAAAGAAGACAAAGAATCGTAAAGTATATCAACAATAAATTTTCAAACACTATACATATTTGTCGAGGCACCAAACACTGACATATGGTGCACAACCGTATCTCGAATATTCACCATGAGCACACAGGTACCTACCCACCTACCTACCTACGTGTAGCCGATAAGTCCTTATTAATTTCTCGTCTACGTATATTTACTCCCTTCAAATCGAGATACTGAAACACGAAAGAACCAATTATCCGCGTATTGCGATGTTTTAAACTTTCATTAAAAAAAAAAAAAAAATGGAACAACCGAATATGTTTTACGGACTAAAATCGAGGATAGAAAGTACTCTGATTGGAAGAAAACTGTACACGTCATTCGAACTACGAAACATATTATAGCTAACAATGAGCAAAGATTAGTTGTCGAAGCATATCACGACGTTTCCCAATACCCGGTTCTAATAACAGGGAAT